>RSEF01000004.1:72479814-72510500 GCA_003993805.1 Himantopus leucocephalus | reverse complement strand
TGTAAAAGACATGTAGATGTGGTGCTGAGGGACATGGTTTAGTAGAAACTTGGCAGTGTTAGGTTAACGGTTGGACTCAATGATCTGAAAGGTCTTTTTCAACCTAAATGGTTGTATGATTCTATGAGTGGATGTATACAAATGACAATTTTTGAAAATTTTACGTCTCCATCAGTTCTGGGCTCATTTTTACAGCAAGGAAGAAGGAGATAGACTTGAAATTTGGCATGAGTATCAGGTTCCTGCTCCAAATGACAATCCTGTATTTACTAGAGCTTAGCAAAGAAAAAGTAGGCAAAACATTTCTAAAGGGCATATTACTTTTCTCCTACCTTCTTTCCTTGAAATAGCTCAGAATTTTTGATGCAAAACAAAAAAGCCTCAAATTAATACAAGTCTGAAAAAAATTCAGCCAAAACAATTAAAGCACAGCAAACTATAACAAACTGACAATCAGACTTTATCACAGTAATGCGAAGGAATATAATAACAGAACCAGAAATAATAATTTCATCCCAGAGCTTTCCCTACACATAAAAAAATACATTACTAAATAGGAACTCATGAACATAATGTAACAGTTAAGAATGGAAACATACACTGCTTTCCTTTTTCTTGGTGTGGTGAGAAGCATACCCTTGTAGTGGTGTCATTTTCAGTTTTGTTTTGGAATTGAGAGCACTTCAGGAATTCTGGCCAAGAAGCATTTACCATACCCAGGACTGGTTCACAGCCTTCTTTTGCTGCCTCACAAAATGTCCTGCACGGCAAGAGGCCTCGGCTGGAGAAGAGAGACAGAGAACAAAATCACAAAGGATTATTACTCAACTAGATTGTGAAAACTTTTTAAAAAGAGAAAAAAGTAATAATAAACACTTTTGAAGAATTTTATATCCTACAGAGCTGCACCAAAAAGGTGCCAAATCTTCATTATTCAATTAAGGTGACATCAGCTCTGGCTTTCAGGCTGAATTTAAGCCCAAATCAAGCTCAGAACAGTGTGACGGATGCACTCCTCTTGTTTGAACTAACTGAACTTTGGTCCAGGCAGATGCTCAGCAAGTAGGCCTAAACAAAGTTAATCCTGTTATGTAAGGCTATCAGCGAGAACTCAGCACCAAACTCCAAAAAATGGTTTGGCTGGAGACTAGGCTAATCAGTGGCCAAAACTGCAGTAACAGAGCAGAAAATGTGACTATAAATCAACTATTTTACACTATACATATCTGCAGCCATCAGGGCAGTTGAGCTTTCCCTCCATAGCAGCTGGCTGCGTGGCGGTGATCTGCCCTTGAGTAGGTACACATCGCAAGGTTACCCCTCAAGGCTGAGAGATCCCTTACCTGACACGAGACAACAGTGGGTCGGTAAGTGACGGTTTTTGCATGCATGTAACATTTAAGATACGTATAAGCAAGCTTATGCGATGATCTTTTTATCCCATACTGACTTTAAGAGTATTAAATAGTATTGACTACCAATCCATCTCTGCTTTTTAAATATTTTACATACATAAAATTACGGATTAAAATTCAATAAACTAACTACTAGATCAGATCTGAGTGTCCTCTGACTCTTCTCCTGCGACAGTTTCTAAGTTCAACTCTGTGCAGCCTTAAGCTGAGATTTCATCAACAGTTGAACCAACATAATAGTGTAGTGAGACCATACAGGAGAAAGCTTGCTTCTTTATCCTCTCCTTCCCCACAACTGTGCAGACCTACCCCTCTCTGACTTTGGCAAACACTTTTATAAGCTTATAAAAAAATTACTTGGAAAAAAACTTTTCACGCTTTTGACTGGCTAAGCTTTCTGACAACTTAAGTGTGCTGAAACAGCTCATGGAGAGAACCAACAACCACCAGAAACAAACTGTAGGAACCCACAGTGGAGAGCACTATATCACCCCCTTTTAGTATTTATGAGCTCTTACGCTATTTCCCCTGAGTAGTCAAAACATACTGAGTGTCAAATCAAATGCAATAAATCTCAACATGACTTGAATTGTATTTTTTTTTAAGAAAAGCACTATAAATTAGCAATTTTAAAAGTATAATAAGTTTAAATGCAGCATATTTGTCTATTTCTTATTCTGAGTTATATACCAGCATATGTTTTTTTTCTTTATTCTTCTTTTACATGTATATAGGAAAACCAATTAAAATACATAGCTATGAACTGTCTTCAGGTCTACGTAATTAGAGTCAACAAAGTCAAGCAAAAAATCTAGAAAATCTATTAACATGTTTACTGTAGATCTGGAAAAGGATAAAAAAAGTAAAGTTACAAGACTACAGGTAACACAACGCTAGCCAAGTTAAGTCAAGACTTGACAAGAAATTTCAAAGGAGCCTCTGCCAAGTTAGTTGATATGGGGCAGCTGTAATTCAGGATAGACTACTGCAGGATAATGCACACAGGAAGGATTAACTGAACATCCACACATACAGTTCTCTGCTTTCCTGCCAGCTTCCACTAATCTTTTATCTGAAAACCATTCAGGTGGAGCAGAGGAAAAGCTCTAGCACAGTCAGCATTAGTCTTAGCTATAAAGAAGAACTGTTCAGTGCGTTTCCCAGCAAGGATCGGCACTGTCTGTGGGAACACTTCATTACCTGAGAGAGCTGTCTAAACAGAGTCACTTAAGTTATCACGGGAGAACAGTGGAGGAAAGCATCTCAGTAAGCAGGTGCAATTGCATCTGAAAGTCCACACATACAAGCAAAACCAGCCCAAATGTGACACACTGCCTGCCTGTACAAACACTTCTCTCATCTGTATGACTGGTAAGTCAAAAAGACCCAGGTTGTCCTGCTGGAAAGCAGAAGCACTATTGCAGCTAGATAGCAGCATCTAGTAACACCAACCTGTTCACGCTGAATAAATATCAAAACTCCAACTTGACAGCATGATAGCCTTCCATAAACTCTAGAGTTAGACAGTGTGTCATAACTATCAATAATTAGGAAGAAGAGAGGCCTGGATGTACAGTAGGAAAGACAAGACAAGACAAGATCTGAGTGATCTTTGCCAGAAGATTATGTCAGCCTTCTGGATGAGGTAACAGAAAGAACACATATAAGTGGCAAAAAAGATCTCTCATTTAAGTACCTAATGCCCCATCACTACATATTCTCAATGTGTGGTTTCCTTCCTCTAATTTACTGTAATGCTTACAGCATTTCTTAAAATATTATAAAAATTTACCAGCAGAAGACTGGGAAGATAATGTACATTCATAATTTATGAATCAATGACCAAAAAGCCGAAGTTGCATGCATGCTCTAAGCAGGAAAGATCTCACATTTAAAACAGTTCAATTTTTCTCAGGCATAATTAAAATTGGGTCACTTATTCCTAAGAATATAATGAAAAAATGTAACTCTGGCTCTGACTTGCAAGTATAATGTCATTTTTTGAAAGCATTATTATGCATTGCTGGCTTTGCTCTATTACAAAATATGACATAAATTATAATTTTTTACTTAGCTTGAAATCAATGTTTTGTCATTCAGGAAAAAAAGAATGATTAATTTCTAAAATATGCAATGTTTAAAATATGATTAGCATGTCAACATAATGTGTATTTATTATATCTTAATGATACCTCTGACTTTATAATATAATATTTTATTCTACACTATATGGTGTTTTTTTAAACAGTGAACACCAAGACTGGTAAGGCATGCCTTAGTTTTTATTCATTTTCTTATCTAATTTAGAAATAGTCATGAACGTCCACTGTTTTCACTGTCTCTAATTTCAGGGTCATCTCCTGAGATCATCAACAGGACTGTAAATAAATATAATCAGAGAGTTACTTGTACTTAAACAATTACATCCTTTATCATAATCGTGAGCTGCCACCACCAATACCATTCTTATCACAACCATTATGTTCCAGAAAGACTCCATAGAGGAAGTGATGTAATTGAAGTGAATTTCAGCTAAACAAACATTACACTGACTTGGAAGGTGACTTGGCACAATATTTTGAAAGGAAACAAAACTGCTTGAAGTGGAAAATGTCAACCAACTCTCAATGGAAGGAACATGTACAGAGACCTAGAAATACACGTAATTGTTAAGTACGGCTCTCTTACAGAAACAGCTGACATACTCAGAAATGCTTGACAGAACTTCACCCATACAAGTCCATGGCACCCAAGAGGCTGCATCAAAGGGTGCTGAGCAAACTCTCCAGTGCTCTTGCAAGACCCATCTCCGAAAGGTCATGGACATCAGGGGAGGTTGTTCACAACTAGAAAAAGCCAGATGTTGCATACTTCTGCTCCACTGAAGAAACAAGGAATATCATTATAAGAATGACAGTTTCAGTAAAATGAAATTATTGACTGTTTGAGCTATTTAAATTTGGTCTGTTGATGGAAACTCACATAGAAAATGAGAACAAAACTGAAAGAAATATCACAAACTCACATAAAATAAGGAAGTTGAACTGAACGTACTGAAATGTTTCATAATGGTGGGCAAACTGCAAATTCTTGATGTTACTGGAATTTGGAAACAACCTGAAGAACAGAAGTAGTTACACAGATTGCCTAGCCAAGAACAATTCAGTATTCTGATTTTTTGTTTGAAGTTTCAGAAATAAATGCATATAAAAAACACAAACACACGCACGGACACTTCTAAATATCATTTCACTTAAAGTAGACCATAGTAAGCCTATTCATTAATGAAAGTTGTCACATTTGAAATAGCTAATTTATTGCAAAAATATAAATGCATGACTCAATCCTTACCATATTCTTTACTGTAAGATACAGAGTCTCCTTAGTGTTTGAGAAGGAACAAAGGGCTATTTCAAGAAATAAGCCAATCTGTCACTCATGTTTGCATCTTGGGGATCATTTTCAGCCTGCACTTCATTTTGTATCATTTTGTATCTTCACATTGAGGCTACATTTAGATCCCACATGCCACATCTAACAAGTTTTGCCCCATACCCCTACACTGATTAAATTTTCAACACAACTTTTAGCACTTAATATCTAAATTACTGCACAACCTTTTGGGATTTAGCAAATGCAATTTTGCTTCATTCATAACCATTCATAATGCCATAGAAAAGACACTTTTCCTAGTACACCACTTAGATCATATCATCTTCTTCTTTGTGTCTTACTCTCGGTTGTACCTGCCCACCCCAAAAACATGGCTAGAACTCCATGTGCAGGCACAAGTAAGTGGCCTGAATTGAAAAAGTCCACAGTACCCAACAATTCCCTTACTTAGTGTTTCATTTTATGGTAATAGAGAAAAACACAGTACTATTAGCAACCGTGTGATACAGCAGCAAAACCCACAAGCAAGGAATAAAAAGCTGCCAGAGCTGCCTGACCACTAGCAGTAACATGAAGAGATTGGTGTAAAGGAAAATATTCACTTGCATAAGTACTCTTAAGTCAGTATGGTTGCCTTTCTCTACTTGGTATCTAACAAGAGGAATGTGCTGCCAGTGTTGTTACTGAATTCATTACATGCTCTAGTTGAAACCACTGCTTTAAAATAGGTATCTACAGAGATATATTCCCCAGGTAATGCTAAGGACTTCTACACAATGCATTTTACATGCTGCAGTATTGAAGTTATCTCAGAAACAAACCAAGGACCTTTATCTCTAAAATTGTCTCTTTCAGCTTCCTAGTTGGCAGCTTACTTGTTGCCTGGAAAGAAGCAGATATGTGCTAAAATAGGACTTTTCACCACCAGATTGGGATGTGTTGAAAGGCAGAAAATTTCAGCACCATAAAGCACATATCTGGCTACGTACAAAACCAAGAACAAATGGTCCCTCCTGATGACAGGAAGAGCTGCCACTTGTTAGTTCAGCACATTGTACCGGCAAATTAAAAGTTTACTATCTGACCTGTAATAGCTCTTCAGATAAAGATGTTCTAAAATACTCTACTGTTTTTCACAGGACCTATTTGATATGGAGCGAAAGAAAGGGCACAGCAAGGGCTCTGCAGCAGACATCACTGCCTCCTGCCTGGAGCCTGAGAAACTCCCTAAATAAAGGGGATTTGGCACGGCAAGTGACTGCCTTCAGTCACTTTCATTTAGGGTTTTGGATGTTTTTTAGCTTTTCATTTTTAACTAGTCTACTGCTTTCAAGATGTTATATTAGCATAATCACATGTAGGTAGAGGTATTCACAATAGCAGACTCACTGGTTTAACACAGGCTCCTTAATACAGAAAATGCCAAAAGAAAAGCCGCTACTTGCTATGGAAGGAGCTTGAGTTCCAAAATATCTGTAAGAAATGATGCCACATAACTAACATGGAGTAGTGATTTAATCTATTTGTGGATGCTAGCCATTTAATTTATTCAGACTGATATACTTAGAGTTAACTTTTTGTTTATTTTTTAGGAAAACACACAATACACTGCAAAATTACATTACAGTGAAAAGAAACATAAGCAGTGATTCTACCTCATTAACTGTAAATGGTTCCTACTGGTTCCTGATGATCACAAGTAGTAATTTGAAGGCAGTGTATTCTGCTGACTTTTTTTTTTCCTCCAAAGAAATGATAGCAGGGACATTAGTTGAATTTAACAAGTCTGTGACTGAGATGCACTTGAGTTTAATACGGCTAACCAAATTTATACTGCTCTTAGGATTTGTACAAATGTGACTGCTATTTAAAAAAAAAAAACAACACAAACCATTCTTGAAGACTCTCAGATGAAGTTTTATACAAGTGTGAAGTATTCCGTATGATCCGTGTTCTCCTCGACCCACACCTAAATCACTAACTTCCAAAGCACCACACTGCAGCTGTAGCCTCACATATAGCCATCAGATAATAGCAGTATGAGTATACTAATTTCTTCAAAAGTAACTATAGCAAAGTTCAATACATGGTTCATTGTTTCCAATTAATTTCTATGGAAATTTTATAAAGAATAGTAAAAAGTTGTATTAAAATATAACTATGCACAGTTATATTTACACGATAGTTAAAAAGTTTCTACAGATGTTGAGAGTAATTTTTTCAGAAGATTCATCTGTATATTAAATTGTTTATATCTATATGAAAAAATCACAAATATAAAAAGTTCACCTCATTTGTTTAGCTTATGAAATCCATCATTTGAATATTATGGTGCAGTGTAAATGCTTGGATATATACACAGCACAGTAATAATTTAGAAATTACTAGGCTTCTAAAAGACAACTGCATAGTGATTAAATAAGCCAAGCAGAATTTGCGGTCTCCAGAGAAGCTCTGACAAACCAGAAAACATAGGATTATCCAGCAATTACTGCAATATTTGGCCCAGTTTCAATGTTCAGTCATGTGTGCTCCATAAATTAAATATTTCTGGATAATGATCAAGTTTAGTATGGACATATTGCTTAATCTACTGAAGGACGAAAAGATGATTAAAAATCGCCATCTTGATTAGTCTTATTTACAGCTACTTAGGGACCAATCATTTTAAAAATAAACTGGCAGGTCTATGGCAATCTTACCATAATTTATTTGGCACCAGTGGTAAGCACAGAAGCAGGTTGTAACAGATTAGGTTGCGATTCTGCTTTTCAGGATATTCATGGAAAAAACTCTTGCTGAAGATGGAGTTTGATGAAAGAATAGATATGTGATGTATTTTTAACTCTGATCTGTTTCCCCACACTTAAAAGTTCATACTTAGTTCAGCTGCACAGAAATATCAACATTAAGAATTGTATGGCACCATAAGAAATAAGAATGTACTTTATAGTTTATTACAAAGTATATCAAGGGCAAAGAGAATAAATAAGGGGGTTTAATTTGCATAAGGTATATTTAGAGAAGCTATTTATCAAAAGTGTTTTATATCAAACATTCATTGAAGCAGATATACGCAATACAGTATATGCTCTAAAACTAATACGTTAACTGATTTTAAGCTTCCAAAGAGGCTACACGCTGCCTGACACCAGATGATCTGACTTCCTCTTCATGCCAATCACCTAGAGTTCACTTAAATTGGAATTCAAATTGCCTGATTATAATCCTACATGCATCTAGCCCTTATCACTCACTTAAAGATGTTTTACATTTTTAGATGAACTCTTTTCAGAAATTATTTCTTCTCTAATAGTGACTTCTCTTTGCAATCACATTACCATGCACAGGGCTCATCAGTAGACTCTCTAAGTCACTTAAGTGGCTGTTTCAAGTACTAGAAGTTATCAAAGAAGTGTGCTGCAAGAAGCAGTAAGGAGAGGGAAGATCCTTTAGGCAACTATTTTCTTGCTGCAGAATTTAACAGATTTTCTGAGGAACACTTGTTCAAGGTAGCTCAAGGGTCTGGCTCTCAAACTCAGCAGCCACTGAGGCAACGGCTCTTGATATGTCTTTTCCAGAAGCAGCAGCAGCATATGCAGCTCTTGTTCCCAAATGTCTGTATCTGTTTCGGTGTTGCTTTCAGTTTTGCAATAACAGCTGTTTGTAGGCTGTACAGTAAGCCAGGTCAAGTAACTGATTCAGTCAAAAAGTAATGTGACCCCCCACCAAAAAAAAAGTATTCTTTTTTCTCCTCTGACAACTGAACTGGCCCACCAAAGGGATACAGGCAAAACAGAAATAAGCTGTCAGGAGAGGGAGAGATAGAAATTGCTAAAGCTGACAAAAGCATTAAATAAAATATATAACTATCCATCCTGCAGGGACTCTCCATGCAACCTGGTAAATTCTGTAATATATCTAGCGCTTATTATTTTCTGTGGCATTTCTTTCTGTCTTCACATTAGTATCTCTCCTGGTAAAAGCACTGCTGCAGCCATGCCCTATTGAGAAATTCATTATTGCAATTTTACAGATTAAAACAATTGAGGGTAAATGACTTGCAAGAGGTTACAAACAAAGTCATTATTCCAGAGCTGTAAAAAACAGCACAAAGATCAGTCTTAGAACACACAGTTGTTGACTGCACCTGTCCTGGCTAAAGGTCACATTTGTGGTTCAGTAGACAACCTGACTGTAGGCAGACTGATGAACATTTTCAACTACTGCTGGTCCTCATTACTGTTCTTTCCCCAACTCCATCCCTTCAGTTGTTCCAGGATAGCTGTTTCGGTGGCCACACAGTAAGTCATATTCAGGCACTGAGCCAAGTTAAAAACAACTGTAGTGTATTTTGCTGGAATATTTTCAGCCAAATCCGTTTAAGGAAAAGTTTAAACTGGCATGGATACCAGAGGAAATATTAATCATACTACAGTCTTGCCATAGAGCACTGCGGTGTTACCCACTGTATCATTCAGAGGCACACAGGCTAAGAATGATGATAGATCTGAGGTCTGAGGCAGAATAAAGGAACGGGTAATACAATTGTGAGAGACTGCAGGGGGCGAGGCGGGGCACAAACTGAAAAACCCAGGAACTATGCAAAAATTACAGGAAGAAGAAAACCAAGATTATGCTTTGTGTTTCTACAGTCCTGAAGTCAAACAAGTTGAAGTGACAAGCTGACATACCAGCCATTGTTAGTTCTAATTGTCATTAATACTTTTGGGATTTTCTAACAATAAAGACTTCCACAGAATACAAATGTCACAGAAGGAAGTTTCTACAGTAGAGCAAACACCCACACCCAGCATTACAGTTTTTCAGAGTGATAGTTCTTGTGAAATCTTTCTCTGTACCCTCTCAAATCACTCCAACATGCAGAGCAGCATATTCAGAGCCACTGAATACAACTATATGAGGCAAGCTCATAAAAATCTCAATACTACTTTTTGATTCATGGATTTGTAAATAAATGGGCTGTTTAAGGTTTCGGTTTCACATAACCGAGAAAATAATGTATTTTTGTTTTTCATAGTTCAGTTTTCATCTTTATCTTGCAAGTTATTTGGAAAAAGAGAGCATTTTCTTTTCTATTTTGTCACCAGAGATGGGTTTAAATCTGACATTTACTTCTTTACATAGCAACAAAATCTGAAAAGAAAGCAAGATTACTTCAGATTTTTGTGGTTATTTCACTTAAAAAAATTGTATTGAATCCATACAGCAACATTTAGGGAAGGAGCCTCAACTCCATGCAACACTTCGTAGTGCTGAATGCAGAGCTAGCTGCACATATGTTTCTGACTTCCCACCTTGTTTTTAGTTCAAATGCATGTACTGTTTTCATGAAGCAGGTTCCTGTGTACAAGTACAAAGACGCATAATTAACCTGTAAAAGGCCTACATAGGACCCACAGTCTGAGAAACACCTAACATCTTAAAGGAGAAAAAAGGCCTCAGAGGGGATCCTGGCAAAAGGCAGCAGCAGCTCAGTTCCCCCGAGGTGGGAGACTGAAGAATGGCTCCAGCTGTTTATACAAGATTTATGCTTACTATTAATTGGCTGAATTGCTGGTAGATGCCCACTCATCTGCCCTGCAGAGACTCAGTATAAGGATTTACAGCTAGTGCTGAAAGCCAGTTCTCACTCATGCACTCATGAATATTTGATCTGCTGTCATGAGGTTGGCAACTACAGATCAGCCACAAGGGGAATGCCCTTTCCAAGAGACTGAAAAAAGCCTGGTTTATACAATGAGAATGAAAAAGATGGAGATGCTGAATGGATTGTGTGCAGCATGGAAGAGCATGCAATCTGTTTATAGGCTACGAGAACATGAAAGTCTCAGAACCAAATAAGATGAAAAAAATGGACTGGAATCTGTTCTGTGGGTCCACACAGATGTCTTATGTTTTCCTCTAAAAATTACAGGTCCATTTAACTATTCCTTAATAGTTGCCATATCTGGCGGCAACAGAAAAGAGACAGCTAAAGAGCTGCACTTGCACAAGCCTGAGAACAGATCACTGATATCCAAGAGTACCATACCTAACAAAGAGCTCACACAGAACTCTGAGGGCTGTTCAGGCAGAGGAAGGAAATATAAATTCCTGATTCCAGTGAAAGTAGAACTGGGAACAAATCCAAAGATACCATTAGATTAAAGAGACTCCTCTTAGCCATCCAGGAATGAATAAAGGAGACAGCAGCTGCTGTTGAATTTCACATCTACAACAGCTGCTGTTGAATTTAACATCTCTTTCAGGCCTAGCAACACTCATCGGACAACGTGACCAAACTCAGCTGATATCCATAAGGATGGACACATACAGTCTCTACAACGCAGGTTAAAATTTTTAGTCAGCGTATTCATTTATTTTGTAGACAAAACCCAGATAAATTATTTTGACTAAAATAAGGAGTAATTTCTGTCTGGAATCAGCAACAAACAAATTCAGAAACCCACTCTGACCCTTCAGTGACTTTCTGGATATGACAGCACCATATGCCACAGCTGAGCTTTCAATACCATACCAATCAAAAACACCTAACATGTACCCTGTACAGCAGAAGCACCTTCCCTGTTCTAGGAAAACTGCTATATAAATTTCGCCATACAGCATTGAAATAATTATCACAAAAAAGCTAGCAAAATGATTTAATGTGTTTTGTATGACGACCATAATCAGCAGAGAGGATCTATCCTGACTAAAGCAGCCAGCCCTTCCAGATTTCTCTTACTGATCCCATCACTTGATTCAAACATGACAGTGAAAATGGAAGAGACGTAGTAAACGAATTCATTAGAGCTACAGTTCAACCAGGAATCACTTCAAATAAATATTATTAAGAATATCGCTACAATTATGAGCGATGTTTAAAATCTTGTACCATCTGCCAAAACTTCTCCTATATTAAGTCAAATTTGTGAAAATTCTCACCTGATATTTATCATGCACATGCTGAACACACTGTTGATTTAGTTTAGGCTATAGAAATATCTCTTGCAAAAATGAAGCTCCTAATATGCCTGAGAATCGAGGTTACAAGATCTTTTGATGATGGCAAACGAAATTCACACTTGGCAAGGACAATCTGTCGCAGTGAAATGGAGGTCCTCTGAATCACACAAAGCTACTTCAACCACAGCATTGCTACAGAAATTCTGGAATAACAGTGAGTAAATCATACACTGCACAGCTGCTCTATCTGTATGACCAGGATAATAAAGGCACCCAAAACAACATTGTGCCTAAAGGACAGCCTCCCGTTTCCACAAATCACTCTGTTAGATACCCTTAATTTCACATAGCTTTCCAAAACTCATGCTTCTCTGTGCACTTCACAGCACTGTCGAAAGGAAGACCTCAAGGATCACCCTAAGTTAAAACTTTCTGAGCTGCACCTTGTCAGAAATCCTAAAGAGTCACAGACACATCTATCGCATATTTACAATCTAGGTTCCTCTCCATCAAGTAGAAGTTCATCGTTAATCCATTATCATGCTGCTTCCTCACATTAAAGTTGTTTCAAAAAGACTTCAAGCTGGCAGGAACAGATATCATCAAAAGAAAGATGCTGTCTTACGCCTTCTCAGCCTGGCTTCTGAACCTCTCCCTACCTCTCTTCCCTCTCTCTTTGCGCCAGCATGACACCTCATGCTGTTACACAATGAATCAGATCAGTCCCTCCCAATTCAATTCAGATCAGTTTCCTGATCCAGCATGTCATGGAGCTGAACAAATACTCTTGCGAGAACATGGAAAGGGCACTGCTGAGCTGGGGAATAACAAGCAGGGAAATAGGATGAGACTGATTCTTTCAGCAGCACTACCAAATTATATCAACTTAAAGTCTACCACGAAACAGTGGTCTGGAACATGTTCTCCAGAGAGGCTGTGGAACCTCCATCCTTAGAGATACTCAAAACTCAATTTGGAAATGTCCCTAAGCAATCTCATCCATCTTTAAAGGTGGCCCTGATCTGAGCAAGGGGGTGGACAAGAAGAGCTCCAGAGCTCCCTTCCCACCTGTGTGATCCTATGATTCTAATTTGCCTGTCCTCCTCAGCCCATGAGCAGTACGGCATTTAGCACTACGGTCTCCAGCAGGGTGACAATAACTCCTCACAGGAGACACAAACTGAAAGGTTAGTATGTCTCATTAACTGAACTTGCATTATTTTTGAACTGCAGATGGCTTCAAAGTTACTTGTTAATAAGCTGGGCACTAAAAGAGGCTAAACATGAGCTGAAAAGCATATGAATTCTTGGAGAATCCTTTAACCACTGTTCAATCCAAACCCCTTTCATTTATTACCTTCTACACAAAACGGTGTACTCATACCTACTAGAGGAGTTTTGCTATAGTAAGATAAAATGTTCCCACATCTATACCTTTCTGGTTTTGATTCCAGGTGCACGAGTCTGATAGGAAACTATCAGCATTAATAGTCCTGCAATGTTTGTGAAAACGCAAGGTTTTACTGAAAGCTCCTGTGCTACAATTATTGCAATTTATTAAATTAATCTCATTTTGTAAAAACAAAGTATGTTTTTTCTAGCAGATATATTAAATTGTCAAACAAATATTAACAAAAAGCCGTGTTCATTTTATGATTTGTTGTAGACAATGATTTCAACTACTTAAATTATCAGTATTTATTTATAAGTAATAATATATTGCATTTGTAGGAGGATGACCTGTGATCCCTAGTTAACATACCAACTTAGAAATCAGAAACCATAGCTTATAATAGATAATACACACAGTAAATCATTAGGACAACAGGGCTGGAGGCAATCAATCAGTAAAATATGCATTCATAAAATAACCAGTCCGCCTCATTTTCTGTTCTTCCTCCTTCCCTTCTCTTAACTCCCCTGAGCAACATTGTGAAATATATTTTCAAAGGGACATTCCCATGCCCAGATTGTTCTCCAAAATGTTTCTCTGCTTGATAACCTTTTAACTCTGGTCTATCCATAATTAGCCCCAACACACATTTTGAAAGAAGATTGTTCTGTGATTTGGAAAAGTTTTCATGGTCAGTACATTAGATCAGTGGAAAGGGTAAAACACTGCTTGCAATTTTGATGCTGCCCGCTATGGCAAAACCTGGCTTCAGACCCACTGGACCACAGACATCATTCTGGCCAATGTAAGATGCCATTGCCTATATCTCTGTATTACTTTTCTAGCTTTTAATTTTTTAATTAATTTCTTCAGCATTCCCTTCCTTCTGTATATTGACTTCTTTACAAACTATACGTACCAGTAATTGTAAATAGCCTTTATTTGTGGGCAGGGAGGGACAGTTCTCCGAATGGGGGAAAAACATTCTCTCCAGCATCTAATTTCTCTGTCCTGATTTCTCTATATTACGTCCCTGGTTTGTCCTTCCCCTACACTGCATCTGCCATCTACTGGCACAAGACTGTAAAAGAGTTTGGCATCAGAGACTTACTTTCAGGCCCTTTTATGTAAGGGTCTGTACCTAGCTACAGTGCTACCCCTAGCTATCGGGAGGGTCGGTGACATGGGGAGGCTTTCTTAGGCCCATGCACACTATCTGAGCCACGACGTTGATATAGATACTTTCAGAGACTCTATGATTTTTCAGAGATGTGTAAGCCAAAATTTGGGGATTAACTTCTGTAGGTATATGCATAGGTACATAAACTTTATAAACAGAAGTTCCCCTAAAGTAAACACATTTTCTCTTCTACTTCCCTTTCCTTCCCAGCTTCCAGCAGCCACAACAAAGAGCTTACCACATATTAGAGCAACATTGCTGCCAAATTTCAAGTTCCATTGCTCAAATACTTGGAGATATTAGGAACTCTTGGTGATTACAGGAACTCTTTTTTCATAAGCAACCCATTTTTTCTTTCTGATTTTGCTCAGAACAGATATTAGGCATAAAAAATTTGAAATGGTGCTTCCCCCCCCCCCCCCCCAAAAAAAAAGAAATAATTATAAACATCTGGAGAAAGGGTCCTTTAAGAAAACATGTTAATCAACTTTAGATACAGATATTTTGGTCAATGCCACATCCTTACCTATACTTTCCCTAGTACTCATTGCAAAAACAAACTTTTTATTTGTTGTCCTTATACTGTCTCAGCTTGGGACCAAGTAGAAATGGCTCCTAAGGTGATGAGTATGACACGTTGATTTCAAGGTCTGAATTCTGAGAGAGAATGCAAAGTGTAATGTTCTCGTTAGCACATTTTTTTCTGCCTTATAAATATCAGTTACACAATGCTAATAAAAGAACTCATGAAGTATGAAATTATTCATGAGTAATACAGGCTGCATTGAAAAGAAAGATATATCTTCAGAAATGCTTCTTCTTGAGTGCTGTTTCTTCAAGTTTCTTCATTTCTTTCTTGGCACGATGGTCAACGACAACCTTTCAGAAATATGTGAGCATTCCTTTCTTTGAAGTCAGATGTAAACCAGCTGTTTATTAACTCAACATCTTACTTGTATCTCATGAAGACCATGTTCTAGTCATAGGACAGCAGAAATAAAATTTTGTTTCTTGAACAATTATCTTTCTTCAGAGCAGGAGTTGGGGTTTGAGGATTTGTTTTCTTCTAATTCCTTTCTCCATGCAAATACTCCATCACTTTCTGAATCTGCATATTGTAGATTTTCTTTGTTCATACGTTCATATGTTTTCTTTGTTCATATTTATTACTTATTCAATTTTCTGTTTGAACTGTCTCTGATTTGATTCACTGTCCTTTCATTTAGGAAGAGAATTCAAGTATGTTCAGCACATTCACTGAAACATGGTCTCAATCATGACCTTGCATATGACATCTGTTATTGTACATAAATATTTCCAAAAGTACACAGAAATGGTTTAGTGCTATTTTACACATATCTTCAGGAGATATTTTTACTACTTTGAACCTCTACCCTGTGCATTACACCTGCCAAGCATTTCACTCTCTTGTTGCTGTAAATTAGTTTTATTTCACCTTGAATTAGTGCATTATCAATTTGAGGGTAGACTGGAGCTGAAACTGAGTATTCACATTGTGCAGGAAACACTTTACCAAATGTTTCTCATGTCATGTTGACTATCTGCCATTAGCAACTCTATCCTCAATGTTTTACTTCTGGAAGAATTAATCCGTGCAATTACTATTATTATAACTATTGGGGTAATTACAGCTATCATAAGGCGTATTGACTGGCACAAAGGGCCCAATGAAAGAAAAAAGTATTCACTTGTTCTGCTATTCTGAGCCTCTCAAGTAACATACACCCTGTGTGTTCCTCAGTTTTTCTGCTAAGCGGTAACAATTGTATCAATTTCCATTGTAGAAGCCATTAAATCAACAATGGAAGACACAAAAATGAACAGTGGCAGATAGAGCACACTATTTTGTGTGGGTAAGCATTCACAACTTTATCACACTCTCCTCCTCTCTAATTTTTGTGTTCATTTTTGACAGGATTTGACTATATGTGTTTTTCATTAGCTGGATCTCCAAGGTTGTGTGGTTCACGTCACAATTGTGCTTACATGAACTACAACCAGATTTAAAAACTGAAGGCTGAATTATGACTCATTTATGTATTCAAAGACAGATTTTACAACAGTGTGTTTTCTTGTACATAATCAGTCTGTTGGATTCTCAAGGGCTCAAAGCCAAGACATGGCAATATTTAAAACAAAACACGTGTGATTTCAAACATTCTAGATATAAAGCACTTAGAATCATAGAATCATTTAGGTTGGAAAACACTTTTCAGATCATCAGGTCCAAGCATTAAACTAACACTGCCAAATCCACCACTAAACCACGTCCCTAAGCACCACATCTACACGTCTTTTAAATACCTCCAGGAATCGTGACTCAACCGCTTCCCTGGGCAGCCTGTTCCAATGCTTGACAACACTTTCTGTGAAGAAATTTTTCCTAATATCCAGTCTAAACCTCCCCTGGCGCAACTAGAGGCCATTTCCTCTTCTCTTATCGCCTATTACTTGGGAAAAGAGAGCAACCCCTATCTCGCTACAACCTCCTTTCAGGTAGTCATAGAGAGCAGTAATGTCTCCCCTCAGCCTCCTTTTCTCCAGGCTAAACAACCCCAGTTCCCTCAGCCGCTCCTTGTAAGACTTGTCCTCCAGACCCTTCGCTGCACTTCATCCACTGAACATCACCTCTGCTTTATTCATGATTAAAAAGTGGAAGTTCTTAATCTTCTGTTCCAAGGCTGATGAATAGAATTGATGGATCTCCTTGATAGACAACCATTGCCAAAACTCCAGCTGGAATAGCCTCTTCGAGTCATGTTAATTTGCTTGGTCTAAAGAGACCATCAAAAAGAAAGCATATTAGAAGGATGAAGCAACTCCCACAGGGTGTAAAAAGCCATACTGCAAACTCAGGAAACAACTGGTAGCCACTTTATAAGCATCTGAAAGCAGCCTCCACCCTATGTGCTTGGGTCATCACAAGAAATACACTGGATTGAGTCATGAGAAGAACATAAAGAGACAAGGCAGTGGGGGACAGGAGAGAATTGTCCCACTTTCTTCCTCAGAGGAATCATAAGTGATTGTCACCAATGCTGTAGCTTAACTTTATAAATTAGGTAGCACCAATTCTAACGAAACCATCACAGATAGGATTACGACAGGGGATTCTAAATGTTCTTCCAAGAGGGTTTCTCAACACAGTTACTTCAAAAACAACTCTGAAACTGTAACTTCACAACTTCTTAAAAGCTGCAGAGTGGCAAAGTTGTCTGTGCAACTATAATTTGACATCTCCACACAGGTGCATTTTAAAAAGATAGTACAGTAGTCACGGACTACTTATTAGACTGCTTACCCAGAGTTCCTAGCAGCTGCTTTTTTGTCTTGCAATATTTACCTGCTTTTGTTACCAAAATTAGGTAGATTAAAACAAGACTGAAACATCCCAGTGGAGGATTGCCTATCCAAACTTATACATATTCATACGTCATTCATACACAATCAAACCCATTACAGACTTTGCATAATACATACTGACCTAAATGTATGCTGATAGCTTCTTGTTCAAAGTCTTAAAATAAAAATTCTCGTTAGCTATGTAAACAAGATCCATGTGACTCAGTCAACTTTTCCTCCTAAACACTTCAAAAGCCTCAATTAACTCCAAAAAATAGGTTTTGTATGTCTTGTTATTTTAAAAAGTCTAAACATACACTGTGATAAAAGAAAATCAGATAAAAATTAATTTTACTGTAATCAGGAGAAACAAAGAACATGGATAAGCTTACAGTGCAGTTCACAAAAGCAGGAAAAGGGACATAAAATAGCCACATCACTGATCTCATTCACGGGTTATACAAAATATGACAGACAGAGATCCCTGACTCTATGAAGTTTGATTCTTTTCCATATTCTAAGAGGACTTGAAAGAAGTTTTCTTCCTCTCCTTCCTTGTACCTCATCCCAAATTCGTTTTAAACTGTTGTCGGCTTATAATAAAAGACACCACACATTTCTGGATTTGTTTTTTGGACCTAATATTTCATCCTAGTTTGTGTCCTTAATGAAAATTAGACATTTTATTTTCTTCCCTTTTATAAATTAGAGAGAATAGATCAAGACAATGTACAAGAAAAAAACCCACAAAATTGAATTTGCCACTATGAGTCATAACAGAGCAACTCTTCAAAGGATATTTGACTGCATTCAAACTATTCACAGCTTCTTAGAACCTTTTTCCTATTAACCTAATTTTCACTATTTAATTTTCCCCACCTCCCAGATACCATGTAGCCCTATTCCAGCCTCTTTGGCTTTCTCCAAGTCTTTATCTGGCTACTGTTGTATGTAGGTTAGATACTACAGCACAACAGAAATATCTGTTACGTATAGACTTGCCGTGACAAACTCCCTTGTAAGAAAGAGCCGAAAAATCAAAGAAAGCATTTTCTCTTCATTACATTATTTTCTCCTTTAGAATGAACCTAAGAGAAAATAAAAAGCAAAAAAGCAAAAAGTAAAATTACGGTGGAGAGTTTTTTCCTCTTACATTCTTAGGTATTAGATCACAACTAAAGTGAATAAATGATTATGAGTCAAATGAATTTGCAGACTTTAATCAAGAGGAAAAATAATGTTGCCCCTAAAGACACGGGATATAAGTGTTACAGGTTCAGTTCTCTGCTCTACTGCAAATTTCTTGCTCAGTCTTGTCTTCCCTACCGGTTAATGTGACAGTATTATTTTCTCTTCCTGTCCTTTACTTGTTTGGTTCAGCTGGGCTATAAACTCTCAGAGGCAGCATGGTGCCCCTCTAGGGCATGTTTGTACAGCTTCCAGCATAAAAAAAAAATGATCTCAGATGGACTCTCTGAGCCCTAACTGAAGACCAACCACTTCACAACTTTATTTTCAAAGGTGTCTGACATGAAAAAAGCATAGTGAGTAAACAGATACAGAAATGCAAGGTACATTGGAATTTTACCTTGAGAGCATATTATACTTTTTAATTTGCATTGCTATATTTTCTAGGCAGAGCTTTAATTAAGTTTGATCTCCAAAGATTTGAGACTCTGGGGATCTATCAGTGGAAGATATTTCCTTGCCTTTCTGGAATACACTTCTACACAGAGGATTAGTGGAAGTACTCAAGCTATTAGTTTCTGCTTTAGAAGACAGCATGACAGCAAAGAGGTATTATGAGAATCCATAACCTTCAGATTTATTCCCATGATAAAAAGTCCAAAATAAGCCATGTACATAGGCCTTCAGGATTTTATATAGCTTGCCTGTTTTACCAAGTCTTTTGATGAAACATGAGTATTTACAGAGTGCAAGAAATACTAGAAAGCATCATTCAATGATTCTGTTTGCATTATGCAGTTATAGGCTGACCCAGTGTGAACTTCTCTATTGCTTTTGGATCTTTAAATTTTACATTAATGTTGGTTTTAAAATACACCTTTTTGTTCTTTCAAAAAACTGAAAACACTGAAAACTACCTTTTTTTCCATTTTTTTTCTTCTTGAATGCAATAGCTGAAGTCCGTAGGACTTGCAGGTTCCAATGCAGGTGAGTTGCTATAAATAAACATCCACTATGTTGCAGTAACTGACCTTTGGCCCACTCTTAGTGTCTCCCAATGGTAAAGTAAAATTCACTAGCTTAAACCATTAATCATGACCAACAACTCTGAGGACAGATCTTTCTTACAACAAATAAAGTACCAGTGTTGCATTTGGTGGTAATAGGTTGCAGGCTAATACTACCCAAAAGGACAAAGTTACTCCCTTTGATGTTTGACAAGTCATTAATTAAGCACTTGACTAGTCTGAGATGTTCTTGCATTTCAGGACTGAGTCATGTTCTCTTAGCAGTGCTGCTGGACTGTGTTAAGACAGGTGTCTTAAGTCTGATTTTGAAGTCATATTGGAAAGATCTCATCCATTCACCCAAGGAGCAAGAAATTTCATAATGCCTTTAAATAAAGTCTTTTACTATCCAAATTATGAACAAGTAATAAGCAAGCAAAAAGCGTTATTGCACTTCAACTTTCCGTGTTCCATTCTCACACAGGTTTTAGTTGTACTTTCAGACTTTACCTTCACCGGAAAGTAGTATTTTAAAGATACTGTTACATATTTTCCTAAAAGAGCAGGGCTAGCTGATTGTACATCCAGTTTTTGGAATTAAATACAGCTTTTTAAATTAATATCTTTTTACTACCACACATGATTTTCATTGCAGTAAGATACAGAACAATTCTGAAGAGCAACAGCATTGTGGTAGTATTCAGAAATCCCAGTACCTAACTATATTGTGTGTTACACAAACACTGAAGATGCTCTCTGCCTGGAAGTTTAATCTCCTTCAAGTGTTAACGAATACAATGTTTATAAAGACATGACAGATAAATGTGAACCAGACATAAATTTAAATATCAGAGCAAAGCTATGTAATGACAGCACACTGGATGCCAAAGATTAGTGTTTGTAGCTTTCCTTCTTGTTGCTTCTTGTAAAGCATTGTTATAATTATTGCTCCCATGGCTGCAGCTGCCAACACAGAGCCTCTTGACAATACCTAAGAATAGACATCTGAGCATCACATGAGTTTCATTTCTTCTCTACTGGTAGCAGCATTTGTCAAATTATGCTTTACATAAATTTGAAACAATTGCACTATAAAACAAAGAAGTATCGATAGATGAAAAATTATGATCAGAGATGCACTGGCAATTAGAATGAAACAGCTGTAATTGACTGGAGGAACTAGTGACTATGTCAGTAACAACTGTTCTCCATACTAGTGGATGTTTTGTGATACTGTGTGTTAAAAACAAGCATAGTCCCAAAAAAAGGCTACCGCTTATGGACATATCCCCATTCATTATCATCAGAGTCTTTCCACAGCGGCTTTTCTGCTTCTCCTTCAGTATGTTTCTACTTCCCAGATTCCTCTGTTCAACAGACCTAAAATAGACCTGTCTCTTCCTTTTTTGTATCTGCACTCAATACATACGAAGTAACTTCCCCCTATTATACTAATAGCTTTTAATACCAACAAAGAGCTTTCCCCAGATCTGTCATGTTCAAACCAGGACAAGATCTCACTGAGAGGAGGGGTTTTTTTTGGGGGAGGGGGGCCAGGGGAAGGGAAGGTGTTAACTACTTCATGCAGATATGATGCTTGTTCAAATCATTATTCTTGGCTTTGAAATACACCTGTTTGCCTGCAATAACTGGGTGCTACAAGAAAAACAGTAATGAGAAAAATCACTCAGTTGCCTACAGAAAAAGGTATTCTCTTTAAAGAACGCAGAAGTTAAACTAGGGCAACTCAGGTTTAGCAAACCAGATTTAACAAACCAGCACTTCATGAATCCACCCTTACGGTTCTTCCCGTGGTTGCCACTCAGCCTACATTTTCAGTGTCACCCATGACACACTCTGGAGACATATGATTTCTTAAATTGAAGTCAGATTCTAACATAATCCTGCATCATTCACAGTCTCCCATTGGACTTTCTTCCCAATTAGCCTGCAGGGGCCAGAACAGTTTCCACAAAAAGTATTTTAAAATAAGAACAGATGGAGGCATTGTGACTTCCAGAATCAAGACATGGAAATCCAGTTCCAGCTTTGACATTAAAAATTAATGGGGGAAGGTTGCTGCTGGGGAAAAAAAAAAACCAACCCAAAAAAACCCCACATATAAAACCCCTGACTCTTGAATATCAAAGTATTTTGGTTGCCACCCAAAACCAGAGCAAAAACCTGCATTTTCAAAACTTTAGTTTAACTTCTATTCTTTTTAAATTAGCAAGGCAGCTGTCATAATGTAAGCCCTGCAATGTCTTCAGGAAAGAAACAGAAAAGGAAAACGACTTTATTTATTTGATTGATTTATGAGCTTTGCGCTTTTGACGCACACCACTCACTCTCAAAAGGTTTGTGAAAGTCAAATTCCAAGCAAGGCAGAATAAGTGAAGCAACAGAGAAATGGCATCTTCTGTTGTTGAAGATTTAAACGCATCAATTTATTACCCCAACCCACTTTTCTTATTTAGTTCTGTGATTTCTAGACGCAGCAGGTAGCTTAAGGTTGTATGATACCAAATCTTTAACTGGAACAACTGTAATACTGAATTGGAATGGGGGAGCTATAATTAATCAAGCACGGAATTAAACAGGGTTAATTGAAAATAGTTTTCGGTAGTCTAACAAAGATACACACACAGGTGTATTTGGATTAAACAGCTCAGCCAGTCTAATGGTCAGTCTTGGTCCACGGTTACCTGTGCTGCCTTACCTCCACCCTAATCCCTTCCATATAATCATCTGTACACTTTTTTTATGGGTTAATTTTCTGTCAGTTTAGTGAGCTTAATTGGCCAATCCAGGAATCACTCTGGTGCAATAGAAATGGCAGGCATACATTGCCTGGAGTGGGACTGTACCTTTCATTGGCAGCTATATTTTAGACCAACTTACCTCACCTCAGAACTTTTTTCATAAGCATCCTATCCCTTCTAAACCACACAGCTTTCGGCTTCTTGGTTCCTGTTATGTTAATTGAATCACTTATTCAATTCCCATATTCTCCTCCACTGAATTTCACAGTGGAGAAATTGGAAATAAGGAGAAATGAAAATAAGGAGAAATGAAAAAAAGTAGAAAATTCTACCTTCTCTTTCCCCATTCAGAAACATCAGAGATTGTGTACATATTATAAAAAATAATTTCTTTTTTCCTTTTGTGCCATATTTTGATTTTAGCACTGTTAAACTCACACATCCTTTTTCAAAGCAAACTCAATGAAAAGTGCATGCACATAATAATAGTGCTATTTAATTATGTAAATGCAGAAAACAAGACATGCTTCTTAAGCTTCCAAAACAGTTTGTGTCACTTTTAATCCATCCTGCTAATACCACAGAATATATTTAAAATGCTAACTTTTCTGAAGGAAAAGACCAAAAAAAATTGAAGTTTAATTTAACTAACAGCCACCACACTTTATGCCAATACTATAAATATCCAATGCATTTATGTTGTTACAAAGCATTCCATTTCAGCACATCCAGATTGGAGAAATGAGTTACAAGAATTCTGGACAGCCTTTTTTAAGAAAATAATCCTGACTGCCTTAACACCAAAGTTTTATTCCATACAGTGGCAATATTTTTTCTAAGAGAACTCTATTGCAGTTGGCTTATCATGGCAGAAATGTTGTGAATAGCTTTGACAGACAGGAGTTTTGCAATGAGAAGGTCATAGGCTTAGTCTGGATCTTCTCTGGTCTGATTAGACAGAGAGTATTTTACCACAACTGGTTCTAGTCACTGACTGATTTTCATTCCCAAATACCTGTCATCACCGTCACTGATGCAT
Source organism: Himantopus leucocephalus (assembly GCA_003993805.1). Classification (NCBI taxonomy): domain Eukaryota; kingdom Metazoa; phylum Chordata; class Aves; order Charadriiformes; family Recurvirostridae; genus Himantopus; species Himantopus leucocephalus. Next base: position 72,486,791 of record RSEF01000004.1, on the reverse strand, counting down.
TCAGGAAGAGCAAGACTACAGCCAAACAGCATGATGTGTTGATAGCAGCTGAGACGACTGAGATAACTGAAGAACTTCAGGAACTTTTCCATTTCAATACTTTTGACAATGGAAAGAACTGAAGTTATAGTGGTGTAGTTATATGGCAGCATTTGGCACTGGCTGTTGGTGATACTTATGCAGGCACCTGTGAAATCAAAACAATATATTTAGAATAAAAGTATCACCATTTAATAGTTCATTCAAAGCATTTATTGAATTGACTAGTCAGTACATATGATATATAAGCAATGCCTGTACCTCACAGAAGAGACAACATCCCATAATGTTATCATAATACTGTCAAAAAATAAGTAAGAAAAAAGGAATCTGGAGAAGCTTGGTAGCTTAGTTTGGAAAACCAAATAAACTCTTAGATATTTTCACAATCCTCTGACCCTCTACAAAACTGGACTAGAAATAACGCAAAACAAATTTCTTTCTAACACCAGTTGGATGAACATACAATAAGAATAGCCTGGGCACAGTCAACTTTGGCTGAAACTAAGAATAGGAGTCATACAAAAAAATTAAGGCTAATTGGGTTCTGAAGCTGCTCTGGTTTTGATGTTTCCATAAAGTTTCTCTTTTTGCTACCTTTCTACCTTGCAGCTGGCTTTCCTGCCAAAATCAACTTGCTTACGTATTTTTCCCAAGGTCATGGTTTTACCTCCAGCATCTTTCTTCTGTACCCTACCAACACAGGATTATCTGATTTTACAGGTTGAACAGCTACCCTGTCCTAAACTGTTGTCCCACTCTCGACCTACCAGAGCAACCTTTCTCTGCTCATGCACCGTCACGTGCAGTAGCCTCACTCAGCTATGCATGAGCAGCAGGTTAACTTACTACATGAGTGAGTTTCACAAGCCATACACCAAATTTGGAGTTTTCATCAAGAAGAAACTATCAAAATCTAATATTTATGACAGCTCCCTACTTTGATGAAGGCCTTTCTAGGCCGTCTAGTCAGGCTCCAGCAGCATTTTTTTCACACTCACAGCATACCCACATTGTACAATAAGCAGGGACCTCAGCCCATTCTCAAGAGCAGACTCTGCCACTAATCATGCTGTAGACAAATCAAACTCATGCTAAATGACCATCCCAACTCTAGCTTTCTGAAGGGGGAAAACTCTTGAGCACATTCAAACCTTAGCACTCATGTTCTCATTATCTGAGCAAACTGGACATAGGTAGCACCAAATGAGGTAGATCCTTTCCATCATCAGGCATTTTGGGACTGGCTTCTTCCAAGAACTGGGTGGGTCATTTACACCCGACCTCCCAACTCGATAAAAGCTGGGGATGCAAAGTACACAGGATTCAGCTCTAAGAGTTCAGCAAGTCTGTCTCTTCCTCACCTTTCAGTCTAGACACAGTCTTCACTGTCTAAATGCACTAGTGGCAAATTCTGGTATCTGGAATAACACAACTCACATAAGAGTAAGGGCAAGCAAAGCATAATGAAGAAAAAATTCATTAGAGCTTTTTCAAGTTGCAATGTCTTTGAAGGGATGGACAAAAAAGGTGGGTTTCAAATTTTATCTTGACTTGTTAAAAAAAAATCCCTATTTTTTCAGTGCCTGGTGAGTAAACTCAACGTTCCCCCCTTTGTCTTCTCCCTCTCTAGAAATCTCAACAAAAACTAAGGAATTTCATCTTGCCCCACTTAACAGCAAGTCTCTCCCTTCATTCTAATCAAGCTAAAACTATGTTCACAAGTCCCCATGCTAAGATTCCCCCCTTCCCACTACCGCCAACAAGAAATCCCAGCACCAGTGTATACCCATTTTGTGCTACACTCTCTTCTCACTCCCACAGTACAGTGAGACCTGTTCATCCAGGAATCACATTTTTCCATCTAATTCAAGGACAGATTCTCCATTCAGAATTAAAAGTAGATGCTGGGAGTTCAGCAAAAAAGTGGTGAGCCTCCAAATTAAGAGAACTTTCAAAACTGCAGAATGAAGTTTTCAAAAATGACTGTATGAGTTAGTACCATATGCCAATGATTTTCAGTGCAACTTCTGCTCTGAAGTTGTACAGGTATTTTTGAAAATACCACCAGGATGATCATCAAATCTACCTGTCAGGCTGTGAGACCAAAATCTGGTGATACTAAAAAAGCTCTCCAGAGGAAAGGGGAAAGGGAAAAAAGGTGGAGGGGAGGGAAGGAAATTCACTTCAGGATCACAGAGTTTTCTTTTAAAAGATGCAATCTCTTTCACGACTACTCACTTTGTGACTTTTGCACAGTATCTTGACCTGCTGTAAAAATGTAAAATTTCCCTCCAGTTTTTGCATTACATTTTGCACTTGAACAAATTCATTGCCATTTATTTGTACTGCAAAGACTTTTTTGTAACGTTTTTATTGCTTGGGAAAGCTTAAGAAGAAAACACAAAAGTTCTGATTTAAAGATTAAAAATATTGAAGTTTTTACAGCAGAAATTCTTTAAACTGTTAACCTCCCCACAGTTATCTCTTGCCTACATTCTTTTGCTGATGCTTGGACTACATTTTCAGTAACTGTTGTGCTAACGGGATAACATACCCACGCAAAATTCTAGGTGTCTCCCACCCATAAAAATTTCACTCTGAAGTTGTTTAAATAAATCAATTTATCCTAAATTAGGGGGAGGGGGACACACAGAGCTTATAGAAGTGGAATTTTAACAAAATGATTCACAAAATCATCATGTATCTCCTGAGGCACAATTGCAAAATGGTCGCTGCCATGGCATGTGCCAAGAAGCAGTGACATTTTGGCTGAGATGATGTGCATGGGCTCCTTTAGACCTTTTAAAATTCACACAGTCCTGACAAAGAAAGTCTACATTTCCTTGGAGCTATCTGATCTTTTAGCAGTACTCGGTGGCCAGACAATACAGCGCTGAATTCAACATTCATGGCCAAGAAGACAGAATTTTATAGCAATTATAGAAGAATTTTTAAAACAGAGAGATGGAACGAGGGACTAAACCCAGGACCTGTCCTTGCAACGGAATCATGATCCATCTTCAGTTCCGTGAATGTTGCATTCCTGTAGAACGACATCAGTTCAGTGTTAATCCCAGGCACATCTGTATCCTGAAACACTCTTCTGGAAAGCAGGTGCCTGCGTTAGAACCTTGTCTTTTCAACATGAGCCCTCAATCCACCTCTTATATTTTTTGTTTCATCATTAAGTAAATTACAGTGCAACAGGTGAGTGTCCCATACCCTCGACACCTCTGAGTCAAAAAGCATAATTTCAGGGTAATAGCAATTGTTGTATCACAGTGTTATATACATCCCAGATTCTCACTGCAGCAAGAAGTGAACAACAACAAGTGCTACAGCCTCAAAAACCTTCTCCAGTAAATTAAGGAAAGATATCTTGTGTTTGTACACATTTAGATCTGCACAGGACTAATGAGCTCAGGAACAGCACCCCACTGGCTTACTTACACCACACAGAGCTGCAGAGCAGAGACACATCAGCCCTCTCCAAGCTAGCCCACAGACCTCTAACCCAGCAGCAGGCAGACATATTATTGCCTTGCAAGGGACCTCTAAAGTTCCACACGTAACTGCACTGACAAACAGCCACAGATATAAGGAAAGAATGCAGTAAATCTCAAAATCCGTAACTCTTCTACCAAATTGCTAAATTCTGCTCCATATGTGCAGGCTAAGTGCATTTATAAGCTGTGTGGCACTGCAGGGCCAGAAAGAGAAACTGACTGATGGTGTAACATACTAGTACTAAACATGTCATAAACCAAGCAGGATACAGAGCAGAGGAGGAGATAAATGCTGAATACACATAGAAAAGCCTCAACCTGTTTATTTCTTTTCTCCAGTAAAGATTCATGAATTATGGGGAATACAAGGCACATAAGCTAGTTTTGGCAATACCTAAGGGGCGGGAAAAAAAAAGAGCAGTGAATTAGAATAACAACATGTGAAAAAGCTGTTGATCAGAACAGCATGGTTCCTAATTATATGGGTCATTTCTGACATTCATCTAAATTAAGAGTTTTCTGCTTATCGCCGGCTATTGCCAGATGGACTGAACTGGCAAAAAAAAGCTTCCTTCTACTCCAACAATTGCAATGCAACTCTACAGTTTCATATTCAGTGCTGCTGAAACTAATTTAAACAACACATTTTCCCTTTCCCTCTCTCCTCTTCAGATTGTTCCCAGATTGTACTACCTATGGACTGCATCTGCACAAAGTGAACTGCACTAGAGGGCTGAGCTGACTGAAAATAACCACCTACATTCTTTCCCCAAAGGCAATGTTTATGGCAGCCCCAAAGAAATGCAACTGGAACTGCAGCTTAAGCTTGGTTAATCATGTTAGTTTTAAAATGCTCAACCATCCCTATAATGATAAGGTCATGATTCCTCACCTAACAGTGGTTGTCACGTCTGGATGTTTTTGAGGCCATGCAATGAACTAGACTTGGACATTAGCCTGCCTGAAAAAAAACAGCCTTTCCTCTCCTGCCGCACATTTTATTTTTTTGGTGGGCACAGGGTGGAGGAGAGAAAGAGGAAAAAACTATTTCATTTGGATCAGATCATTGGGTTGAATAGCTTTCTGGCAGCAAAAACATTTTGTTGCATGCAGCCTGATTTTCATATCCCAGGTTAAGTTTGCTGATAGTTCAATTAGAAAATAATCTTTCTAATCAGAGCAACTTTTACAGATCATCTTTAGGTAACTTATGGAAAATGAAAGAGTGTTCAATTTGCAGCAGCGATCACCACTCACTTGTTACAGAACAGAATAGTACACTCTCAGTACTAAGTTAAACAGTTGCAGTCCATAAATTCACTGGTAAAGCCTCAGTAAACCCAAGCAAAAATGGCAATATTCACCTGGCTCTTTCATAGCAAAAGCTCTACAAACATGGAATGAAATCTCATCTTTAATCCTAAAATGTCTTGAAAATTTCTAGAAATCCCATTAGAAAGAGTAAACCCAAACCAAGCTCATCCATTCTAACTTAGAAACTTGTCTACCTTGCCTACAGCATCAATTTGCGGACTTCTTTGTATGGGAATGACCTACAGTAAATCAATTGTTTTCCAATCCCAAGTTGCCATGTTCGCCTAACCTTAAAAGGATCTTATGACTCTGCTTGATTTCACAATCTCATATGTGAGACATATGAAGCTACAGAATGCCTTTATTACCTCCTCTGTCCTGTTGCTATTGAATATCCGGATTGCCATGGATTTTTGCTCTAGATCAAAGAAGCGTGGCATTCCACCTAGCATCTGGTCTTTTCAGCAAAACTTCTTTCCAAAACTCATTACTGTCTTCAAAACTTTTAATAAGTCTTTTAATTTACTACATCATCTTGGTACATTTTTCATTTCAATTAAAACAGAAGATGGACAGATTTTCTTGGCCTCCCTCCGGCTATGAATTTCTCATGTACAGTCCACTTGGGACTGAACATCTTATATAGCATTTCAGATGTTTTCTATGTAACTCAGGAAAAGCGCCCCAATGAGTGATTTTCTTCTGACACACTTCAGTAGATGCCAGGAACTGGGATCTATCCTTTGGAATCCACCCAGCAGGGAAATCTACAAACTGTTTTCTCCTTAGTTCAAGGATCAGAAGTTAAAATCAACTATTTCACAACAAAAGCATAGTCTCTGCAATTTTTTCACATGAATGCTAGCTTGAAAACAGTATTTCCACAACTCACGGCGGCCTCTGTTTCCTGCTTGCCCAGTGCGTACGCCGGGTGGCTGTTCCCTTCTAAACACATTCTCAGGCCCTTCCTTGCATTTTTTCCACACTCCTAGAAAAACTGCATGTTTGTTCTCTCCCAGGACACGTTATACCGTAACAGAAAACATCAACCAATTCTTACAGAACAGGACACAGTCATATTACACTATTGAAGAAAATATGAAGGATACATACATTCTGGAAGAAAACCACCAACTGTACAACTAGGAAGAGGACTAGTTGGGCGCTCTTTTAACCCCTTGGAAAAGTACAGTTAAATGCAGGATAGCAGAACTTAAGAAATTTAAGAAACTAATTATACAATAAAAGATTAACAAAATCGAAGTAGTAGTGATGTTGTACTCATAAGTTTAACACTACAAGAAAAGTAAGGTCTGAAGAAAAAGGTATTTTTAATTACAACATCTAATACAGATAAAGTATTACTAGCATTTTCGTCAAAGGAAAATTCAGCCGATAGATTATAATGGTTTATGAGCGTCTTTTGGTCTTGACAGTTCCACCCACGGCTAAAATATATCACACCACCCTGCAGTCAAAGCTTTCACTGTATTAGCTACTGTTTTGTCTCTCATGAGAAATTATGATAAATTAATTTCTCATAATTAAAATAAAATTTAGATATAATTTCTCTCACTTTATTTCCCTGGGTTTTCCTTCCTCTTACAACATTTAGTGACAGGATTACACCCAACAAAACTTGCCTGTTTTTCCCAGCTTTCTCAGTACCAGGCGCAGATGGCAATGGGGGGTCTGCAGGGTGGACTCTGTGAGGAGTGGCCAGGGCTGCCCCGTGCCAGACACGGCTGGTTCCAGCTGGCACCAACCAACCCACCGCAAGGCATGGCTGAGCCCCACAGCCATGATGGCAGCACCTCAGGGAAAGGATGTTTAAGAAAGGGCAAAATGCTGCACAGGGGAGTAAGAGTGAGGAAAAATGAAGTGTAATAAATAATCCTGTGAATACCAAGGTGAGAGGAAGAGGGGAGGAGATGCTTCAGGTGTGGGAGCAGAGATTCCCCTGCAGCCCATGGAAGAGACCCTGGTGGAGGAGGTATCCACTCTGCAGCCTGTGGAGGACTCCACACCAGAGCAGGTGGAAATGTCCTGAAGGAACAGCCTGTGGAGGATAAGCTGGAGCAGGCTAATCGTGAGGGACTGCCACCCACAGAGAGG
>RSEF01000004.1:72454528-72479714 GCA_003993805.1 Himantopus leucocephalus | reverse complement strand
GGGTTGTCAAGCATTGGAACAGGCTGCTCAGGGAAGTGGTCAAATCACCATCCCTGAAGGTATTTAAAAGACATAGTGCTGAGGGACATGGTTTAGTAGTAACTTGGCAGTGTTAGGTTGACAGTTGGACTCAATGATCTTGAAGGTCTCTTCCAACCATAACAATTCTATGATTCTATAAAAGCATTAATAGCTTTTATTTTAGGTGATTATGGGCATAAAAGATCCTGCAGATTTTGGGAAATCTGGTTTACGAGAAGCACTTGACACATGAAATGCAATGTCTTGATCCCTAAAGAAAGGCTTAACAGGAGTGCTTTTATACAGCTTCAATGCAGCACAAAGACATAACCTCAAGAGGAGTAGTATTAAGTTTGTTACATTTACATGTGGGTAGACATTTGACAAACTTTTGTGTCCTGAGGGCTCATACTCATATTTCAGTAGCAGCCATGGTAGCCTGAAGATATAAGCAAGGTACTGTCAGAGTAAGTTTCTAACAGAAGGTTAGAACCTTTTAGGTTCTAAGGTTAGTTGACCTTTTCTTGACCTTTTCTTAGGTCAACTGACACATTTAGAAAAAGATTTCACAAGACAATTGAACTGATGCAATGGCGCAATACTGCTTCCTCTCAACCATGTGTGCTTGCCATTTCCTCTGAAACAACTTTGGTGCCAAACCAGCCAAGAGCTAAATTAGCCAGTGTTGGAGCTGAGACAGCTCGTCGAGGAGACAGCAAATACCAGTGCATAAAAAGACATGTACAGCACTATATGGCTCTGAGCAAAGGGAATGGGGCCACCTTCTCAGCACCACTGACCTCTAAATGAAGGCCAGCTGACTCGTAATAGCTTATGTGGGGAAGAGGGAAACAAGCTTTTGAACAGCAAACCCCATCTGTGGATCTGAAATAGAAGTCAGACTCCAAGACTAGCTGAAAACAATTGCTCTGCATTTAACTTTGTTCAGCTAATGAATTATACAATTTGAAAGGAATGAGTGATTCTCAACTCCCTCTTGTGCTCCACAGGTACCAAAGGGAGAGGTGATAAGGCTACTGACCACCTGCAGTAGAGAGAAAAACAATTCATTATCTCCCAGGTCACAGAGAGGGGATTAGCCATGAGGGAAATATAACTCATATTTTAGATCAGAGTTGAAGCGTTATCATAATTTTTTTTAAGGCAATCTGTACCAGCTGCTGTGCAGTGGAACACCACATCCAGTCTGCACCAGACACCTCTTGCTCAGAGCCTAACGCAGTCATAAATTCTAACTCAGTTATTCTCCTGACCAAAGAATACTGCAGAAGGCTAGACACTTCATCAAGCCACCTAATTTTTTTGAGCCCCACTTCTTTCACCAAGGTGCTTCCAGACGCTGCCCCTCTTGGCTGAGACACATACTTGCTTCTTTAATCCCTTGGGCAGGCACAGCTGAGAGCAGGTAAGCTCATTAGCCAAAGCTGAGGCTGAACACCTACCCCCCATGAGGTGTGAGATGGCCTGTATTCCAGATCTGGTATTTTGATTAGTCATTTCCTAATTACAGGATTCTTTAGTGAAATTGGAGACATATTTCCAAGAATCTACCGTTAAATAAACAAAAGGCACAAAATGAACTTAATTTTAGGATTAGATCTATCGTTAGAGACTATTTTTCGATGGCATATTAGGTTGGATGGGATTTTGCTATTGTTTTGAAACATGTGCGTGATTTTAGTACTCTTGACAGGCTTTGTTAAAAAATAAAATGAGATTAAAAAAATGGTAGCTTCCACAGGACCCAGACAGGCATCCAGATGTTTTTGGTTCGTTGTTTTGGGGTTTTTTTTTTTAACAAATGTGTTTTCAATAAATGAAAATGAATACTAGCTTGATTGACAACATTTAATTATGTGTCAATACTGTTATGTTCAAAACAAAAAAAAACCACTGTGCTTTGTAAAACACTTACAATATTTGAGATACTCAACAGGCTATGAATAGGTCAGCATAGAAATAGTCTGCACCTGAGCCGTCCCAGTTGTCTCTGGTTAATTACCTTTCTAGAATAGCCAGATTACTCTTCTGATCTGTTCAGTAAGAAATTAGGATCCTTTTTTACAAGTCTATCTCACAATGATAACTTATGCCCACCTCACTTTCAGACAATTTCACATGATTGCAAAAGATGACAGTGACTGTAAATCAGTTTCTGTTGTATCAATACTTTGACCTTCCAGTTTATACCTTACCATTTTATACTACTGATGGCTCTGCACCCACACCTGGCTGCACTCTTTTGATTATAACCGTAACAGACCATGCAGAAGCATAAAGCAGATCAACTTTAATCAAACATAAAATCACATGCTGCTACCAGATGTAAGGTGTACCTTTGGAAACAAAGTGATCAATCACAATATAGAACAAAACATGTATTAATATCATCTTTTTGTTGAAATACCACACAAATAATTTTTTTTAATCGTTTCAGGGAAGCTCATGGGTCTGAAAAGGAAGTCAGTGGCTGCAATTTGCAGCCAATTATCTTAAGATATGCCTTGTTTCATTGTTCCCATCCTTGACAGCTTCATGTCAGGCTGGGCATATGACTTCTTGCTTAGCCTCCTGGTCAGTTCATGGTTCAATTTTGACAACAAACATCTGTTTAAACTTCGAGCAACAAAGCGTAAAAAACCATAATGGATGCATAAAAGGCATAAAGCTGAAAAGACCTCTGTTCTTTAAAGTTTTGAAAGTACACACACCCGTAACTCTAGAAGGACACGCGTATTATTTAAAGACTAGAACAAAGCTGACTTTGTAGCTATTTCCAAGGAGGGAATCTCCCACGCTAAAGTAAACCATGTTGCTGAAAGGCCAAAGAATAAAGATACACAGAATTGCAAGGGGGGTGTGATAGTTATTCATAGCACTCATTACAGTATTAATGTCAACAGATACTTGAGGTCTGTCAGATATGTTATACAGACCATTGTTTCATCAGACTACATTTGGATGGGTGATAACCTACAAACAAAATAGTTGCAATAAGGAGCCATGGATTTTATTAAAGGGAATTGAAATCATAAGCTTAGCTATAGGTAAAGGTATGCCAGTGTTAGCAACCTCAATACAATTCTCACACGAGTATTTGAAGTTTTTGGCAAGCTTACAGCTACTGAGAACAGCAATGCACCAAAAGCTAGTAAGCTTTTCCTTCCTTCTAAGTTGTAATGGAAAGTCTCTCTATATAGAGAGTAATGACTTAGGAATCTTTTGGATTCCAGCTAATACATCTTGTATGTCAGAAACTTAATGGTTTCCTTGCCAAGCTATGCCCATGCACCCATTTGAAACAGCAATGGTGGAATAGGCAAACTGATGAAAACCAGGTTCTTGCTATCGAATTTAGTAAAAATCCACCATGTGTTTCTCTTCTAAGTTGCTAATTTTGCCATTTCAACTGCAAATTTAATTTTAAATTTCTGCTAGACAGGAAAACCTGAATGGCTCTAGTGACTATTTTGACTCATGAAAAAAATGTATTTTTTAAAGAGTACTGCATTGCCAAAATTTTAGGGAAGCTTTTTTCACCTGTTTCTTTAATTTTGAGAGGAAAATGTAGGTATAGGTGAGACAAAGAAACAGAAGCTACTGCTGGAAAACACTCTTAAGTATGAACTCAAGCACCAACAAAATTAATAGTTACCATATTAGTCTACTCATGCTTGTATTCACATGAAAAACACACAGATGAGTGGCTAAACTCCTGGCCTGGGATTTAGAAGATGACGGTTTATGATGTTCTTTGCCAATCCGAAAAACCAAAACCATTTTCCCTTCAGGAGACAATCATGTTTTAACAATGTTTTGATTTTTTTTTTTTTTTGAGGACAAGAATACCCCTAAAGATCTACCAAGGGTCTATTGCTGCTATTACTCCTTATATAATTGGGTCTATTCCAACTTGTATGAGTAATTACACATAAATTGAGCTAGAAGACAAAGTGATTTATTAGATCATTGCTTGAGACGCTGGGGATCAGGGAGATGCAAGCCTATGGTCTCACTTGGGATGCAGTTACTGGATACCTTAGCTTCAGTAGAAGAAAAATGTCTTTAGTACGAGCAGCACAAGGCAGGGAGAGAGAGAGGCAGGAAATTTCTTGTTTCTGTGCCGCACGTGACATATCCCATCCAGCTATCCCCACAGTGGGTCTCACATTGCTCTTTTCTACCAAACAGAAAGCTGGGCTAGACAAGTGCTCTGTAAATTCTAGTAGTGGCAAAACACCAAATACAAAGTAACAAATGCTGGGTAGAGACAAAGAGATTTATTCCATGTATAAATTAAACGTAGTTAAATGACAATAGAGACGATTAGGATAATCTCTAGGCTGAGCAGGGGATTGCAAAGAAATTAAATGGCTCAGTGTCAAAGATGTGCACGAAATGTGAAAATACCTAAGGGTCTGCATAGTAAGAATATTTGTTATTTAGGAAAAGAGTAAAAGATGCAAACAAGCAAACATAAACGCTATGTTTTTTGAAACATTTAAGAAGTCCTCCGATACAGTGACTTGTTTGGGCGAAGAGACTTTTCTACTTCATTCTTCCAAGCAACCATTTAGGGCTTGGGGGTTTTTTTGCCCTCCTGCGCACTTGTGCAAGTGCAGGGAGGAGCTGAACAGGAACCGCATCCACATTCATTTGGGATGCATGCCTTTTCCTAGCACTCTGTCAAGTACATTCAGAATAACTCAGAGCTGGAAAACCCATGTCCCTTATTTCTATCCACGTTGCTCTTTACTCAGTTCTTTTCCTAATGAAAGGTCTACAGGCCCAGTGCTCTCCCTGGATACCCCAGTATAGCCTGGAGCTGTACAGTCAGGCTGCTTCTCAGATTAAAGCCTCTGCAGACCACCTCTTCCACCACTAGTGCCATCTCCTGCTACCGCATAGGAGTGCCTTCCTCTCCTCCTCCGCAGCACCCACTTCCCGTCCTCTCAGATCAGATTAGGCCTGTGCCTGTAAAGGGTTACTAGACTGTCTACTACGAGAGAAGTACGAGAGACTTGGCACAGAAAAAAAGGGATATTAAATATACGTATTCATAAACATCAGTGAGTGGAAGAAACAAAATCAGATACTAATACCTCTTGTCCCAGTGCATATCCCATTAGTTTACAGGATGTTTTTCTAGGAAGAATGTCAACCCTCGCTCACTCTCCTTCTTCCTGTCTCCCCAAATCAGCAGTATTACGAAACAGGGAGTCTGCTTCATTTGAAATGAAAACATCCCGCTCAATCTCATACGCTTGAGACGTCTCCTGGTCAGTCTCCCACTTTACTGCCTAACCGCAGCCTACTTTTGTTTCAAAAAGAAAAAAATACCAATAAAATTGTTCCGATATTTATCTTGTAAAATCATCCTTTATTCTTTAAGGTAATTACTATTTAGTATATGGTTCTTTTTCTGTTAAGCATTGATTGACAGATGAACAGAATATTACTGCATATACTTCTAAATTCCATGAATATACACTACTGAACCCATTGGTTCACCTAAGACTCCCTTCCTGATGTTTTTGCTATCAGAAAACTCTCCAATGAACCATCCTAGTGACTTAGGACCATGGCCCATGCCTTCAGAAAACTTTTAAACAGGAACTCACACAAACTGAAATCCCTCAACAGCAAAAATGTGTTCCTTCACTTGATTTCCAACAGAGAAGTAACACAGGATACATTTAACTCAGAAGGTGGCCTTTGGCAGGGGCCAGCATTATATGTTCAAGAAAAATTCTGAGAATTTAGGGCAAATATAAGGAACAACCACCTAGGAGTATAACAACAACTTCTGGCAACCTAAAATCTTGAGCCTTCGCAAGTCAGGTTTGCAACTGCCCTATTGTGATTAAAAGCCCCCAACAGACCAACCTCTCATCAAGTTCTCCAAGCGTTTTCATACTTTCTTATTTTCTCATCATCCTGTAGCAATGAGTTCCATAATGTACGTATTCTGTGAATATGTAGCTATGTCTCCTTTTTTTGTTTTAACTTACTGATAAAAAAAAAGGCACTTACTGATATAATGAAAAACATCGAGTAACTGTTCCCTGTTCCATTTCTCCAGGACACTCAAAATGATATGGATACCTACCACAACCACTTAATCCTCAGCCAGCTGTTTTCCATAAGGAAAATAGTTTCTTTCTCCTATTTAGCACCTCCTCACATCTAAGCCATTCCATGTTTCTACTGGTCTGGTTGCCTGCTATTTGCCTTTTCCAATTCTACTATTATCTTTCTGAATTTATACAGTGATGTAATGAGATTTTCTGTTTTGTTCTTTGCAGACCTCACGAGGATTCCTAACATTCTTTTTGCCTTCTTGACAATCACAGAGCCAGAACACTGTCTGCAGCAAACTGTCAGGTCTTTTTTTTTGGTGGCAAAGCTAGCTGAGAATCCAACGTTGTATTACATAGAGTTAGGGTTGTTCCCCACTCTCCAGCATTCTTTTGCACCTATGGGCACAGAGTCATCTAAACATTTTACCAGTCACTCTCTCCACTACGAGATCTTTATGTGATCCCTAGCTATTCACTTTAGACAGATAGTTCTGTCCTAGCAGAAATGCTGTACTTGGCTATTCGCTGCTTTCCCAGATCAGAAAACCCTGTAAGACTCCATCAGTAATGTTCTTCACTGTGGAGCCTAACCATTCATTGTTATTTCTCCTTCTGTCTTTTAATGAGCAATTAGTCTGTGAGAAAAGTCTCTTTAAGACTTCTCAGTGAGGACTCTTGTTGACAGCATTTTGAAAAGCCAAGTATGTTGTATTAACAAGCATTTTCACTGAGTCCTTCAAAGAACTTTCTAGTAGATTTGTGAGGCATTTCTTCTCCTTGTAAAATGAAAATAAACTTCATCTCTTCCTTATTGTATCATGCATTTCCATTTACCCACTAATCTATTCTTTACTAGAATTTCTGCCAAAGAACTTCCTTCTGCTTCAAGGACTTTTTCAATAATTGATGTCATATGTGCCAAATTTCATTCCTCTCCAGTTAGTAACTCAGCAATATTTTACTTGTGTTATTTTAAAGTCTTGAGTGAATACCATATGGTCACAATGTTTATCATTTCTCTTATTAAGGTGTTCTAATGTCTTTTATGGAAGCTGTGGTTCACCAGTAAAGCAAATCTAATGCTAGGGATACTAACACCAGACCAAAAATATTACAGCCACATGAATGCCAGTTCAAATGCATTCAGAGAATTTTGTCTGGTCGGTTTTGCAGTGGCAGTCTCTACATCGTATGACATATCATTTGTCTTTTAACACCCTGCATAAAACCACCTTAAAGTACAAGGTATGCATGCTTACTAAATCAACAGAAATGCATTCACTTGCCCGCATTGAACCAGACAAAACTTGTACTGATGGATGACCTGCTAGTGTGCATTGATGATGATGGAACATCAACCTCACACTTCATTTGGAGATTAATTTCCTTGTAAGATATGCCTAAAAAGCTCAAACCTCCATTTTATACAGGTTCAAATGTCATTACATAAATTCACGGGAGAACACTCATCAGGACTGACTGCAGATCACTGGAATCTGCTACCATATAATGTTGAAGTGTCTATGTATGCTAGCCCTAGTTTATTCTTCTTTAGGCATGTGCTAATGGTCACAGTTGGATCCAGACATTAAGCAAGAGAGACTTAGTTTGATCTACTACCACCATTCCCATGTGGTTGTTAGCTTTTACTTGTCCCAAAAAAAACCCTTTTTACTTCAAAAGTCTATTCCAGTCACACGATTCTGAAATTTATTTATATCTCATCTCCCAGTTACTCCCCGTCTCCCTCCACATCAGAATACATAAGAACTTCCTGTGGACATCAGACCATGTTCTCTGTTACCTTAGAGTTCTCTCAAAGAAGCAAAGCTTAGTAGGAAAGGAGAGACCAAAGAGACCAAGGACAAGTATAAGGAGTTAATTTGCAAAGGCGAGGACAAGCGAGGTAGTGAGAAGCCCTGTGAACTCATCAAAATCCCCTGCTTTCTAGTCCTCCATTCCTTGGACAGCCATGGGAACAAATAGTTATTCTGAGACTAAATTCTTCTTGATCCCGAAAATATATATACACTTTCTATGTATCTACACACAAAATTAAGGCAACATCCACATGAATATAGACAAGCAAGACACCTGAAAATGTAATTCAAGACTGAGAGGTTATTGATTAGTAACATACCAGCTCCTGATGTATCTGATAAGGGGAGAAAAACCTAACTTGAAATATCTCAGTTTGGGATGGGGTTTCTTTTGTTGTTTTGTTTTTTAAAGAAATCTATGGTATTTCAAATTTGTCTTTGAAACTCTTTTGTCCTCTTCTTTTTACACAGAAGAAACCACGTCACAGTAGAATCCCAAGTAGTCATGCCTACTGCATATATATGCTGTTGGAATAAACTGCACTTACCAAATAGAGCACATACTTAGAAATTTCTTCATAGACTACAAGTGCCTTTCTATATAACATCCACACCCAAACATTTGAAAGTTTAGAAATCCAGACCTAAGGTTGTCCTGAGCCACTGTAGTACTGTCCCTGTGTCAACATCCTGGGAGGGAAAGATATCACCTCCCATACACACACATATTGTATCCACCCCAAAAGAATTCATTCCAACATGATAAGGAAAGGGAAAAAAAGTTTTACACTGGTTTCATCTATATTTCCTGGAATTCCACATATCTCAAATATGATGATTAGGCAGATGAATACAAATACAAACACAGAATCTTACACAGTATATCTATACTGTATCTACCTAGTTACTAAGACTGTAATGCAAAGACACCATCTCTAAAATAGGAACAGTTATACCCCACAACACATCAAAGAAGACCTAGTTAAGAAAAACAGGTTGTATATTGTCCTACAGTTTTGCTCAACATTAATCATCAGGCCACTAACTTTGAGGTATCCTTTGCTACAGTAGTTATTGAAAATCCTGTAGGTTTGAAGTATCTGCAGTGTAGCGCACTATGTTTTTACGCTGTTCCTTGGTGCGGTGATAATTAACCAAGTTACCAAAAGAGGTAAATAAATGAATCTCTAATAGGATACAAGCGTGCTTTTATATACATTTGTTCTGAATTTGGGGTGCAGGGACAGAAAATAAGATATAAATCTGTTTAAGAAAATTAATTTAGCAAACAGAACTTCTGGAAAGCCTGCACCATTCAAATAGCCTGTGGAGTCACTACAGTCTAGGGGACAGAAGAAAATATTGACAAATCATAGATACCCAAGTAAGTTATTTTTGAAAGCTAATTTATGACTGAGAAAATAAGCTAACACTGAAATGCCCTCAAAAGGAATCTCTTCTGTGTACCAGGTTTTAAAAAAATAAAGGTCTTGTTCAAAGGTTTTCCCCAGTTTTTCTTTACTCCAGAAAAAAATAAGAAAAAGACATGAACAGAGCTGTTTCCCAACTTTTATCTGCCTGTTTGATGATGGGGGGGATGGGGACAAACTCCTGAAGTGAGAATGCTTAAAAAAAAACCAGCAGAGCAAAAAATTTCAGATAACTAATATCAGGCCTTACAACTTAACCAAGTACAGAATCCGCAAGAGACACGCAGACCTGCTCCTCAAAATAACATATAATTCAGTGGCCTTTCAGAAGTGATCATCACCACCGTCAGATACCATCTCTTCGTTTTCATTTTTTAGAAATTTAAAAAACACATTTAATAGAGTGTGCCACTTTTAGGTCACTATCTCCTTTTATCTATTTCAGATGTCTCTATGACCTGGAATAAGTTTTGCCTGTAGACATTTTGATTATAGTCATCAGAAATGACACTGGAACTTATTGACACATAGAGAAACTGCTTCAAATTAGAGAAAAATTTATCTGTTAACATTGAAAAAGTTGTAACTGTAATTACGTACCCAAGATCAGGAAGGTATTTGCCACATACATCATTTTAAATTTTAATTTACTGCATCTTTCTCAAAGGGGTCAATCAAATGTTCTGATAAGAAACCAGTTGCTTGCAACATGGAATGTGCACGACAAAGTAAATTATCAAAAGGAGCGCATTCCTCAGAACTCATGGGAACACATTGGGAAGAATGCCAACAGCATGTTCTGTACCTTTTGAGTCAGAATTATGGAGCCAAATAAAATATAAACTTACTTTTTTTCTGATCCATTTTTTGTGACACAGATGGACGGGCAGAACTTAATACTGGCAGAGTGGTCATCCTCTCTGTGTTGTTAAAGGATGCATCTGTAGACCACAAAGTCACCTCCTCTGCCGTGGCAAACAGCTGGGTGCTGTCTTCAGAGCCCTCTGCCAAAGCAGCATCATATGTAGGATGAGGACTGAGCACTGTGGCTTGAGTTGCAAGAGCAAATGAATTCTCCTGGAAAGTCTCTCTAAATATATTTGAGTTCTTGTTCATTTGGTCAATGTGGGATAAAGATGTGGTGGTCCAGGAAGAGGGCCGTGTGCTGAGATCCATTGTGGGATCAGTCTTGGAACTGTTTTCAACCATGTTTGGCAAAAGAACATCAGCTGTTTCAATGTCTCCATTAACTGTGACGACCTCACTTCCATTTGAATAAAAACATGTTTTTTCTAATACTCCTGGAAGAAAGGAAAAAAAGGACCAAAATTACCATCACCTGGAAGGCCAAGTGTCACCAATTTGTTTTGAAAGGTTAATAAACTAAGGTTGGACTAGATGACCTTTTTAAGGTTCTTTCCAATCCAAACCTTTCTATGATTCTAAATATAATGGCACAGATTTGAAACGTAGTATTTATTTCAGATTTAAAATTAAAGAGAACTAAAGTTAAGAATTTCATGTAGCAACAAAATGACAGTAGCACATCGAAACAAAAGCTATGACTACTGTAGGATAAATAGAGAAACATATAAATAGAGAAACAAATAAAGGCTTCTATGAACTAAGTGTTTTAATCTTATTTGCAGTAGGTCTCTGAACTCCTATATGTTTGTAACTATAGAGTATAATTTTGGGGAGTTCCAACATGCATTCATTCTGTCATAGTATTAACAAGATTGGCAATACTACATTTTTTTCTCTTTTTAAATTGCATCATCTCTTGTTTTCATAGTACCACCATCTTTGGACACATAATTCTGAAGCTTCAAGGGAACCAATACATTTTTAATATATTTTATATTCATTAACATTTAAAATTGAAAGAGGTATTGTTTTCTCTATATAGGATTATGTAATTTAACTACCACTGCTAAATATAGGTCCATGAGCTCTTTGTCATTCTTCTGATACTGAGTTTTAAATATACAGTTGCATCCAAAATTTTAGGCACTTGTATTTATTTTTTTTGTGCATTTATATATCACAGACAAGCACAGACTTTGCTTAGTTGTATGTGTTGAACAGTTGCAAGTAATTATAGTTCACAAATCAAATCAGCTGCGTAACACTAAGGAGATGCATCCCATAAGCATCAGGGAATTCAAACTAAATAGTAAGAGAATCTATTTTTAAACTGTGACTATTCCTGAAATATTTAATTAATCCAAATAATAAAGGCAGCATCTCAAATATATACAGGACATATAACTTAGTTACCTATAATAAAAACTACAAATTCTAACTCAAATTTTTTAACCAAATATATTAGAGTCATATTGAATGCTAGAACAGAAGCACCACTCTGTATCACAATATAAAAAATTTTTGGTAAATAGCAAAAGCAATTTTTGCCACTAGCTACCCATGTAAAAGAGTTCAAGAATCCTAATAACCACAGTTCAGCTAGTCTTGATTACAAATAATTAAAAGCAATCTCTCAAAACATAAAATCTCCCAACTGTTTTTAAATATCCTGACAATAAGTCATAATTTTAATAGCTCTTCATGTTGTCTACTCCTAACAGCGATATTTAAGCACTTCTCTCACATTGTTTCAAGACAATAAAGTAAAAACAGAGGAGGAAAGAATATTTGTCCTTTCAACGATGGGACACAAATACAACAGCCTTTCCTTAGCCAAAATCCAAAGAGAAGGCCAAAACCATGGCTTCCTCCAGCTGGACTCCATATGGAAAAAAGTGTGTTTTCTGCTTATCCTTTCAGTTCCTTTTCTGCTCTTTCACCCTTACTGCCAGCTACAGGCCCTCAAGCCAAAAAGATGGTCACACCTGAAGCACATTAGCAAGAAATCATCTCCTGTTGTTCTCTACAAACCCTCTGAACTCAAGGCAAATCGCACAGAGATTTCTTTCTACTCTGATGTGTAAATCACTTTTTCCTAAGCTTTCCTATTGACGTGATCCTTCATTAGCTGTTTGGTACAGATGACTCGTGTCCACACAACACCCACCACCACCTCTGCTGAACTTTGTGTTCAGTTTGGTTATTGTGTTTACCAAAATGGTTGCTTGCGTTCCTTTCAGCCAGGCATGGTTCACCCATCACCACTCCAGGCTCTCTCCCTAGCCACACCCACTGCTCTGCCAGCTCCAGGCACCACACGCAGCCTGTGCCCACTTGGGTATCCTGAGCCTCTTCCCAATGCTGTTACTGAAATCCTCTTCTCACCCCTTCATGCACTTTGAATCTAGACTAAATCAGTTCACTGGTCTGAAATTCAAGGACTGGGCAGGAGGAAATCTTTATTAATCTCAGCTACAAACAACTAACAATGCCATAAGAACCCAACTTCCAGTTACAATCTGAAGTGACTTTGGGTTGGAAAGCTTTATAGGTAAGAATAGAACTAGCATTTTATTTTTCATTGGTTTAACTATAGCAAATAGAACCAGCAAGAAAAACTTGTAAGATTCCTGAAATATAATGGGGTTCAATGAAACAGTTACCATTTGAGATTTACCATATCCTCATTTATCCAGCCTGGGTTGTTTTGGCTCCATTGTCACTTACTGTAAGTAAATCTTTGTGTCTAACTTCTACTGGAAGAGCCCAGGGGAACTAGGTATCTATACATGTTAAGGTTTCTGTTTTTCCACCAGCAAATGTTCATAATTCATTGGGATTTGAAGGAATTTGCTGAGTATATTTTACAGAAGCAACTAAAAATCTCCCACATTGAAATTATTTCAGCAGCAATTTTTTTTTGCTTGAGTCCTCTGGTCAGGCTAAACAGAAAAAATGAATGTGCTTTGTTTTCAGAAATAGGGACCAGTAGTAATATGTTTACTAAAATCTAAGGAATTGTGACTGATCATGCGCAGAAATTGTCTTCACTCATATGTAGCTTTACTTGGATGCTTTGAATCTCTATGATTCAGAAGCTTACTTTGTTTCAAGTTTCAAACTTCAGTAGTTTTTTCTGTAGTTTTCAAAAAGTTACAATGACTTTTTTTCCTCCTTCGGAAAAGTACTATTTTTTTTTTCCATAACTCAAGAATAGCTGAGGGAATTTTTTTCACATTCTCTCTCCTCCTCCCTAGGATTCTCTCTTCTCCTCCACTCAACATAAAAATAGAAAAAGCCTGGAAAACGTTGGTCCCAAAGAGCTATGAATAACGATTTAAAATTAAAGTAAAAATGATTAGCTATTTATGTATCACTCACCAGAATAGCAGGTAATACATTACAAGACAGGTAAACTCTTAAAAAAAAAGTTTTAAAAAAACTTTTGGTTTAATACAGTAGACCAATAAATACCATTAAGGAAAATATTGAAGTTACCCACTGGATTCTATGCTCTCTCTACTCATCCCTATTTCATTCTTTTTCTGGAACTACAAATAATAGCTATGTCTATCGCTACCCATAAGACCATTTACTTCTTTCACTGAGATCCCCAAATGCTTGTTTGCTTCTTCAACCCATCTTTCCAGCAATAGCATTTTTTCTTCTATTTTCACAGTTTCCAAGTGATAACAACTCCCCTTCTCTTGACAGGTGTACCAAACAAGGAACCTCTTCTACACAAAAGACCTTCCCAGTTGTATCATCTCAGCTGACAATGAGTAGTATTAAAATTCTTTATAACAGTTTTTTTTCCCCACAAAATAACACGAGCCTGGGCTCTGGTGCATATGCCCTTGAAAGAGGTAGGCGTAGACCTCTGTTTGGCGTTCCCCACTGGCTAGGTCTATATGGCAACACTGCTTCCACTTAGTATGTGAGACTTTTGGATCACCTTCCTGAGTCACCTTGTTCTCCCCGCACATTTTCCTCCTATCCTCTCATCCTCCCAATGGACAATAGGGAATTCAAGCACTTAATTCCAGGCTATAGAGTCTACTCTCTGAGTTAGGCTCCCACGTGCTTTGATTCTCATCCTTTTCCTCCCTTAAAAATACTACTGTATATCTTCAATCTTAAATTAAGCTTACTGGAGATTTTTATAGCATCAAAAGCCCTGAAGGAACTATTCAAATTTCAAGATACCTACGAAAACAGTGGGATGCTTTAAAACAATCAATTCTTTATGAATCTCTTCAGTAATGAGAACTGAATTACTATCAGTGTCTGCCAGCAGCCATACAAGACACAGAACATGCATTTTATTCATGTGTACCACACACTATATCCAACTATTCTTTATATGTGAGCTCATACAGAGCTGTAGACAGTAAATCATAAGATGGATAGTTAATTAGTGAGAAACAGCTATAACCATTTTGGATTTGTGTCTCCAGCTACAGCTGGACATCTCCAGATGACAGAAATATACAGCGTGCTGGCCTTCATTGTCTTTGGTACAAAAACGAGGAACTGGCACCAAGCTCATTCGGTTCAAAGCGATGCCTTGCCAACAGTTTTACTGATCATTTTCCAGTTGCTGTTCACTATTGGGGAATTAATGTTTTATTTGAAGACCTGAAAGGGACAATTATAAGATCTAAGAAACAGTCATACTGTTCAAGCTATTAAATTGAGACTTTGGCAGTGTATACTGTGGGTGATTTCTTGCAGTTCACAGCAGGAAATCTCAAAAAGACCAAGTTTGTTTAAAAAGATAATGACACAGAGCAAAGCAGCCTACCAAAGTATGTGTAATGGATGAGGCAGTTAGTTACACAGGGAATAAAACACTGACTCACTACTGTAACTAGCCAGCACGTACCCACTGAGATTTCTTCTGCAGGGTCTGTCGCTGTGACTCTGCACTCTGAAGAAATGGGCACATTACTGATAATATGGAGGTCCCATAGCATACCAAACCATTGCACATCAGTTGAGCTGCAGTACAAGACTTTATCCTGCTCCTCCTGTGAAGTAAAGACACTGCCTTAAACTGCTTACCAGCTGCCCAAGAGGCAAAAAAAGGCTGCAACTTAACAGGTGGCCTATGCAAATAATGGATCAGTTCCCAGATAAAATGGAACTTGAAATAGATTTTGTGGAAGGCACCTTCTAAACAAGCTGCAGAACAAAACTGGGCTCCTAAGGTCCTGTGGAGAAAGGAGAGATTTCTGTGCAGAAAGGAGAGATTTTCCCTTTCATCAACTTCTGGATTTCAGGAAACAAAGTCTCAGCAAAAATATCAGGATCATACTAAAGGGATGGAGGGGAAGACAGTAGCTACCTTTCATATTAACAGCTGTTGTTGCCTGAAAGTTCCCAGTTACAGTCATAACACTGTGGTCTAATAAAAAAAATCTTATCTTTCTTTTTTCCTGTCTCTTGAGCAAGTTGTGTCATGTAACAAGAAATTTTTATTTATAAAGCTTTTCTTAACCTAAGAAATTAAATGTAACATACACGTAATGGCTCTATTGCAATTCAGAAACCAATCCTGAACTCTGTGCCTGTGTTAAATACTCACTTAGCACTGGCTAATGAATAAAGCTCCATGGGCTCCTTGGGAATCAATTATGCCACACCAGAATCCATGCTTTCTTCACTGTGACCTTCTGACCATCTGTGCTGGGTGGACTGCCAGACTTTCATTATTATTCTCTAGATCACAAGACCAATTCCCCACTGACCTCAGTGATGTCTCACAGCAGACGTTCTTGACCTGGAGCTGTATTCACAGCACCTTTTTTTTACCAACGTTCCAGGTGTATCAGTAAAGAAGGCTTGCTAGACTAAATTAGTTCTTACAGATGGATGAAATACAGGCTGCTCTGGGATACACTCCTTTGGACGTTCCCCATAATATAGCTGTGTTGGCAAGATCAAATTAAAGAACTGGCAGATCATTTAGCTGGTGATTACCATCTTTCCTCAGAAAATATCCCAGGGCCAAATGATTGATTTATATGTGAGTGTCAAACTCCTAAATTTAGACACCTGTCTTAGAGCAAATATTGCCATTGATTGACAACATAATAGTTTATATTTCATGGTGCTTTCATAATTATAACTTTTGGGTCTTCATGCTGCTAGTCACTTTAGATTTTGAGGATGTGTCATATGCCTTGAGGCTCAACATCACTTGGAGAACTACCAGCATTTCCAAATGATGCAGGGATCAAAATCCTTTTACTCTAGACTATATCTCCCTGCAACTTTAATTTCCTCTGTGTGTCAAAAAGTTCCTTATGGGCTAATACAGTTGGGTTCCCAAATTGATACAGGAGTCTTGACATATGCATGTTACCTTATGAATGTGGAGGATCCAACAGCCACAAAGCTAAGCATAGCCTTTTTCCTATAATGTACTTTTCCTGATGTTTATTCTGTGAACATGACAGCTGCTTCTGTGTTCTCAGAAGGGACAGGCCAAAGAGAATACAGGTCTCACAGGTAATATAATAGTAATGATCATTGTTCAACCAGCAACACTCAAGAACATTGACAGCATCTCTCAGGGGGACAGAATCTTGCTACAGGTTTCCCAAGCAACAGAATTATTTGAGAACTGCCCAGCCTGGTTCATACTTATACAAGGGTAATAAAAATGCAGCTATTAGAGTGAGCTTTGTTTTTAAGGAGAGGAGGATGAAAATGCTAAAAACAACCCATCACACATAACGCTTATAATAATTCTCACTGAGAACCACAATTAATCTCAAAATACATGTCAGAGCCAAAATATAAAACACTGCATGCTGATAATGGAAGGACGCTGAGAGAACCAAAACCTCAATTATTTGCATATCCATAGTCAATGGTGCATCTTAAGAGACTTTAATTCTAATCCTCATTCCCACCAGTGCTGATGAAATAAAAGATTTTTAAAATATTTTGCAAAATGCATGAATGCCTAATATTGTGCACAGATAAGAGGGTATGCTGCTTGCAGCATGGCTGGCTTATTGGATGTGGTCCTGGAGTGTGATCACATGCCCAAAAATTACATCTGTACTGTAAAAGTCTGACATACATGAAACTATTCTTTATATGTGTCACAAAACTTCTTCTGAATTCTACAGAAAATAATAGACAAAGCATTAGTTGTGGATGGCTGTTAACAGGAGGTGGTAGAAGACCACGTAAGTATGAGCTGAGGATACTGGTGTGAAGGAATGGGACATCCACTATGGAATGCATTTCTCACTACAAAATGAATATAATTGATTTTCCTTTATGGAACTGTGAGTATAAGGCATTTTGTTTTCCCACATAAATAAATGCAATGGCAAGCAATTATGGTACAATAAAAAAAAAAATTAATTAGGTATAATGATCACCAGCCATGAATGACTTTTTAAAAACAATGCTTCAAGTGGTTTAGAACATTTTCTCTCTTCAAGGAGAAAAATGAAAACACCAGAGGTTTTTTGTTCTTACAAACGTGCTAATTTTCACCTTTGTAATGTTTGCATACTATTCATTACTTAAGGATTTTTTTTTTCAGTGTAAGCAAAATGGTACACAAACTACAGATTCCAACAAAAGTTGAAGGTGATCTTACATCTGTTCTTTTTAAAGAAAGATTTAGCTATTCAAACCGTGGATTCAGTTATTGTTTGTTTTTTCGGAAAGTAATGAAATTTACTATACCACACCAACTATAATCCCCAGAAGAATATTATGGACCAGTCTTATTAGAAGGCTTTGGACGTCTATAGGGGTCAGATGAAACTGTAAGATATCATTAATTTTTGTCATGTATAATCTAGCCTTTTCTCGCCCCTTCAAATTTATATTGCTGAGTTAGGTCTTCATGGTCAAGGTCTTGCATGTTAGGTCTTCAACAGTCCAAAGCAAGCACCTCCTGTCCTCAGATGTAACACAGGCAATCAACAAATTATTACAGTCACAGTCTAAAGGCTAGACTTCCTTCATAGCAACTGGTGCTGCCTCTACTTCCATGAGTGAAACAACATTCATTCATTACAAAGTTTTCTTCTACAGGCTGACAAGCATGCTATACCCCTGGTGAGAGACATAAGAGTATGCAGAGCCAGGGTGTAAGTACTTAAGAGAAGTCAAAGCTAAACAATTCAGCTTGATATTTTCTTCTATGGACCATAAAAAAACATCTTTAGTCAAAATAATGTGTATCTCTACTGATAATTTGCTTTGTCCTTTCTTTGTACACAGTTCTAACAAAATAACTTTTTCAAGGGTTTTGCATCTTGAATACTTTGATGGTAAATCATTTTTGAAAGGTTGATTAATGAAATATTCTGAAAACAGGCACCCATGACACACCTGAAGTAGGATATTTTCTATTACTACAATACAACGGCACCTACAAGAAAGCTGGAGAGGGACTTTTTACAAGGGCATGTAGTATATAGGACGAGGGGGAATGGCTCCAAACTGGAAGAGGGGAGATTTAGAATAGATATTAGGAAGAAATTTTTCACTCTGAGGGTGGTGAGGCACTGGAATAAGTTGACCAGGGAAGTTGTGGAGGCCCCATCCCTGGAGGTGTTTAAGGCCAAGTTGGATGGGGCTTTGAGCAACCTGGTCTAGTGGAAGTGTCCCTGCCCAGGGCGGGGAGGTTGGAATTAGATGATATTTAAGGTCCCCTCCAACCTAAACCATTCTATCATTCTAAGTTATTAACTGTACTGCTCTACCTGTCTCCTTCCACCCATACCAACTTTTCAGTTTCTTCAACGTCAGAGCTTGCAAAGATGTGCAGGCAACAAAACAGATGTAAGGAAAGTGAATTGGAAAGTTCTAAGGTGCACGTACACCTCTTCATGTGTATATGCCTCATTTAATTAAAAAATGTTACAGAAGGAAAAGAGTAATTACCTACAAATTTACCACAGGAAACAATTATTTTTTTTTTTGCAAAATATAAAAGGCCTAATTTTCTGATGAGTTCATTACCAAAGTCAAATAAAAAAAGTTCATAAGGTTCTAAATGATATACTGGAGCTCAATATTTATGTTTTAAGCACCAGTGAAAGATATTAAAATGACAACCACAGAATTTAACTCCTCCATTTCTTGAAAAAATGAGAACAGAATTTCCTATATATGGAATAATTTCTGTTAGCCAGTCAGGACTGTCAACTCATTTCTTACATTGTAAGTCATCATACCAATATTAGACTGTAACAGAATTCCATCATTATTAATCTGAAATGAACATGAGCTACTATTCTGGATACAGTGTATTCTCAATAAATAGAACAGACTATATTATATTATGCACACTTTAAAGATGCTCACAGAATTTGTTCATTCAATTCCAGTAATCAGATGTATTTGTTTCTAGGCTATCAATGCACATAAAATGAAAGCTGCTAACTGAGAGAGAAGAATACTAAATTATAATCATGCTAATTCAAAAGATGCTGAAGGGAGCTTTGCCAGTTTTAGACTTGGGTAATAACACCAAGCCTTATTCTTCACCCTACAGTAATTACATTGACTTAAGAGGAGATAGTCCTGATATTTGCTACGTAAGCTGGATCAGAACAGGTCCCATTTCCCCAGAGGATTTCATACATTTTAATAAGTGTTATTTCGATACATGCCTCAGAGGAGGAGATTGAGTAGAGCTGACGTAAATACACCTGCTTTTTTATCTGCTTTCTCACCAAAAAACAAAAATCTAGGGCAGAGGATATGAAGGATACAAATGGAATGCTAAACATAAGGAAAGTAAATTGAATGGCATCATATTTCCTAATTGCCAGACTTACTTGATCTTAATCCACTTCTCATTGTTCTTAGTTTAAAGATACATCCCAAGACTTACTTGTCAATCTTAACATTCACTAGCTTTTGGTTTTTTTACTTCCCTAATTTAAGCTAAATGAAAAGAACAGGCCTACAACATCTTGTTGCAAATCCTTTACAGACTGAATTGAGAAAACAGATTTTAGTTGTCTTGATTTTGACAGTGCTGAAGGTGCTATTGAGATGTGTTTAGTTTCTTCCTGTGCTTGCTGTTTGATTGTATGATGTGTACTGAAATCAGTGGTTTAAAGTAGGAAAATAGATTCATATCTATACACCTCACACATTACCCCACTTTTTACAGATGTGCTTCTGAATTACTTAAGGAAGCTCAACAAAAAAATATTCTCATTAGCAAAAGGAGAGAACTAAAATTCTGAGAAAGTCTCAGCACTGAAAGTAGAACAGATTATTTTTTTAACTTTTCTTTTCCTGAAAATGTAATGCTTTAACCTAGCATTACTGTCTTTCTCATGTTGTACTTGAAGCAATTTAATGATAAGATATGTCAGCTTCTCTAAAGGTAACAAAGGGAAGGCTTTTTAAATTTTTTTTTGTAATAAATTACTACCTTTTAATTCTGTAACAGACAGAGAGTTAGTTAACAGACTAAGCCATTATGAAATCTAATATACCTGGAACAAGTTTCAGCAAAACGTACTTGGGGTTCTGCGCTAATACATATTTCATATTTAGAAGAAATGAACATATTTTTCCTTAGTTAAACACTAATGTTTTGTAGGCTGCTCAGAAAATTTATGGCTATTTATAAATTAACTTTCACCTGAAAGTAAAAATCAGATTTGCACATCAATTTGTGACATAAAGTGATAAATATTCCATTCCAGTGACAGTGACCTAAAGTTCTAACATAAATATATTTTTGTACTTGTAAAATGACTGCTGAAAACCATCTACATACTACGTGCTCAAGGTAGTGTGCTCCTCAAAAATCTCCTTTGAGAAATTCAGAAACGGTTTCCTCTTCGGTACCTTAAATACATTTTAAACATATAAATCTAAATAGCATATTTATTTCACTGCAACGAACATTATTAAGTCACAAGGTAGATTAGTTTGTTAGGTAGATGTGCTAGGATTTATCTTTAATGTCCATAATTACATTAGCACTTGAGAATGCAGTATCAGTTTTAGTCTCCTGAATTAAAAATGTGTCAATTTACTCCATTAGCACTCACCTACAAAGGTAAGCAGGATCACCAACAAAAGGATAAGGGCACAGATGCACGGAATCAGTATTAGGAGCAAAAGTCGAAGGAACTTGGCAGAAGCCAGTTTCTGAGAACAACCATCCCCCATATTATCCTCATCTGTTCCTAAGACCTGAAAAAAAAAGAGCACAATTTTATCATTCTGGTGTTAATCAGTAACACCTATGTTTTCAACAGCAGTCCTCCCCATTACACAGAACAGCTGTATGATTTAAATATATGCTATAAATGGCTTTTAGATTCTTAATGAAAAGCTGTATGTAAACTTTCTTTTTGGTGGACAGCCTAGTGTAATCTATATACGTAGTTTAGTTCACCCAACATCCACAGACTTACAGCTTCATTGAAATTTCTAAACATTTCTGATGAACTAGAAGTTGGATAGACATTTCATTTGAAAAAATGTAAAATACATAATAAATTTAAGCAATAAGGCTAAATACAGCTTCTTTTATAATTAAAAATAATACATTACTAATTATTCAGGAGCTTCATGTTCTTTTATTAAGGAATCAAGCAACTATTATAATCTGTTTTAAGTGACAACAGAAGTGATAAGGACCGTTCCACTTATTATGCACAGTAATGCTATCTCATTTTTTAAGCACCTTACAAAATTATAACCTATCACAGTATTCTGTAGAGTTTGCAACTAATACTTTCTGTTCTATAAATGAAATGTAGAGGAACAGAGAAAAATTATTTTCTGAATTCAATTGAGCTGCACAAATTACAAAAATTCAAACCTTTGCAAAAGCCTAAATTTGTATTTAACATATATTTTTAAACATAACTCCATTAAGACTACGATCGCATACTGGAAAAATGTCATACTGTTCAGGAATAAAAACAAAATTCCAAATGAATATTTAATAGCAAGATTGAAACTGTTATGAAGTTAATATATCTTTCTTCAAACTTGACTAAAAATAATTACAATTTTCCCTATGATAAAGTGAAATTGGATAATACAACTATTAATTCCAAACAATGTCTTCCCAAAGGATGACTAATAGTTTATCCTTTTTGTCAGGAAGATCAATCACATTGAAGTTGGTCGTGACAGGACACAAGCATAAATGACTCCAATACCATGACAGCCTCTCCCCAAAGAACCTCGAGAGACTCAGGTGTACAACGTATATATTATTAGTCTTGTAAATGCCAGTCTCTGTGGGTTATCCCTTTGGCTGGCTCTGCTGTAAGTACCCTTCTGTGAAGAAAAGGTTACCAGACTGACTGGTAACCTCTGCTGCCTCCCCGAGGCCCAGGTTAAAGACGTGAAAAGAAAGCTTCCTCCCCTGGTATGGCCCACATTTTACCATCCATTTTTGATTTTTCAGGTAGGGAGCGATGACGCTGCAACAAGAAGTCCAAGGGCAATCAAGAGAGACTTCAGAGCCTTGGGACAACTGGTTAAGTGATCAGAAGCACAAGTAGTGGTGTTCTTGGTCCTTCCAGTTGCAGGGAATGACGAGGGAAGAAACAGGAGGACCCAACAGATTAATACCTGGCTCCAAGCTTCGTGTCACCAGCAGGACTTCAGGTTTTTTGATGATGGGTCAGTTTATACGACACCAGGTCTGCAGGTGACTGACAGGGTATGCCTGTCTCAAAGTGGGAAAAGGATCTTTGCACACGATTAGCAGGGCTCATCGAAAGGGCTTTAAACTAGATTTGAAGGGGGAAAGGGATAAAACCAGGCTTGCTAGAGACAAGCCTGGGGGCGTCACATCAGTGTTTGTGGGACAGAGTGCTAGCAAGGTCCTTCGGTCTGCCATCCCAGCGGAGGTAGGGGACGGAGTGCCATGTGATAGCAAAGCCACAAGGGATATTGATGGGCTAGAAATCATGGAAGTGCCTAGGAATGTTCAGGTAGGAACTAGGGCTTCTCCGCCCAAAAAGGTGACGGGATCAATAGCCCAAAATAAGTGCATCTGCACCAACGCACGCCACATGGGCAATAAACAGGAGGAGCTGGAAGCCATTGTGCAGCAGGTAAACTATGACATAGTTGCCATCACAGAAATAAGGTGGGACGATACACATAACTGGAATGTTGCATTGGGTGTCTATAAACTCTTCAGAAGGGATAGGCCAGGAAGGAGAGGCAGCTGAGTGGCCCTGTATGACTTTTGATTGTCTTGAACTCAATGATGGTGACAATAGGGCCGAGTGTTTATGGGTAAGAATCAGGGGAAAGGCCAACAAGGCAGATATCATGGTTGAAGTCTGTTATAGACCGCCCAACCAGGATTAAGAGGCAGATGAAATATTCTATAAGCAGCCGGAAGAAGTCTCACAATCACTACCACTTGTTCTTGTGGAGTACTTCAACTTACCAGACGTCTGCTGGAAATACAATTCAGCAGAGAGGAAATAGTCTAGGAGGTTCTTGGAGTGTGTGGAAGATAACTTCGTGACACAACTAGTGAGCAAGCCAACTAGGGAAGGTGCCTTGCTAGACCTGTTGTTTGCAGAGAAGGACTTGTGGGTGATGTGACAATTGGAGGCTGCCTTGGGCATAGTGATCATGAAATGATTGAATTTTCAATTCTTGGAGAAGTAAGGAGAGGGGTTAGTAGAACGGTCACCTTGGACTTCCAGAGAGCGGACTTTGACCTGTTTAGGAGACTCATTGACAGAGTCCTTTGGCAGGCCATCCTGAAGGGCAAAGGAGTCCAGGAAGGCTGGACATTCTTCAAGAAGGAAATCTTTAAGGCACCGGAGCTGGCCATCCCCATGCGCTGTAAGATGAGCCAGCAAGGAAAAAGACCAGCCTAGCTAAACTGAGAGCTCTGGCTGGAACTCAGGAAGAAAAGGAAAGTTTAAGGCCTATAGAAGAAGGGGCAGGCCACTCAGGAAGACTACAAAGATTGCGTGAGGCTATGCAGGGAGAAAATAAGAAGGGCCAAAGCCCAACTAGAACTTAATCTGGCTACTGCTGTAAAAGACAATAAAAAGTGTTTCTACAAATACATTAACAACAAAAGGAGGACTAAGGAGAATCACCATCCTTTGTTGGACGCAGGGGGAAACATAGTGACTAAAGATGAGGAAAAGGCTGAGGTACTTAATGCCTTCTTTCCCTCAGTCTTTAATAGCAAGACCAGTTGTTCTCTGGGTACCCAGCCTCCCCAGGGGAAATGGTTAGCAAGCTGCTACACGACTTCGATGCACACAAGTCTATGAGGCTGGATGGGATTCACCCAAGGGTACTCAGGGAGCTGGTAGAAGTGCTCACCCAGCCACTTTCCATCATTTATCAGCAGTCCTGGCTAATCGGGGAGGTCCCAGTGGATTGGAAGATAGTAAATGTGATGTCCATCTACAAGAAGGGCCACAAGGAGGATCCAGGGAACTACAGGCCTGTCAGTCTGAGCTCAGTGCCGGGGAAGGTTATGGAGCAGATAATCTTGAGTGTCATCACACAGCACGTACAGGACAACCAGGCAATCAGGCACAGTCAGCATGGGTTTATGAAAGGCAGGTCCTGCTTGACAAACCTGATCTCTTTCTGCGACAAAGTGACCTGCTAATTAAATGAGGGAAAGGCTGTGGATGTTGTCTACCTAGACTTTAGTAAACAGTGTTTTGACAGCGTTTGCCACAGCATTCTCCTAGAGAAACTCGCTGCTCATGGTTTGGATGGGCATACACTTCACTGGGTAAAAAACTGACTGGATGGCCATGCCCAGAGAGTGGTGGTGAACAGAGTTAAATCCAAGTGGCAGCCAGTCGTAAGTGGGCTCAGTATTGGGGCCAGTTCTGTTTACTATCTTTATCAACGACCTGGATGAGGGGATCGAGTGCACCTCAGTAAGTTTGCAGATGACACCAAGCTGGGTGGGAGTGTC
>RSEF01000004.1:72441108-72453528 GCA_003993805.1 Himantopus leucocephalus | reverse complement strand
GGACGAAATCAAAGCAGAAGAGGGCTATCTGAATGAAATGAAACCGAGGACAGGGTCACCTATGGACTGTCCACACTTGCATACCCCACCCTGAAGGACGCAGCAGACAGCAGCCACCACACGCATCAAGCTCCGACTGCCTGGCACAGGAACGGCCTTCAGACCAGGCATCTCTGTGCTCTAACCCCACCACACACAGGCTCATCGCTCTCAGAAAAGTTGGCATATAGCAGATATGCTTTGAAGCCAGAACTACTGAGACTGTCAACTCGGAGTTCAGTGCTTTAATGCCACAATCAAGCATAGAAGCTTTTATGAACAAATTTCGGTGCTATCTGCATAGTAACATTTCCTTCTCTAGTAGTTAATGTCAGGACAAATGTCTAATAAATCAGCTATATTTCCCCATATGAGGCCAAACCCCCCCATCTACTAAGTCCATTCCCATTTGTTTCATCTTGATCTACTTCCCCAACCCATTCTCACAATTTTGTCAGAGCAGTAACACGAAGGAACGGGACTCTAACTCCAGCGTTAATCTGAGCAGTAAGAGCCATCACTGCCAGAGAGGGGAACCAAAAGCATGCCCAAAACCTTGCTGCAGTGTGTTGGTCCTCATCACCCAGGAGGAGTCTGCTGCTTTATTACACAAGTCCTTAAGAACAAACAGTTTTTCAAGTTGTTTTTTGTTTATTGTCTGACTTGGTTTTTACATTAAATTAACACACACAATGGCTTTGTTAACTATTACAGGGAACAAACTTGTCCAAGGAGTTTCCAATCCAAAATATATTGACAACTTGTAAGCACCTTGGTTCAGCGGAAAGATGAATGCTCACCAGAATGCATTCAGAATAAAGAAAAACTCCCCCCCCTTTTTTTTTTTTTGCATTTTATACATAGCATGCAGAATATTTAGCTATGTATCCTCATGATCAGGCTTGTTTCTAATTTCCCTTCAACAGTAGGTCAGATTACATAATTTGTTTTAATATATACTTATCAATATGCATTTTTTGGTAAACTTAAAAAAATATTTGCTTATTACGTTATGTAACAGTTCATTACATTTAAATTGCCGAAAAAAACCCCACCTTCAGTTCAGTATTTCCTTTCTAGAATTACCATCTTTCATGTATACTGAATAACAGTGATTTTATCTGTACCTTTTACTTCAAAGGTTGTCATGCTTGCAACATGCAGCTCCAGCCAAAAAAAAAGGCAAAAAATTAACCGTAAAAATAATTTTATAAAGCAAATAGAAACCAGTGATTTATTAAACTACAGATTGCTCGAACCCACACACTTTTTTTTATGCCAAGAAACGAATATCTGGTTCAGCAGGCAGACCAACAGAGTGCAAATGACTCAGATGGTTGGATAAGATATACAGAACTATTTTGAATAAAATTTCAAAAATAGGTATGTCTCGCATATGCGAGGTTCAGGAGAGATACAAATCCTTTTGTAAGAAAGGGCATATGTCTACTCATACATGCATTTGTATGAATGGAATGAATCTTTAAAGACTGGTGTGCTTGCTTATTATAATAAAGATGATCAATGAGAAGCAAGTCTCTTCCTCTCCAATATTTCACACAAATACTGCAAAATATGCAGAAAAGAACACTAAGAACTACCTCAAAGATATAACTCAAGTGCAATTCATTTTTATAGCTCTGTAGAGAGAGATTTCTTCTCTTTGCTGTAGAGGCAAAGAGAAACTTTACATTGCACTTGTTTTAAAGAAAAAGCTAGCAGTAAATAGAAAAATGAGTTATAGTCCTGTAAGATAAAAGCTGTTTCCACAATGGTCTCATTCATGTTGATCTGCATATTTCATCTATAAAGGTATCTTTTTGTATTTTCAGACAACACATCGTGTTCCACTTCAGCTGAACAAAAATCTCTCTTCTTTTTCTCTCAGTGACAGAGTTACTCTACATAAGCAGTCACACAATAGCGTCACCTCACTTGATTAAAGGAACAACACTTCTAGGGAATTATCTTCCAGGCGTTAATATTATAGAAAAGAGTTAAACTAACAGTATGGAAAACAATTTATGCCTTATACTAGAAAATAAGAGAATTCAACAGAGAATAAACTATGATTGCCTCGTGTAATTTCAATTAATTCTACAATTTTACATACTAATGGCCTGACAAATCATGACCAAAGTAGTATGCATTTCTAAAAATCAATTAAAAACCCCCACAACATACTATCAAATAGCATCAATCCATGCTAAATATTGCCAAGTTTGCTGTAGCTCTCTTCTCTTTCACCAAACTTAGGTGAAAAATTGAAAAGAAAGTGATTTTCTTCCCATTCTGTCGATCTACACAATCGAAAAGCTACTGCCTTTTGCAGCTTTTCTATTTTTTTTTTTTTTGATGCTGAACCATAATTACAACTGGGTATCAGCTCAAATTAGTACTGGATCCCTTTACAAGTGGGCCAAAATCAAGCAAAAAGAGCTTTCAAACAAACTGCAATCTTCTCTATTAATTCACACAAATGGTGCCACTGCTTTTGCAGGATTTGTGATGAAATTGTACACCTGAATTACAAGGGCAACCTAATGCCCTTTGCCTTTGTACCTCATCCTTCACAGGATCCTGTAAGCACTTTTCAGTTACCCCCAATACTGAAGTATCCGCATAAAATTTCCAGCACAGGTTTAAAAATTCAGTTCTCTGATTTCCCCCTGCCCCAAATTTATTTTCCAGTCCCTCAGCTGAGACAGTGTAACTTCTCTAATAATCTTGTAGCTGGGTAAACCTTTCAGTTCTACCAACACTGTCATCCCAAAAGCAAGGTATTCTAAACTGTCAGTAAGAAAATATTTAAACATTTGAAATATTAGCTAGACATCTTTAGCAAGCACCATCCAGATGGCTTCAGAATGACATATAATTGTATTGTTATGCTATTCAATAATTTTTTTGCACACCTATGCAAATATCCAAATGTGACATTTACTTATACAAATAGTCAAGTGATGCTCTAAGTTCAATTTCAAATTGCTTTTCTGCTGTTGGCGGTGGGGACAGCGATGAGAACACAACCCTGTACCCTGGAACTACTTCACAACCATGTTTAGCATATCCATCTGTCCACTAAATGAAGTTTCCAATTGGTTTGATTTTGAGGAAACTGGGGAGGAAAGGGGGGTGGGGAGCACGGAACAACCAAAAACCAAACCCCACCGTCGGTAAGGGCGGGGGGGACATGTTATTTTTTGTGATACTGTTGACTTGAAAGACAGTTTGTATTTCCTTTCTCTGAACAAAGCTCTGACATGAGGCCCCAAAATATTCAAGCCTGAGTGATCTGAATTTCCCCGTTAGTTGTTATAATTAAGACTGACATGAAGCACAGAAATTATTGTGTGATACAACATAAAGACTAGTATAAGAATACTAATCTTCAATAAACCACTAAACTGATTTTACAGGAAACAAATATTCAATAAAGCATTTTATACTAAGCTATTTTTAATGTTACGAAATGGAGACAAGGAAAAGTAACACAATGTATTAATAGAAGAGATGCTAACGGATCTCAGTCAGACGAATTACATCAGCACTTGTGTAGACTAAAATCTACTATTACTTTCAGTGTCTGAATGCAGTTTTGTGCTGTGAATGTAGTAACGCAAAAGGTAACATTTCTTCCCTCCTCTGCACTTGCCTTGGCAAACAGTATACATACATAATCTATGCATATTAAGTTCTGTTACACACAGACTAACATTCTAGGAATAATAGCTACCTAAAGCCTGACTGAGGTATATTAAATATTGAGTTGTTTCAGTCATTGTAGACCATGAGCCATGCAACCATCACAACGGCAACTCCGAACACTGGCAGCATAATGAGGTTCTTGTATTTTTGCCACGATGATTGTTCAACTTCCACTTCATCCTTTCTTCTCTTATTCTTTCTTCGACCTTTCAATCTGTTTTCAAAAGCTTCCAGTTCAGCCTAGATGAAGAAAACCAGAAGTAGTTGACATCTGCGTCAGAATTAAAAACAAGGAGATGTGCAGATTTTAAATAACATCCCCCCAAACCACTTTATAAAAATTAACTGGCAGCCGATGGAAGTTACACATCTCTTACAGCTGAGATGGTAGCACTATATCCCATGCTTACAAAGCATTTTGCTTCCAAGTATTAAACCATTGTTTAGTTTCCTATAAAAACCACCACCAAAAATGCAACCAACTGAAGTTTTACATTAGATTTTTAACTCGGGCTGAATATGTTAAGCCAAAATGAGATTGTTATTTCCATGAAATATGTTAAAAATACATTTTTTTCCCTATTAAAGAAAAGCACTCATAAGTACAGACAATATATATATTATACATATACAGTATATACAATAATGTATATGACAGCTTAGGCTGAAATCTTCAAAGACCTCCCCCCCATAATAAGAATGCACTCTCTGCTAAAAGTAAATTAATAAAACTATAAATAAATAAAAACCTATCATCTTTCCCCCAATTCTTTGTACCTTGCATGCTCAGCTAAATTTTAGATTAATAGCTATAATCTTAGACATGCCCCAAAAGATTCCATTTGTTAGGTGCTGTAACTTAACACTTAGTCACTCATCGACGACTGTAGTAGGTACACAGCATCCTTCAAAAGAAAGCACATGCCTTTAGCCCCAAAACGAAGCAAAGCAACTGGAAAAATAAGAAGAAAGCCAAGCTTCCACCCAGAACAGAAGTTTCAGGGTGATGCCTGGAATGAACATAGGATCCTCTGATCCCTGTTCCTCATCGCCCTCTACGTCCTTTTAAAAGGGAGAATAGAGACAAAACTCATTATAGGGTACAACACTGAAATAAAACTGGAATTAGGCAGCCTGGAACAGAAAGTGTAAAACTGGGGTGAGACTCCAACAAGGAGCCATCTAACTGGTAGGAGAATCAGAAAAGATGCTCTAAAGGAGAGTTGAGACAGACTGAAAAGAGAAAAAGCTGACGACTGTCTGGATTTTGGGGTAGAGTTGTCAGCTAGTAGAGATGGGACAAGGAGCTAGGGAGCAGGGAGACCAGATGAATGGAAAGAGAGGAGAGAGATGGGAGCAGCAGAGTGCAGCAAGCCGGGACTGGCTGGGCAAAAGGCGCAAGACTGAGCTGAAGCAGAGGAAACATGGACAGTGAACAGAGACAAAGCCTGGCCACAAGAGGAAATAAATCTACGTGACTACTACTGCAGCAGTGCCAGGAAGAGAGGGACTAAGACAATAAGGTAGGTGCATTAAAGACGCAAGAATAAGACTGTTTTGGGAAATGGGCAGAGAAGTAGTCCAGTAAATACAATTTGCCTTTGGAACTCAAGATCGCCTGATGTCTGGTCTTCCTTTACTGACAGCAAGTATTTGTCAGTTTCACAAAGCAGATCTTGCTTCCCTTCTGGTGCCAGATACCACTGTTAGCAGGAGAAAGGGACCCATTTTGATGTCTATTCCTTTGTACCTAATAAAGGCAGAAATTGTTGGGCTGTCTCTGATGATACGGGAGAAAAGTTCAGACAAAAAGTTCCACAGCCTGCTATTTGAACCAAGATTACTTTCAACTAGCTAATCCTCCTTTACAAAAGCAAAGT
The DNA here is from genome assembly GCA_003993805.1 of Himantopus leucocephalus. Taxonomy (NCBI): domain Eukaryota; kingdom Metazoa; phylum Chordata; class Aves; order Charadriiformes; family Recurvirostridae; genus Himantopus; species Himantopus leucocephalus. Next base: position 72,447,901 of record RSEF01000004.1, on the reverse strand, counting down.
ATTTTAATGAAACAGTTTTTCAAAATCCAAAATCTGGAGGCAAGTGCAGAGTTCTTAACGTTTTATAGATAATATGGCAATATTTCATTTTACACGGACACGAAATAAAATCTGGGGCTTCTGTAGTTATTATGTACTTGTGATCTGTAAGTTTTAAAGGCAGAGTGCTTCATGAATTGCAGTAATCTGAATTAAAATATAGGGCTTGAGCAATTATGTAACAGGTACTGAATTGCCTTCCTAGTGCTCTTTATAAAAATCCAGCTAAAAATAAATACATTATAAAAAACAAAACACCGAATGAAAAAAGGTTTGTGGGCACAGAATACGAGAAAGAAGCCATCGCTATCCTTGAAAAGCTACCTACGGATTTTATGTAACTGTCATCGTTCCCAAAGTGTCACCTCAATGATCTCTGAACAATAAAGTAATGGTTGTGCCCAGTTTTCATACTACCTTCATTTTTTTTAAGCTAAACAAGCTCAAGCTTTTTATTTAGAGTAACAACTTAAGTTCTTTGTGTATATACGTGTTAAAAGTAAAATGGAACGTATTTATTGAAACTGCGTACTCAAAACAATTTTACGTCAGATAATGTCTAATTTAATGTTGCTCAGGTCCCACATTTTGCTCCTTCTTGTGATATTCTCCATATTCTTCCTGCACTGGAAGGAGGGAAAATGTAGCTAAATGAATGCAAGTAACAGTGATCGCATAGACACAAACATGTCCTGAAATTGCAGGTCTTATATTTTGGGGGGGGGATTGACTTTTGTAACTTCTGAGGAGCTGTTAAAACATTTTTCTTTCTAAGAAAAAAGGAAACAAAAATCTTTCATACAACTCATTAAATTAGAATTCAGGTTTGAGGCCTCGACTTTCTGTATTGAAACTCTTGACTATTACCAGTCGGCTCAAAAATTTAACCAAACCTTTTACACTAGAGTAGGACAGAGCGAGAGCTTGGTCTGAATTGTTGAATAATCAAAGCCCTGATCTTTTTTCCACCTCTAGCAATTGTGAAAACCCTGGCCTCATACAGTGCCTCTGAATTAGAAGCAGAGGGAAAGTTTGGCTGCTCAGGCCACGACGAGAAGCCTAACCAAGCCGTCTCCCTTCCACTAAGAAACAAGTGATTCCATCTGTAAATGATATTAGCAGAAGCTGCTACCAAATATAGCAAATACCAAAATATAAATGTGCAGACTTACCAGAGCATTAACTAGTTTTTATATAAAGGATTTAATGAAGTATTAATCAAAACAGGTCTCAAGAAGCTCTGAGAAACAGATGGACTGTCTATATAAAAATGTGCTAATGAGATCAGGAAGGTGGTACAAGATGTAGACTTTTGTCAGAAGGGAGTATACTCAATAAATATATGCTCTTAACATGACCAAATGCCCTATGACAGTGATGTCCTCCAATTTGCATCACCAGATGGCAGATTAGGAGATCAAATTGGAAAGGAATCAATTCCAGATAAAAGGTGGCAAAAGCTGAGGTTAGTACTTGTGTGCAATTCTGGAGCTTATTTATTAGTTACTGTTGTCCTGGGGTTTTTTTATTGGTTTTGCCTTATTTTTTTACTGTTGTTGTCCTACTGTTTACTGTTGCGCTATATAACTGGCCACTTGCAATTAACCTTTTAATAGGCTTGATTATGTATAGGTAAAGTCTTCTATCCCTGAAGCTGCATCCATCACAAAACACGTACGCAGAAGCAGTTGCCATTTACTGCACAAGGGTACTGCTGGAGTGTGAGACTTCCGCAAACGTACAAGCAGAAAGCAACGGTGGTGTGACAACAAAGAGAAACAGTCACTGCTGAAGAATCAAGACAAAAATAATGTTGCACACTATGCAGGTGGAGTGAATCTGCTGCAGTTCCAGAGAAGCCTCATTACTGAGACTTTACTAGAGGGACTGTACATTAAGTGATTTTGAGGCAGAAATCATTAGTAACTAGGATGCCTTCTGGAACGCACAAAAACACAATCGGTGCAATACAAACACCAGCAACTTTGAATTTCTAGCTCTAGAATTGCAAGCATGTTCTTTACACATGTAAATGTCCATTAGTACACTTCAGTACTTAGCTTGCAGAACCATCAGTTAACAAATTACCTCCTCTGCCTAACAAAATGTTTCAGACATCTGTATGCAAGCTACATTTCCTCACCTATGTCCTAGAACTGACATTTCCAAGGTCAACTTCGAGAACACGAAGAATTAGATGGGACTATGAGTTGTATAAGGCAATATGTGATCAATATTGTAGACAGCTGAGGCATGAATGTAACAATAAACATTACACAATGATCACGAAACAGTGCCTGGTGCCCTGGACAACAGGTACATAACTGCATGCTTTTCCTGCATGATGAGTAGACACAGTTCCCTTCAAAAAACAAAAGTGGGCCTTGCTAGAACATTGGTTGGTAGACACAGTGCTTTAATAATGTCTCTAGGCAATTAATCAAAGTAGGCATAACAGAAGTTGTGACCCACAGAGAAACTGTCTATCCTAATGAGACTGGGAGAATGGTATACGAGGATCGGGTTTGTGAGTACGCCTCCCACATCCCCTTTCAAGCAGGGAGTGAGCTAGGGTGCTGCCATAAAAACAGAGTGCGACATCCAGGTGAAAACCCAAGTATAACCTAATACAGAGCTGCTGGGATAATAGAGCAAAAGGAGAGTCAGCAAGCACACACTGGACTTGGAATATGGTGTCGAATACTCAGGCACAGGCACACACGCATGAACCAGCTGGAAGGACTGCATTACAGCTGTGGCCTCTAGATGACAAACCTGCCCTACCCATCACCACCGACCAAGCTTACAGTAATTGACTGCAATATGATTAGTATTAGTGCCTCCAGGCGGCTGGCACAGAAGCTTCTTGGATTACAATGCCGACAACATATGCTCACCACAACAGCAATTACAGTAAACACACGTTTTCCCCTCCCCTCAGAGACCCTGAAGGACAAAGACTCATTTAGGCTTCCTCATTCTTTCATGATGGGAGGGAGGAGGGAAGCTTCACCCAATATTTAGATCCCTGTGGCGGCTATTCAGCAATTCTGTGGGGTTTATGGCATTATAAAGGCCTTGATTAAAATCAAAGAGTACTAAGTATTTTTAAAATAAACTATACTATACACAGTTATAGTAATGCAAGATTAAACTGATTAATTATCATTTTGCGTAAAATTATTGATATTGTTTGGCAAAACATCTGGGCTCTTAACCATTGCAAATCATTCACAGCACACATGTTAGAGTAAGGTAACAACTGACAGGAATGACTGCGCATATCACATTACAAACTATACAACTTAAGTTGCGTGTAAACTAAATGATTTACTAACAAGAATAAGGTGGGGAAGAAGCGGGTGAGGAAGAAGAGAGTTTGATACCTGTTGTCTTCGTTTCTCTTCTTCAATAGCAGCTTTGGCTTCTGCCTCTTTTATCTGTCCAGACACACAAAGTGATAAGCAACTCTTGTAAACAGCAGCTAAACCTATTTTCTTAGAGAGTCATAGTTACTCCTATAGAACAGTTCTCAGCAAAAGTGAGCAACACCTCCATCAAGTGAGCTCTTAACTTATTCACATCACAAAATACTCTCAGAAAAAGCTGCATCATCTTACATTTGGAAAACATGGAACATATAATAGCTGCTACAAGATTATACATTGAACTTCTGACTTCAACTTGAAAAGCTCAACTGACAAATCTGAAACCTTTTGTTTGAAACCTAGTTTGTTCGCTAACAACCAGGAAAATCCCTAAAGACAGTTATTCTAGGTTTTCAGCAACTTTATTCTCAATTCAGTACACTTGACACATACAGGTAATTCCTATATATGTATATAATTTACACACATATTTCATTTCAAGTACTTTAAATATTCCCTGACTACTAGAGCAAAAGGAAACCTCTTTATTTGTACCAAATATGACATATATTGGATAATGCATAACCAAACTGCTTTAAAGTGTAATGCAAACCAAATGTAATTAAAAATGCTCCATCATCAGAAAGTCATATGAAAAGAAGTTATGGGAGTTACAACTGATAACCCTATAGAAGTGTTTTGTAGTGCTCAAGAAAGCAAATTAACTGCTAGAAATTATGAAGAACAGAATGGTACAGAAAAAATGTCAATACGTAAACACGATGCACTTGAATCTTAGCTCCTGCATTCGGTTTAGGTCCTGCAAAAACAAAAGAATGTAAAGCCTGAACATATACACAAAAGACAACAGGATGGAGTGGCTTCCATCTAAAGAGATGCATAACTAGGATTCATCAGGTGACTAACAGGGCACAAAATCCTGAAGAGTGTGAAGATGCCAAATAGGGATAAACCACCAATAATTATTTTTCATAATACAAAAGCAAAGGCATAAAATGAAATTACCAGGAGGCTGGTTCATAACAGAGGGAAGTATTCTACTCCCACATAGTATTTGGCTATTTCGAGAAAGTCAGTGCTACAGGACATTTATAGATGGCAAAAGTTTACGTCGACTGAAAAACAGTTAGGCATGCTAACAGGAGATAAATCCACCAAAGACCATTAAGCAGAAGGACATCAGCTCAATCTCTAAAATTCCAGTAGTCAGAGATCACTACAGTAATAGTAGTAACAGGAAGAGCATTCTGAGGAGGTATATGTGTCTGTCCTCCTGTACACATTTCTTGGACCTTTAGCACTGCGGCCACTGAATCCCTATCTTAGAATAGATGTAGAAATCCGATTTGAAGCGAAAAACAGTCTTGATTCTAATAACTGAATGATTTGCATACTAACAGTGACAATAATTTACTAAATCTGGTTTGCACAGGTGGAATTGTTCCAAACAATTTGCAATTCAAGAGCTCTTGATGACTAAGGAGAAAGCACACCAGCCCATGCTTCAGCACACCGTAGCTCCAACAGTGTGCACCGAGGCCAGGGTCAATAGAACTGTACTATTTGCAGGTTTTCAGACAATTTTTGTAATAGCTAAACCGTATATCAAACAAAGCCATTATTGAGAATTTCATTAATCTAGACACAATGGCAGAGTGTCTCTTTAGAAATGTGTATAAAAGGCCTTTTCAGCCATGCACATCTGAAATCACAGTCTGGTGTGGAAAAAAATGCACAACTAGCCTCCTGGTATTTCACTGCCATCTAACGGCAGAACTTCAGCTCCAAAAGAAAAAGTGACCCACAAATATGGAAAAAAACAACAGAAGAGCTTCTTTTTACACCAGTGTGGTCCTATCTGTGTAAGATACATACCTATAATATACATAGGTAGAGGGAAGCTTAACCATTATAATCAAAGTATGAAAAAACATTTCTAGAGCTATTTAATAAAACGTACAGTAAAAGCCACATTCAATTCCTCAGAAGTGCATACTCAATAGGTGCTATACACGAAGAGTTTTATTAAGAGTTAGGACACTTTGGTTTTGGAAATTGATGGTTGTTTTGCAACTGTGCAAACTAGATTATCTTTGTAAATGTCTGCAGCGTTTAACAGACTTCTTCCAGTAAACAGATTGAACAATAATTGACATAATAAACTACTTCATCAAGTGCATATAATAGGACATCATTCTAGTATGTCATTTACAAGTCAACACAGCCTACAAAAGGGTACCTAGTAAGAATTTGAATAGAACTTTATAACTTCATATAAAAAACCCCAAACAAATAAATACACGTTCTTCTGTGAGGAAGGTACGCATAGATAGGTTATGCCACACAGTATATCTCCTGCACTGCTTGTAGGAGAAACTTGTAGTCATCTGCTCGTTGCATTAGACCGTTCCTCCCCATGGATCACAATGGCAGGGGGTGAGAAACGGGAACCAGGATCTGCTGGAGTAAACCAGCAGCTGAGACGGCACTGCATTGCACCGAGGCATGCTGCTGTGTCCCAGCTCATGCAGCCTCTTGCGAATCCACCGTGCTTTAGTGCACTCCATGTCCTATGAACTTATCTTCATACCCTTACTGCAACTGTTTGTTACAGTTGGGATTTTCTAAAGGCATATATCCCAAGAGCCTTAGCATTTCACCTGCTTGCAAACTTGCAGGATTTGGTCTATCTGGCACTTGGTAGAACCTGCCAATCAATCCTGAAAGTCTGAGCAGAAGCTGACAAAAGTCAGCTTTACCCATTGAGTTTTTGGGTCNAGCATTTCACCTGCTTGCAAACTTGCAGGATTTGGTCTATCTGGTACTTGGTAGAACCTGCCAATCAATCCTAAAAGTCTGAGCAGAGGCTGACAAAAGTCAGCTTTACCCATTGAGTTTTTGGGTCGTACATTTATTACGTCTAATGCTTATCTGATCAAAACCAAGCAAGTTATGCACCAATTCTTTTTGTTTGTTTTTATAGAAGGCTTATAAAAGCAAGGATGATACTCCTTCTCTCTGGGTGACAGCACGCAGCAATTTCTTTACTTCATAAACCAGCACAAACAGGGAGAAGTTACATTTACAGCAGGCTAAAAAATACAGTGCAGTTGCTGAAAACTCGCCATTCTTCTGGTACAAGGTAACTCATACCGTGTGACAGGGTTACACTCTTCATGCTGGACAAGTTGTGCATTCAACAGCTGCAAAATTTCACAGGCAAGAGCAGGTCTAACAATGCCCTGTGAAGCGGCCTGGCCCAATCCTATAGCACTACTCATCAGCAATGGCGATTTTATCATCACTGATCATCACTTGTTCTCAGCCAAAGAGGAAAGAACCAGTTTGAACAGATTTTTTTTTTT
>RSEF01000004.1:72423158-72433452 GCA_003993805.1 Himantopus leucocephalus | reverse complement strand
AAGTTTTCTAAAGGCAAGGATTCAAATTTGATGCTTCTGACACTGGAAAATAATGAAACAAAAGAAAAGTTTTGAATGTACGTTTATTAGATTGAGGCAGAATTCGGAACTACAAGAGGTGAGGTAAGAAGACAGGTAAACCAGCATAAGGGAACTGAGTGGAATCGGGGAAGGAGAATGGGTTGAATCAAATTATTTATGAGTGCCAGCGAAACATTGCATGAGACAAAGAGACTCAGCTACACAGTAAAAGGCCAAACCAGAACAACAAAATAATAAGTGATTGTGGGATAAACTATTTTCTTTAGTACATGCATTTTTATTGCAGGGAAGGAGAATTTCTCAGAAATTCTGGAGAGTTCAGCAGTGGAAACCCTTTCCAAAGTATTCCAGACTATTCCTGGTTTTCCACCTCGTAAATTTTCTAACCCTACAGTGGGGAAGGGAGTGAAGAAAGGGCTGTCACCCTCACCACAACTAATGACAACTAAAGAACAAACATACAATAGTAAGTAATGCATGGATTTCTGAAAGCACACAAGCAGCACATAACAGCACTAGGAGGGACAAGGAAGAAGCCATTTGGCCCATCGCTCATGTCACAAATCCTGATACACATCTAAGCTGTTACTCATGAAAATTTGGTAGCTTCTCCAACCACTTCTTCCCCTGCTCCACAACCTTTACTACTTTTGAGTAGTATTTAACAGGTCTTCCTTACTGATGCCTATATACACTGGCTCATAGTCATCATGCAATAAGGATATTATTCTTCTCTTCTTTACAGCAACCTTTTAGATATACCCAGATACAACAGAAAGATTAACTGGCTTGTCTTCTATTTCACGCTGCTTAACATGTATTTCACTAATGCAGCAGGGCATTATTAATTCGTCTCACTTGTTAAGTATAAAATCCCCTCCCCCCCACCCCCCAGTGTTGCACAGACAGGGATTACTAGACCTGCACTTTGACAAGAACAATTACAAGCACAGTTCTCAGCACTTTTCCTAATCAAACAGCATCCCATTATTTTGAAGATATAAAATCAAGACCAGTTTTTCACCACGTTAGAGGACATACTCTTCCACATTCAACCTCATCTGCATACTTAAATGTTCAAGCCATTAATGCCTTGGGGACAAATCTCTGATCCTTCGATATAACCTTCCAATTTGACAGCAAGACATTAGTAACTGTCCTCTAAGTACAGTTCACTAACCACCTTCACATCTATAATTTAGCATATTCATTTAGACTAAGCTGTTCTAGTTTTCTTGGCCTATGAAACTGTATCAGAAACCTCACAAAAAAGTAAAATCCACAAAATTCCACATACCCATCAAATCAAGGATTTCTTTGTTAATACGGCTTACCTCTTTTGGACACTGATTTTTGCAGGAAATAAGACGCTCCTTTTCTTCTAAATTCNCAAAATTCCACATACCCATCAAATCAAGGATTTCTTTGTTAATATGGCTTACCTCTTTTGGACACTGATTTTTGCAGGAAATAAGAAGCTCCTTTTCTTCTAAATCTGCATGTGTTAGTTTTCTGTAAAAGAAAAGATGTATTTGTGATAAATTCCAAATTAAGAGAAACAAAAGTCAATACAGTTAGGGGTATATTTTAAGTATATCTCACTGTAAAGACAAGTGGGCTCATCTGTCCACATCCTGTGGGATTAATACAAACAACACTATTTTACAGAAAAAACCACATAAATTTAGAGGATTTAAGGTACTTTAAAGAAAATGCACAAAGAAGAACAGGCGCGCATGGGATGAAGGTTTTCAGGGCAATACGCAGAGGATAATGCTTAAATCCACAAGTCCCATCTTACGTTTAGTAAAGCCTAGCTTACTCTCTATCCACACACACACAAATGATTAAAAAGGAGTACTAAGAAGTTTTCTAATTAAAGCCGCTAGAGTCTGAAGGCCATTAGTTGTAAAGACCTTTTACACTAACTACATTAATTCTAGTTCTTGCTACAAAATTCTTCTTCACATATGGTAAGAGAACCACATATAGCTCAAACATTAGGTAGATTACTATATATTTGCATAATTCAAAATATTACTGTATTATAAAAACCAGTTCTGCTCATGAGACTCCATGCATTGGTAATAACTTTAGCAGCAATACCAAATAAAACACTGGCAAATTTTAAACAGAAAAACAAAACAGAAAAAAGCATTACATTACAAATTATAGGCTTCAAAGAAATTTTATAGCTTGCTGTAAGATTAGCTCCCATGCCCAGACATTTCAAATGGTTTCCAGTTAGTAGCATTCAAATGAAAAATTGGGTTCAGTTCTGACACTTACAAGCATTCAATATACAGTATTGATAATTTGCAGTGACACTTTATTTTAAGCATCTGGAGACATGATGGGCAATCCCCAGGATGACAGGGCAAAACACATCGGTGAGGACAGCCAGATGGCCGGGGCTTGGTACACTCCTCTTCACACTGCGAACATTCTGGACCTGCCTAACAAAATAAAAACAAAGTACTAAAGAATGTGCCAAACATTTCTTTGTTAGATGCCATTAACAAGCTTTTACATAGAAGAAAGAGTCGGGGTGTTTTTGCTAAGGGAATCAAGCTATTCAGCAAGATATCCCTAAAGTAAAAATAATTATTAAAATATGCTTTTAAAAGAAAAGCAAAAATGCCAGTGTTTGCTGGTCAGAGAGACAGAATTCCATTTTGCTTCCCGGGCATAAAAGGATCTCTTAATATTAGTGCTTTGGAAAATTGCCATTAAGCCTGTTAATTCTCTATTGAAAACTTTTAGAAAAAGAAGTAATTTCATATTCAGTACTAACTTTTCCCACCCATCATGTTACTGTAATACTTTAGTCATGACATACTGCTCTGTAATACATGGGTGGGGAGGTTTGTTTGCTTGATTTTAAGAAGCAAACTTTAAGTCATTCCATTTCCATATGTGTATGATAGTTTGTATAATCTTCCAAAAAGCATTAGCTTAGGTACGTGCTGGGAGCTCCTAAGGCGTTGCTTCCACTCCCTATACTACACAAAGTCTACAAGAGCTGTGGTGTCATTCTCATTCCAGGTGATACGATCAACATCAGCACAGCGCGATGAACGTCAGCACAGTAAATTAAGCTCCATTTTTATTCATATTCTTATCTTAATAACTCATCCAGAACCCCAATCTGCAATCAAATACACACAGATAGATTAAGATGATTTTTCAAGTGAACCTACACAGCAGTGTTTAAGGCCCACCATCACATTCAAATGCTCAGTTTCACAGAAGTCAGTCAAAGCAAAGCCAGTTTATGCAAGAATGAAGCTACACAATGCTTCCCCAAAAGGACTAATTCAATGCCAACATTTCTCTTTATGCTGTTCAAAACAAGGGCATAATAATTTAAGTTTCTACTACAGTTTCTCCCCATTTTCTTCCAGTCCCCTTTTCTTCTAATTCTACAGTCGAACAATTTTTGCTGAAGTTTAAAAAGGAACCATTTACAAAACCTAACCCTCAAAAATCCACATCGAAGAAAGACAACAGCAACTGAAAGCATTTAGAAAGCCGTGATATAAAATTTAACAATAGGTGAAAGCAAACAGCTGGTCTTTCTGCAACACTTTCTAATACAACATGCAGAACAAACCTGAATTCCAGTAAGAAAAATCACTACTCACACATATAAGCAAGAAATTTAATCAGCCCTTTTCTGACTACACCTGCAATTTAGTCTGTCAAAACAACAGAACAAAAGTTGTAAAGGTCAAAACCACCTTGAGTTTATAAAAATTCACAGAAAATTGAGAAATGAGATTTACCCATTATTCACGTGTTCATAGACTCTCGTTTTTTTGAGAATGCATTGTCTCATTCAAAATGGAGGCAGGAATAATGCTGACCCGTTCACATTGCTTTAACTGAAGGAGTAGGCAGCCAGCCTCTTATAGTCGTAACTGGAGATGCTTAAACAACTGTCACTCAGTATTTACTGATGTCATTCTATTGCTGCAGGTTACTGTTCCACAGGTTGCACTAACAGCTCATACTCCTCAGAAAAAAGTTCCACAGTCATCAATAGAATAATACGGTAACTGCAATATATACAGTTATTAGATGACAAAAGCACTTCTAGAATGGGAATCCACAGGGAAATGATCCTATCAAAGTTAAAATATAGCAGTAAGTTAAATTTTAACATTTGTATTTTGCACCCAACTGAATGCTTGCTCAGTTTTCTGAGTGCCCAGAGAGACCATGTTGCAACTTTTTCTAAAGTAATGCTTTAAAAACTGAAAAAGCTGTTTTCCTCCAAATCGTGGTGCTCTCAAATCGCAAGCTATGTGCTTCTGACTGCTCAAAACTGCAACAATTTTCAGCTTTGTACTTACTTTTAATTTTGTTTCATATTATCTTCAACAACTAATACCTACAGCTTCTTAATCACACAAATGTTTCTGGTAGACACTGATAAACGTGGATGTATCACCCCAGTGCCTTAAGAAGCCTTCACCTATTCTGCAACATTTCCAGTGCTCTCTCCTAAAGATTTGCTCGCCTCCTCAACCTATTTGCAGCTCTCCTCAGTAAACAGCTTCTCCAGTAGACTTCAAGTGTATTTGTATATAGGGATTATCAGTAGTTCACTTGATCTTGACAGTTGCAAGAACTGACTTCAGAAAGGACTTGCCAAGAGTGTTAAATAAGGTTTTGATGAAAATAAAATAACGTATACCAACATAAAACAAGAAAGTGTAGTGTTTGCAAAATAAATAATATTGTCTCTGTTTTATAGTCTAAAGACGTATAGAGTAGCTAAATGTCACAGCATCAATGGGAACAGAACACACGCAAGTCTCCCAGTGAAATCTGGAATAGATCCTGTGCCTTCCAGTTGCAAATTCTTTATTTTCCAGTTAAAACTGAAGACAATGTATAAAATACACAAAAACAAAAGCAAAAAGGAATCAACCTACCTTCTTTCCATCTGCACTACCATTCAATTTAGTAACGTGATGACATTCTTTCATACAGGTGTGATTCTGACAATCAAGAAGCCGCCCACAAAATCTTTTACAGGAGTAGGGATTTGCAGCGTGACATGGCAATGGACTAACCTAAAAGTCAAAAATAAATAATTACATATATATACATACACACAGTGTATACATATACACTTTGCATGTGTGCTGTGATACATATATATACACACACTATATATGTACACACACATAGAGGCACAACATCATTACAGAGGAATTTTTGTTCTTGAGTATCTTTGTTAAAAGAAGAAAACCAGAGCAATGTCTATTTGACCTCTTTGTTTTAGTAGCCTTTAGGTTTCCATTCCAACATAACCACACACATATGCTTTACACTGATTTACACTGGGTAAAAAAGCCCACTTTATTCATTAAATAATCTGGCTAACTTTTACAACATAGTTTCTTTTTTTTTTTTTTTTAAACAGACTATTACATTCTCAAACCTTTTAGTGCGATTTATTCTTTCCAAATTACACTTGTACCTTCCATTAAATGTTCCTAAACTGCTTTACAGTTATTGCAGCAGACAGTTACAGTTTACTTTCACACGGCTAATTGTGTTATGGTCATCATAAATCCACAACATTTTACAATTCTACAAACAGAAAACAACCTGCAAGCCAGAAATTCTACAAATCAAATACTGACTATATCAAATATAACTCCTAGGAGTGAGAAGGAGAAGAAGAAATGGCTGTTATGACAGGACTAGGATTTTAATGTCTTATGATACATTTGTACTTTCTAATTTGAGGTTAACACTCCCGTTAACAGAGCTTTGTAGTGCTATTCAGAGCATCTATTTAGAAGCCTTTAATCTGTGTTGGTACTGAAATGGAGTGTAAACTTCTAACTTGGTTAACTAGGTTACTTTCCTGAAGTTGAATATAGTTTAAGTCCCTCCATATCACAAGTATTAAAGGAAACTCACTGTTCCTATTTTCCAACAATTATATAATATTCACATGAAAAAAAAGAGTTTTTGTGATGCTGTCAAAAAAATTGATTTTTTTTTCTTAATATCATGATCATTTTGCAGAGAAAAACATAAACTATTTGTGATGTTATTACACAATAGGATAATGTGACATAACTCACTTTGACTAGGCTAAGGGCATAATTTTGTGTTACGGCTTAAGCTGACTGAACAGCTTCACACTGTACCCCTTCCTTTTCTCTCCTCCAACTCTACAATCCTACTTGCACACTACTACTGCTTACTTTGAACAAGTCCTATCACACATCTGTCTTTAGAGCAAGACAATTCAACTAATGAAAATGGAAGAAAAGGAATTAGTAGAAAAAAGTTCCTCATCTTTTACTAGGTTTGCAAGTTGAGTGGCCATACAACCAGGTGAGCACTGGAAATGAAACGAGGGAAGAGAGGATGGTCCCCCACAGGGCAGAGCCAGACCCCTTCTCCCTTCAGCACTGTCATGTTGATTTCCCTCAATCCTAAAAGCAAAAATATACAAAGTAGGATTTGAATCCACTTCCCTACAGAAACGTTTTCCGGGCTTCACCCAAAAAAGAGACTGTACTCCACATCAAGTCATTGCAAAACGTGATTCACTTACAAGACTTCTGAACTCCTCCTCTTCTCATCCTGAGCCACAGAGACACCGTGAACAGGAGGAGTCTGCATGGCAGGCTGAACATCAAGCATGGAACACACAGGAGAAAACCTTGAGGCTATCATGTCCAACTACTCTCCCATGCCTACATCAGAGCTGAAGTTCATTACGCTGGCTGAAGCACTAACACAACCATAGCAAGTGGTCTGAATGCCCGTGTCATATTTCCCCCTGCAAACATCCTACAACTCGGTCTCTGATGGCTTATATTCCTGTTGACCAAATGAGCAAAAGCCAGCAATAGGCCTAATAAAAAGAGGGGCTGAAGCAGAGAATAGTACTATATCCAGCGAACAGACACCAATTACCAAAGCTTTTATCATTCCTGATATCCTGTCCCTTCTCATCCTCCTCCATCTCCCTCTCCTCCTCCTTCTTCAGAGTCCCAACTTCCTTTCAGTAGCAACATAAGGAGCCAAAGGATGCTGGAAGGTAAAAGAATGAATGAAAGGGTGTACTAAACATTAAGATCTGCCACTGCCCACTTCTCTGCTTTTCCTTGCTCCCCCTTTTCCACTCAATTTTTCAGGACTACTGGTTCTGCTGCGGCTCATGCAGTAACAGCAGACCAGCTCTACAGCTGCACACTTCAATATGCTGCTGAGACTTCTTTCACCGAGAGTTAGTCTTCCGTCAGATAAAGACACAGCCACTAGCTCCAGTTAAAGAGAATTAGCAGAAGCACACAGGCAGAAGTGGAGCATCCCTTTTGGTAGCAGCCCTCAAGGACACCAGATGCAATGCAGTGTTAAATGAAGCCAGGGCAGGGAAGCACACAAGCCAGTAGACAACAGTAGCAGCTTTCAGGCAGCCAACTGCAGAGAACATCCCAGCCCTCTGGCTGCATCCAGCACAGCTTCAGCTTGGCCCGCTCATTGACTTTCTTAAGTCTTGAGTCCAATAAAAGATAGAGGAGCCTTCTGGAATCAATTGACATTGTAGCCAAAACCAAAAGAATTTAAATTAATTTAAACCTAAATTCTGTTTTCAAATTTTCTTTCCATTTCTTGACAAGTCAATCTGTTGTGGGTATTAGTAATAAATCCACAGGACAAAGGAGAGAAAAGTTTTACTTTCTATAGTTGGAATGCAATTCTGAAATGGCTAAATGGAGGTCGCTGCTCTTGCTACAAAGACAAGTATCAAAGAAGCCACAAGCTCCAGGAGGCTGATGAGCTCAAGAATAAAGAACACAGATGAGAACCAGAAGTATCTTATGAAAGCCGATGGGAAAAAGAAAGAAAATAGAGGCATCATTTTCAGACCACAGGTCTTCCACAGGATAAGGAAAGGAAGGCAAGGAAAAAAGGACGAGACAACTTTCAGAGGCTTTTCAGCACATCTCCCAAATGCATAGAAGCAACTAACAGACACAACAATTGGAATATGAAAATAAAAATCAAGCAGCATAGGGCAGGGAAATTTTTGAAATATTCATGAGGTATTTAGACATAAAGATTAATCTCATCAAGTTTTACATAAAATTTTACCAAGAGGCAGAGTAATGGTCCTCCTCTTATAAATGAACGACAACTAAAAAAACCAACTTAGAATAATAAAACATAGCATTACATTCCTAACAAAAAAACCCCAAACACAACAAACCCAAGAAGAAGAGTTCTATCTGCCTGAGAACAGCAAGACTGATATTACAGGATATTCAAAATACTCATCACAGAAACAAAAACAGAATGTTTCCCTCCCCCTAGAACGTTTAATAAAATGAAGCAACTACAAAAGAATTAAATACAGCAGGTAAATTAATATCATGTCCAGTTAAGATTTCCTTGTTTGTCCTCATTTACCTTGTATGGGTTTTAATTAATGTTTTCCCATAAAACCAGATTTTGAATATAAACATTAGCTCTCATAATTTGATTTTAAAAGAGCACATAGCTACTCNCTCATTTACCTTGTATGGGTTTTAATTAATGTTTTCCCATAAAAACAGATTTTGAATATAAACATTAGCTCTCATAATTAGATTTTAAAAGAGCACATAGCTACTCCTATGAAATGCCAACGCTTACAGCAGTTCAAAGAAAAAGTAAAACATCAAGTTTTCATTTTGGGGATGGCAGCAACTGTTGATGATAGGTGATTTTTCTGACCTACAACCTGCAACAAATTTGAGAGCTACTTTTAAGCACCTACGAATCAAAGAAGAGTTATTAATTTGTCTAAATATATGTAAAAAGTCCGAAACTTACACAGTAAAATTATTTAAAAGAAGGCTGCACACTGTAGCTAAAAGAAATGTCATTTTAGGTTAAACATCGTGTAGAATCATACTTCCACTGAACACAGATTTTATACAATTATATAATCTGAAAAGTAGTTTTAAGTCTGCTATTTCAAGTGATAAATTGCTTGTTCTAAACACCCAAAGACATGTAAGAGCTAGAACTAAATCAATCCCTTAAATAGACTTTTTAAACTAAATGCCAAAGCAAAATTAAAAAAGCAAAACAAAACACAAAAAACCCAACAACACAACTCCAATACCTACACAAGTTAAAATTACCGTCCAAGTAAAAATGTAAAGACAGTAGATTTGCTTATTACACAACTCCTAAACTGTTTGCTTTTATTCTCTCTTCTACTCATTGTCTGCAGGCATCCTGGTAAAACACAAGAAGTCTTTATAACTCATTTCACTCCTAGTTTGTTTCTTTTATACCTCCTCCATTGTAGGAGGTATAACAACAGTCCAACATAAGTAGTAGCAGAGTACAGCAATGAGACCCTCTGCACAGCAAAACTTTGAGAAAATTGCTACTTTCATCACCTATAAAAATTTCACATTTCCCAGCGAAAATCCCCTCGGGGCTGGAAACTACTAGGGAAGGGAAGAGTCCAAAAATACATATAAGTATTTTACCTTGTTAACAAAAGTAAATTAGTTTGAGGTGAGATTACTTGTTAAGATCCAATGTTGCTGTAAAACACTGAACAGACATTACATGTTTGGTTTTCTTCTTTTTAGAGATCTCAGAACAACATAAAAATGTACAATGCATATAAAATACACTGTAAGCACCCCCTCACACACACATATTAATAAATCTTTCTTCTCCTTGACTGCTATCAAAATCTCAAAGATTAANTGCTGTAAAACACTGAACAGACATTACATGTTTGGTTTTCTTCTTTTTAGAGATCTCAGAACAACATAAAAATGTACAATGCATATGAAATACACTGTAAGCACCCCTTCACACACACACATTAATAAATCTTTCTTCTTCTTGACTGCTATCAAAATCTCAAAGATTAAGACACTTCATTTGACTCCAGAAACTGCTAAACATCAGCAGGAAGGAAGCACTGCGCTCTGCTGGCTGAGAGAAGGAAGGTTTAACCTAGAATATCATATAGCATCAATAAATCTACATAATTAAAGTTAGTTATAGACTCCCTGGGATTTTTCCTTATTTTCTATACTAACTCATAGAGAAAACANAACCTAGAATATCATATAGCATCAATAAATCTACATAATTAAAGCTAGTTATAGACTCCCTGGGATTTTTCTTTATTTTCTATACTAACTCATAGAGAAAACGTAACCTGAAGCCATTGACTGATTCTGCTAAGACTAGTATGCAA
>RSEF01000004.1:72403912-72423148 GCA_003993805.1 Himantopus leucocephalus | reverse complement strand
GAGGGACATGGTTTAGTAGTAACTTGGCAGTATTAGGTTAATGGTTGGACTCAATGATCTAAAGGTCTCCTCCAACCATAACAATTCTATGATTCTATGACTGGCACAAATAGAAGTTCAACTATTTCTTAAGGAATTGCTGCACAGAGACTATATTTATATCCCCCCAACCACACTGCCCATTTTACTGCCTTGACTGAGGATACTGTAGGCATAAGTGTGATTTACAGCATAATTTTCCAGCATTCTGCAATGTCTCTTGTTCGAGCATGGCACAAAGATTAATTTATAAGGAAACTTTCCTTGCTGATAGTATTAGAATTATCATATATTTCCGATAGCCCTGGTTACCAGACATTGCAGACACAAGAAACAAAACTGCATTTGTGCAGTTGTCTGTACCTTTTCTGATACTGCTAAGTATCACATTATCTGACCTCCTCGAGTCCCATCCAGTGCAGTGTCCCAGATGACTTTTTTTGCTACTTCCACTGTTCAAAGACCAGGTAATATTGAAAATGCATACAATACCAGTATGGCGTGAGGTGCTAGCAGTATCTCAATTGATAAGCTTCCTATTCCAGCAATTCAGTCTCAACACGATCCTACTACTGGGCTTATAGCAAGCAGGATGTAAGCTGATGATCCACTTAAAGATGGTGGAGTTATCTGAACATCTGAAACAGCCAGCTCAGGGTAAGAATAAGAGTGGTAGCTGTCTATTGAAAAGGTACAGCCTGGGTGAGTTGACAAGGTCTATAATCTGATCATCACCATTTCCCACAACAAAAGAAATATAAAGAATGTAGGAGAGAGTTAATTGGTTGTCAGAAGTATTTTTCTTAATCAACAGCTTATTTAGAAGTTACAAATGCTGCAATCCAAGATTTTGGGATAACTCAGCTAAATTACTGTCCTTAACCACAAGTAACACCTCAAATATCCAGGCACAGATAAAGATAAGGATTTTGGTGACTTTTAGGAACCTAAATCTAAGTGACATTTAGACAACCCCTGCTTGACTATGTAGCTTCCTGCAGTCCACACTTTTCATATTGAAGTCTTCAAAGTCTGCCTGAAGTTTTGCTTCTCGTCATGCTGGAATACAGCAGCTTAGCAGCTACTCATGGCAGGCTTCCCTGAATTCCATAACCTTGGTTTGCACAGCCTGTATTAGGCCCCCTTGGGAGGTCTGAGCACACAGGTAACAGAGGAATAACACAGTTCTGTTATGAATACATATTTCCCCAAACACAGCTGCTCTAACTACTTTTGAAAGCACAGCCAAAAAAAAAAGAGAAAAATGGCGTAAAATTGCCCTTTCTAACAGTGCAGTGGTTACAGCGCTTCCGTGGAAAATAGGGCTGTGAAGTTCAATTCCCTCTTCAGCCTGAAGCAGTTAAAAATTAGATCTACAACTCAGTAGAGTATCACAACCACCTGAACATAGACTTCACCTGAATCAGAGCACACTATCCCTTGAAGTCATGATATTATATAAAGAAGAACACAATTCTGTTGGGCCAGATAATAGGGAGCAGGACCATCACTACACAGCCCAGTGATTAGGGCACCTGGGACCTGACTTAGTTTCTTCAAGACAGACAAATGTAAGATCCAGCTTGTTTTCCTAAAGGTATGACTTCCAATCAAGATGCGCTTCTTGCAAACCCCAGGCAAAAGTGCCCAACTCCACCCAGTTGAATACAAGGTAAACGCTGACCCATGACTCCATGAAGAGTTTGTCTTAGTAGTAAAAAACTTATGTTATCAATAAACAACAAAATTATATTCTCAAAAAACTGACAAAACACACAGAAATAGTATTCATCATCAATTTTTTTGAATCTTCCTGTGAGAAGGAGGTGACATTGAGTGTTTTGGAGGTCCGCGAGATCTTAATCATCCCAAGGACAAGTGTATAACTGACAGCAGATTTACCACCACTGTTGTACAGATGCCTCAGAGTTAAACCTATGAGAAACATTAAATGTGTGCCAATGAAAACATTGTGTTCTTTCTGTGAGAAATTTTTTCTAAAGTCTATTGGCATTGTGGATACTAGCTACTTCAGGCAAATGATCATACTAAAGGAGAACCTCAAACATTTTCTTTCTTGTCAACTCTTGAAAGCAACAATAAACCTCAATCTTTGCATTGACAACTTACTACCACAGATTTTAAAAGTGACTGTTGTATCCAAATTTGCTTTCAGTGACTGCTCAAGAAAAGAATGTTGGATTGTGAAAGGCATGCTTCTCTTAAACACCACCAATTGCTAGTTTTGTGTAATAGCAAAGTAAATATTTATAGGCAACTAAACAGCATGTTGTATTTTTCCCTTCTAGAGGAAAAGACCTTATGAAAAACACTAAACCTATTTAAAACCATCATTGGTGACTCAGCAAGCATAAACTTAACTTTTCCAGTTTTCCAATTATGCCAGTTTTCCATCACTTGAACATCTACATGAGTTTTTTCCATCAGTTTCTGTGGTGAATATGAAATCAAACTAGAGATAGTGCTAGTGGTTCCTATATCATCAATGAAAATTTAATAAAGTGTCCTATAAATAAACAGAAATGCATTATACCTACTCTTTATATATTCCCTGACACCATTTCTTTTCCTCTTGCCACCAAATATTGCAATACACAAAGAATATACGCAGCAGTTTTAAGTGCTCTAGTATGCCAATGGTATCTGCATAAACTTCAGACATGCTCTGTCCTCTCAATTCTAATAAATAATGGAATAGAGGCATAAATAATGGAACCTTCAGATAAAAATGGGCCTGTAGAAGGAAAGAGGGGTGCTACGTGCTTATTCACTCAGCTCACTTCAAACTTCCAGGTTAGTGGCCAAGATAAGAAACCAGCCTCCCTCAACTGTCTCTGTGGTCAATAGTTTCTCTGAATCACTCTCTAGGTCTGTAAGACTGAGGCACCTCATAGATACACTTTTATCTCCCTTTCCAAGAGAAGGGCAAGAAGACTTAGAAGCAGAATCCTTGAGGGCAGACTGAAAGAAACCAACCCTAAATGGTGGAGATTTTGGCGTAAAATAGATTTAGCACAGCACTGGACCAAAATATATTCTCAATACTTGAAGGATACTGGTGCAAGTTCCCTTCCTACAACTGTTGTTAGACAATTTCATTCAAGAAAGACTTTTTTTCAATTAAATACTGTGTGCACTGTAGTTAGAAAATGGCAGTGTTTGGTTTTTAAGGCAACAAGTTATTTGCTTTTAATACAATCAGGCTTTGCATTAAACAAGAATATAGCCAGAATACAGGATGCTTAAGAACATGAGATAATGTCTTCTGACAGCTAAAAAAATCTGTCTCTAATGAAATGCCATTAACCACTGCTTACCTGAGTGCCATTCTTTCAGTAATGACTGCAATAAAGGAAATACACCATGAAGTAGCTCTGAGCTAATTTCAGTGAAGATTTTTTAAAAATCCTAGGCTTATCTAGGACTGCTGGATCAGGTTGCTGACAGTTGATTTTCTGAAACCACAGAGGCAGAAAACAGTAAGATGGAAAAAAAATACAGTCCTATCTGACTACAGAAAGACTAAAAATTCATTGGACCAAAATTCACAGCTTATCTTCTGCAAGATGTGGGGAGAATTTGATCTCATGTGTGTCATTTCAATAATATGTCTGTCATACTAAAGCACAGAAATGACATTACATTAAGATTTATGGGTGAAAAGCCTATGGTAGCATGCAATTTTTCTTTTAGACACAAAAAGTATCTAAGTCTGAATCATGGTATAATCCACAGCCTGAATCATGGCATAAGCCCTTGACAAAAATATCTCCTGCTGTTGTCACCACAAACCTAACAGATGATGTTCTCCCAATAAAGAAATATCATTAGGGCTAACAGCCTACTGTCAGTATCTTCTATGCATGATGGGTCTCAACAAAGAAATGTAGAAGACAACTGTTGGATCAGAAGCATCAAAATACCTTGAGCAAACTGTACACCAAAGTACTACATAGTGTTTATGCCAGAAAGAAGTGAAAAGAAGACAAGTACTACCATGAAATGCAGAAAGAATGTCATTAGGGGGCAGTAAACAGGTGGCCTTGTATAAGTCCCCATAATTCCATCCAGGAATCTGCTACCCAGCCAAGCAATAGTTCATGTATGGAAAATATGTTAGATTATGAAAACTATCTGCAGTTCTTTCCATATCCTTGGTATTGTTCCTCTTCTAATGTTGAAGCAGTGCTCTGTTATTAGCTCCTGTGATTTTATCAACTTTCACGATGCTCATCTTAAGCTCTCAACATCTAGGTATTGGATTCACATGACCATACCAGCCATTACAACTTTCCTTTCCCTGTAAGGGACATAGTTCCCAGTTCTCACGGCTAGAGAGCAAAAACTGAACACATAAAGTGTCAATGCTGAACACACAACAGCATATATAAATTTAAATATACTCGTTCCTACAGCCTCTTTTGACCAACTCACAATATTCAAATGCCTGGGAGTGAGTAAGAGAAGCTGCAAATGTTATAAATTTTTTATTAGTTCTGTCCTGTTCACATGCAAATTTGGGAGTCAGCAATGAACTTCTGTTTGACTACTTTATCATCCAAAAAATGTTAACACCATGCTTTAATAGTCACTGTAACAAGTAGAAAGTGTAAGATAAATCCTCCAAAGGTACAGACAAAGTCACATGCTAAAAACAGGAACAGGCAAAAAGTCACTGGAAACAAGGTTTTGCATAATCTTTCATTTTAAGTGTTAGAGGAATCAAAGAGCCAAACTGAAATGGACAAACTGAAGAATGAATGTTAAGGCAGCATAAGAAATTGGATGCTAAGCAGCTTTTGTCTGCAAATACAAGTAATACTCAAATTCCATTGTACATGAATTGAAGAACAAAAGTGCCATGGTTATTCTGAAAGGTAATAGTGCAATTTAGAGAAAAAAAAACCTTTCATACAGCAAGGCAGGAAAAAACCCAACTCTTCTCATACAGCAAAGCAGCAAACACGAGATGTATGTTATTATCACATGAATTGTTATTTGCACAATGGAATGCACTAGTTTTCCTGATAATTAAAGTTCACTGTAATCCTGTAAATTCTCCCAGGAAACTGCATATCCTCAGGCAAATTACAAATTGCTGACATACTTCATTCAAAGTTCATTTTGATAATCAGACCTCCTTTCCCATCCATGAAATAAAATACTCTGATTTACTTCTAATTTAACCATAGAAATATAAGCATATTGAGTCATCATGCCAATCTGAAATACACATTATCCCAATAAGAGAGTTGTCATATAAAGCTGGGCACATCTTTCCAAAAGAAATATTCAATTGGTGCTAGATGCCATGTCCAGTCAGATTCTTTTGGCTGAAACAGAAACCTGAAACAACTTTAACCTTCCTGACTGCAATTTTCACTTAAAGTAAGTAGAGTGTAACTGTGTCAGTGAGGTTTCTTCTGTGTACAGAAGACACAATGTGTGAAGTAAGGTGATTTTTTACCTTTCAGACTATTGTAGAGACCCATTTGCTACTTCTGTTCAGGTGACCTTTCAAGCTGTTATTAATCCAGCATGAGACACAGCGTAGTAAAAATCCAAACCAGGCATCACCAGAAGTCACCAATTCAGACCAATGGAAGTTGATGTGGCACTCTTTCCTTCATTTCTGTCACACAAATTTGGGGTTCTTAACTCCTGAAAAATAACTTCAGCAGTTTTGTGAGCCACTGAGACAACTTTGGAACTGAGGAATTATGGAGATATGCACGAGAAGCTCAGAAGAGACAAGGTGACATTCCGATATGTCTCACCCAGCTCTGTGACAAGGCAGTTCTGATGTTGCTCCAGCTTCAGTTTGAGACAGAGACAGTGAACGGTTAAGTTTGCTGAAACAAAATCCAAATACAACTACAGTGTTCCAGTTATCCATGTGTTTGAGACCTTGCACTGCTGACTGCCAAGCTAAATCTCCTTTGGAGTATGCCTGTAGTGCAGTCCAAACAGGCAACTGCAGACCCCTCAGATGTAACCCACCCTCGCTTTGAACTTTCTAGCTGAGGTACAACCAGCTATCAGAGCCACCGACACGCTAAGTTCCAAATCTGCTTTTATCCAGGATGACAGATGAATGCTGTGCTGCCAGTGGTGTTACCAGTGTCCAAGTTACTATCTCATAGCGTATGCTCAGTTTAAGAGAGCTTGCTCTTGGTGCAACATCTCTTTCATAATTCATTCTTCCCTTTCTGAAGGCTTTGAGGGAGGTGGAAATAAGTTGGTCACTCACACATAAGCACTACGGTCAGGAGACTTGGAGGTCTGAGGAGCTTATTCTCATTTCATCCAGTTCTTTTGGGAAAGGCTCCAGTGTTTTATCTTGGCAATATAGTGGATTATAAAGGCATTTTGAAAAGCATTTATTTGATACTGAAATAAATCTAAATAAGTAATTTAATAATTGGTCTCCCTGAGAAGATTTGATTTAGAAATCAGAAAGTTATTCACATGCAAACTGGTGACTTTGGTTCTCCATTACCAGTGATCTATGCTTAACACCTCATGAAAAGGAGCGAAAGTGGAAAAGAAAGGATTTTCTTGGATTTCACGTATCCTGGTGTGATACCACTAACTGCTCTCCACCTCATTTAAAATGAGAATTAGGCACACCATTTACCCATCATACAGGATCAGTACTGATCACTCTTCAAAATCTGAATTAGAAGAGAGGGGAAAAGAGGATATTTACCACTACTAGAGAACAGTAGTATCGCCTCTTCAATAGCAATATGTTTGAATCTCTTCCTTTTTCAAAAGAAGTGCTGCTGAATAATGATTCCACTTTGGCATAGATGTTAAATGTTTACATACTTACTTATATATCGTCCATATTTACAATTATTTTTAATTTCACTGATGTAAACTTGCAACTACAACAATGGATGCTTCCCATATTTACAATGGAACTTTGTTAAATCTTCAAGAACATTCAGATTAAGAAATAGTTCATCTGATGGCAAACTTACTACAACTCTAAGCTCTCTTTTTTATTGCTAACAGCTGGTGGCAAAGATGTGTGATGTTGCCATGTCTCATAAGCTGAGCAACATTTAGTAAACATATGGAAGATATCAAAGTTTTTTCAAAAACTGAAGAGTCTATGGAAGACATTAATTTTAAGAACTAGACTATGGTTAGCATTATCTGATATTTCTCAATACCAGAACATGAGCATCCATTCAGCCTACCTCAGCAGGCAGTGGGAAAGTGTTTGGGGGGAATTAATCTTTAATTAATGCAGAATTTATGCTTTGGGGGTTATTAGTTTTCTTTAAGTTTCTAGGGCTTGCAAAAATTAGTCATGAAAGTTTCAATAGTGCCATGCTGTTTTTTTGAACACACCCAGAGACCATGCTAATGCCTTCCTGGCTACCCAGATGTTCACTGCATTGAGGTTTGCTAAGCTAGTAGAGCAGCGATGGTAAGCCTCTGGCTGTGCATTGCTGAGAATCACAATTCAACAGGCAGGGGAGTAACATGGTACTCACTTAAGGTTCCTACTTTGCTGGGAATTCAGTAAGCAGATGCCTGAACAAGAGCCGTTAGCACCAGAAAGCAAAATTGGAAACCATAAAAAAACTTAACCAAAAAAATAAAATCTTAGTGGCTTAGTTTGTGACAATAAAAAGATTTGGGGGAAAAAAAAAAAAACCCAAACATTTTGAGGGGGTGGAGGGATAAAGTTAGAGGAAAACCTCCTCTTAAAAGCAGCTTTCAAGCCCGGAATACTAGAAGGGCCAAAAAGAAATGCTGCCTGTCCTGTGGCTCCCATTCATTGTATCTATCACTGCCCGTGTAGAAATCCCACCAGAAGCCCCATCCCACACCAGGCAACTAGACCTCATAATTGGACATACCTTTTTTTTTCCTATTAATGCCTGATCAGTAGACTTAGACTTCTGAACTTGAAGGTGACCAGTACATTATACATGTGCCATGCGCATTGCTGATTATACAATTACTTAACCTATTTAAAATCAGAAGCTTTCAATGACATGAATTGGATGCTAAACTGGAATGCAAGAAAAACAAATGGCAGGACTCTTCTTAGAAGCATTTGTCTCCTTATGCTTCATGCATTTTTTACTCATTTTTCTCTAAAATGTATAGATTATGCTTATATTATAAACGTCTGCATAGGATAAATTAAAATTCGGGATTTGAACGTGTGATGTTAACTTTACACTGACTTTTTTCTGAATTGTGAATAAAAAGATACTAACCCTTGGACCACAGATAAGAGCAGCAGCAATATTAATCAAAGGAAAGGACATGGTTTAGAGTCAAAGAAAAGCTTCATCTGTTCAGCACAGCTGGATATTTATTTGTCCTCTTCCCAAAGATGAAAATGGACTTACACAATGTCTCACAGGTCGATAACCTACTACCTATAAAATTTAGAGGTGACTCATTCATTTTTCGATAGGATACCACTTTGTTCAGAAACATGGCATCTTTGAACATTTTGCTTCAGTAGCAGAAAATAAAGAAAGAGAAGGATATTTTTTGAAACTACCAGGACATCTTGACAGAAATAACTGAAGAGGTGACTAGAGATTAAATCTATTCATTACTGTCAAAGTTATGAAACAACGAGCTGATACAGAAAACTCAAGATTAAGTGGGTTAAAAAGGCACTTACATTGGTGTATGCATTTGACTATGACTTTGATATAGCATCAAAGGTTTATGGATCACATAAGGATTTGTAGTATAAAAACTTCCATTTAAGTCACTGAAACAATAAAAATATGGTGGATTATTTTGTCAAAGAAGAAAAATTCTACTGTATATATGGCTAGGACTATTCAATTTAATTGTCATCCCTAGAATGGATGCCAGCTTTCCTCCCATTCACATTTTCTTTGGAAATCTCCAAGAGTTACATAATAATCCTATCTACGATGAGAAAAAAACAAATGGAAGCCATCTGGGTTCTTAGCCCTTCCAGACCACTATCAACACTATCCCATATACTCTGACTCTATAGGGAAAAGGAGAACTGTTAATAACTTCTAAACACATTCAATCGTCATTTCAGACTTCCTTTCCAGTCTTGTCTACATGCACTATGAATTTTTTAAAGGTGTAAGTTTAAATGTAAGTTTAAAATAGCTGAGCAGGGACAAACTGAAGCTTAAATAAGGCATTTACCATTTCATTCTTTTGTTACAGGGTTGTTACAAATCAAATAGCAAGAAAAAAAAAATGATGGCTACTTACTCTACAGTTCCTGATATTCTTTCAGATATATTATCTGTTTGGACAATATTTGTACATACACAGAACTAGTATCCTTCAAACAAGAAGCTGTCTCTCAGCAATATCTGTCCCTCAAGAATGATGGCAAAAATGCATAGGCTGTTAAGGCAAGGTGGGCTCAGACGCCTGTGTTTCTTCCTGAAGATGCGAAAATGCAGGAGGTTGGGGAAAGCCTGACAACTGTAGCATATTCTGCTTCTATGATCTCCAGGTCCCACTGGTTCTGGGACAACTTTAACATAGGCAAAATAATCCACCCCAAAAAAAATCTGACATCAGAAGCAGGAGCAATGCAAGAAATCTCCATGTCACACCACTGGCCCATGGAAGTCCACAGCAGACTTAACTGTATGTTACAGATATATGCTGTGTTACTACATAAATGCAGAGCTGCAGGTCTGAGAGACCTGGGGATGGAAAGCTCCTCAATGCTACCAGTGGTTTTATTTCCAAGAGAATGCATTGACTGCTTTCTGAAATCTAATGAGATGAACAATGCAAGGAGCACGTAAGTGATTTCTTACTGCTTCATTCAGAGGCAGCAAGGGGAAAAAATGAGATACTCCTTTCCCAGGAAATGATTCCTGAGCCTGCGACACTCTCAACTTTCAGTAATATTGCGGTGATGGTATAGACTGTTTTGCAACTAGGAGCTCTCTGAAGTGACGAGCGATG
The DNA here is from genome assembly GCA_003993805.1 of Himantopus leucocephalus. NCBI lineage: Eukaryota > Metazoa > Chordata > Aves > Charadriiformes > Recurvirostridae > Himantopus > Himantopus leucocephalus. The sequence continues at coordinate 72,413,131 of RSEF01000004.1, read as the reverse complement.
GCAATTGCTCTGGGCAATTACTATTACTGTTAAATCACTGTTAAGTTAAATCTCTCTGGTATCAAACAGATCAGATGTGGAAGATTCTAGCGCATTAGTTTTTAAAACACTAGGTTCTGTTTATGGCAGAACTGAGTGTTACAGGTTTGAGGAAGAGAAGAGGGGAAAGACAGACTTTGATCAGCCAGACCCAAAGCGTGAGCACCATCCACTGAGCATTGATCTTGAACTCTCTCTGAACTACGACACATGAATTGGAATAGATGCAGTCTGATGCAGTCCCAAAGAAGTAAACTCATGTCTACCTTCACTTCCTTTCCTCTAAGGACTGGGTGAAGACGACTTAAATGTTCAATATAGAAAATGCTTCTTTTGCAAGAAAAAGGAAGCCTTGGAATTCAGGAAAAGCAGTAGCTAACAGGAGCACCTGCAATGATGCAACCTGATAGTCTGCTTTCCCACAGGTTTACAGGAGCTGTCCCCCATGTCTCCCATTCTATGGAGAAAACCTTTTAAAACTGCCTCAGTTTCTGTGTCCTCTCTGGGGGGAAAAAAAAAAAAAAGCAATATTCATTGACTTAGCACATACACAAAAGCTGAGGTCCCACAGAATGCATACTGTTGTGGGAAATACACTTTGCAATGCAGGGCAGGTCTTGGATCATCAAAGCATAAACTTTACCATTCCAAAGCAGCTCTGGCAGTATCTGACTTTCAGCCTCTTTTCACTTTCTACAGGGCAACGTGGTAAAAACTACCTTATGCTGGCTACAACACTAACAAACATAGAGAATTATAAACTGTGTGGCACCCAAAAAATCAGATGCTGCAGGGGTTCCACTCTAATGACAGAGGTGGTAAAAAGGAACTGAAGGATGGCTGGATTAATTTCATCCCTTCATGATTTGGGGATCACGGAAGAGGGACAGGGGAGCAAACAACCACAGAGGTAACACTGCCACATACTTTGCCACTGCAAACATACTTGCCCAGGTTGATGCTATGATAAAGTGGCCACCGATTCTAGATAATTATTCCCCTGATTACATGGACATCTGTACCGGGTGTAGGTGACAAGCTGCTGGGAGTTGGGGGACCAAAGGGGTAGCCTCCATGAGAAGAGACCAGGGGCTGTCCCATGCTGGACCTGGCCAGTTCCAGCTGGCTCCGCAACACAGGACACAGCTGAGCCCATCAGCCAAGTTGGTGGTGCCTCTGTGAAAACATGTTTAAGAAAGGCCAAAAGACACCACACAGGAAGAAGTGGAAAAAGAGTGAGGAACAGCAGTGCAAACACCGAGGTCAGGGAAGTAGGTGCTTCGTGGCAGAGCAGATATTCCCAATCAGACTGCAGCCAATGAGGATCCACACCAGAGAAGAGGAAGGAAGGAACAGCAGAGAAGAACCACAGTCCTCCCCTGTGCCACTGATTGCCTCGCTGTAAGAAATGAGTTGCACTTGTGGCAGTAACAAGGGAGGGAGGAAAGGAGTCTGGAGTGAAGCTGAGCCTGGGAATGGGGGAGGAGAGGTGATTTCCACAAGTGTTTGAATGCTTGCTTCTTTTTTTAGTTTTTTTTTGTTTTGCAATACCTGAATCGGTAATTAAATATTTATATTAATCAATAATAAACTCATTTCCTGCAGTCATAGAATCATAGACTGGTTTAGTTTAGAAGGGATCTTTAAGATCATTGAGTTCATGGGCAGGGACTCCTCCCACTAGACCAGGTTGCTCAAAGCCCCATTCAGCCTGGTCTTGAGCACTTCCAGGCATCCACAACTTCCCTGGGCAAATTGTTCCAGTGTCTCACACACTCAGAGTGAAAAATTTGTTCTTGACATCTAATCTAAATCTACCCTATTTCAGTTTGAAGCCATTACACCTTGTCCTATCGCTACATACCATGGTAAAAAGCCCCCCTCCAGCTTTCTTTTAGGCCTCCTTCAGATACTGGGAGGTCTCCCCGGAGCCTTCTCTTCTCCAGGCTGAACAACCCCAACTCTCTCAGCCTGTCTTCATAGGAGAGGTGCTCCCGCCCTCTGATTACCTTCATGGCCCTCCTCTGGACCCCCTCCAACAGGTCCATGTCCTTATGTTGGGGGCTCCAGCGCTGGATGCAGTACTCCAGGTGGGGTCTCACCAGAGTGGAGTAGAGGGGCAGAATCACCTCCCTCAACCTGCTGGCCACGCTGCTTTTGATGCAGTCCAGGATGTGGTTGGCTTTCCGGGCTGCAAGTGCACATTGCCAGCTCATGTTGAGCTTCTCATCAACCAGCACCCCCAAGTCCTTCTCCTCAGGGCTGCTCTGCTTTGCCCACAACAGTAACTGGTAAACAATCTTCCAGCCTTTATCCCGACCCATGAGCTTCCTCACTCTCATTCCTCCTGTTTTCTCCCCCGTCCCACAAGCCAGAGGGGGGTGAGCGAGCGGCTGTGCGGGTGCTTGGCCACCCCACCACCACACCCAGAGCAGGCCCTGCTCCAGTGGGCACCAAGGGCCAGGAGCTGCAACATGGACGCACCAGGAGGAGAAGGCGCAGCAGCGATCAGACAATGCTTTCTGGTATCTGTCACTGGCTTTAACCTCCAGATATTCAGATTTCACAGGTAAAACAACCAGAAATAACAGCATATGCATAAACAAATAATGACAAGCATCACCTTAAATTATAGCGGCTTGAAACCACAGCTGAGGAGAATCTGTCCCTTCAGGAGAGCGCTCTTCTGCACAAAGCAGGCACGGGATGAAGTCTAATTCGGACTTCAGAAGTAGCAAGATTCTCATCTCTTTGTGAAACAGCAAGCTCTTGCTTGATTGTTGTCTCATTATTATTTTTACATTTAGGATATTAAACCATTACCCCTATTTCTTTCGTGCTTGCTGATTGGAAAGACAAGCTGAAATTAAAAGCACTCCTTGGAAGGGAACTACCTGTTCCACAGCAGAATAGCAGAAATGAATTATGCTTCCATCTGACAGTCAAAAAAGGAGAAAAGCGTTCACCATTAGGGTATTAAAACGCGCATCGATTTAGCTGCCGGGGGGGGGCGAGGAGCGCCGTATGCCGAGAGGCGCTGAGGCGGCGCAGGCACGCGCGGCGGGAGGCGCGAGCCCTTCGCGCCAGGGGAGCCGTTAGCGCGAGGGGAGCCGTTAGCATGAGGGGAACGGTCAGCGCCGGGTCCGGTGCAGCACCGAGAGCCACCGGGCCCCGGCGCTAGGACCTACCGGAGGGGCTACCCGGCTGCTCTATTTTTACTACGGTATTTTTTGCATTCAGACTTTCCACTGCAGGCGGCCCGGGTCAGGGGATCCGCTCTGCCGGGGGAATCTGACAGGTCAGCCCAGCAAGAGTTATTTATAGAGGGGCGGGGGACAGACGGAAGGGATGCGACCGGCATCATATTCTTCTGTCGCGGGGCTGCGGANACCCCCCCCCCCCCCCCCCCCCGCGTCCTTCAGCACAGCCCGGCAAGGCGGCTGTGGCGGGGAAACCCCCAGCGCCGCTGCACGCCCCGCCGCCCGGCCTGACCCTGCGCTTGCCGGCCAGCCCCGCCGCCGCTGGGAGAGGGGGCAGTCCGGGCCGTACGGAGGACACAGAGCCTGCGACCTGAGCCAAAGAGAAAAGCCACCTAGGCAAGGCCCAGGTGCTCTTCCCTGCCTCTTTTTTCCCCCCCCATTTTTCCTCATGCAGCATCTCAAGATGTGAGAACCCACCTCACACACATATAAACTGCCCCAGTTACAGATCCCAGCAAGTGGAAGGGGACTCTTACACCCTGGCTCCCAGACTGAGGCTCAGGACAGTTTCAGACAAAACTGCACACCCTCGCATGAAAAAAAAACACTAACTGCAGAATTAAAAATACAGAAGCAATGAGGGTCGTCAAGCTGCAGCCTGTCTGGCCGCCATCTTCAGAGGTTGTTCTGTGTGTGAAGACCTTTTCAAACACGATTTAAGCTTTCTTTGTCCTGCTGTGACAATCCATCACTTCACCAGGGGATATCATCCACCTTTCTCCCCTGGCACTGGAGAATTGTACTTACCCAGCCTGCCATTTATAAGGTCCGTTTCTTTGTGGTAGGGAACGAAACTGGGACAGAGTAGAAACATCATTATTTCCAACTGTAATCAGACTGCCCCCCTCAAGCCCTGGTGCTTAGCAGCTTCATCCTGAAGGCATTTAAAAATCAGGAGGTGTCTGCCCACCACATTTGGAAGGGCCTAGGCTACACATGCAAGCCTAGAACTGCTGCAAGTGGGCTGACACCCGCCCCTACCAAACCCTGGCTGGCATTCAGAAACAAGGCATTCATCTGGCCGAGGATACCTGACACGCTGACAGGATTCGACTCTTCCCACACAATGTAGCGGTAGCCGCCATCTTTTAAAACCTGACCACACCAGGAGATTGTGCCGTTGTGTGTAACTGCCTCACAGCACGTGCTGCTCCACCTGAAGGCAGATGACCTGGTATCCACAGCCTCCTGGTCCAGGTGGGGTCAAAGCCACAGCTCCCATCTCTTAAGGGAGTGCCTGTAGTGCTCATATTGTGCCTGCTTTATTGGGATGGCCTGAATCTGCTGGGTCTCCGTGTGGCAAAGACTCATGGAGCCCAAACGGCCACTAGGCCACACCGATGGAAGCACCGTCTTCCCGCTTGTGTACAAAGGGCTTATTTAGAGTTCAGCATTTGTTGGTTAGAGCAGTTGAGAAGCGGTGAGAGCAGGAGCCGCTGGGTTTCTTCGCTGGTTGTAAACATCCCAACATTCCCTTGCCTCTTCCGCCTTCTCCTGGAAGGACTATTCCCCTCCTGGCAAATGAGATTTCTGTCTGTGTGGTTATCCACCTCAGCCTCTGCACGCGCTCCTCGCTTGGCCGTGCAAGTAATGACAAGAAAGGATGTGTCTGGCAATAGGTGGACTTAGTATAATGGCAGGACAGTAATGTTCCTTGAGGGAGCAGAGTGCTAAGACCTAAACATGTATATCAGCTTAGCAAAACAAAAAAAAAAAAGCCTCCTACATTCAAGTAAGTCTGTGTTTTTAAATAATTACTGGCACTGTTAACAGTCCTGGCTTTCATTTGTATCTGCAGACATCATCTAATATATAATCAACAGCTAAACAATAATACAGATATATTAAAGTGCCGTGTGCGCAGTGCACATTTTATAGAACACCTCCAGTCATGACACATTTCAAACTCTTATACTTTTGATTCACTGCACACTCAAGTTATCTACCACAGGCACACCATCGAGAGCCAGCAAAGATTTCTGCAGAGGAAGCGAATGTTTTCTTCACTATTTTATAGTCCCAGCTCCAAAGGACTGAGGAAAAACAATGTTTTGTCCCGACGGTCCCATCAGATACTAACAGAGCACAAGCAGACTCCTCTAATCTGGGCAAGTGGGCTGTGCTGCCTGGCTCACCACCCTGAGAGCCCCCTCAGCGAAATGAGTACTGGTGGCTTTGTTAAAAATGTGTGCTGGGTGACAATTATATGTGAGGTTGAACAGCCGAGCTTCCCCGCAGGCAGAAAAACCCAGCTGTTGGGGTACCCCGTAAGTGGCTGGTGGAGGAGGGAAGAAAAGTCGCAAGCATTTCCCTTCTACAGGAGGTTTGGACATTGTTCGGGATTCCCCTGTCCCCTGCAGGAGCCCCCAGCTTCCCACAGAACCATGATGTCCAAAACACTCAGGAGATGTCACCAGCTTTTACAGAGACACGTTAAGCAGAGTGGTTCTAGAATTCCTTGTGTTATCCCTCTATAGTTGTTTGGATTACCTCGGTGACACGTTAATCCAACGCTGTCTATGTCACAGTACCTGAGAAGCTTACAACAGAGAGCTCCAACTAAGGCCTCCAGTACAAAAACAAAACTAACGAATTACAACTTAGTCCTGCTGACTGGTCCACCTTTTAGGAACACAGGAAGGGTGTAAGTGGCCATATGGAAAAATCCATTCCCAATATTTTTACTGCTGAAAGCCAAACCTTCCCATGAGACCCCGTGAATGCATTAAAAGCCCTAGATATTTGATTTCACTTAAGAGTTTCACCATCTCAGCCAGACTGCTAATAATTTAAAATAAAGGTTAATTAATTAATCGCCTGCCATGAAATGCGTCCAAGGATTCTGCATTTTAAATCAAGTGGAGCAACGATGCTCCTGAAGTACACTGCCGTGTTTGCAAACTCGTGAAACCCGCTGCTGTGCCGTGTCGGTGGCGCACGGACCGGTGCGACAGCGCGGGAAGCTCCGCCGCCCTCTCCGGGTGCTACAGCACCGGGCTCAGCGCTCCGGCGGGCGGGGAGGGGAGGGGAGCCAGCCCGCCCGGCACCGCACCGCCACCGCCACCGGGAGCGCTGCCGCCCGGCCCCGCCGGTCACCTGGAGGGGAGGGGAGGGGAGGGAGTCCCTCCACCCGACCCCAGGCTGCATCCGACGCGAGGCTGAAGCCAGCCCTCGCCGCTGCCGGCAGGCAGCTACGGCGCCGGGAACGAGGTCACGGTGCGTCGGCTCCCCGGGACACCGCCCGCCGGTGGGACCGCCGCGGCAGTCCTGCCGGAGGTCAAGCCCAAACTCTGCTCTCGCGAATGCTGGCCGGACCTGTTGCCGTCGGGCTCGGCGCAACTCCTCCCCGCTCCTTCCAGCGCCGCAGCAATGAACAGACACATCACCCCCGTTAATCTTCGCTGCTGACTTTGCGAGAGAACCGGGGAGAGGGCGCCGCTAAGCTCTTCGTGAAACGCTAATAACGACCGGTTGTTAACTGCGACTCACCTGCGTCCTGCGACTCACCTACATCCCGCGATTCTGAACTCGGCCATCCCCGCGCCTCTCCCGCCCTGGAGCGCCCTGGGACGCCTCCGCCGCGGCAGGTTGGGCGCGGGCGGTCACTTGCCCCCNCCCCCCCCCCCCCCAACCCCGGCCGCGCCTCCCGGGGCCGCGGCACCCGTCCCTGCCTGCGAGCCACGGGTCCGCTCTCGCTAGGGCGGATGGCGGGGCTCGGAGCGGGACTCGCCCCTTCGCCGCTTGCCCGAGCAACCTGCCGCTCAGCCCCGCGGCGGCAGCGCAGGGGGATTCCGCTCCGGACCGGCGGCCGCGCTCCCCTTCTCCCGTCCGCCACCCCCGGCACTCGGGGGTCGCCGAGCGGCGCAGCCAGCTGTCCTCACAAGCCCCCGGCCCCGTGGCCCCCAGGCGGCCCCAGCGCGGAGGGCAGCACCCTCGGGCTCGCCTTACCCGGTTGGCGGAGAGGACCTGCCGGTAGCGCTCCTCCTCCGCAGGCAGGGCAGGGAACTGTTGCATGGAGAGCATGCTCTGGCTGCTGCTGAACCCTCTCCACTTTGGCCGCCCTCACCCTCCTCTACCTCGGTCTCTGAGGAGCCGCGGCCGCCCGGCTCCCGNGGGGGGGGGGGGGGGGGCTCCGCATTTTGTCTGCTCGGCAGACTCCCCCTCCCCCCTCCTCCACCCAATAATAATAAACCTCGGCGAGAAAGCCGCCACATCCCCACCCCTTTTGCACACAAGGCTCTACCCCTTGGGGACAAGCTGAGAGCCAGCCCACTTGCTAATTTCGCCCTAAAGCCGTCCCCCGGGGAGGGCGGATGAGGTGGGCACAGCCTTTGCCCCCCCCACCCCCCCGCTGAAGGACGCCTCGTCACGCCGCGAAGGGCTTCAGGTGGCAAGAGAAGCCCGAGCCGGGGACGATGCGCGGGGCAGAAAGCCGCGGGGCAGAAAGCCGCGGAGCTCGCCCCTCGCACCCCTTACCTTGGCTCGCCGGGGCCGTCCCCGCGGCGCCCGCAGCTGCCGCTGAGCCCCCGGGGCCGCCGGGATGCGCGCTTTGCGCGGCTGAAGCGATCCGAAGGCGCCCCGGGGCGCGGAGCGAGCGGCGCTCCCCGCCCACCGAGTTGGATGGAGCGCGGAGTTCAGAGCCGGGGACGGCGAGCCCGGCCCGGGCTCCCGGGTCCATCCGTCCGCGGTTCCCAGGCGCCGGAGGACCCGCCTGCCTGCTGGATGCTCTTTATTTTACATTACGGTCATGCAGAGGCTTTCGTTTCACCCCAGGGATAGGAAGCTTCGCGCCTACAGGGACTGCAGCGCTGCCCCCCGCAGCACAGCGGCTTGCCTTTCCCCAGCCCACCCTCCACGTCTCCATGAAGAGGGCTGAGAGCGGCGCCGGGCGCTGCCGCTGGCACAGCAGAAGCGCAGGGGAAGGGGCTCCGGCGGGAGGAAGCTCTCCCGCAGCCGGCGACAGGTTTCTCCAGCTCCTTCCCCGCAGCGGGGCTCCGCTCCCAGCCCCTCCGGGGGCCACGCAAGCCTGGCGTGCCCCGTCCCTCCCGTGCGAGGAGGACAGCGGCGGTCGGGGACGCTGCACCTGTCCCGGCCGTGACCGACCCCCACGACCGAGGGAGCCGGAGGGGTGCGGTGGTCGTTACAGACCTCTTGAAGCAAAGCCCTCATGCCAAGAGACAAGTGTCGCCTGCAGCTGCAAATGACAGAGCAAATGCCCCACTCCCACGAGACACCGGCTTTGAAGACTTGCATTTTGATGCATTCGTCCCCTCTTCCCTCTATCTGCATCCAAAGACGCCGAGTCTGACTGAAGCCCGGGTCTGGGTACGTAACGGAGCTCGCAAGCGCTATCCAAGAGTTATAAAGCCAACAGAACCAAACGCATGGCTGATGGGCAGAAGTGGGGGCTACCAGAACAGAAGCAGTTCAGGACCCTCGCAGGAGCCACAGGGAGCTGTCACTAACACCACGCCTGGGTTCTGAGATGACATTTGTAAGCCAGAGAGGCTTCCCGTGTTTACTGTGCATGTTTCAGTGCTTCTGAAATGCCATTATTCAAAACGCGAGTCAGAAAACACCCCAAAAATGTGAACAACCACCTCAACATGAATATGGCTTCTATCCCCGGTCACCACTTGTGGCTTTCAGTAAGGATGATACCCCTCGTATATAGAGTTTGTCTATATAGGTCAAAGACAAACTCTTCTTCCTAGCTTTTTTCCAGCTTCTCCAGATATATTTATTTCCATACCTTCGGATTTAGGCCCTGTTGTTTTTTGTGTGCAAACTTTATGGGGCAGAGACTGGGTACTCTGTGCTTCTAGAGTGCCGTTGTACGTAACTCCTGCTCGTGGTAATTCAGTCCTGTAATTTTTTACCCAACCAAGCAAAGTCCTCTCTGGAGGAAAGCAGTGTTTTT
>RSEF01000004.1:72367270-72403812 GCA_003993805.1 Himantopus leucocephalus | reverse complement strand
TCTTCCTGATATCTGATCTAAATCTACCCTCTTTCAGTTTAAAACAGTTACCCCTCAGTCCAATCACTACACTCCCTGCGAGTGTATGTAGTAATTGTAGTGAGTGTACGTAGTAATACACAGTAATTGGAACCATTTTCACTAATAAGAAGAGCCATACTTTCTTCTGTTATGAGGAGGGACATAAACTTCACAACCATGTACATCTGAACAGCACCAAAACCAGTAACATTATCTACAGCAAGTTATAGTTTGGGTCAATTGACCAGAGCTCATATTTTGTTTACACATAAATTCATGAAAGTCATAGTGAGATTCCATATGTTGTATCACAAAACATGTCACTGACTGGGTAAAACACTGGCTGATACACTTGCAAGTTTTACTGTGGAAAGCAAAACCAAAACCCAGCTGTTTCAACAATAAATAGGCACAGTTGTTTTTTTGGTTTGGGTTTGTTTTTTGGGTTGGTTTTTTTTTTTCCACAGCACATTTTTCTTTTGCAACTGACAAGATGCAAAGAAGCTCTATGGAAGCTGTATTCACAGCTTGCTTGGATTAATAAACGTGCTGCACAAGCAGACTGTGGATATACAAACTTTGTTAACTACCCTTGTAGACATTGCCACCACATAATTAAACCACCATTACAACACATACCAAGATTATTAAAGAAGGTAAAAAAAAAAAAATGGGAAGGGGCTGTACCTTATTTTTAAGTATTTTCTAGAATTTTTTACTAGCTTAAAATGAAACTAGGTTTGTTGTAGTACTGTTAGCTGAACTTTGATACTTTGATAGTGAATTTATGCCAGACTTACTAGTAGACAAAGCTGTAATCACAATAGTTTTCTTCTAAAGATCAGTTTAGCAACCAGTGACTTTTAGAAATTACTGTGAATAACAATGATATTTATTTAGCTTCAAGTGTCAATTAGATTTTCTTATGTAAGCCAAAATAGACAATGACTTCATCCAAAACTGGAGAAGGCTGCACAGCAAAAAGACAAGCTAATAAGTAACACTAAGGAAGTTCGCACTATATTGTCTGACTTCATCCATGCATGCTTAGATCCAAGTCACATGAGAATTTTCCTATATGACACTATGTTCCTTATCCTTTTAAAATAAACACAACAGTTTCTAGGAGAACTAAGGAAAGTGTGTGACAGGAAGAGAAAAACAACAATAGAATGAGGAAAAATAAAAAACCCAGAAGTATATAATGAAAAAAGACCCTCCCCAAATAAATTAAACACTATTTAAACAATTGCAAGAATACACAAATAGCTTCATAAATCATGAGTTCAAATTTCTGTCCAATAATTCTAAAAACTCAAGTAGATATCTATTCTTCAAAAAGGAACTAAAATACCTTCTGATATGTAAGCCTTTGTGATAAGGTACTTCACTGGTTTTAAAATATAAGACAGACGTATAATATTTCTCTTTAATACTCTTTTTTTGCAGACTGACAAAGTGAGATATACTTCATATTCCACTTAAAAATGCAGTTTCCATGACTCACCTCATGCTGCCCAAGGCACTCCCTGTTAAAGAGAAAAAAATCAGAGATTTAGAAAACATGTATTTATTTAATAAGGGACTTAAAACAGTGACAGTTCTTCTCACACAAAAATAATGCAATCTATTTTTAAAACTGCAAACTAATAGAAAGTGATCTGTCTATGCAGATCAATGCCTTCTCTTTTTCAACAGTTGTTTGGATTGCTGTATTTCATGATGGCAATCCCAAAATCAGTGTTTCATGTGCAGATTAATGATAGTCATATACAAGGTTAATCATTTTTATTTTAGAAAATTTATTTAGAAAATTACCTGAATTGCTTCCAAATAGCTTCTCCTTTGGCTCTACTAATATATCATTTCATATTTTTCAGTTATTTCAGAGACCTAGTCTACTGTTATGTTTACAATATTATCCCTTTCAGAATGGTTTACCATTCCCAGGAAAGAAAAACTGCACACTGATCAGAATTGCGAAGGTATTAAACAGTGACTCATTCAAACCCCGATCTCCTAAAAATTAAATCAATCTTTTTCTCAATTTATTTTGAAAAGTATATTTTTCTTTTTACCTCTGATTTCATATCTGTCATCTCCTTCACAAGTATTATTTTGATTTCTCTACTGAAACGTTGTAAGGGAGAGTAATGAAAACATCACTGATATTCAAGCTAAAATACCTGTAAAGCAGTTCCAAAAAATGTCTAGAAGAATATTTAAAAAAAATAATATCCCTGATAACTTCTCTTAACAGAAAGCAACGACCCATAGCTACAGATGGTCTTTAGGACAGCAGGATATTAACAAGAGCAATCAGTCTTTCACCCAGTATAATAAGCAGTAGATGTAGCACAGAAGCCTGTTCTTCACTCTACACAGCTGAATTATCTTATATCCAAGATAATCTTCCTATAACCACTTAATTTGGTTTCTGCATTCTGCATTTCTCTGTAGCATACTTCTGTTCCACTGCAAGGGTAAACTGCTTAACCAGCCTGATTGACTTCTGCCACGTAACCACTAAATCTGCGGATGAGAGGTTCCCCATGGCAACCTTGCATTCAAGTTGAGATGTACTGGTGTCAGATGAACTACTAGGTGTGTGAGAAACTGGCAGGATCCCTGGGCTTAAAGGGTAGTGGCTAGTTGTTTGTGTCCTACTTGCACACCAGATAAAGGTGGAATTCTTCAGCCTGGGACCTATCTTGTTTTAATTTTTTTTTTCCCCAGTAACTTGGAAGAGACAAAACGCACCAATTTTGCAGACCACACTAAAGGACAGTGCAGTACATTTGAGGGCAGGGATGCCATCCAGAAGGATCTAGACAGACAGGAGGAAAAGGCTGAGAGGAAATTCATGAAATGCAGAGAAAAAGAAAGTCCTGCGTCTGGGACTGACTAAATCCCAGCAACGCTGCGGTCTGGGGACATAATAGTAGTCTTTCAGCATTAAGGGGAAGTTATTGATAATACACAGAGGAAAAAATAAAAATAAAATAAAATAATCAGTGGAAGTATAGTCAAGCACTGAAAGAGGTTGTCCAGAGAGGCTGCAGAATCAATGTACTTGGGGGTTTTCAAGGTCCAGCTGGACGAAGGTGAAGCAAATTGGTCTGACTTCAGTGTTGATCTGTTTTTAGCAGGAGGCTGAACTAGATGACCCCACTTCAAGGTACCTTCCAGCCTCAATGGTTCTGTGAAATACTCCGAGCAAATAATTTTCCAGAAACTCCCTTTTATCTATTTACAGAAACAGATACCAAATAAATTCCGTGCCAAATCTGACTGCTCATGTCCAAATTATTAGAAAAAACATCAAAAAGTATTGCAAAACCTCAGCAGTGAAGGGTGGAATCTCCACTAACATCTACCCATAACTATTCTCCATTACAATATTAGTTCAAATGACACTGTTCTAGCAACGATTCTAAAAGCCCCGCTAATAATCTAAGAGGGTGTCAGATGTTTTGCTTCGTAGCACCACATTACTTTATACCTATGGTTTTGTTTACTAGTATTATCATTTTGTTAATTCAGGAAACTTCTCTCAGACCNAAAAAAAAAAAAAAAAGAGAAAAAGAACATTACAGTTGCAAAGATCGATCAAGAGAGTTAGGATATTCCAGAATTAATGTGATCTAATGCTAATAGAACTTTAATTTGCCCCAAGCACTATGAAATGTAACGATGCTTCCTCTAGTTAGAAAATTAAGTACAACTTTTCCTGTACGCTTTCTTTCTCACTTAGCACACTTTACCTCCTCTGGGGAGGAGCCTTCAGACTCAAGGAGGTGATTTTGAGGTTGGAATTCTGAGGAACTAGATGTGCTGTACATAACGCATGATGTTACACAATGACCTCTGCTAAATACTTAGGTGAGAGCTTCTACAGGCATCTACCCAAGCACTGAAACCAAACTGTTTATACCTACACATTTTTCTTCTGGTGGGAGTCTGGCTTTTAACTTTGATCCCAAGTATCAGAATTACTGAGCAGTCACAGTTTTGAACAGAAGTACAGCCTGTCATACTACAGTTCGTGAGAAATTAATTTCTAAACATATCTACGTAGTCAGTTAAATGGATTTTTTTGATCATCTTCCTCTGTCTACTTCTCACTTCATAACATGAGGACATAATATTCCCTCACTAAGGAAGGATGTTTAAAAAACAAATAGGTACTAATGCCTGTGAAGTATACAAGGTTTTAAACAGTGAGAGACTACAACACAAAAACAGATCAAAACCCTCAGTATCTCCTTTTTTAGATAAATGTTGAATTCTAAGTCCTTATTCCACAACATAAACAGAAGTTCTATCAAATTGAAAAAGAATGGTGAAAAAAAGTCATCATTGTATCTTCCCTTATATCCTCAGCATCAGCACATAACAAGTTGATTTGGCTCTACTCAAGGGGCAGAACCTTCCGGACAAGTCAAAAACAGAAAGGAGACAAGCAGATGGGATGAAGGGCATCCACCTGCCATTCATCAGCATATAATAAGCGAACAACTGAGAAACAAAATAGCAATTCACTACGCAGAAATTTACAAGCCTATAAACCCAAGAAGATAGAAACTATATGGAAAAACTCGTATGTCACTGACGACTATCAAATTACAGTGGCTGTCTTTGCAATTTTCGTATTTTTATTTTAAGGTAGCGTTGTGCACAACATGCACAACCAATCTTTACTAACACCATCAGTCCTTTCATACAAACACCATCAGTCCGTTCATACAGTGAGCACACACCACAAAAATGTCTATTAAACAACCACCAATGCTCCCAGTTTTATGAGAATGGTGTTTACATAGGTTCATTGCATCTGAACGTGAAAATATGGTTATTTTCACATCCACCTCTACAACAGTATAAAAAGAAAAAGTCTCTTTCCATCCCAAAACTTTATTTGTTTTCTTTTTTAATACTTACACTGGTACAGGAACCTCACAGGGAGGGCATGGTAACGCAGTTCGAATAAAAGCTGGCTCAGATGGCTGCTCCCAGGGACCTGCAGACTGATGCTGACAACAAAAGACAACACTAACTGAATACAAAACATAAATGGAACTATCTGCTTGACCATAAACATACATATCTAAAGAGATCCCAGTTCTAACAAATCCATTTGCTAGAACTAACTTCTTACTGATGGAAATTTCAACACACCCTACACAGAAAAATTTACAATTTCATCCTTAGCATGGTTAGGGATAGGAAAATGCAGGCCTGCAGCCCTACTGCTAAACATGAAGCACAAATCCAAACAAAAAAAAAAGGAGCAAAACAATTCTAAGCAATTAATAGAGGTAAAAATATAAAAATATTTAAATCACTAAACAAGTGAAATTATCATCATGCAGTGCATGCATGTGTCATGTTTAAAGAGACCAAACAATTTCTTACTTGTGTAAATTTTGATGGTTTAGCATCTGAGTTAAAATTTATTTTTTGCTCTTGTAAGTAATTGTTTACATTTGAAATTAAGTATTTGTAATACAACTATAACAAAAATCTTATAATTTCTTGAGTAATTATAACTGCTGAAAACTGCACAGATCATTATATATATTACAAAGTTGATTAAATTGCAACAAAGGAACTAGAACCACTTAGTTTCTCGTTTAAGCAGTATGCATAACTCTGTGCTTGATTATTTATTTACTCTGAACTCCAAAAGCCTCCAGCATATGATTAAGGTCAAACAACTGTTGCTCGTTCTTCAGAACACAAATAACACACTATTTTTCACTATTTACTTACTACTCCTGTTTGCTTCACAAGTGCTTCATCGTGGCAGGAGACAGGGCACAAATGACCACACGTTAATGCCTTCTGGCAGGACTGACGACATGGAGGACACCGACCAAAGTGACAATAGTGCTTCTCCTGGGTAGAGTGGTGACAGGTAGGTGGTCGACTGAAGTAAAATCCAAGAATGAATCAATATGACAGCAAGAAATACAAAGTTACAGTCACTGGACAATTATGCTCAAAATACAAAGAACTGAGACGAACAAGTTATTTTTTTAAAAATGAGCTTACTTCTCACCTTCAGCAGTGGTTAATATTAGAGTAAAATTATATAGGAGTTCTAAATTAAATTAAAATCAAAGTTGGGTTTGCATATTCAAACAGCTATTTCAATCCTATTCTACTCTGCGCTAAGTAATCTTGCTACACCCCAGCAAAAAATAGTCTCCTTTTTCCTTTTGCTAGTCAAGCGTTCTGGGTAAACTGCCTCATGAAGGTACTCCAAAATATACTAGATATGACTTGAAGAAGAAAGCGTGACTACAGAGTTAGAAGTGCTTGGTGGGACAGAACCTCCCCCTTGACAGCAGCAAGCTGCTCATGAAATCAGAGCATCAGAGGTGTCTGACAGGAAGGATTATTGCTAATCTCTATCTGCATAGTCAAGAATACAGAAAAGTGAGAAGTAATATTTGTAATCATAGTAAAGGAATAATTTTTGCCTTTTAGATTGATATTTTACTACTTTCTTTAAGGATACCTTAAAATCTACTGAAGAACTAGAACCACACACACTTTCTATACCAACCTGCACAGCTGTTTGCATTTGGGAGGTTTGATGGTGCGCTCTCTGCCACAGGGCACTTTAATGACTGTTTTTCCACAATTGCATTTCACATCTACAGTCTCTGGACATGGATTACAACTACCTAAAAATAAATATATTGACAATATGATAATCTCAATAAGCTACCGATGATAAAAAGTGATAAATAACGTAACTCTGAATATGCACATGGTATAATTGTCCTATTTTGTTTGATCTAAATAATAGATGGCTGTTAATTTTCATTTCTGCTTAATTTCAAGTCCCTCTTGGGAAAGAGAATTTCACCATTCGTAAAAAACAGCAATAATAACCTTGATTATTTTACAGTTGTTGCCTGGTATCAAGTTAGAAACAATCCCTCTCTCACAGTTTAAAAAGAAGTCAGCATTATTAAAGCCCAGAAATTTTGATCACACAACACTTAAATATTTGCTGTTTATATTTCAGTCTTGCATACATATGAAGACATGTCATCTTTCAACTATATTCAAAAGATAAAAAAGATACATTGAAAAACTGGTACAATAAAGTTTTGCAGATTTTATACGATATTAAAGAAAAGTTAATCCTCTAGGTATAATTAATGCTTTTTTGAAAAGATCCTCCTCCCTTATAAAGTTGCTCATGCTACTAACCTGATATATTTAAAAAGAGACCTGTAAAATACCTATGTTTTAATTTATAGCTCTCCACACTATTTCTTCATCGTGTGCCAACTGCTAAGTTTTATTATTGAGTAATTAACAGTAAGAATATGCACCCTCTAAAAAAGGCAAATTTAGACATGGGATTTTGGCTTATTAATCACATTGCATTCTGAAACTTTAAAGAAAGCAATGCTTTGAAAGTGTTATCGACAGCACAATTTTTAAGCAATTCTGACTTGTTAGCAGGATCTGAGAAGCAACACTTCAAGAAGCAGATCTCTGACAAAAGATTGCTGAAATAAAAAGGATGGAAGTATACAGTCTTTATAGGGCAAATTAAATTAAATTATAATATATTATCATCACACATAAACATCTACTTTTACAAAATAAACTGAAAGTCTAAAGCTATGCTGCCCAGAGTGGCTAATATGTGCACAATTTACTTAAATATTCTATTAATCAAAACAACTGCCTACATTCTCAAAAAGATGGAAGGGCAGAGATTGCAAATAGACCTGGAGTTAAGGTGAGAGCACATTGTCCTCAAATCAAGTGTTATTATGTACTACAATAAGAAACAAAAAATTTCTATTCCCTGGTACCACATTCTAAATTTAGCAAGCATGGTTAAATAGTTAAGAAAAAAAGATATGTAAAAATCAAACCACAAACAGAATAGGTTAAGTTATCTATTTTCAGGGATCCCTGCTAAAGGCCAACTCCTTATTATCAGCAACCTCTAATAATTCTGAGATCAGGTACCTTTTAAATGATCTGATCTGGCAAGTTATTTTCTAGGAGGCATACTATTTCCTCTAAAATCAGTAGTCACTGAGATCTGGCAGCTCATTGCAAAATTGACCTGACCTGATATTATATACTGAAGATAAAATAATTAATCGTAACTTTCAGCAGCTATTAAAATATTGGGTGTATAAGGAGAAACACATGAATATAAATCTTTCTAAATAAAAATTATTGCCTTTATTAGGAATATTTTCAAACTTTCTGACAAGATATTACAAACTGTACTAGATCGTAATTTGTTAAAGCACACAGTAGTTATTTTCTAAATTTATCACCTGATATCACAGTTATTAGTTTCATTAGATGCAACTTTTGGCAAGAATTAGCACTTAAATATTGACAGTTGTACTGTTTTATTAAATTAGACACACTTTAAAGTGTATATATTTGATATTTACATTCTCAAAGTTCACTTTTGTTTTCCTATAGGCACTGTCTTCTTATTTTTATAATGCTGTCAGTTATGAGAAATCCTTGTCACTTTTAGCCAGGCTGTAAGGTGTGAGCAGTATCAAATATAAACACAGCTATTCAGTGTAAGAGTTCATCCTATAATGCACCATTTGCTCCTTAGTTTTCCAACCAGATTTTTATTCTATGATTAGTTATCAACCAAACCAATGCAGAAAAACAGTGTTAACAGTTTCCTTCTGACAGTAAAAAAAAAAAAAAATTATGTTTTTCAAGGATTTTGGAGGGGTATGGGGTAGGGAGAAGAAAGGAAGGGGAAGAAGAGAAGGGGCATAGTTAACAGAGAAAAGACAAACTCCTAGTTTGTGGTGACAAATTTAATAGCAGGTTAACTGGGACAACTACTGCATTTACCTGTCCTGTCCTCTTAAGAATCACTGCCTCACAAGCACGACTGGCCGAACAAGTTGTGAATTATTTCCTGAGTTGTTGCAATTTATAGTCCAGAATACTAAGGGAAATTACATAGGGTACTCAGTTGCTGTTTCAGCAGGGGAGCAGCTTCTGTGGGGAAAATTGCTGAGAGGGCAGCCACTTTTTCAGTCATTCCAATTTAATCCCCTACCAAGCGAATGTCAAAGCAATTGGCTGGGATAAAAGCTGCCAGGTAATTTTGGCCATTTTCAGCATCTTTTTAATCAAGGTCACTCGATGCAGAAGTAAACTTTCTTACCCTGCATATAGTCAGTAACAAGTTCTTATTTCCTCTTTTACCAGTAAGATACCAATATACATTCAAATTCCATCAACCCTTTTTTATTCTATTTTATTTTAAGCCCACTTGTATCACACACTGTATTCTAGGATTTTTAAAAACCATTCAGAGTCAACCAGCACAGTCATTTCGGTATGTAGTTGGACTTTCTTATGCATATACAGTGAACAGAATTATCTGGGGAAAAAAGTCAAGCTATGGATTTTGAATTAAGCAGCTGGAAAGGGGACAAAGCATTTTCAGAGGAACAATACTAAGCAAAATTACTAGGTAAAAACTCAGGTTGTCATTATGTAAGTCCTTAAGCTCTAACCAGCACTAAAAACCTTTCAAACACACTGCCCCCACAAAAAGCCCACGTGCAACAAGGGAGAGAATTCATTAAGCAGCTCACAGAATCATGCAAGCATGAAGTTTGGCAAAAATAAACAATATTCCATCACTACAGGGATCTTTCACCTACTCTTACCTCTGTGGCAGCCTGAAGGACATTTGTGATTTCTGCAGCCTAGAGTCCGCCCACAGACTTGATCACAAGGTGGACAGTTTCCAGAACAGCACTATTAAAAAGAATAATAAATTCTCTATGTAACTGAAAACTTAGAAATTTCTGGTAAAGGTTTCCCCTTTTCTACTATGTCCTTTTTTCAATACTTAAAAAAATTTTCATGCTATTTCATCAAATTTCCCCCAATTCATGTCAGACATAGAAAGGGGGCCACCTGTAAAGTTCTTTTCAAAATTTCAAATTATAAAATAACAAGAAAACGCTAATTTGAAAGCATCATTTCAACACACCAAAAAGGCAGAGGGCTTCCAAAAAGCATAAGAACATTTTAAAATAAGTTTGAATTCTTATAATATTTTAATCCAAAATAATTTTGGAAGATTATACGTAGGATATCCAGCAGTTTGCCCCATCACTCTGGAATTTTTTCCAATTTTATACTATATCATCCCTGGCACAAAACTGTTGCTAACCACTTTTTCAAAAAGAAAAAAACTAAAACAACAACAACAAAAAAAACCACCAAAAAAACCCCAAACCACCACATCTTTTACCTTTGTAGTAAAGGTCAGATAACTTTAGGATCAGTTATCTACTTTCTGTTCCTACACAAGGTAGTAATTTGGAAAAATCAGAACACATCAAAACACCACCACAATTGTGGATGCCAGGCCAGGAGAGAACCTCATCTTTTCTCTTAACTTGAAAGGTACCCTCCTTCCAAACTGTATAAGAAAGGATGGCAATTAGGAAGAGAAACCTGATTTTTTTAGCATAAGATGTCAAGATTGCATTTACTTGTTTTGCTGTCTTTTCAAATAAAGTAAATTCACTGTAATAGTAATACTTAAAAATACCTAAGAATAAAACTGTATTTTTCATGCCTTTCTGTGGTAGGAAGTCCAACTTTTGGAATGTCTTAATTCACACATAGCAGGCAACTTTCAGGCCTTCATGAATCAATAAATTGAAAAGATAGGTCTGAGCTATCAACTATTCCAGTGACTTCAAGCGAGCAGGGAAACAAAACTCAGATTCCCAATTGTCAGACAACTGCTGTTTGCAGTGATGCATATTAGAAGGTGGGGTGGAATGCCGCGTTGTCAAAAATAAGAGTATGTCCCTTACAAAGTTATGAGAGATAGCCAGTTCTTCCTACAAAGTAAGGAAATAAATGCATTTAACTACTCCAGAATGCATAAAGCATCAGTAACTACTCAAGAATCTGAAAGCAAAACTGCTTTCTGGAACTGGAAAGTTGTCAAAATCCCCTCGCAGTTTTTAAGGACACTAAGTTTTTCTGAGTGACATGCTCTTCAGAGAATTCTGGTACACTACCAACTAGTCTGAATGACACTGAAGAAACGTCTTCTTTCTATACAATAACATGAGGTGGAACAACAGATTGATGTGATTTATATGTAATACAAAATGTTACATATTACTCAAAAGAAAGATTATCTAAACAATACATTTAAGAAAGATCATCTCTGGACACTTACCTTTCTCCTACATTGGTGCTTTTGGCAATCACGAATTTTAGTACACTTTGTTTCACACAGATATGGCTTATGACATGGCATGCGTTTAGTGTGCTTTCCACAGCGACACTGTTTTTCAACTTCCTGGGCAACAAGAGAGGGGAAAAAGCAGGGTATTTTTAATACGAAAAAAAAGAGTGGAAAATAAAATGTTCTACTACTAGCTGTAAAGAAAAGTTCATGGGAGAGTAACAATACAATGTTCTATCACAACAGGAAGTATATCACATGCTCCGAGCAGATAACCTATCTGTGCAATAACTACTTGGGGACTTCGTGTCGGTATTGCAAACACTGTGCTGTAGATGGCACCTCACTGTAGCCCTGGTCTCACCAATAGGGAAGCCACTTCAAGGGAACAACTTGAGCGTATAGTGCCAGATGTCAAGCATAAATGCAAAACAAATTCATAAAAAAAAAGTACCTCTCCCACATTAAACTAGATTAATCCATCGTGTATACAGATAATTTTAGAAGTAGCTGAGGAGGTTTATCTGACCTTCATCCCAGCTATCGTATGCTAACTACTTTCACCATAGACTTTGTAGCCACAGCTGGTTCAGGAATAGATAACTGAGACCAGACAGAGCAACAGGTTTACAGGCCAGACCACAGAAGCTCCGTAGATATTTAGAGCAGAGCAAAATATTATTTTCTTACTAACAAGGGAATAATGTTATGTTACAGCATCTTCCATTTCACTAATGAAGAAACAGTGCAGTAAGACAAAGCAGCAAGGAAGCTAGAAGAGCTGGGGAAAAAATTACGGGTCTTTTAGGGCATAATTAATTAACACCAAAACAAAACAAAAACAACCCAAAACAATAAAACCCTCATCCATGCCTCAATTCAGATACATAATGCTAAACTATTAATTCAGAATCGTGTTGGGGCAGCAGGGGGGATAGGGAAAAATGCATTGCTTTTAATGAACAGGAAGTCATAGATTTTTTGATAGATATAATTTTATTTTCCTTAGGAGACGTGCACTGTTACTGGCATACGGTGTTTAAAACCCTAACAAAATGCGAACCTGCTACAGTAAGACTAACCTGTCTGCATATTTCACAGGGACCTCGATGACAGCGCTGTGAACATTTATGGATGCCACATTCCAAAACTTTGTCACAACTATCGCCACAAGTGGGCACATCTTCTGTACAAGGCAATGTAAACTCTAGATGAAGAGACAGAAGCACAAGCGAACATTTTAAAAAAAAAAAAAGCCAAAATATGTAGGAAAAAAAAAAAGCACTGTGTACTATAACTTCAAATGCCAATTCTCTCTCATTTTTTCAAAAGCTTCTCTAGAATTACTCAACTATTCACATTGCCAATTAAACGCCTGGTACTAAATAAAGCTTTGAAAGCATTAAGCAAAAACTGTAAGAACTTTTTATGGACCCTGCCCTGCAGAATTAACCTAAACTACTGACTGCCGAAGACTGGATGACTGTTTTTCTTTAAATTTATCTTTTTTAAAACAAACAAACGAAAAAAAAAGCAAAGAGCAGCTTACTTGATTTTTCACACGGACAGGACCTTTTCCCAGAACGAGGACAGTCTCCACAGGGACCAGCATGACAAACTTGTTCACATGTGTGATTACCACAAGGCAAAGGTTTCCCACACACCTGGAAAACTCAGAGAAACTAAGTGAATGCAACATAATGGAACTATATACCAAGACAAAGGAACCCAAGGGGAAAAACTATGGGCGAGAGATGTCTGGAAGGAATTTAACTTTTTCTGAATTTTGTTATCAAATCTTGTATTCACTGAGCTCACCAAAACAAACTGATCACCCCTGCAGTGATCCTGACTGGAAGACCACTGTATACTGAGGAGTTAGTGGTTCACGTAACAGTTAACGTGAGTAGTCCCAGGTCTGGGCTGTGCTGCACGTACGGCTTGGCCTTCAGGCCTGTGTTGTGCTGCACATATCCCTTGGCCACAGGTTACACTTGTTGTAGCAGAGGAGATTGGAGGCAGCTCCCACTCGGTCCCAGTGATTATGCCACCCGCATGTCCTTGCCTTTATCTAAATGTGCAGCAAGAAGTTCTCATGCAAACATCCTTCCTGTTTGACAGCAGAAATGATGAACAGGGTTGCTTTCTTGTAACAAAATCCTACAACAGCTTCAATGACCAAAATGGGGTAACCCTGTCTACAGATGGGGTCTGCACTGCATGCCGCACACGGATCAGAAGCGCATTCAATGCTGCATAACTTGGCGTTCTCAGCATCTAAAGGCCCGTACTATTATTGATATTATACTCCCTTTCTCTATAGTGTTAGCTGAAATAAATTGCATTTTAACTGATACTTTACAGAGTCTGAGTGCCTTTCTTACTGGGATCACAATGACCATGTAACTCCTGGTGCAACCTCCCCCTGCCACTTCATTTTTTTAATTATTTTTATTTTTTGTACAGTCTGTCAATCCATAGCCTCACTCCTAAGAATGAGCTGCAAATATACTTCAAAGAATGAATCACAAAGCTTTCATTCTCTTACAGTCACTAGAAGTAAATAAGCATGAGAGTCTTATCTACTAAGCTGTGGTTTCATGCTTATTTTTGAAGATAGCAGCTGAAATTTCAACCTCAAGTACAAGAAAACAGAATATTACAAGGTCAAATTCACTGCTAACTTAACCCTAGCACAATTCCAGAACAGTGACATTTTAACAAGTAACAGAAATGAACTGGGCCACCAGGTAGATCCATTCTCAAACAATGCGGCTTACATTTTTGATTGCACTTTCAAAACCTCAGAAATAAGATTGTTTTCCTACTGAACGAGTTATTCCAATCCTTAATACACTGATCAATTATATTTTATAAAAATGAGAAATAAGCTAAAAAGGACAGCCTCAACATACCTGATCACACTGCCACTGAGGACTTGCACAAAGTCGTTCTGCTGTCTGCCTTCCACAGATGCACCGTTGTTTACTGACTCGTGGACAAGGCTGACAATCTCCTGTATGTAATTGCAGAGTAACATGGAGAGTAGGAGTTGCAAAAGAATCATGTATCTTAGCGATTAAAACTACTCCTCTGAAGTTTAAGAAGGCAGGTCTACCTGCGTGACAGGGATTCTCACAAGTGTGTTGTCCACACAGCAACATTCGTCCACACGGCAGGCGACAGGACCATTCCTTGGCACTGCACCTTCGGGGCACTGGTTTAGCTTTCTTACAGTGACAGGTTGTTGTGACCATCTTTGGGCAAGGTGGACAGGGTCCTAAGTACAGGAAAAAGAATACCTCGCTAATGGTCATTCAGCAAATGCAGCCTTGACTACATCCCTCTTATTCTGAGAATTTTAAATACAGTTAGCAGATTTTAAGTAAAACTGCATAACATAACAGCTACATAAATACAGGTCATACAACCAAAAGACGCAATGGATTTACCTGGATGACAAAGCAGCAAACATTTATGGCCACAAGAAGGTTTGAATTCCCTCTCACATATCTGACCACAGGAGTGAGGTACCAGCCATGGGTCCAGTGTTGGATTCTCCACTTTTCCACAGTAACAGTAATACCTACTGGGAGTTTCAGACCGTTTGTATTCAAACCTACATTTTGGACTACAACAAGGGGAAAAGAGAGTGAAAAGAAAAGCAATTTTTTAAGAGTTTTTTAAAAAGAAAAGCAGTTTTTACCATTGTTAAGATTGTTACAGGCTACCAATTAACATTTTTACAACTACTGTAACAAACAGGAACCTAAGTAAGTTTATAATATACAATAAAGATCTTGCTATATGTCAGATTTTACAATACATTAATTAGAATTTCTAAGGAATTGTCCTATCACTGCAATCTTTTTTCTCTAAAAATATAAAAAAAAAAAAAAAAAATCAATGGAGCAAGCATACAGAACAATTTTTATGTCAACTAATACCAAAGGAATGCATGCAACAAAGAGTTAACCTACTTAAACAGAATCAATCAAAAAAAGAGATTAAAACCCAGGTTTTAACCAGTAGCAATTTATAAGCTATGTAAAAGAAGACTTAGCGATGCTATTAAAACTATGCATAATAATTAAAATTTTATCTGAAATATTTTAGATTGTATCAGTTCAGCATCTTAGATCTTATAAGATGCACACCTTTATTTGTTATCCTTGGTGGTACCAGATATTAAAAAATACATTATTCCTAAAGGTAGAGAGGCACCAAAGGTGCCACAGGCTCTAAAGGCTTTCAGCTGCAAGCCATGAATGAGGGAGGCAACACAAGGAAGGAGAAACAAAACAGCTCCCATTTCTGGCTACACTGGGAAAAGACAACAGACACGGAGCTCCTCCTCAGAGAAGGGGGGCTTCGAAGGACCCACGTACTCATTTTTATCAAACAAAATGTCGATTTGCTCCTATATAATACATTACAGGCCATAGACCATTTCTATGTAGTGACTGCAGTTTTATCGTGTGCCTAAACGTTAAATAAAATGCTATTTCCCTTGAAATTTTTTCATTATAAACATTATGCTTAAACACAAAACCAGTTTGTAGTAGAATAAGCATTATCAACTTGAAATGCTGCGAGCCAGCAATTTTATACCTTATTTCCTAAGCAAACCTGCTCTCTGAGATCCCACGTTAATAGAGCTTTTGAATCCACGAGGCACTTCCAACCAAATTTGACAGAGGATTGTGTCTCAAAGATATTACTAAAAGTTTCCACATAAAAGTAGACGGGCAAATAAAGCATAGAAAAAACATGCACAGAGAAACCTTGACTGAACTTCCAAACACAAACCTACTGATAAAGCAAGCTCCATTATTCATGCAGCCACAACGTTACCTCCCTTTTTATACAATCTCATGTAAAACTGCAAAACTGGCTTTAATGCTTGAGTTATACAGAGACAAAAAAAAAAAAAAATACCTAAATCTTGCTATCTTAGATGTGCTTTTTAAAATTTATTTATTTCATGGTGCCAATTTTAAAAGTGACAAGTATGTAAAGCCATTCAGAAAAAAAAATATTAGAAGCCAAGACAAATGATAGGTAAGTTACCTTCTCAGAAATTAAAATAAATTTGATGCAGCAAGCTTTTAACATCACTCTGAAATATTCTTGAATCATGTTAATGAAAACTTAAAAATAATTCAGAAAAACAATAGAAAAGTCAGTCTTCTAAACTTTTTTTTTTTTTGCATGCATGTAATTTACAAGTACCATTCCTTTCTAAAGTAACTCCAGTTCACATATGTTTCATAATAAAAGCATCTTTGTAAATGTACCATGAAGATCTCACCATGGCCAGGGATAATCTTTCTTCCCAAAATCATCATCCGTCAAAGGAGAAGACACAAGGAAAAGGCTGTCCTTGGCCCACTTTTGGATACACACCAGGTGAAATATACAAAAGCATCCACAACAGCTCCAGACCTACAGAGCAAATTTAAGTGCCAATTGCTTTATATCAGGTTTCTTTCTGTTTCCATTGATGAATATCCATAACATCTAAAGAAACACAAGCATGCTATTTTTCCATTTAAAAAAACGGGTTTCCAAAGATAGATTATACCTATTGTTAGATTAATACAGGCAGTTTTACCATTACAGATTCATACCTTTAATCTTTTTTCCTGCTGCTGTGGGAAGTTTTTGCCAAGGCTTATGGAGCCCAAAATACTCATATAATCATAGAAATGTTGATTTAAACACACTGTTGGAGGTCACATAGCACAACCCCGTGCCCGAAGTAGGACTACTGCCAGCTTAGTGCAATTCAGTCACAGCTTTGCCTAGCAAAGCTGGAAAATCCTGAAGGATGAGGACTCCACAACCATCCTGGGCAACTTGGTCCAAGTGTCATACTACCTTCCTAGTACTCAACCTGCACTTCCCAAGCCCCGGTTTGTGCTGCTGCCCCTTATTACACCACCTGTCACCACAAAGATGACTTTGGCTTCAGCCACCTTCACAACTCCAAGTAGACAGAGGCTACAATCATATCATCCCTTAGCCTCTTCTCTGCTAGGCTAAACAAGCCCAGCTCTCCCTCCACCTCTCTCCCTGTCCCATAATCTAGGTCTCTAGACATCTTGGTAGTAAAAGTCCTACAAAGATTTTTCCCCCTTTCAAACTTTAGGATTTACATACAACCCTAGTAAGAAAAAGGTTTGATCAGAAGACTTCAACATAGTGTCCTTTGTTCAAAGAGCAGGAGGGGTATAAAACGGAATGGAATTAGAATTAAATGTATTTAAGAGAGAGTTGAGTTTGCCACTATCCTGCTTCCATCACTAAACCTTTATGATCTTGTTCCCAGCATACTTCTCTTTGTCAGTTCTGAAGTGAAATCACAATCGTTTGCTTAGAATATCAGTCTCCTGCTGAAAAGCAATTTAAATAACAGAAATGCAGTTTTATGACTTTGGTACTTTCCACACATCGATGTCTTACATTGTCAGCTTAGAATGACTACAACAATTTGGTGCAAGAAATGCAGCAGAAAAAGTAAGTTTTAATTTCTTTAACAACTTATGACATTGTTATAAAATTATACTGTGAAAACAAGGAGACTTTCACCATTAACTTATACAGGATAAAGTCAATGACGTAAGTTTCTAAAAGTATAGTAACGAACTTCCGAAAACTAAAGCTAAACAGGAGACCTTAAGTACACAGACTACTGTAAAATACTTACAGCTTGGTTCCTTTTAACTGAAGCAATGCAGATCAGACATGTCATAGCCCCCGACTGAAAAGCTTCATTCATGTACTGTCTTGTACGTTCCAGTTCACTTGCATCTCCATCTTTAATATATAAAGATTTTTAAAGCAATCAGTAATGTTTGATCTAATATTCTGTACATGTTGAGACTGCTGTAAAAGTATTATTTTTTTCCCTGAACAGAGGCCAGTCATATATTATTACAAAACCACATTATCAGAAGTACTTATGACAGTTTCAAAGCTATACTGTTGATTCTGCATAAAAAGGCAAGAAGTACTGCCAGCATGCATTGCTGGGAACAAATTTTTAACACAAAACATCAGAATAAACTGCTTTCCCTCCAACTATGGAAAAATTCTAATACACAGTCAATAATACAGCATTGTTTATGCTTTCACACCAAAATAAAAAAAAAATCAATAAATGAAAAAAATTTACCAGTTTGACTGGTGTAAATGGTAAATGTTTTGGCCAAAATCTTTCCTTGTTTTATTTCAGCATCTTCATCATCATCTTCAGATGAGGAGCTAAATTGATCTTCAACTAGCTTTTTTGCTGCAGCCTGATTAGCTTTCTTAATTTCATCAAATTTCTTCTGTGAAGATAATTCTATTAAGAGAACAGATTAATAATGATTAATACCATGATAGTTAACCTTAACACCACATTCAGTTCTATGTACTTTCAACTGTCCTCTTCTTTAAAGAGCTTGCCGACTTTATGTATTTAAGGGCCGCGTTGCTACATTTTAAACATCACACAAGAAAAGATAAATTGTATTTTCTTCCTTACTGTGCATTATCCATAAAATTCACAACAGGAATTATTATTTGTCAATTACTGCTGACAAATCCAACCAAACATACTAGAATATATGCATCTATAATGCTGCTTTACGAAAAGGATACTTAAAAAAAAAAAACCACATATCCCACAAAACAACAACTTTCATAGCATGAGGAAGGGAAAAAAAAAATCAGGTCATTCTTAACAAGAGCAATTGCTATAATTTGCTGATACCCTAACAGGTACCTCTCCCAGCATTTTCTGTCTTAGGAATTATGACGTTTATTGATCTCCCTCCGTCTAAAAAGTCTTTATTGCAATAGTGGGTTCATGCTGTCTCACAGCTGGCAACATTAAAAGTGACAGGGTATTTTAATATAAGCTTCTCTTCAAAGTTATTGCATGTGAAATAGAGGAAGATTCTCACATGGAGAAAAAATAATTACATACCTTAACAGAGTTCATAATAAACCAAAGTGCCTTTAAGATAACATACCACAGAGATATAAAAGCCTTCCAGAGATCACTGGTCTTAAAGTACCTTACAGTTTTCTGTATTAGACTATTGCACCCAGTGTATTTCCTGGGGTTTGGACAAGTTTAGTTTTAAGGCTTTCCTTATGAAACTATGCTGCCACTTAGAAGAGCTCAGTATTTGACGCTCAGCATTACATGGGTCTTAACCTGCACTCATAGCATCCCGGGCACCGCAAAGCCCGCACCTTTCCCGGCCCGGGGCGATGTGCCACGCTGACCCAGACTACCTAAAGCTTGTCCCTAGCGGGCAGCACTCTCCTGAACATTCCCAACCGTACTGAAAAACAGCTGCTTCATCCTTTACCTCATCCTTTACCCTTCTGCTCGCAGGGCACCGGCCGCGCACCCCGGGGAGGACGCAGCGCCGAGCCCCCCGCCACTGCCCGGCGACCCCGCGCTTCCCCCAGAGGTACCTGCGGGCAGGAGGCGGCACACGGCGGAACACCGGTTCGCTACCGCCACACAAACCCGCCCGCCTCCCTTCCCCGCGGCGCCGGGGAGAGCCCCGAGCCGGGCATTTGCAGGGGCTCCCCAAGGCCCCGCCGGGCTCCGAGCCACAGCCCACCCCGCAGCCCCCGGCCGGGGTAGGCGGGGAGAGGACACGACACTCACCGCTGGCCCCCTCGCCGCTGGTCCCCGCGGCCGCAAGACCGCAGGCACCGCCGCGGGCCCTCGGGGCCGGGGGCCGGGCAGCCGCCCCGGCGCGGGCGGCGAGCCCGTCCCCGGGCCTGGCGCGGCCCCGGCCCCGGCCCTGGCGCCAGGGCGCCTCCATTTCCCCCCCGCCAGCGAGCGAGGGACGGCGGAAGGAGGCCGAGCACTCCTCACACCCTCGGCTGAAGCCGCCCCGAGGCGAACTCTCCCGCCCGGCCCGGCCCGGCCCGCCCCAGCCCCTCCGTCCGGAGGCGGCGGTGGAGGCGGTAGAGACGGCGGTGCGCTCCAGCGGCGGCGCGACTACAGCTCCCAGCGGCCCCCGCGCGGGCGGGCCGGAAGTGGCGGCTGGGGACTACAACATCCAGCGTGCACCGGGGCCCCAGCGGGCCCGCTCCGCCCTTGATAATCAGAAAGGTGCCTCTTAACACCTGGGTTGGCATCGCCTCATTAGTTAATGCTTTAATTTATTTTGGCCCGCCGCTTAGGCCGCAGAAGCCATGGCTTCAGCTCGTTCTCCGGCAGCCGTTTCTGTGGCACGCGGCTGTGGGGTGCGTTTTCCTCACAGCTCCTCTTCCTCACAGCCTGAGCAGCTGAAAAAGCATCTTTAGAAACTTTGCTGAGGTAATATCCAGGTTTTACCACACAGAAATACATACTGAGGAACCTGTGTGCCTCCTGAGAAGTTCTGATAAATAAACGCAAGTTGACATAATTTAAATGTGATTGACATTTTCTGATAGCACTTGCTATGCCACGAGTAAAGTCTGCATTTAGGGGTTGGGTTTTTTTTCAGCAAATACATGTTTATAGAAGTTAAATAGTACAAGATTTCAAATAATGGATCTGAAAATAGTAAACTATTGGAGGTCAGTTCTGGGTTTCTGTTTTATTTTGAAGTATTTTAACTAAAATCATTTGTATTCTTGAGAAAGGCAGCTGGTGACTACAACTTGTGTCATAGACTGAAGGATCAATAAAAGAAAAAATATGAGCAGTAGTTCTCTGCCTTTATTAATTGAAACTCATATCACATGTTTCTCTAATACAAAGTCTTAAACTCTTCAACAAAGGAGAAAAGTGCTTCCTAAGTGCCTAGTGAAAGGTGACGCAGCGATGTAGGATGCTGCTGCCATACAGATTGCAAATTACATTCAGGACCTGAATTGGAAGAATGCTGATTGCAAGGTCCAACATTCACAATACCGTTAAATTCCAGAATAACGCTTGTTCTTGTGAGCACAAATAGAGTCTTTAATGAAACGATGGCATACTCTTTCCCCTCACCAGCACATTATGCCATTTGTCATTCAAAGCACAAGATCAACAGTGAATGAACAGCCATTTCATATGTACATTTATCCTTGTTGTTGCATATATATCCTATGCGTTAACTACTTCATAACATTTAATCTATGCAGTGAAATCAGGAGTTATTTATAGATCTCTGGCATTCTGGAAACCTATCAACATTACAAAAAAGAAAACAACCAGAAATGAATGCACTTTACAAAAGATCCAGTTTATAATATCTCCATCTTACTACGGAGATGAAAGTATAGAGATATTATCAAGTGATAGTAATATTTACATATGTATTTTTTTAAGAGTAGCAGTTCGATTGCCCAGGATAATCAAATTACCCAAATTACAGAATTATCCATTCTTTCCTTGCAGTCCGTTTCTTCACTCCCGGTCATCAGACTTTTTCAACATTAAGTGGCTGTGATCAAAGTCTACAGAAAATACCCAGCTGAAAATACCCAGCTGAGACCACAACCAATAAAACCAATTTTTACCAATGGAAAAAAACATAAATTAGGGAAAAAATCCAAGGAGATAACGCTTCTTAAAGCAGTTGAAAATGCATCTGACATATGAAATGATAGATTTTACTATCTTAGTAGTAGTTATGAACAGAAGAAAGATACCCTATCAATGAAAAAAGTAACCTCTTTAGTTGTCGTATTCTTTCCCCAACAGCAGCTACAGAAGACGCTGTAGGAAGAGTTTGGCCTCTTTCTGTCATGTCTGCCCCTTGCATTCTGCCAGCATCTACAACTGTTACATTAGGGACATAAAAATTTTTAAGCACAGATCTTAAAAACTTGATAGTCCATGTTCAGCAGCCATATGATTACATGGAGCAGAACAGCCTTCAATATTATGTATTTGTTATTATTGTGGAAAAAACAGCTAGATTTTGAGCCATCCATATTTGTCATACTGATGCTTGCAAAAAGTTGTATTTTCTCCCCTCTCTATTCCAGCCTTTGCATGTAATATCCCGAAAAAAGGACCATTTGAAGTTACCCGCTTAGATTTCAAGAAGTCAGGCAAGGTGGGCCAAATGAAGTAATGATATTTTCCAAATCTTACAGCCTTCCATACTCTCATCTGCATTGTAGATATATCTAATTCTTTATATAATATCGCATACTTAATTAATCGTTAATCAATAGATATTAAAATGTGTTTGTTTATACACAAATTTAATATCATGGTTCAGGCCTATATTGACTTCAGATAGTATAATTGTTACCAAACCTTTCCTTCTTTCTGTAAGTAGAAACAAAGAAATTATTTTAAAATAGTCAGCAAACTTTCAATATTTGCCAGTATATGACTGTATATAGATTGAATGCGTTTGCTGTAAAGCGACGTTACATAAAGAGTACATAACACATTAGCATGTAATACCACCTGTTTGTGCAAGAGCAAGGTGTTATCTTCCATCCACATTCTCGATTCTTCTTTTTCTTTCTGAAACCTGCTAAATATGTGCTTCTTGTAGGAAATTAGTGGCGTTACCTCAACAAATAATTTTTCATAATTAATAGTCAGGTCCTACAAAGATTAGAAATGAATGTATTCAGTCCCATGCAGGATTTGACCCTAAGTCTTATTGGCAACCTCCAGTGTTTTATTCCGCTTTTGACACTCCAGGTTTCTCTGTGGATGGATCTGCTTCCTCTAAGTCTGCAAATTCTTGCTCTATAACTGGCTTCA
The DNA here is from genome assembly GCA_003993805.1 of Himantopus leucocephalus. Taxonomy (NCBI): domain Eukaryota; kingdom Metazoa; phylum Chordata; class Aves; order Charadriiformes; family Recurvirostridae; genus Himantopus; species Himantopus leucocephalus. Next base: position 72,380,818 of record RSEF01000004.1, on the reverse strand, counting down.
ATATTTTCTCGACTTGTGTAAGTCTCTTTTTCAGTTTCTGTTGTGCAGCTTCATACTCGGCCAACAACCTGGCAAACTTTGTTTGTAGTCTGTCCATCGCTCCTTCCATGTAGGTGACCTTCTCTTCCAGATCTTTAGGATCACTTCCTAAATTTGCAACTTCAATGTCCAGCAACCCATCTTTCATTAGGATTTGCTTGCCTTTTTCTTCCAGCATAGCCTTTGCATCTGGATACTCTGTTAAAGCCTCCATGAGATCATCTTTAGACAGACAAAACAAGTCCGAGTATCCAATACTTCTAATATTGGCTGTTCTTCGATTGCCAGCTTTGCTACCTTTGATATTAAGAATGCTGATTTCTCCAAAATAGCTGCCATCACTTAAGACCACAAATTGGGTAATTCCATCATCAGCAACTACTGCCAGCTTGCCTTCTTTGATAATGTACATCTCTCGTCCAATATCTCCTTTTCTGCAAATATAATCTCCAGGACTGTATACTTGCGGCTGGAGTTTCAAAACCAGTTCAACCAACAGACCAGCTTCACAGTCTGCAAAAATACGAACTTTTTTTAGCGTTTCCAGGTGAACATTGATTGCAATCTCTGCTCTTAGTTTATCTGGCAGATACTTCAAGACTTCCCTTTCATCCACAGCCTTTTTGTTTGTCCACAGGTAGTCAAACCACTTTATAACTCTTTTTTCCATGTCTTTACTCACATTCCGAAAGTGCATATACTGCTTGATAGCATCAATCCTTGCTTGAAACTCTGCCCTGGCAGCATTCATGTTGGAGATCATAGAGCCCACGTTACCAACAATGGTAGCGAAAATCAATACTCCAACCAAGAAGTCAACGACCACGAAGAAATACTCAGAATCTCTTACAGGAGGGGGTGTTTCACCGATAGTAGTCAGGGTCAGTGTTGACCAGTAGAGGCTGTAGACATACTTTCTGGTCAGACGGGCAAATTCAGGATCAGAGGTGTTGGGGTAGACCCATGTGTCAGCCCCAAATCCAATGGCTTTCGAGATCGAGTAGTACACACAGGCGTTCCAGTGAATAATAATCACAATGTACATGACAAGGTTAGAGATCCTGAAGATATTTGGGTAGTTTGTCCTTGTTTCTGTTCGCTGGAAGAATTCAAACATCCGAGCTACTCTGAGTAGTCTGTTTATTCTTAATTCTGGGTAATTCAGTCCCAACTTAAAGTATAAGAGATCAGTTGGTATGATTGACAGAAAGTCTAATTTGAATTGAAAAGATGTCTTATATTTCTCTCGAAGCTTTTGTTCTTCTTTCACCAGAAGACCTTGCTCCAGGTAACCTAAAATCAAATTGTAAATAATAAAAAACATTACGACTTCAACTGCGTTGTGTTTAATGTCAATCCAAATCTACTTTGAAAAATATTTTTGGTATAAGGTCCAGATGGTACATAACTTCTCTTACTTTTTCATAAGCAATTCCTTATTTCCAAATATTCAACTTAGTGATATATGGTTCACCTTGAGCTAAACTATACAGCGTTGAAAATTAAACATTTCTAGCTCTCATTCTTTCCCTCCACTTTTTCACTATGGTGAATATCTGAAAAAAACCCCAACGCCCCCGAAAACTCCACAGGCTATAGGAAGGGTGGTTAACATGAGGGAAAGAATTTGAACATGGGAATTTCAGTTCCATATTGAGTGTATCTACTCAATAGCTCTGGACATAGGATAAGATTTTAAAAGAAATGGTTGCAGCTGAAGTTAATTGGGTGTCTTTCTTGCTCAATGGTCTTGAAAGTCAAGCAAATACTTGACTCTCCTTAAATACAAAATCGTGATGTAGGTGCTAATTTTTCAGAACCCCTGATCCTCACTTGGCAGCATTGCATGTTTTTGTCTTGTTGAGTCAGCTGCAGGCAGAACAGCTTGTATCTAGCTTACCTCATGCCTAGCTTACCTCAGGCTTTATGCATTCTTTGAGTAATACATCAGTGTTTCTCCTATTTTTACAGATCACAGACTACAGTCTTTCAGAGATCTTTCCCAATGTCTTTTTCAATATTGCACCTCATCAAGGGTACCCAGATAATAAGAGTGGTATTCTGAATATTTTAAACTGCCTGACACAAATATACAAAGAGCAATAATTGATCACTGTTGTATACTTGCCTGTTCTTGTCCGTACAAACATGTCAGCAACATAGATGGCATCAGAAACGTAATCAATAATAAACCATGCCGCTAAGTAGTCGTGCTGAAGCTCATCAAAACAGGCTCTGAAGAGGAAAAAACAAAAGTAAATTACCATGAAATGAAGATTAAATACTTGCATGAAATCAGTGATGAATAACATAATTTTTTTATCTATTTAGGGATGTGAGGATTTGCCAGAAGTTTTATATGGTCATTAAAGGAGTACATCACCTAGCAATAATCATGGTCCAGTTGTACATGACAGGCATTGTGATGCAAAACAGCCAGTTGTAATACATATTTCCTGCTGGGTCAATAATGAAAATATCTTTCTTCTTCCTAAGTGATAGGCAGGAAAAAAAAGGAGATTTAAGGCGAGTCGTAAAATACACACAACAATTTTTGAGGAATGAAGCATCAGAATCCAAAGGAGATTTTTCATGATCAATTTTTTCATATCAATTCCATGCATGCATATTTCTGTTGTCCACATATGAAGTTAAATCAGAACAACTCTACTCTAGGGAGAACAACAGCGGTCTGTACACTCATTCACTACACTATAAGCATCTTGCGTACAGGATGTCCGTGAATGGATTTGGTTTTACATCAAAAGCAATTTTATTAGACTAACACAGCAGGAACTAAATGAAAAATACTTACTCTTCTTTATTTTCTTTCTTCTTGGACTTATCTTTGTTTTTGTTTTTCTCCTTTTTTTCCTTGTTCTTTTGCGTTTCTCCATCCTTTTTTTTTTCTGACTTGCTAAGAAATAGATTTACATTTTCAGTTGTTGCAGACTAAGTTAAAACATATTTGGAAAGAAATTAAATGTCTTAGAAATAGTAGTATTATTGCTCTTTTTCTTACCTCTTCTTTTCTTTTTTCTTTTTCTTCTCCTCTCTAAGGAAAATAAAAATATGATAGGCTCATGGGATGCACATAGCCATTGCTTCCACATTTATTTATTAAAGTCATCTGAATTCAGTAGGGATAACATAATACTTAGGTGTCTGGCCTTGAAAAACTGTTTTCCTTATTGTAGTCACATAGAACTACTTTTATTTTAAATTAGTAGATATAATACCAGTAACTTTGGTATTGAGAATGATCATCATAATTGATGTGCATGAAGTTCAAACATACATGCAGTCTCTTTTGGGATTACTTGAATGGCTTAGCTATTTATAAAGAAATTATCAGGTATATGTCATTCTTTTTCATTGGTGCTTAAACAACCAATATTGCAGTACTCTCATTTTATGAAATAGCAAAGATACTTACTCGTCTTTATTACTATTGTTGTTAAAATTGTAGCGTGCAAATGCACCGGGTAGATACCGTGGCCTAGGGAACAGCAAAACAACACACTTATGTGATATCTGCTGAAATACAAAAAAACCTTTAATCTAATTTGTCATGGACTGTTTCTCACCATTTTAATCATGGGCTAAGGAAATTGAAAGAGCACAAATTTTAATCTCCTAAATATTTACAATAAGCAATGTCTCGCAGTCTTAAAAACTTAATTTATTAATAGAGGGTGAAGAAAATTAGATGATGGCAAGTTAATCCCATGCAAATTATCAAAGAAAAACAGAACAAACAGACACAAAATGGCAAATCTGACATACCTGTTTTCCCCTTTGTCCATTGGTCCAGGGTCCTCACTGGTGTCTTGTACTACCACGCTGGGAACAATTGTGTGGGAGTGATGGGTCTCAATCACTCCTACCTTCATGGTCAAGTTTGTCTTACCTTGGGTAATTGAGGAAGACTGATTTAAAAAAGAATCAAGTCATTTCACAACTAGAAGAAGTAACAAGCAATTTTTTTTCCCCCCTAAAGATGAATCTTTTATATCCTTGCTTCCCCCAAAACCAACAACAGTATTTCCAGTTTTCTCTCTCCCATGACGTTCCCACCAGCCAAGAAAGGCCACTGAGAGTGCTTCAGTGTGCTGAATGACCATGAAACTGCTGCTCAAGAGAATGTTCAACACATCTTTCTCTTAGAGGAAGCATTAATTTAGGTCCTTCTCCTGAGCCTAATCACGTACTTCGAAAATATTTAGACAATTGAGCCTTTTTGAACCAAAGGCTCATAATTTATTGTATCAGGATGGATAAATATATTCCTGCACAGGTGACATCCTGAAAATCAGACCACGAAGCCTCCATTGATTGGATGTCCAAAGAAATTTCAGTATGTCTGACATCTGAGAGTTATATACGCTTGTTGAGAGCAAAGAGTAGGTTCTGTAACTAGGAGCTTAAAGACTGATGGAGTAGAATCTCCTTACTTGCATAGCAAGTTGGACATAAATACCTAAATGGAAATGTTAGTGACTGTTCATGTCTGTTTTGTTCATTTCAATATTAAAAAAATTGAAAATGTTGTAGTGTACATAACTTCTGTTCTCCCTTTTCACCACTACTCTTACAAATTTGTTTATTTTAATCTACCTCATCGTCAATGAGACTGCCAACAATTTGGGCATGAATTGTGCCTACAAGCGTGATCTGCCCTTCACAGGGCCTTTTAGATAGGATTAGAAAACAGATGCTATCCACTGCAGTACCAATATCCCTGCCCGTGTGAAATCAGAGTATAGAGATGTCTGTGAGCCACCAACTGACAAATGAGTGGCTGATCAGTACCACTGATAAATGAAGTCAAATGCCATAGAATGAATCCATCTTAAAGAAAGTACTTCCATTCTGGAGTCAAGCACACTGCAGAAGAGAAGCGGGATGATACAGCTGCCACATCACTGCCAGGCTGACCTGACTTTCCTTATTACTCAATGAAACTAAAAATATTCCTGTAGAGGAAATCGGAGAGGAAAGCAGAAAGATAAAGATTGAAGATTAAGGTGTGTTCTTCCACAAATAGTCCTAAATGTAGTCCAACATCACTGGTCAGTCTTTAAATGCTTAAAAGCAAATGTTGAGAGATATTAGTTGTTTAGCTTTAATAAGTTTTAATTAGAATAAATTACTTAGGTTTATAATATGGTGTGATTTATGCTGCTTGCCTAGCTTTACTTAGCGTGAGTAGCTAGATTTGCTGAAGCCTTTATGCCACAATACAGTTAATATTCTTAGTCATTTTCCTAGCAGCTGGTACAGTGCTGTGTTTAGTCTTTTAGTATAAGAAAAATGTTGATAACACACTGATGTTTTGGTAGTATTTTCCCAAAGTCTGGGACTTATCAGTTGCCCATGTTCTGCCAGCGAGCGCAGGTGCACGAGAAGCGTAAACCAGAAGATGAGGAGGCTACAACTGTCAGCAGAGACTGCAAATTCACAAGATAAGAGCAGTCCACAGCCTGCCTGCCTGGACACAGAGAAAGAATCCAATAAGGTGTTAGAAGACTCCAGACCAAAAACCACTCCTGGAGTAAAAGATGCATGCACAGCACATGAAGGGCAGGTGTGTAGATCGCAAAGGTATAATTACCCAAGGATTTCTTTCTTCACCGTCCCTCTCTGAAGACACTCAGCTGGCTGAACCTGCTGCTGTGCCTTTCAATTAAATGATTTATTTTTATAAAATCCAACGCCTGAGACTTTGCTGCAGGAAACTGAGGGGGCAGCCTGAAGAAGGAGGGAGCGTGCCCGAGAGAGTGTGTGTGTGTGTGTGTGAGGACTGGAAAGGGGCACCCATCGACTCATGAGGGTCACCCGCTGCGAAGGCACCCTGGTCCCAGCAGTGAAAGACTCAGGTGGTGTGTTTGCGACTCCTTGAGTGGGATGTAAATGCTCAGGCAGCGGCTTCTCCTTTAACACAAGGATCAGCTCTAAGGAGTCACATAAAAAGATTCTAAGACTCAGTAAACATGAGGTTAGATTCACCAGGAGCATAAAAGCTGTAACAGGGTTTCCACTGACTTACTCCAAGGATAAATCGTGTTTGAAAGTGCGGAGATTGAAAATACACCAGGTTGAATTAAGCAGCTTTATGTCTGCTTACAGGTGCTCTGAAAGCTCTGCTAATGCTGGCACACAAAATTCCATCCTGATTTAACCTATATCCTCCACAGAGCTACACTGGAGTCCACACAGCTCACAAATAATGGTGCAAAATAAAGCTGTGTCCGACCACTTCCAATCACTCAGCATCAGGCAAATGCACTTGCCGTACTTTACTGTTTGCCATAATTTGTTGTATACCTAACCAATTATCGTGAACCTAGTTAAGACATATATTAATCACTGTGGGAATCTAATAAATGTTTTTGTATGGACCTTGAGAGTTGTCTCACCTTAGTCCACACTGTTGGGGATTTGTGAATCTGAGTCACTTCCCTCCCTCTCTCCTGAGTGGGGCGTGACACAAGTGAGATCATTCCTCCAACAGAGTGAGCTCTAAACCAGTCAGTTCACATTAGGACTCCTAGTACCAGCATTTCTACATAGGAACTAATTTTTCATGTTTATCTTTGGTCTTTGAGTCCTCTTTAGTTTCAAGAGGAAAAAAAAGCCCATCTTCGACTTTGTGCTGTCCAGCCATACAGACTTGCAGAAGCGCTAGAGGTGTGGTAAAAACCACGAGAAGTGTGGCAAATGGGACGTGTAGAAAAATCCACACCCACCCAGAGTACTTAGCCTGGAGTTTGGGCAAAAATCTGTATCCTGTTCATTCCCCCGTTCTTCAGGTAAAGAGGATTTTCTATGCATTTTTGTGAATGGCTCCATTAGTATCTATTGTGGGGCGCTTTGTGTTCTGCCGAGGGAGACGCGGCAGCCGTGCGTAGGACTTGCTGGGAAAGAGGAGCTGCCATTTGGGACAGGACTGAAGATTTCATCTTACCAAGGCACCGGAAGCATTAAGTGGGCATTAAGTATGCCTCAAAATCATCCGCACATGGAAATTGGAAGTATTTACTACCCCGTAGTCTCAAAATACTAAATCTGAATGTCAGGCTCGGGTGACTGCTGCACCGGGTTGTTTCCCTTATCAGTCAGTCAGGAGATGTAGCACAAGAATATCTTCAAATTTCATTATTCTCAAAGCAAATTTTGAAATTCTTGAGTCTAAGACACAGAACTGCTAATGCGGCATGTGCCCAGTGCAAGTTTAACAGACACACTAATTGCTCCTGTTTCGGAGACCATGGTTACAGCATTTGTGCGATAAAATCCCCACGCTGGGAACAGCAGTGAATGTCCCGTTAAACTCAGTGGGTCCAGAACTCACCTTAATGCATTTTATAATTGTATTATAGAGGTTTTGCAAACAATATTCCAGATGTTTTTTACTAAATTGTATCACTACCATGTTTCTTACTGTCTAGTCACACATATTTTTCTTAAACTAATACATTGTCACAAATTGTTGCACTGCTTTTATTGCAAAAATCCAGTGCTCATTTTCATATTATCATGTTTAAGTAGTAAGTTTGAAAGGTAATACAGATAAATGCTTGCTTTAGAAGTAGTTTAGATTTTTACCATATTGTTTTTACTATATCATCACAAATCATTTGCTTTTACTAGCTTTGATTTTTAAATTCGACAACTATGATGAAGATCTGAGTTTTCAAACATTACGACCTAAAAACTAATTATATTAATTACTATACATCAAAATCTTTAGGGCTGCACGAAAACAAAGGCAATGTTGTCCTTTTACAGGATTGTAGTGAATGGAAGATCAGCTTCCATCTCTTCTGCTCTTTTGTTTTACCTATTTCTCACTTTCTCATTGGCCCACCATATTCCCTTCTCTAGTCATTATTTTCAGAGAGAAAATGCTTTGAGTAAGGATATCCCAGAACAGCATTTGGCATCCTATAAAGATCTGCTTTTTTTCCTTACAAAAAGCAACAAAAAAATCTTGATTAACAATAACATCTGCAGTGTGTTACAGCAAAATCTCTCTTTTCTAACGTACAAAGAGTCCCTAGCAGTTCTGCGATAAGCAGTTTCATCAGTGTGCGTCCTTACCTTGGCAACGTAATCTGCTGCTTCTAATAGCGATTCCGGTCCTTTAAATCAGCCACGTTTCCTTACTACATAAGCAGAGCCACTGTGGAAACCTAAATATAATCAACATTTCATACATAAATCCCTTATTGATCGATTTCTCAACCAGCCAGTCCCATGTGCAGTTCTCTGAATTATTCCCAAGGAAGGACATGGATATTAGAGGAGGATTTCCTTGACCTAGTGATGGATTTTGAGATTTAGAGAGAGATGAAAGTGATAGTGGCAGTCACTATTATCCCTCACCTGAGGAGAAGCTTACTAGCCCTATCAACACGCACAAGAACCGACAAATCTTGGAGCATACTCTGTCTTAAAACTAAAACAGATATTATTGTAAATGACTATATATTCAGTATTGTCTGCCGGCCCATTTTCTTAATATTGCAGATGCTTTTTTACTGCAGTAACAGGTCTTTACTAGAGTAGATAAAACATCAGAAATGGAAATTTCCTTTTTATTTTAATATGTTTATCATATTGCTGAAAAATAGGAAATACCATTTTAAACTAAAGAAAGTTCTTAAGTAATCTAACATAAATTTTGCATTCCTATTTTGATGCTTACAAAAAGCCCAGGAATTGTGAATATATATTTAGTGGAAAATGCCATGATGATGAAGTTTTAAGACACTGAAATAATCTTCAAGTTTGGTATGAATCATGACTTTGCAAAACGGTTTGTAAATTAGCTGCAGTCCTTCATTGGAAATGTTCATCTGCAGTGGCCGCACAGTCAAGAAAGCCCCAACAACATCCTAGTGTACTTTGAAAGACAGAGATTGAGGTATTTGCATACCTCAGCTTTCTCATTTCACTCGTGGGTTCCACGAGAATTAGGAAAATTAAGTTCTCAGGAGCTTGGGTGATTGATTTTTTAGCCTGGCATATTTTACATGGCCCGTTTTGGGGGGGGGGGGGGGGGGGGGGGGGGAGGGAAGGCATTGCTGAGCATGAAATCCAGTGCAGAAAATCTTTTAAGAAGCAAAAAGAGTAATGTTCACATTTGAAATGGTATCTTTGTCACAACTGAGACATAGCTGAAGTTACTGAATTACTTTTTAACTTTGCTTCACAGCAAGCAGAATCCAGGAAAGCAGTCCAGACCCTGGGACCCCAGGACTGACACCCTAACCAAGAGCAGGAGGAAGCAGTGCCACTGCCTTTCATACGAACCAACTTCAGTCTTGCAGCCCAGGTGACTGAGTGGTGATTCGTAAGTGGATTGACACGCCGTAGATTTAATCACAAACCCAAAATGATGCTCAGTATCACAGGTCAGCCTCCTTGTCAGAGAAACAAATTAGACACATCTGCTGCTACGACTTTCCAACCCTGAAGACAGTCAGTCCATTTTCTAGGAAAGAGAATACGCATTTGAAATTTAAAGACTAAAAAATGTTTTAAATAAACCAGTAATGGGCAACAAGGAAATGTGTAACATTATGCCCAGTGGAAGCCAGATATACAAATCTACAGTAAAGTATACAACATAACAAATAGACAAAGAAGTGAATAACCTTCTAAGTTCTGGCATTTGTTTCACTGTTGTTTTCGAAGGGCCAAAATACAACTCCTATGCTAAAGTCATGGATATGAAAGGAATCTCGGAAGGTCACTGCGTCCAGCTAGTATTGAATCAGGAGCAGTTTTACCTCTGTCATTCTCATGGGATTTTGCCTCATTCGCAGTCTGAAAGATCTCAGTGTTCAATGCTGAGCAGTGATTTTGTGAATATGTGGTGGCACTGAGTGTCTGGAACATATGCCTTGTTGTTTGCCCCACAACCACCAAACTAGGTGTGGTCTCCTGCATTTGGTCCTTTGTCCAAAAGTTTTAGATGACCAACCAAGCCAGGCAAGTCTATGTTGTGTCTCTCAAGCTAGTATGAGCTACAAAGGAGATACACCCTTTTACTCTAGTGGAGAACAGTCAGTTTTCTTTTAAAATAAGCAGTCCTGTAAAGAAATTTTTATTTTTTTCTTATCTGTTTTACTGTGGAGATGTTCAAAGAAGTTCTCAGACAGAGGAAGATGAGTCCTACTGGGCCAGACCATTTCCTTGTCTGACAGTGGCCAGGACCTCACTTACCCGCAAAGAGGTTTGCAGGACAAGTTCTGGGTGAGCTCAACGCAGTGGTCTCAATTCTGCCCTCCTTTAAAAGCCAATTACATAGTTGCCATTGACTTCATGGACAATTACATTAGTTTAGCGTCAATATTCTTTCAGGGATATTTTTCCTGTCGTTCCGTATTCCAGTGAAGTAACCTTGACTGATGGGAGAATGACCGCACTAGTGGATTATTGTTTTAGTAGGACAACTTTAATCTATTTTTGTATCTTGCTTTGTCATCATCTGTAATTCTTCTCAATCCTATTAAAGCTACCTCTAGTTTCAGACACCCATAACCAAAACACTAGATACATTATACAAATGTATTTGTTTATAAATAAGCAGGTTTTAATGGCACAACATTGCCTTTCAGCTTACTGTGTTGTAGCTGTGTACACAGATGGGTGTTTGGATTGGGACCACAGTTTTGGCAGGCTTATTTTCTGCAGATACTGTTCTGTCTTTGCTGATGCGATTTCAGCAGTGAATGTCATGTCGGAAGTGCTGTAGCTGAGAAGGCTCCAGGGCTTCTGGCTTAATACTCTTTTGTGTAGACTGGTGTTACAGGGAATTCAGTGTCATGAAGCACAATCAGCTCCAACGAGGCTTCGTAACTGGAAAACCATCAGTGCAAACAGTATCTCCACCAGTAGGTGGTACTGTATTTTTACTTCAGCGTTAAATGAGTACTTGATGGAGAGGGAAGAAGTAGAAACAATTCAAGATGTGTGTTGGTGTGTTAGATTCCCATACACAGATGAGGCTGGAATCGGAAAGCACCGGACATACTGCAAGCTTTCTGTGGACACGAGCACTGTCAGGCACACAGCACAGCACCACACAGCGTGCTAAAAGATTACGTCAAAGCTGTTTACCAGCATCTTGCAGGTCCAGACCCTAGTTTTTGCATGAGTGCTCTGAGCAGGGATTAGCACTTCTGAAATGTCCATGGGCACGACAAGCTCGGTGTCTGGCCGTGCCCAGCAGTTATTTGTGTGCCCTGAGCTGAACCTGCAATGAGGCTATCCTTGTGGCACACAGGCTGGGGTGGCTTGAGATGCCTCTTCTCCTCCCAACTTGGAACCTGTAGGGAACAGAGGGACTGGCCCACCAGGAAACTCTCTGGAAAAAAAACCTAGAATTTCATTCAGTAATATCCTTGGGATAAAGAATAAGCGTGGAGACCCTGCAGGAGTGTCAGTAGCTGTGAGCAGTCAGGATTTCTGTTTAGCAGAATTTTATCTCAAGCTAAAATAACGTAGGAAATATGGGTTGGTTGCACAGAATAATGATGCTAAAATGTTTACATGTACAAAGCTGATTCAACTGAGATTAATACTACTTAAAAGAAAATGATCAATATATGATATTGTCACTGATAAGAGTGGTAGAAAATGCAACTGTAGTTAAAATAGGTTTGATATATCTAGCCTTGCTTGTCTTTCATTCATTGTGGGAAAGTAGGAGTTAAAGTGGCATTATCTGGGCATTTTTAAGGAAACGTGTATAGGATTCATCTCTTCACAGCAAGTACAGCAATCTCATCATATTGAACTGCAATCTAGAGGCACCANCACATGTTGCTCCTGCAGGACTACACCAAACCACCAGCATTTGGGGCAGGTGGAGTTCCCATGGTCAGAGCTCCACTTTCAAATCTAGCTCAGTAATTTTTGTGTGTCTGCATGCCAGGACAGTTAATAAACCTGCCTGTAGCTGCTGTATTGAAGGGAGTTCGTGTTTGGACCCTGTCGGGTAGCAGCGACTGCAGGCAGAGAAGAGTAATGCAGAACAGGGAAGGTGAGAAATTATTACAGGACTTCAAAATGCCATAGGCAGCTTTCCTAAATAATAATGAAAAAAAGACAGATCTTGCTTCACGTCTGCACCTGAACTAGCTGCACACTGAACAGTTTTTCTCACTGTGGTGAAACCTGTTGTCATAATCTTCAGTATTTACGATAATATAATTAAATACTGCATAATAACACATATAAGGAACTTGGTGTATACATGTATGAGGAGAAAAATTTAAAGAATTTATGACAAAGCCAAGAAGTCACACGGAATTTGTTAATTAAGTCATTCATGGCTAACACAGAGGCAAGACAAGTTTTATTAAGGCACAAAAATGCAGTTTCCAATGATTATTTTATTTATAAATGTAAAAGTATAATGTTGGCTAGATATTCAGTGCTCTATATTTATTGAAAACCAGCGAAGTCAGTGCTTGCTTAGCAGTCAGTTTCAGCAAATGTTTCATTCATTTGCATAAGTAATAGAATTTTAACATAACTTCTCTCTTGCATTTTCCATACATTTAATGGAAAAAAATAGTACAACAACCCAGAAAGGTAGCGCAGGATTTCATAACATAGTTATTTCTCTTTTGGAGAAATGGGAACTGCCACAAAATTGCTTTGACTGTCAGTCCATGCATATTGTTACTTCATACACAAAAAGTCTGATCTGTGCTTACCCATAGCTGGCATAGCTCCGCTGAAATAAGTGGAGCTGTGTTGATTTGCATTAGCTGATGATCCGGGCATTGCTCTAAATCAGTCATAGGTGCAGTTTTGAATGGTAAACTAGCATCTTTTTCCTCTTTATGTCAGGTGATAAGATTGTACATCAAGAATTTATTTTCTTTCCCATTTGACCTTTACATGTTATCCAAAATAAAGAAAAAATATATCAATGTTGGTAAATTACTTTTATGTAGTTTCTTTCTTCCTGGCATTGTCTCAAACTTCTTTGAAACGAGTCGAGTACAAAAAGTACTAATCATCAATGAAGTATGCACACATGAAGTATACCCACTGCCTTCTGTAATTACGTTATAGATTGCACGTTCGTTATGTCTGTCCATTGACTTGGATTGTTAGCTACAAGTTTTTTGTGACTTTATATATTTTCTAAGAAAAAAAGTTTCACAGCTGTGGGAAAATAACAGAAGATTGGTGAGGAGGACTGTAAACATGCTCAAGTGACTTGCAGCTGAGGTGTAGAAAATCCACATATATCATACTAATCATTGTTTAGTATTGTGTGCATTTCATCCGTGGCTTTGTGGTTGTTCCTGTGTCCTGCCTGTGTCAGCTCACACAATAGTGTTTTTGCAGTTTATTGCAGATTTAAAAACATGAAGCACGAGCTATATAAAGATTTTCAACCAAGAAACAAGTGTATATAATCATTTAGGTTGGAAAAAATCATTGAGTCCAACTGTAAACCTGACACTGCCAAGTCCACCA
>RSEF01000004.1:72338670-72349045 GCA_003993805.1 Himantopus leucocephalus | reverse complement strand
AAAAAAATACAAACGTAAGTGAGAAAGAAATAGTCTTAAACCCCTTCCTGTAAAATAGGAAACCAAGAATCATTTATCATGGCCTGGCTGCTCAGCAGATGCTAACCAGCAGCACTGGAGAGACCAAAAAGCACAAAAAGAAATTCTCCATAGTAGCACTGAAGCAACTTCCTAACATGCATCCTAATTCTACAATGCATTATCTGTAATTTACTCTTCTGCTGCCATTGAGAGGCAGGCAGTCAATGTACACAATTACAGTTACGATACATTGCTGCAATCGTATAAGGCAGCAATATAAGTAAAGTAAAGGACATAAAATAAATCAGTCAGCCCTCCATCCATATCAGGCCCTGAAATCACCTACAACCTTTACAAGCTTTCAAAGTAACTACCACATAGCTTCAGGTTCTTTCAGACAAATCTCCTGTTTTTCTCTGAAGTCCTTGCAGAGCTCTGAGTCTGACCAGCCCAGCTGTAGCATTTCTGCCCTATTTTCTCCCCTCTCAAGGCCATCGCTCAGTCCATAGGGTGAGTGACACCTTTCATTCAGCCACCCCTCTAACACAGCCTTTGTGCTGTCTGAACACTAGACTAGGACAACTTGAGCAAAGAAGGGATCAGAGCCCAAGACAGTGGGCATTGTAGGCAAGTGGCCAGAGCCCCAGGACAGGACCCAAGAGGTCACCTAGCCAAGGCACCAGCTGCTTTACCTACTCGTTCAAGGTTCAGATGATGGAGTCCACAACTACAGAGCTAAGGGGTGTTTTTGTCTTTGAAGATTCCTATCCATCACCAGTCCATCTCTCCACTTTAAACATTTGCTGCTCCACCAACCCTTCATCACAGTCCAGGCTTTTGGGAACCTCATCCTTCCTGCTGTTCCTGTCCCGAATCTTGCAGGCAGGTCCACATCTTCCTTGAAACTTACTGCCCCAAACCAGATGCAGCACTGCAGCTGAAGCCTTATCATCAGATCGTAAGGATTCACAGTCCTGTTTATTCATCCTAATATAATATTTGCCTCTTCCACAGCAACAGGTTATCATTGACACCTATCCAGCTTATGATTCACTATCCTGTCACCTAGGCCCTGCTGGGGACAGCCTGAAATTACCCCATTCCGTATTTGAACATTTCAGCATTCCTGCCTAAACTTTTACCTTTTGCACTTGTCCACACTGAATCACATTCTACAAAATAAAAAAAAAAAAAACAACACAAAACCAAACAACCAAACAGACTACATACCTAATCCCAATACACCACTTTGATTTCTAGACTTATTTTCCAAAATGCTTGTAACTCCTTCGAGTTTTATGTTACCTGAGAACGCAACAAGCTCCTATTTCAGCAACAATATCACTAGTGAAAATACTGGAGTGCAAGACAATAAATTCAAAAACAAATTCACAATAATCTTTCAATCTGGAAACAAGCCACCCATGCCTACTGAACACTGTACCCGTTTCCCATGTGTTCTGCAATGAGACTTACAAGAAGCTTATATAGGTCATTTCTAATGCTGACATCTGAAAATTTCTCATACAGCAGTGTCAAAACTCTTACTGGAATGAAAACACAGGATATCTGCTGCTTCTCTGCTACCCAGCAGACTTGTTACCCCATGGCAGAAAAAACATAGATAAGTCTGAGATATATATGTTTTTTTTGTTCTTGTCAAATCTTTATTGGCCGATACGCAATTTTGTTATCTTCCAGGTACTTTCAACAAGTCTGTTTTTTCTCGCACTTTTCTGGAAGTTACCTTCTTAGCTTATNCCAGCTCTTCCTGTTTAACGCCTTTAGAATCATAGAATTGTTAAGGTTGGAAGGGACCTTTAAGATCATCTAGTCCAACCATTAACCTAACCTGACAAAACCACATCTAAACCACATCCCCACTCATCCACCCCTGTCTAATCATAAGGTAAATATTCTTATCTATGCCGTGTCAGTGTCTCAACAACTACAACCTACACTTTTCAGCTTCAACTATGTCTAATTTGTTCCATCTCATAAACATCAGAATTCTTCTAGAAAGATAATTACTGCAGATTCTCATTTTATATCAGACTTTTCTTTGGGTAGATACTATAGAGAACAGGGAATCATTACGGCAACATAATCAACTTCTTTTACAACTTAAGTTTCTTTATGACTTGCTCTTTTCAAGGGAGTACTCTCACGCATCAGTTAAGCTGCCTCCATTCACATGAATAGCTTTAAGTTATTTCTCCAATTTGGACGGCTTTTAGTTGCACCTGCTTAAAATTTCCCCAGCTGTGCCTACTGTTATCAGTCCTCTCTTGGGTTTTCAGTCAATATTTGGCATCTCCTGGATTATCATCAATACAGTAGTTCTGCCTATAAACAAAAAAATTATTTTAAAAATTATTTTCCTGAATCTGGGGGGAGGAGGGGAATGGGAACAAACAAACCAGGAACCAGCTTCATGGCTCGCAATGCCAACATCTTCTGCTTTCCAGTAGAACATCTATCCCAGACCCTCTCTGTAAGATTTTTCTTCTCAGATTCTCTCAGCTGCTTTCCTCCCGATTCCTTTTTGCTTCTCCCATAAGGCTTCTGGGGCTTTCGCAGCAGAACACGGTCTTCTTGTTCATTCATCTCAATAACTCAAAAATGCTCACAAACTTTACGTGGAGCTGTACTTTGGACAATTAATTCCTACTGTTTGATCTACCTCATTTCCTAAAGGAAAGCTGCCTCCTTCCTATATTTGCTCTGAGCAATGGGTAGCTACAGTCCTAGCTCAATCCTCCTCTTTCCCAGGCTACCACACAACAGAGGTGTAGGTAACTAATTTGTGGTAAAACTTCTCCTGGTTACCGTAACGTCTCATCAATGCTTTGTACTACATCTCTGCTCACTTGTTGGCACATCTTATGCTTTGATAAGCAGTTTCTCAGAAGGACTGGGTTTTTGTTACACGTGTTCAGTGCTGTTGTGGGGGACTAGCAGCTATGACAAAATAATTAAGTCAATATAAATCAAAATAATTAAATCAATAAAAATATAACATGGCTTATATCATTTTATGTCTGTACATTTACTTGAAGGACGACTCAGCTTCCTACATCACTCTTTCTTATCAGAGATGGATATCTCGCTGTCATGGTTTAACCCCAGCCAGCAGCTAGGACCACGCAACTCCTTGCTCACTCCCCCAGCTGGGATGGGGGAGAGAGTCAGAAGAGTAAAAGTGAGAAAAAAAACATGGGTTGAGATAAAGACAGTTTAATAAGTAAAACAAAAGCCGCGCATGCAAGCAAAGCAAAACAAGGAATTCATTCACTGCTTCCCATCAGTAGTCAGGTGTTCAGACATCTCCAGGACAGCAGGGCTTCACCATGCGTAACGGTTACTTGGGAAGACAAACGCCATAACTCCGAACGTCCCCCCCTTCCGTCTTCCCCCAGCTTTATATGCTGAGCATGACGCCATATGGTATAGAATATCCTGTGTCCCCTCCCAACTTCTTGTGCCCTCCCAGCCTGCTCGCTGGTGGGGCGGTGTGAGGAGCAGAAAAGGCCTCGAGAGCTTAGCAACAACCAAAACCATCAGTGCACTACCTACACCGTTCCCATCCCAACCCCAAAACACAGCACTACACCAGCGGCTAGGAAGAAATTCAACTCCATCCCAGCTGAAACCACAACACTCACAATCCCATTACTCGATCTGAGCAAAGATATCTATATATATAAGGATCACAATGCAGGTATTGCTACATCAACAAAGTTGTCTCTAAGTTTGCTTGACAAAATAACCTGAAGAGTATCCATTGGTCAGTCATCTACAATTACCAAGTCACATGCTAATTCTCTGTCTTGATTTCTATGTAATCAAGTGCAAAGAAAAGAAGTTAATTTTAACTATTTGCCTAGCGTTGCTAATCTGTAAAAGCAATGGTTGTAGTCATTACAGAGGTATACACAATTAGAAAGGGTGGCTGTGTTAGCATTTAAATATAGATCTTGTGAAGAAGCTTGCAAAGCCCTATATTCCATCAGGTATTTACTCTTTAGTTAAGAGGTACAAATACAGTATTCTCTATCCAGATGGATGTGACAGGCATCATTCTAGGTGAGATAACTTGTAAATACATCATTGTATTTGGGCAGCAATATAATTTATGCTGAAACTCACTGTTACGAGTTAATCATTAAATCTTTAATTTTTTATATATATATATATAAAAGCATATGTGTGTGTGCCCGTTTTAAACAATTTATCTTGAACTCACTTTAAAAATTTTGGTTCATTCTTTTTCTGAAAATGCTGGGGAAGAAAAACCCCTGTGTTTAATTCCATTAAAAATTGCTAAACAGTAGGAGCTAAACTGATTTAAAGCCACAACCTCTCTTAGAGACAGTTGTGAAGGTATGTCCCCCGCAAGTACAGCTAAGGACTTCTACGCGATTCATGTGGAAGTGTATATCCACTTCTGCTTCCTAATGGGGAAACAGCAGCCAACTCACAGTCCTCTTCCAGGTCTAGCTGGAATAAAGTTATTGTATTGTAAAATTGTATTGTATTGTAAAATACTTGCAAGTATTTTAAGAAAGCTCTATTGTTACTACCTATGACTTGGAACGAAAAAAGGCTCCGACAACCTACTCATTTCAGAAACTATTTATCTTATATTAAAAACCAAGAGTAATCAGTGAAGTGATCAGAAGCATTTTAATACTGAATTGTGCTTTCATTTATATACAGAATTAAATCACTTATGCAATGACTACGGAAACCATATAAATTAGGGTAATTATGTTAAAAATAATAAAGAATAAGCACTATAGGAATAAACAGCAGTAGAACTGATACACATTAATCTTCTGTTAAAAAAAGAAAAGTAATAGCATAGCTTTTTGGAACTCTATAATGTTGCTATGCTCCAAAGGAAGTATTTGCACAAGATTAGTGTTGCAATGAAGCTACACAATTTTACCCTGAAACCTGCAGCTTTAGAGTGGGCCCCAGAGCTTTTAAAGTTATTTTTCCTTCCTTAAAATATCACCACGGTAATTTCAGTAGCTTCTGTCTCCTCTCTATTCAAATTACAAGAACCAAATACAGCTCTTGCAGAAGAACCTTTTTTCCTTAGGAAGAGACTTTCAAAATTAGCAAGCCCCAAGGATGTTCAAGTTTTTATTCTGTTTTTTTTTTTCATTTATATCCTGGTTGGTTTTTGTTAGTTCTAACAGTTCGTCTGTTTATGCGAGACAGTTTTCACACAAGTCTGATCCTGACGGCAAATACCACTACCGCCAGTGAAGACAAGAGCATTCTGCACCTCCCAAGATCAGCTCATCGGAAAGCTGCCTTCTCCTTGACTCCACAGCAGCATACTTCCAAATAAGACTCTTCGATGTTTTCCCTCTGGGGCTATTATTTGCCTTCTCTGTAGAAGCAAACGGTTTCTGCATACTAAGCAATAACTAAGTGCTGTGCCTACCCCATTATCCTCTGTGCAGCCCCTCCAGAGCTAACGGGTGTTGCAGCACAGATTTCTCCACCATTTCGTCCTCCTCCTAACACTGCACACCCCCATTCGCCCAAACACACACAGGGTCACCATGGGCACCAGCATTTAGCCTATACCTTTTGAAAATGCAAAATCTGATACAAACCGTTTATTGCTGTAAACTGTAATCCGTACAGCGAACGTGAGCAAACAATAAAGATGCTAAAGCCTAAAGCAATTTCACGTTCACACACACATACTCGGCTTCACGCTCAAGGTCAGTGCAAGTTGCTGTGGGCTGGAAAGGTTAATGTGAACATGCTGCGGTGTTGTGTGGGAGGACAGTAAGCAAACCACACACATCAACACACTTTCAAACTGAAGAGTGTCACCACTAGGCAAGCTGAGAGAGGGAGAAATACCATGGTGAAAGGGAACATTCCACAACTCCAATAGACATGAAGATACTAACGGTCCGCACATTGATAACAATTTATAAAATTACGGCCAGATCTGTGCCAGCTCTGTGGAAGCACCACATCTGAAAAACATCAATGTGAAATTTTTCGAACAAACAAACAAGCAGGACATCTCACTTGCGCAAACCAGCTCCTTTCAACTACTCCAGTGACGAGAAGTACTTTAACACCTACGTTTATTATCTTGTCTTCATCTCAAAGAATTTCCCTTACCTTAAATACCATCTAGAGCAAAAAACTCTAGTCTAGTGCCGCTTTTATTTCAAATGAGCTGCTCTGTCAGCATGAGCTAACTAGAACTTGTGTGAAGTACATGTTACCTGCTGTCATGGCTATTCTGTAACGTAGCAGCAAGCTTGCTCCCATCTTGGCCATGGATTGGACTGCCCTAACATCTTCTCCCAGAAGAGACATATTCTGACCATTCACTGGGAAAGAATTCACAGCAGTAAAAGTTATTGCCACACAAGGAGAAAGAGGATAAACCAAGAGTACTTGTGGACCACTCTGGTGGACGCAGTAGCCTGAATGCTGTTTCTCTGTGTGGTTTGTCCTGTTGGCTAACTCAAGAGGAATAAAAGAGTTGGGGGGGGAGTCCCACTTGCACCATAGGACACCAGCCATCAGGCATACTGGTAGAGCTGTAAAGTGAGTATTCCTTTCCATTTCAACTGTACAGCTGATATTTACTGAAGTATTTCCCATTTCAGTGATAAGGGGGACTCCTAGATAAACACTAAGGTTTGATTTTTCTGAATAGTCAGCTGAAAGCGTGAATGCACCACGCCTTTGAAAATAAACTCCAGAGCATTTTAAGTTGAATATGCAAGATATGAGGCCTCTTTTGAAAGAAAGTGGCCAAAAGTACCTATGGCCATGCATGTGTGAAGTTATTTCCACAACTGCCTCCTTGGATTTCAAACTTGCAATCCCTTCAAGATGAAATTAGTAATTTGGAAAAAGTCATACTGAAACTTAAGATAAATTTTTGCTAGTCAAAAATACAAAAAAACTTTCCAAATTAGATATTTTTTTAATTACTGCATTAAATATTTGCTTTTCAGACAAGCAGGTTTATTTCAAAGTTTCTTAACTTCGCTCTTAATTTCCTACAGATTAGTATTTTTTGACTTCTTAGAAGAAAGTAGTTCCAGAGAACAAACAGCAGCATACCTGAAGTAGTATGCTTAGCTTGCAGAGCACTCAAAATTGGGAAGAGATTTTCTAATAAACTATTTCATGCGAGCGTTTCCTCACTAGAACACTACATGCCTTTGCTATACAACCAGATTACCTGGAGAAGTTACACTGCAATCAATGTCTCCAGCTGACGGCAGTAGGCATAGTACAGGAGTACTCAAGAGCAAGGGCCAGTTTATGCCAAAATACTTCCTACCTCCCACTGCCAAACCATCGTAGTTACTACTGTCTACGCAAATCTGCTTAAAACTACCTCAGTAAGTCTACAATGCATACTTGAGAACACTGTATACATCTTAAGTCTTTCTGACTGTAGCATATTTGGTTTTATAGTACATCTCCATAATCAGAATAGGAAGATATTTAACTTCTTCCATATTTTTATACATTCATGTTCAGTACTCTGTGCTTAGAGGCCGATTCAGTTATTTCTTACTACAATGAATTTTTGTCTTCATTACAAATGGAATCCATCACATTCAGATCTCATTATCCACTTTTGCAACATTACAGAAAAGACAGAAAATACTCTTTCCAAAAATGACAGCTGATAAACTGTTAAAGGCTTCATGAAACTTATAACATCAACTCAGCCTTTTATATGCTTGTAATTATTGTAAGCCCAATATTGCACAATTTCCCCATCTACACTAATTCACAGAATTCATGCCAAAAAGAAGCCAAAACCAGAAGCCATCTCCAGCTTAAACAGAATACTCCGCTTTTCTGAAAACATTAAAAATTCATCTCTGTGATGCTTGATGCAAGTCAGTTCCTGATCTTATCTTTATCTTCAAGCTTTTTATTGTCCATCTTTTTAACCAATCCTAAGGTGATACACGCCACACCCCCCCCCTTTTTTTTTTAACAAATAGCATAACGCCCATAAGAAGTTAGGCCATAAAAGCCAAGGTCCTATTGGCTTCCTACACAAAATAAGTTTCCCATGACATTACTCATAATTGCAGAGCTTTGCACAGGTGACCTAAACCAGGACTCTCCTTACTCAGGTTTCTGGGCTTAGAAACCAGTCTTGAAATTCAGTCTCTTCACTGATTCTGTAGTTGTGCTTCATTGATGGTTCACACACCTCCTCCATGACGTACAGTTTGGCAGTATTTCCAAGTGCAGAAACTACATTTCTCTTTCTCACGGCAACAGCACAGCTCCAGCTTCACTGTAGGCACTTTGTACCATGACAGGGTGCCTGAGCTGCTTGAAAGCATGTATAAAAAAATTTAAAGAGGCTACGAGCAAGTTTGAACAAGATTTTCTCCTGTTCTAGTAGTCATGCTTATGAGATAATAGTTCATTGCTCCAAGTAGGTATATGGCACTTTGTCAAGACACAGGACAGAAAAAAAAAACCAGAAGAGTGCTTCTATAATGTGCAGTTTCTGGTCAAAGAGCAAGTGATCCCCCACCACCGGCTGCACAGAACAGGGTCAATTAAACCTCTCCGCAGCCTTTACAAGAACAACATTTGCTATGGTTGACTGCTTTCTGTTGTCATAAATGTTCCACTTCTGTTACCAGACATACCAAGAATCTAATTCTGTCACCTTATTTACAATCCCGACTTGCCCACACTTTGAGTATTGACTAATCTGGTTAACGAGATTTAATTTAATCTTGTTTTTAAAAAGAAGTGGTATGATTATTCACATGACCACAAACCCTGGGTTCTTCTTGCACTCTCTCTACTGAATTCCCATAGAAGTTAAAATGAAAAAAACACGAAAATACTTCAGTTTGGCCAACGACCACACTGGAAATCACAAACTTGCCTAGAGGAGCAGAACTCAGCCACCCTTGGCAGACTGCTACCACTGCAGTTATGTGATTAAAATGAGGGTGTGGGATCTTCTTGGCTTGGGATTTCCATGCTTATCTTACCAATCTGGACTTCGAACATTGCCAAGCCTGAAATGAGAACAGTCTCTACCTATCCTTTCATCCGTCATTATCTTTAAATTCAACCAGCGTATGCAGTAGTTGCATTTATTTCAGTAATAAACCTCCAACTATTCAGAGGAGACAGAATTATTTTAATCTCTAGTAATTTTTTGTCTTTTTATATCAGTTACTTCAGCCAGAATATAAAACTGTCTTACTGTAAAGACAGATTTACAGCCACCATCATTTGCTTTAAAAAACAAAAGCCCAACAACTGATAAAACCCCCAAACTTTTTCCATTTCAGTTGCCCAGTGACACAAAAGAATAACTCGCAGATCTTAGTCACATAGGTTTTTTTGGTGTTTTTTTCAAATAGAGACCAAGTATTCCTGACAAAAATATTCAGTGTACCCCTCTAAGATGACAGCTCAGTATTTTCAAACAACATTGTTCATAAAATAAAATGCTGATTAATGTTTAAAAGAAACTAAAGTGGGAGGAACAGTGAAAATGGAAAGGCTTTGAGGTTGGAAAGCTATGTGTTACGGCTGAGCCAGTCTAACAACCTGCTGATGTCAACAGTCGGAGCATCCTGTCCTCCTCCACCGCCTGGCACCGCCTCTGGCACTTGTTAGGTCCTGCACCGAGAAAACGCAGCTTGCTAACCCAGCAGAACACTAATCCAGCAAAAATAAAACAAGATCAAATATCCCTCTGCTGATTTGCAGGTTTTTTCAGAGCAGTATGGCTTCCGAGAAACGGTAGGACCAATTCAAGCAGATGGGGGAGACCTGCAAGGCCAGGACAGCGATGAGATGGACCTGCCTGTTTCAGCAGCAAACTGCTGGGCGAGCGTAGGTGTAATGTATATTTTCGCCCCAACTATTCTTATCTTAGGCTGGAACGTTTCAATAAGTTACTGCCTCCACAGCTGCAGAGGGCACTATGAGCAGCCCTGCTCCATCTCACTGGAAATAAAACTGATAGTTTAAGCCCCCTTCTCAGACAGTTCCACCAGTCAGTCTCCTGGAAGGGTATTTTAGCCAGAGGACATTACCCTGCAGGGGAAAGGGAAAGCTGAAAGGGGAAAGCTAGAACTGGTAACTTCTTAAAGGGTAACAAGTAGACCTGCAAAACCTGTTAGTTACATTTCTATTTGACCTGAATGTAAGCTGACACAGGACAAGCATGCAAGACACGTTTCAGAGGGTTTCTTAGCCTCCACCTATTTTCTTTTTGGAGGGCCGGGGTGGGGGGGCACAAAGCTGATGAAGGGAGTGGAGCATCTCTCCTATGAGGAAAGGCTGAGAG
>RSEF01000004.1:72310468-72338660 GCA_003993805.1 Himantopus leucocephalus | reverse complement strand
TTTTTTTTCTTACTGTGAGGGTGACTGAGAACACTGGGACAAGTTGCCAGGGAGGTTGTGGAGTCTCCATCCATAGAGATGCTCAAAAGTCATCTGGACATGATCCTGGGCAACCAGCTCTTGGTGGCCCTGCTTGAGCAGGGGCTTGGACCAGATGGCCTACAGAGGTCCCTTCCAACCTCAGTCAGTCTGTGATCTTGTTCTTCATCCTTGACTGTGTCCAAGCTATATTCAGAGAAGAGCAGCTACAGCAGACTGCTGTGGTCTTGGAGCATGGGAATTGAGCTCAATTCTGCTGCAACTGCAAGCTCTGGCAGAGAAACACGCATAGCAAGCCTCAGCTTTCCTGTAGCCCCTTTGTTCAGAGGCAAGACCACAGACACAAGAGGTTGCAGACTTGTCTCCATTAAGTTTTATTTGTTGAATGGCTTCCCAGGGTGTTAAGCAGGCTCCACTACCTACCGCAGCCATTTTAATCCCCTTCAGAATTGTGACAGATCTGGAAAGTAGCCGCAGTTAAGTGGAAAAATCACACCCCCAGAACTAAAGATATGATGGGGCACTCTGAGGGCACGTGATCTTGATGAAACTGAGTCTGCAGCTCATTTGAAAAAAACGCTGGGCTGATAATTTGCCTAGTTTACACACTGCAGTTACACACTTTGCGTGTAACTGATTTTACACAGAATGTAGTAACAGGGATGAGCTACTCATGCTGCCAAAGATAAACTGCTTCCAGCTTCATTTCAATCACTCTAATGGATCTCATCTCTGCTGAACTTGGTCTGCAATGCACTGCTCCTATCAAATGTTCTTTCTCCCGCTTGAATTCAGTTAGTTCCCAATGTGAAAGTAATGGCCTTCACAGTAAACATGGCCACAAACAACTACGACTGTAAGTTTTCTACCTTTTCCCTGCTTGGTGATAGCAGTGATCTTCTGTCTCCCTGGAGAGAGAAAGAAATCAGCTTTGACAACCAGCTGTAAAAGCTGTTTTATCTTATTCCTGGCATCCTGGCTACGTACTAGTGCTCCGATTAAGAACCAGTTCACATTGACTACCAGTTATCTACACCTCTGTCAACTGACATTATAAATAAAAGAGAAACGGCAGCTCATGTTCATTGCCACCCATGGCCATTGCCCCCATCCAGTCCTGACAGTATGATATACAGTAGGAAAAAAGCCAATAGTATATAAAAGCAAAAAGGAACAAAGGCAGTCTATAGTATAAAGGTGTCTCCTACCTCCGCTCGACCTTCGTAATACGTTAGCATAGACTTTGTAAGTACAAAAAGCCTCTCTTTGTAGTTTAAGGGAGAAGTCCTCTTCTTCTGCTGTGATCTTTTAATCAAAATCTCTTGTAGGATGGTAGTCGTATTCATTTCAGCCACTTGTCACCTGTTTCTAGCCATTGAATATCAGTTCCTGTGAAGACGAGAGAAATAAATCATTATGGTATCTTTGGAGGATTGCAGATCTGGAGACCTCTGTAGTAAAAAGAGCTTCTACTTACAAATGAAACTACCTGAATACATAGAAAGCTGGAGCCTATCCTAAGCACTTGGAATTTTACAAAAGTTAATTATTAGACAAGAAAGTTCAGGCTTTGTTCAGCTGAGGACTGCACTGACATGTGCCAGGGAAGCCAAAAGCTGTACCTGACTGGCATGAAATAAGGGACACTGCAGACTATGACACAGAAAATAGGGGTGAAGTCCGAAACACGCTCCAGGCAAACAGCAGTGTACAACTGCTCTTCACCGCAAAGTCCGAATGTGTATGAAGAGTTTTAATTGCTAAGGCATGTGCATATGATAAATGCCATTTACAAAAATGTTTGATATACAAAATTGAACATGGATCAGTAAAAGTCATTTTGAAAATTCACCTCAGTTATATTAATGAAAGTTTTGAGATGCAAGTGGTCGTTTAGATGTCAATTTGAGACTAGAGCATTAAAGCTTATTTTTCAGAAGTTGCTAAGTATGCACCCTCCATCTTCCATTTGGAAGGACTTCATGCTGACCATCAACAACCTGTATCATTCACTTTTGACAATTCTGGTCACTCAGTAACATCAAGCTGCTTTAAAGTTTTACACCGTGATCATTGCCAGCGTGCCGGACGGAGGAGAGCACACAAACCAGTGCTCCCCCAGTGACTTCACTTGCAAGCCTGGCTCCAGCGCCCTGCCAGACGAAGTGCCAGGCAATCCCTCTGGTCTTTGCAAAGATGCCAGCGTAAGCACAGCGGACCTCCCCCCTCCTCTGCTTGCTGCCGTTCCCGCTGTGCCACCCTGCCTTGCATGGGTGCCAGCGTTCCTGCGGCTGGGCTGGGCTGCAGGCGAGGGAAGGGATCCGACCAGACATTTCCCCCATGCCCGCACAGGCTTGGCACACGAGGTGGCACGGAGGCAGGAATGAAAGGTGTGGGAGAGATTGCAGAGACACCGTTCTAGAAAACTCCCCCCCGACCCCCACCCTTAACCTTTCCCTTTGCCAGCTTTATGCTCACCTGCCCCCTCCAAGCCCTGCTCCGAAGCCAGGGCACGCTGCGGGCGCAGACCTCGGCCCCAGCTCGGGCTACACCAGCATGGCTCTGGGGTGAACCCATGGCTTGAAGAAGGAACAGCAGCATCTGCTGAAGCACCAGTGACTACAAAATATCTTCACGTGCGTGTGTGTGTGTGGAGGGGTTCGGGGGGGACAACCCAAGCCCAAGCACTAGGTAGGCACTGCAGAGCCTACCAGGGAAATGTACATACATCTTTCTCCGCAGGCAACATAACTTCAGCGTGGACAAAATAGCACATTTCACAGCATTGTGCAGAGAAGCTTGAAAAGCCACAGGCCACCTCACAACGTTACCTTACAAAAGTAAAGTTTAAATAAAATTAAATGTAAACAAGTTCACTTTAGTGCCTCTCCTTTTGCTTTGGGCCCAGACGCATCATTATTTGTTGTGACAGTACACGAAATGACACCTCTCACCTTCCCGTCTAATCCTGATACCACATTTCACTCCCTGTTTTGGCCAACTCCCATATCCCACACACTTGCCATTTCCCACAGCTGCATGTAGTTGTTCACTGCTTTGAAACGTCCCTTTTTAAGGTATATCTCTACATATGCTAAAAAATTAGTCTGTGGGTTACATGGAACTATAAAATAAGACCAAGTTAGGATGCATAAGAAAAAGACTACAACGGGATTGGAAATTGTGATTATTACAAACAATCTCTTTTTGGTTTTCCTCTTCCTCTGATGCATGTACACACATACATTTTGCTGGTCATCTGTCACATTGCATTCTTAGGAAGACGATAGATCTTTTTGAATTAATAATTGTCTAAAGTGCATTCTTTAAATACTCAAGCTGCCACATTCTTTTTTATTGCCCCTCTAAAAATAAATTGGCAATCTTAAAGGTAATTGCATGAACTGAAAATACAAATATTGTTCAAAGAATTAAAAGTGAGTATTAGCTTTCAGACCAGCTTAAAGAATGCCAGACTATAAAGGTTCTCTTCACGGGCTCTCCCACTCAAAACGATCCCTGTGGTCTCTGTAGTACAAATTCTGTGTTGGCACTTATAAAAAACATAATTATTATTTGTCTTAGAAATTATGATCTGAGAAATCCCCAGAATGCTAGGCTAGGGTGCACAAGAACGATTCAAAATTAACTATGATTTCAAATCTCACTACTGAATGCTAAAATATTTCATTTCCCTGCCAGCCCTCTTTGGTCACATTAACATTATACAAGAAACACAGCAAAAATCCTTTTGAGAAGAATCAGCGTTAAAAAACTGAAACCATCAATAATGTAATTGGTCGATGCCTGCATCTGGTTGCTACACTGAATTATTGCTGCTATGGAGATCTCTGAGGATAAGAACCAGTTTCCCAGGCCAGAAGATCAGCCTTTGAATCTGCATTTGGTCACAGAAACCTGTTTTGTTTGGGGTTTTTTCCAAGCCAATGGCTCTAGCCACGTTTCTGTTTCTATAAATAAGGCTCAGGACAACTGAAACCTCACCTATTACTCCGAAAGTTCCTTTCCAAAATTGCAACAGTTCTTTGAAGAAGCACCTGTAACAGCCACCTTTACCTCTTATCAAGCCCATACATCTCTTTTTCTTCAGTACAGTTTCAGAACTTTTCTACACTTTTTCCCCCAAATATTCCATCGTTCCCAGAGCATTCCTCAGGACATGAAGCTGTTTACATGACGCATTGTTATCTTGTTCCCAACAGCTGTGGGAGTTTCGTGCTGCCACCCATCTAAACTTTCCACAGTATCTCCTGCCAAGGACTTGCCCTGTTCCCTGCCAACCTCAGTTACATCATACCAAATGTGATCTAATTTGCAGATATGCTCAGCACTCAGATTTAGGACTGAAATCTGAAAGAGTTACAGATTCACAGTTTTTTTAGGGCGGGAAAACATTCTCAACTTTCAGTGTCAAAACGTCTGTATCAAGTTGCACTGATCCATCTTTGCGTTATACAAATATTCACCTGTACGGCCATGAAGTCACCACACACCTTCCTCAAAGCAAATGAAAACAACTGTTAAAATAAACCTGCTAAGTCAATCTCGGTCAAGATGCAGAAAGTAAGTTTTTACTTGTAGACAGAGCTTCTTACACATGACACCTTTCCCAGTTTTCACTGGGGAAAACTGAGGCACTAAGTGATGAGGTAACCCCCGCAGCTGCAACACTACCCATGTATCTCCTGGGTCCCACTCCCAGCTCCAGGATCGTGTTCGTTTATTGAAACAATTAGTCACTACAAACCAGTCAGTAAGCACATGCAATATTCAAACAGTTGAAGAAATGGATGAAAGGTCAATAGAAGTTCTAGTTACATTTAAAAAAAAAATGTCAATTTTAAGTACACAGGTGGTACCTTGTAATTCTGACTCAAAGCTGTAACTCTTCTAGAATACATATATATAAAATTAATTCAGATCAATTTGCTGATCAAGTTCATAACGTGTCACTGCAGCACGCTGCAGTTCTGGGCAGAGAGCAGAAACAGTGCAGAAGGAAGAAGAAAAGGAGAACTCCTTACCCTGTTTTTTCTGCTGAAGCTGCTGTTGCTTTATCACGAAACTACAAAGCAGGTTACATGAGAATAGTTACCTACATGAATATCCAGCACAGGCTGATTTGAATAATTACTACTTAGTGTAAGCAAGGATTGCAAAAGCTGCTCTTGTGCTTCATATAGTAGAAAAGTCTTTTTGCCCCACATTTAAAGTTGCAGATTCAAACCCCAAAAAGTATAAGGCAACTGAATAAAAGACAACTGTTATTAATCCCTGTTCAAATAGTAAATTTCCTAGAAATACAAATATAGAAAAATATAATTTAGCATAATCTGTCACAATTATAAAATTGGACCTGAGGGGGAAAATACTGTAATGATATCTGAAATGTATCATACACCAGAAAAAGAAGAAGTAAAAAATACTTGGACTTGCTTTTTTTCCTCCTCTTTTTCTAGCAGCAGACTCTCAGAAACCACTTCTATCATATGCAAGCTTTTTTTTTTTTTTTTAACTGAGAGAAATGCAATTTGGCGGGACTACTTTCAAATAGATTTCAAAATTACACCCAAAGGGTTTGCAAAACCTTAGTCTCTGTTTGAAAGCCAGCCAAAGAATAACTGGCTAATTTTATATACAATCAGACCCTCTGAAACTAAAATTCATATTTGCCTGCACTAAATTTAGGTTACAAAGTAAACAGGCTAAGGGTAACTCAGTGACAGCTCTTTGACTGGAGATTCTGAGATAACCGTGTGATATTGCAAAATATCCTTTGTTCAACTGAAAGCTACTCACGTACACACGCGGGAGGAGTATTTCATTGCAACCAGCACAGGTTTTCCAAAATTCCTCAGAAACAGGCTCACTACATTTTACAAAAACACAAGCATTTGTTATCTTTCAGGACTATAACTTAGGTATCTGGGGTAAGCGAAGCAAACAATACTGGAAAAGTGACAGTCCCTCTTAGATAGGGTCGGCTGGCATCGAGGGGGTTCATCACACCAAACTGGACCATCAGCTCATCAACCATCACAGAAGAGAAGTAGAGCCAGAAGTGCACAGAACAGCTCGGGAAGAATGGTAAGAGCAGCAAAAGGGCTTCTTTCCCCTTACAATGATGAGCTCAGATTTAGGAGAATGACACGTACATGTCTTCAAATCATTTGTAAACTCAGCTATTGCTCTGCGTTGTGACCTCCTGTAAGCAGTACACTCCAATGACTAAGTTATCCTTTCACAACTTTATAGTGCCCTTTCTTCAATTCCCTTACAAATGTAGGAAAGGAACCTCTGCTTTATGAAACAAAAATTACATTATTACCATCCATGATAGAGAAAATATGTTGACATGGGAATTTTTTTTTCTATTTAAATCATTTACTGCTAACTTTGAGTTAGCAACGTTATAGGATACCACACAAAGGATGGACTGGTCAATTTTCACTATCCTCAGCAACTTCTTGTATTTTTATTCATTCCTCTACAGCCAAGTATTTGTAGCTTTTCTTATTTCTTCCACGTAAAAGTTCTGCAATACCTGTAAACTTACACTAACTATTTTGCCTTCAGTTTATTCCAATCAAAAACCTCTTTCACATTTTTAATGTTCTTTGCTGGAAGAAAATAAAGCTGAAACAGTCTGGGAAAGAGGAAAGCAAGGCACAAAAAAAGACTTTGAAACATCAGTTAAAGTAGCAAAATCCAAAAGTTTTCTCACCCTACTGACCTTCTGCACGCTCAGCCACCTGTCTTTTCTAAAGATAAAAAGCTTTGGAGTATGTCACTGCCTCAAGAAATAGTATTGGCGACAGAGCAGGTATTCAGCTCTCGCATTGAAGGCTATTCCCAACTTCCCATGTTTGTTTTGTTAGTCAAAAGGTATTATGAGTTCACCTTGAGATTTCACTGAAGACTAGAAAGTCTTTCTGTACTAAAAATAAGCAAAACCCACTGCCCAAGAGTTGCAAATCTTTCTGAACATGAACTTGTTCTCCTACTGTATTTATTGCCTGCAAAGTGACGTTGGTACGGCTGTAACATCTCCAAGCCTGTGTTTCTGCTGCTCTTTCAATGCTTGTGAAAAGAATCATTCCTGTTCTTCACCGTCATCTATACAGATTAAAGTTTAACCCCTGCCTTCATCCACCCCCCCCTTTTTTTTTTTTTCTTCACACAGAGTAATAACAATGTGACGTGAAAGGCTGATTGTTTATGTTGTTGGGGGGAAGAGGTCTCTATATGTATGTACATACATAGAGAGTAGTTCCCAATTCATCATATTCATGGCAAAGGTAATTAAAAACATATGCAAAGCCATACCCCGAAAACCTCCAATACCCTGCCAGTCCAGTTTTTTAGAAAATTAGATAGTTCTGTAACCACACACATAACGTGGCTTTGCATCACCTCTGCTCAACCCATTTCCAGCAGTTAATGGTTGCTATTATTTCCATAATAACACTATTAGCACTAGCTACTATTGTTAAATTCCACTCCAAATTCCAAAGTTACCACCTTATTTTTGCTGTAGACTGTGAAAAGCTTTCGAGGTGGCCTACCGCAATCGAACAGTGCTTCCCACAGAAGAAACCCAATTTCTAGTCTTCTTCAGGCAGTTCTGACCTCTTCTACTGTGGTTTTGGGCTCACCAGAAGCCATATGCAGTCTGACATAAACTAAAATATCCTGTCTATCAGCAGGGTTTACTGCATTCACACAGCTTCCACGCAAGACCTTTGCTTATTTGGTGGCCTTAGCACACCAGCAGATCAAACTTTTAGAAGATACACTTCTCCCCAGCTGGGCCTTCTGACAAAACCTCCTGCAACAACCAGCAAAATCAGCTAGGTTTTAATTGTCACACATTTGACTCAAGCAAAGGAAGCTTAAGATTGGAGAAGGCAATTAAAAAAAAAAAATACACAGCTTCACTTTCTCTTTAAAGACTTCTTTTTGAGGGTATATTCCTGATTTTTGAATGAGCGAAGCAATGCTATCACAGCGATGGATTTAAACAGCTGACTGAGGATGCTGCCGCTAACTTTACACACTGCCTGGTGTGGCACTTGTTGCCATTTCCATGATTCCTAATCCACACTGCTCAGGTAAGGACCAAACCCAAGCCTCAGTGACATTTTTATGCACTGATATTCAATATTAACCCTTAGAAGGGACACGTAGGTTTTCCCGGGTCTGAGCTTTGTTGTGCAGGTTTATTTTTATTTCTAAATACCATGTATAGAGTGCAGTGAAAATGGTAAACTTAATTTTCTGCTGACATACAGCAGCTCTTACCAGCTGTGGTGCCATCACCAGGACTCGAGGATGCTGCGAGCAGTTTGACTGCAGCTGGCCAGATGAGGCAGAGCGGAAAGAGATTTACTTTTTCACTTGTGCAATGTAAAGGTCTGGTGAAGAACAGTAGTTTGGTTTATTTGCACAAATACAACTGGCCCACAGCTGATAGAGAAGAGGTGGAAGGTAAAGTATGAACAGAAAGGGAAGGTCAGGGTCTGAATTGGGAGGTAGTATGTGG
This sequence comes from Himantopus leucocephalus, assembly GCA_003993805.1. NCBI lineage: Eukaryota > Metazoa > Chordata > Aves > Charadriiformes > Recurvirostridae > Himantopus > Himantopus leucocephalus. The sequence continues at coordinate 72,330,058 of RSEF01000004.1, read as the reverse complement.
TATACCGGTCCTTCTTACCAGTATGTACCTTCAAAAGGAGACAGTCCTCCTTGTTCTGGCAAATATTTTCAAAGTAAGGTTAGAGAAGAAAATGGAAGAACTACCTCCAAACCAGCATGCCACTGATTTGGAGGAGCAGAAGCTCACAGCGGAGTCTATTTACTTCACTTCCACATAGACCGAAGGCTACTCCACCAGTCCCCCACTGGCTCTGCGGCACTGGGTGGACATTCCGCAAAGCAGAGCTGCTGCCTCAGCCTTTTTCCTAAAAAACCTCTTCCGATAAGAGGGGAAGAGAAACAGTAACTCCCAGTTACTAAAGAAACAGTCAAAGATAAGATTGGCAAAGGAAATGGGCGATGCTTGGGCAAAAGCTCTTCCTAATTCTCCAGTAAGCTGGAGATTTAGAGGGCTGGAAAAATAAGCATTCTGCTAAATCAGAGGTTGAACCTAATTCTGTTTAGGAATCCTAAAGCTCACCATTAAGTAGGAGGTCAATTGCTATTGTACACAAAACTGCAAATCTTAAGAAAAGCAAATCAAATCTATGGGGAAGAAAAAAAAAAAAAAAAAAAAAGGTCAACAGTGCCTGAGGCTATCCTTCTTTTTAATTACAATAAAGGAGTCAGTTTAATTCACTTTCTTCACAACTTGCGTTTGTTTTTCCAAATGTTATACAATCTCAGGTGAACTTATGATGTATTACACCAAAAATAAGCTCAATTTATTTCAGTATTCAAGACGCTCTTTTGACATAGTCTAACTAAAGTACTGTAATACATACAATTTTTGACTTGCTTTTATGCACAGGGAATGACTAATACTTCCTCAGTTACTTCTCTTTCCAAACACTCTAAGATGAACTTTTTCCCCTAAACAACTACTTGTTCTCCGACTACTAAAGTTAGAGAACTACTTGTTCTCCAACTACTAAAGTTAACTCTTTCTACTCTGCCAGCATACATGCCACGTAACTGATACCAATACAACGAACCTAACTTCGCACTAACTTGAACGTGATCACAGTCTTGTTTTGTACCATGGGGCTGACATACCTCTTAAAGCGGAGAATGGTAGAAGTAAGCCACCTATTAACCATCTAGCACCACCTCTCCTCTGGTCCCAAACCCATTCATTCTGGAGCTAGAACCAATCTCCTACAATAATATTTCAACACCTAAAAGCAACAGCCAGCCTTCTAGATCATTACTTGTGATCATCTTAAAAGCTACCAAGAAAACTCAGTTGGGCTGAAGGAAAGTTCTTCTGGCTTAAACATACTTTGCCAGCAATAAGCAAACCTGAAGTACTCTTAAGGAGGCTGTCGGTACTCTGCTCCGAAGGACTGCCACAGCAAAGTGCCACTGGTACATCTACATGGCACAGCTGAAGCCATAGAAATTCTGGCTTGGCTCCTGATGGCAGAAAAGCAGTACCAGCACTACCCTGCACTTGCATTACTGAACACTACCCTGGAATTACTCCTTCAGGTGCAGATTCTGCTGCACTTGCTTGTGAGCCTAGCCAGCTCGTTGCTAGCTTCTCTCACCTGAACTCCATTGAAAAAAGAAAACCACAGACAGGCCCAAGGATGAACATCTTGAGTCACTCATTCCTGGGCTGACATAAAATTTTCCAAAGGATGCCATGAACTGCATTTGTTTTAAGTTTGATAAAGGCTTTATGAATTAAAAATATTTTTTCCATGTCTCACAAGAGGTACGTAGAAGTGGTCTGTAGGTACGTCACACATGAACTAGAAGCAGGCATCAATTATGACTTCACCTCAACGAGTCTCTGTCCTAGGCTACCCTTAAATGACCTGATACGCTGTGCATACGGTCAAGGAGCACCTATAATTCCCTCAACGCCTGCAGGAAATCCAGTGATATGAATACAGAGGTTTTGAAATCCATCCTCAAAAGCCAGCTTTTAGTTATAAAAGCTCAGACTATCCAGTCCATGGGAGCCCTGCTAGACCAGGTTTAATGATCTGACAGTATTGCAAAAGGCAGCAATTCACCCTTGCAATGTGCCAGCCAGCAGTACAACTAGCGAGATGAGTTTATTTGGAGAAGTTGCTCAAAACTGAATTGAATCAAAACAGCATTTGGTTTTAAGACACCCTGCAAACATCAACTATATATGCTGTTTATTGCTAGGGAAGCAAGCTATTTACCTAGCACCCTCTCACCTGCTTTTTGCACTTATATTTTATTCACAAGAAATGTAAAGGAACTTTTTACTTCTCCAGGGAAACTACCATTTCCCAAATTGATAGCAGGTGGTAGCTCCTTATCTGTTTGTCTTCTAAGATTATTTTTATCATTTCAAGCATCAGATTTTCTTTAGTTGGATGAAACTGTCTCATCAGAATTCAGATATATCACTTCTGCAGTGCTCCTCAAGATATTCTTTTTTTTCCCCTCCCATTGCAGCTATATAGAAACTATATTGCTTCCCAGAATGGATAAAAACTTGTATCACCTGCAGCATAAGAGCCAGCTGAGTGCTTTAGTATGCACAGAACGACAGCTACACATGCATCCTTGAGTCTGAGTGCAAAGGAACAGCTTGTGGGAAAATGAGTCCAGATCCATCTGTAATAAATTAGCTACTTCCCAGCTAAGGACTGCATGATCATAGAAGTAAGCACGTGGCTGGGAAGAGCTGCAAGGAAGTCCTGAGGTCAGGGAAAGTTTGCAAAAAAGTAGTTGGCTTTGAGGGAATTTGAGGGGAGACTCTTAGGAATGCAACTTGCAGAAGAGAAACCTACCTCTGGATAAGCACCAGGTTAGAGAGACGTGATGGCTGCTGTATTGTTTTGCTGTCATATTAACACCAATTTAACAGAATCAGATAAGATGGCCCTGAACCAGCTCCAGGGATGTGCTGTTACTTTTTCATGGATTGTTGAAGACCACAGTCTACTCTCCATATTGCTAAAATCATGATCTTCTTTATATCTTTTATCAAACATCCACCCTTCCATGAAGTCATTCATGTAGCGTAGAAGTGAGCCAAGTTTATGTCTACACCATAACAATAGCTGTTAACAGCCCTGTTGTAGGCACAAAACCAACCATTCTCTCTCTAAAAAGAGAATAAGCTTAATAAAATCATACCCTCTTTTTATTTTGCCTTTTAGTTGCTTTGCAGATGGTCTGTTAAGAACATCTTAGCAGCAAGCTGTAACACTGAAATCGATGCATTTCACGGAGTAATTAGGTTATCTGAGGCAAGAGTTAAACAGGTTTGTAAACAAGAGATTAAGCACAGCTCCTGCAGGCCCTGTACCCTCCACCAGGAGGAATTCCAACATCTATACAACAGCATTATGCTTTTAACAAAATTAAGCTTGCAAAAGATGTAGCCCAGGTAACCCTATGCTACGTGGTAAGATGCTAGCAATATATACTAGATATTTACAGAACATAATTTTTACATCATCATGACAGTTCAACTCAAACCGAATACACCAGAAACTATACTATGTTTAAACACATCCATTAATAGGGCCGTTAACATGAAAAATATACACTTATATTAAGAACTGGTTTTAAATAGAGACAGAAACAAGCACCCACTAGGCTATGCGGAAGCTACAGAGTAAGAAATTAATTCAATAATTAACAGGGGAATTTCAGCTGAAGACAAAGCTGTGAAGTTGACTCAGATGATGAACTACTGGCCACAACTCATACCTATTAGTCAACGTGGATGCCAACACATATTTCCTCTCAAAGTCTTTATTTTGAGGCAGTATTATAAGGCCACTTTAAAACTGTTGCTTTTTTTGCACCTTCCGAGTGGCTTAGCCCCAAGCCTCTCTCATGCAGACAGTGCTGATACACCTAAAGTTACAGGTCAGAACTGCCTTCTGTGTGTGAGGAGAAACCCAAGGCAGCAAGTGGGGGACAGGAAATACTGCAAGTTCCTGTTTGTCAAGTTTCCCCTGCATCATTTTTACCAGGATACGTCCCCTCCGCTACGAAACAAGGACAAGAGATTGGGACCCAAAATGAATGACCATTTACACTGCAGCTGAGATCTCATACTACTGTTCCCACATCTGGCAATTCAGGGCTATGCATACCAAAGCGGTGGCGTTGGCAAGGTCAGCGCTCTTATCTTGTGATTCCAGACCCTCTTACCCTGTTATGTTGGGTAGGTTACAGGGAAAATTTCCCATAAATGAAAATCGAAATTCCCTCCCCATCGTACCACACCCTCGCTTCACTGAAGTGGGACAACACATCTCTTGCTGCAAGAACTACCACTTCATCGCACTCAAAATTGTAGAAGTAATGCCAACAGACCAAATTTCATGTTCTCATGCCTTGTGCATGTCTAGCTGACATACTACTTGAAGGACTGTATTTAGAGCAGCTTCCGTTTTCTTTCATCAGCTAACAAAGCCTTTCAGTTTCTGTGTTGCTTCATGCTTGAACCATATGTATGTTATGATAGGGATTAAAAATTAAAAAACAGACAGAGGCCTCTTCAAGTAGAATCCACACTGCTGGGTACTTTCTGGAGAGACGCTTGGAAGAGCGAGACCTATTTTCCTGAAGTTATCGAAGCAGATCCCACAGAGTTCTACCCTAAAATTATTTGTAGAGTTCTGTTAAGTTGTTAAGCCGCATTTCAGCCACTTACTAATAGTCTCCACATACAGGACTGAAAATCCTGGCTGTGACCTTGAAGAATTTCTTCTTCATATACAGTGCAGCCTAAGCAACAAGGAATACCAAAGTACTTCAGTTTCATTCATGTCAAAATATAAGTATTAATTCAGGGAAAAAAATTCTCACTGGATCTGAAAATAAACACAACTGATGCAGTGCTGTGGTCTCGTGTTTTCCCTTCCCGCTCACTCCTGCAAGGTAGCAAAGCAGCTTGTTATCTCTGCTCCCTTTCACACCAGTTCTCAGTTGTTGGGGTGTTTCAACTGTGGTGAGCTAAATGGGGAATGAGAGGGACTTGTTGTTGTCACAGGACATTTATCATCTTAAGGAACAGCATTCAGCTTAAACTCTCTTTGAGACATCATGCAATATGGTCCTTAATGCTTGATAGTATCTTACTCCACACTCCAGTCCCATTGAGGTCAAAATTACAAGGAGTAAAGTTAAGACACTGCAAAGGCAAGGTAAGATAGTCCTTTATGGCAAGGTCTCAGGTTTTCACGAGGAGTGCCTACCTCACACTGACTTTCAGAGTTAGTTTCAGTTCAAGAGATCCAGAAAAGTAACTAAATAAAATTGAGGGAATTTCACTGCTTGCCCATGACTTTATTTTTTAATCAGACAACTGTAACCCCCTTCATGCTTTGAGAGAGTGTCTTGGTGGGAAAAGAGAGCTGCTGCAATGGCGGAGGAGCCGCCTGCGGCCCCTGACGCAGAACCACAGCTCTCCAGCCAACCTCTGTTCCCACACCCTACAGCTTTTCACCGTGTCCTTCTCCCAAACTCCCCTGTAAATATGCCTCCTCCCAACAACCGAACCCGCTCCATTCAAGCACCACTGTGGATGCATGAGAGGTCCCCCTAACCTGCAAGCCAGGCACCAGCCTTCAGTGCTGAGGACAAGCTGGTCCTCACAGACTAATGTGACAATGCAAACCGAAACAGCCCAACCAGCCACGGTCTGAATGAAACAGTGGCCTGATGGGAAAAGAAAACCACATGGGGCTACGTAACTAAACATATCTCATGATGCATTACATGTAAGTAAACTGAATTCAAGTTGCACTGGCAGTTTTGAACCAGCCACTCTTACACCTAAATGCTAGATTTCTTCATGCTAAAAAGTGTTCTTTTAAGCATCTTTGCTGGATACAGTTTAGGTAGCAATTTTACTTCCAAAAGATCCCAAAGTATATTTAAGGTTACCAGTTTAAAGGATCTTCCATGGGACAGAAACAGCGGCCCATTCAGCTCAACTCAGTTTACGTGTTCAGAGCACATGCCCCGAATTGGGTCCCACAACCCAAGGTGGGACAGGCCCCCTTCTCTCCTCCTCCCACTGTGGCACTGGGAACGGCTGCGGTTTGCAACTTCAGCTGGGAAGAGATGCTCGTAGCTGGGGAGGGGGGAGAGGAACACAGACACACTTATTCTTTCTGCCAGGATATGAAGCTCGAGCCTGTGATATAGGACATCCTGTAATTCACAGGACAAGCAGCAACCCTGAATGCATTAAGAATTTGACGTATTGTGGTTCTCTCACCTACCCTGTAGACTGGTGCAGAGAACCTGACAAAATGGGGTTTTTTTTTGCACAGGGCTGCCTAGCGCAGAGGTACAAGGGATACTACGTTCAGCTAAAACTGAAGGGCACTTATCATCTGGGTCTGATGGCAACTTATGTCGCTATCCTGGGGGCAGGGGGGAGGTCTTATTTTGTTTAATAAGCAGAAATGGTGAGGAATTGGTCCCAGCCTAACATGACAGGGATGACAGGGTAAGTGCACTCTCCAGAGTGGCAGTGTCTTGCCCAGACCCTGGTTCAGAGGGAAGAACCCCACTGCCTCTACCACCCAAAGCCAGGTTTTTCTGCCCTACATTCAAGTGGAAATGAGGCCTAGATCTAAAGCACTCTTACGATTTAATCAGATCGCAGCTCGTCATAGGCACAGGGCTGAGTAAAACCCCTCCTGGCAGGAAACTCAGCTGTGACCTACTTGAGCATACATGAAGTTATACCCTATATGTGGTGAAGCGGTACCCATTCATACATCCACTGATAAGAGAAACATGAATGAGGAAAAGCAGGAGTGCCAAGAAAGCATTCATCCAGGTTCCACATAGACCAGCACACTGCAACCTTTTTTCTTTTTTTTCCTTTTTCCTGCATTTGTTTAATGTCGCATAAGAGTTTCACCTCAAGAAGCAAAACAGGGAAACCCAGTTGGCAGCCTGCTGCCCCTCAGAAGAGGGGCTACAACTGCAAACGTGGCCAAACACTTCTCCCCATCACCAACAGCCCCAAGAGCCAAGTCCCACAGCTGCCCCTGGCTGATGGGGAACAGCTCTCGTACATCAGCTGTCAGCCAGGCTCGGGCTCTCTCAGAGCAACTCCTCTCCCTGCGGCAGGGTCTCAAAAACCATCTCTCCTGCCCACAGTACCAAGGCTGGACCACACCAAGCTAGGCACGAGCTTCACTGAACCGCCCAGAATACAGGACAGAGGTATCCAGCCAAGATGCATCTTTTCAGCAATGTCATTTTCCTCCTAAATGTTTGGGTATTGTCAAAACCAAAGACTTCTCCTAGGCGATGTCATTCTTCCTAAGAAAGGTAAACCCTGCCTGGGAAGGACAGACCTACTCCCAGGAGGCTTCTGCTGCTCTTCTAGAGAGTTCACGAACCCATTTGAACACAGCGGTCACTTCACAGCGCTTGCAAGGAACAGACCTCTCCTTACTCCATCCCACCTCTGCGTTTAGGATATCATAAAAACCCGCTCCCCTGCCCACAAAGCATCTCCTGCGATGAGACTCGTCTCCCCACGTGCAAGAGAAGTCTGTCTGGTTTTCAAAGTTTTCTCTCACATGGTATTTTCCCTGACTCTGAATCACAGCCCGTGTTGCTGAGCCGGGGCAGGGGATGACTGAGAACTGCCGGAGCTGTAATGGCCACGGGGCAGTGGTCAATCACAAGCCTCTGCTCCCCAGTTCCTCTTCTGCCATGCCAAAGGGCATACGCATCCACCAGAACGCTGGCTTCCCTCCGCTACACACCGCTTTCTTCCCTAATGCTTTTTCCTTTAGAAAATACACTTAGAAAACCAGACCAGAAGCAAGAGAGCAGAGTGCTCCTCTGCCTGAGGGCCAGCAGAGCAAATGGGGGATTTGCCTTTAGAAGTAACAGCCTCCGTTAACAAAAATACGTTTCTTGAGACCCAATTGACCATTTGTTAAAACACTGGTGCAATTTCACTGTTTTCTGGAGAGCTGTACCCAGCGACATATCTAATGCCTACTGCTAGCCCGAGGCCTCTGCCAGGAGACATAGGGTAAATTGGGATGATCCCTCCACAGTGAGAAGGTCTGCTGGGCTGCAATCAGTGTAACGAGAGCCATTTCCTCGCATTTTGCATAACGGAGGAAGCCATGGTTATCAGCAGGTCACTTAATGAACAGCATCACTCTAACTTCCACCGGGCAACGACTGACTGACCATTGCTGTCACTTTTTAACCAACTGGTAATTCCGTACAAATAGATGCATCTACGTAATAATAAAAATATCTGTAGCACAAATCCAAAAATATATGATGGATGCCCTTCACAAGCATGTATGGTCTTTGAAATATAAAATCCCCCCACTTCAGGCCTTCTTCTCCAAGCCAACCTTTACTCCACTTTGCCCAAGTACTGCTTTCCATATCTTTCAATTTTTGTACTGCTATTTTCTTATCCTATTTCTGCAGGAGAGCTATTGTAGACTGCTACAACAATCTTTGGCATACACATGATTCTTTGGCATACACAGACTTGCCTTTTCTTAAAGCACAGTTCCAAGTTCAGCAGTGAAAAGGTAATAGGTTACTGAAAAAAAGTCAAAACAAGCAAAAGAACAAAAACATCTTAGAGGTCAATGGTTAACGGAGGCTGAAGACATTTTTTTCCGTGATCTTTGCACTGACAGCAGGAAGCACAGCTTTCCATTGTTTAATACACAGAAAATGTTTTGCATGTTTGTGATACAAATATTTGTATGAAACTTACACCCCTGTGCACCTTATCTTGTGTACCCAGTCTGTAAGCTAACACAGCACAGAGGGAAATCTACAACGGGTTGCACCTACATTTGGTGGAGGGGGAAGACTTCTTGATGCTTCCAAGCAATTCTGTGAAAGTAACCACTTCCTAGTTATTTTAACGTTAATTACGGGATAGCACACTATAACTGCATTTCTGAGTACAATGTTGTTTCAGGGCAAGGTGAAACAATATGAAGCTGGTATTTTATTTTTCTCCCTTTCTAGCCGTTGTAGGCAGTCAGCCAGGTCACTGGATACATTGCAATGCCAAATCCACAATATTGAGCCCATACCTAAGAATGAAAATTTAACTTAGGACAGAATTTTAGCTGCCTTACAATCAATGATTTTAAAAGATTTTTTAAAATTCTACATTAGCGTAAAAAAAAAAAAGAATTATTAAAAAATAAGGTGGTACTCCTGTAAATTTTGAAGGGCTAATAAAATCAGGTCTGGCAGCTGAGAACTAGAGTTATTTCACAACGGAGGTCTAACTGGCAGTATGTTTTATCTATGTGAACTCCCAAATTTGTTTTTGATTTTCACACCTGTGAGATTATCACATTAAAAAAAAAAGAGGAGGGAGTAACCAGGTGCCAAATATAACCACATTGCCCTGTTTTCAGTGGTTTCAGTGGGCAAGCTCACATAGAAACCATTTAGTTCAAAATGCTCATAATATTCATTTTGAATTTTAGCAGAACATGTAAAGCACCCTTTCGTGGAGGACTAAATGCAGAGACAAATGTGATTAATGCACCATAAGATGTAATTTCTCAATAAATAAAACACGTAAAATCAAACCTAGAGAAATATGAAAACTATCAGAGGAGAGTCTGATAGCAAATGGGCTTTTTCCTGATGTAGTCCCCTTACGAACCATAACCACCAAAAGGCTTCGAGCAGCACCCTGCCCCGGAGCTACCTCCCCACCTACACGAGCAGTGCCCATGAAATGAGACCAGGGTGCCTAAAGGGCCTCTTCTGCACAGGTGGCACGATCCAAGGAGCGCGGCTGGTGTGCTGAAAGGAGAGAGGAGCAGGTGCAAATATCACCCTCAGTACTCCCTCAAGTGTAACTGGGAGCCTATTTGTATGGGTGCTGTTTTCTGATGGCCCGAAATACCCTAAGCATTTACATAGCAGTCGTCGCTGGAGAGTTCTGAGAAATTAAACAGCGATGCTTCACCCTGCAGCCGCGCTGTATCAAAGGTGAGGCAGCTGGATAAAGCATTGGCAACGTTTACTCGAAAATAAAAACAAATGCTCCAGAAGCAAGTACTCACAAGACAGCTTTTTATCTGCATTTTTGCTATGGTCTGTTTTTCCAGCTATAAGAGCTACAGTCTCACTTATTCGACTACATAAAACACCACGAAGTATTGCATTTGTCACAGCAAGGCACACACCTGTCACGCCAAGCAGAGAGCTCGCGGCCACCTCCACACTAAAAGCTCAGTTTACGGTTCAAATAATTATCGGTTCGGACTTGTAGGGACGCAGAAAAGGGAGGTGGCGGAAAAGCATCGCGCAAATGCTGTCACCTCCTGCGCAAGCCGCAGGTACGCTGTGTCCCAGCGCGAGGCTACCCGAGAGCGTACCCCAAGAAAGGGTAACCAGGCCGTGGGACAGAAAGCAGGGGGAATCACTGAGACGACCGACCTCAGACACAAGGCTAACCGTGCCTTGAGACGAGGTGGCACAGCCGTAGCGAAGCCCGGCGGTCACACGGACCTAAGGAAAGACTCAGCGGAGAAAGTCACATAAACAAGCAAATACTCAGCAACTGCGAGCTTTAAAATCGATTTGGCAGCCCGGGTTACGACCCCTTCTACCACGCAAGTTAAGCAAAGGTTTAAAATGCAGCTTTTGTCCCAGCTCCCGCTTACGGACCCCCGGGACACCGGGAGGACGGGACGCTGCCAGCCTTCCCGTGCCGGACGGACGGACGGACGGACAGCGGCCGCCGCTGCGCTCCCTCCGCCGCCCCCCTCCGGGCTCAGCCGTCCGCCCGGCTACCTGCCGGCTCCTTACGGGGACGGCCCCCGCCGCCGCTCGCCGGCCTGGGCTCTGCCTCACCTGGGTGTCCCGGTCCCCGCCGCGGAAGGAGCCCCTGGCGCCGGCGGCGCGGAGGGAGGCGGAAGGAGGGCGGGACGGAGGGGGAGAGGAGGGAGGCACCGCACTGCCCCGCTCCGGCCCGGGAAGGCGGCGGCGGCGGCGCCTCCTCCTCCTTCGCCTCCTCCTCCTGCCGCCGCCCCGCCGAGCGCGGCTCCCCGCGGGGGCGACCCGGACCCTGCACCGGAGCCCGCCGGCCGCCCTCTGCGCTCGGTGCAGGTGCGGGGCGGCGAGAAGCTGAAGTGGCCCCCATCCAACACAGCCGGCGGGAGCTGCCCGGAAACGTGTCGGCGAAGTGAAAGAAAAAGGCAAGTTCTACCCCAAAATCCCGTGCTTGGCTTTCAATGTGTCTCACCGGTGCTTTGGATCAGGTGTTTCTCGTTCCAAACCGCAGGGAAGAGTGAGCACCTACAGGGAAGCGTGGGCACAGCCCTCCCCTGTCCCGAGTGGGCTGTGCACCCTGAGGCTGCTCCTGCGTGATGGCCGTCACAGATGTGCCCCTGCCCAGGTGGTCCCTGGGGTTACGGTTCCTTCCTTTTTACTTAGCCACGTGTAACGGCTGCATCCAGCCACCCCAAAGCTCAAACACTCATCTACAGCCAGAATAACTGAAGGAGGCTTTTTGCTCCCATCAGGAGTGTGTGTTGAACTTCAGACTTCAGGGTCATAGAATCACAGAATAGAATCATGGAATAGTTTGGGTTGGAAGGGACTAGTCCAACCCCCCTGCAATGAGCAGGGACATCTTCAACTAGATCAGGTGGCTCAGAGCCCCGTCCAACCTGGCCTTGAATGTTTCCAGGGATGGGGCACCTACCCCCTCTCTGGGCAACCTCTGCCAGTGTTTCCCCACACTCAGTGTAAAAAATTTCTTCCTTCTATCTAGTCTAAATCTACCCTCTTTTAGTTTAAAGCCATTACCCCTTGTCCTCTTGCAACAGGCCCTGCTAAAAAGTCTGTCCCCATCTTTCCTGTAGGAGCCCTTAAAATACTGAAAGGCCCCTTTAAGTACTGAAAGGGTCTATAGTGAGAAGTCACACAGGCTCTCTTCTTTACCTCCTTCTCTTAGCCCAACCTTACCTGTAGAAACTGTCAGTCTGCAAAACCTCATTGAGAGAAAAAGAGCTCATAAAGTTCAGTTGAAATACATCTCTCATGTTTCTAAGCATCAGTCTAGAGGAAAGCAAGGAGGGTCCATGCCTTTTGCAAGGGAATTGTTTTGTCATGACTAGTGCGTAATAGCTGGATCAACACAGATGTCTTTCTGTTCAGCTCGGAGGAAATGACTTACAGAGTCTTTGTTTTCACTTGGGGGATTTCCTCCAAATTACGCTTTTGGCACTGTGGCCACATCTCCGGTGCCTGTCACACTACTGCTGAGCCGAGGCCGTCACAGGGCTGCATCCCTTGTCATCCCTAGATGGGGCATCTCTGGTATAAACACAAGGGCAGCGTCTATGTGGCCGCCTCGCAGGGGCCAGTCCCACCAGCTCGCTGTCACCACCCTCCCTCACTCCGTCCCCACACATTTGTAGTAGCACACACTCAGGTGTCCATGCAGACCTCCTTACCACCACCACCGATGCGGTCGGTTGTGCAAAGCAGGCAACTTGTGCTTTATTTTTCAAGCAACAGCAGCTATAGCTTTCCCCACCCTGTCTGCTGCTGCTGTGGCAGGAGGAAAAGACAACAAAACTGAACAATTGCTTAAGGAGGGACTTGGAATAGTCCCACCCCATACGGTGCCATTTCTGAGCTGCAGAAAGAAGTGTCATCTAGCAGAGAGCTGTTACGCTACAATGTGACTTGACCAGCAGCAGCTACGTTACTCCTGAGACTTCAACCAGAGCTACAGCAGCAGCAAAGGGACAGCAGAGCACATCTCCCTGTGCACACCACACGCTGAAGGTGTCCTTCTCACAGCTTCTGACCAGGAGTTAACTACTTTGACGTTGATTGGTCAACTGACAGAGCATTTATGGTGAAGGTGTGGATCACAAGGTTTTTTGCAAGCTTTATGAAGCTTGCCAGTTCTCAGTCCTAAAAATGCACTTTTCCCCTCCCACTGTCTTCTACCACACTGGCAGATAAAGACATCAGCAGGACAGCGGGAACCAAGCAACTACAAGATGACACCGCTTCTGAGGACAGGGATAAGCCTCTGAGGGACTGAAGAGGGTTGGTCACTGCCTGGAGGATGGGCTCTGACTCGCTGTGCATGCTTTGAATTATAACTGCTCTGGGCTGGACGGCAGCTGTGAGAGCAAGGAAAAGAGTTCTGCAAAGGCTGGGTGGCAAAGGATGAGGATGTGCTGAGCACTGGGAAACTCTCTCTTAAACGCATGCTGAGCACATGCATTGAGGAAAGGCTCAAATGCTCTCAAAAGCTTTGGGAAAGCTTTGGGGAAAAACTTTGGGAAAGCTTTCCAGAAGCCTTGGGGAAAAAGCATTGCCCATTGTTCTCATGGCTTGGTGAGCAGGGCAGCACCATGCATTTGGATTTCTGCTGCACTGTTTTGGTTTCTCGTGGCCGGTATGCTTTCACTCTTGTTAAACAGAGCAAGTGGTGTGACTTCTATTTGAGAGATGTGCCAATCCCTGCACAGTGCCAGGGTTTGCAAAATTACAAGGGGAAGGAGTTTTCATTTTGCAAGGAGGGTTTTGTTTTCATAGAATCATAAAATGGTTTTCTTCTTCACTTCGTAAATATCTAAATGTGCCCATCACCAGGGCTACTAGTGTGTCCTGATCTAATGTATTTAAAGAGCAAAAGTACTTTTAAAATATTAAGCTTCTTTTATACTTCTGTATAAATTTTACAGCCAGGAGGGGCTGAGCTTTCCATTAAGGGGAATGCTTTGGCTTCAGGATTAAAAATAAATCCACTTTGCAGAAAAAGCAGCAAGTTGGAAGAAGAAATTATTTAGTTTCCCTAAAATTTCACATGCAGAAATGTTACGCAGATGTGGGGAATGCAGAAAAGGAGGGGACATTTCAGGGCTTCAGTTCTATTTCCAGAAGAGCTCGGTGTTCCTTGCTGTTTCCATCTTTTCTCTCCTGCCTCTTAGAAGTTCAGGACCGCCATGGACTGGGGTGCCGTAGCATCAATCCCACCTCTGGGCTACAGGGATCAGGGCACTTGTTGACTGAGCCTTTTCTTTGGTAAGCCCCTGGGGACTCAGTGAACTGAAATGGCAGTGTGATCTTGCTCTGTTTCGGATAAAGGGCCTTCAGCTCCCAGAGCGGTTGCTCTTGCTCTACTGCAAAGGAGGGAACAGCGGTGAAAAGTTCTTACGGCAAAGCGCCATAGGAGGAAGTCTCCACTTTGTGAAAGACTGAGGCTTATGAAATTTCAGGCCCACATGTAGTCTAAAGTACCAGGGAGAGAAACAAAAATATACAAGCAACTTTGATAGACCATCTTTTCCAGCAGTTATTCACCTATTTCTGCTTTGTCATCTCATGGTCCACGTCCATTCTGTCTTTGGAGCCAGTGTTGTTCTTTAGGCAAGCTCTTGAGTCCAAAAAGCCCCTGTGCTGCAATCTTTCTGCTCAGAGAGAAGCATCTCTACCAGTCCCTTGGTCAAAGAGAGGGTCTTCCTCTTTTCCCTTTTTGTGCCCGTCAAACCGTCTTCACCCAATTCAGCCCTTCTTCGTTTCTCAGAGGCTTCTGTGAATTCAGTCACCAATCATTTCCTCTGGTTATTTCTCTTCCCTTTCTTGCTGTGGACAGAAATGATAAACAAGAGTTTTTCTCACTCTCAAGAGGGAACCTTGTGACTGAGAGAAAAATTACAGTAATTCTTCATTGTCTGGTTTCTATATCAGCAAATGTGCTGCTTTTCCTTTCTCCAGCACTTTTTCCCAGTTTTGAGAGATTTTGGGGATGATCATTCCATTGCACCACTGAAAGTAACTCTAAACAGTGGAGTGTAATACAGATCTACCATAAAATATTCTTTCTTGCAGTTGATATTGTTTTCTTGAAGGTGGATGGAGGGACCAGCAAAATAGCTGAAAACCATGGGAACAGTATTTGAATAAGGCTTGGCTGGGAGAAATCAGGAGGCAGGGGAGCCATGGGCTCTCTGTTTGGCAGACCAGCTTGCAAGGTGGGCTATGGATTGCTGGCAGACACTTTGAGCATGTTTTGGGGAGATTTTAACTGGGGGCTGGAGAGCAGAACTCAGTCAGGTACCTCTTCGTGCTGTGTTTTTTTCATCCCACCTCTCCTGTTGACATTGGGCACACCAGTGACATTCACAATGATGTGGAGATCAATACCACAATACTCTACCAAAGTCCTGCACAACTGCACAGAGGTCCATGTTTTGCTTCCAGCTTCCCTGTGAGGCAGCTGCTAAACCCTTGGTTTTGAAGCAGTGCTATAGTTTGCCTTTTAAACTAACAATAAAGTTTTAACTCAAAGTTTAAACAAAAATATGTGTGTTTTGACATTGGGACTCCACAGTTTCTTGAAATTTTAGGTATTCTCAAAGAGTGGAGAGGTCCCAGATCTCAGCATGACTCCAGTAGCTCACATGACCAGCAGGCCTAATGTCACGATAGAGAAAAGATTAGGCATGATGACTTTCAAAGAGCGCAGCAACAAACTGGATCATATGCAAACAATTAAAGAAGACTTGGGCCATCCCGTTATCAGAGAGCAAAGGGCAATAGCAGGTAAACGGGTAAAGACCCCAGCGCTCCAGGCATGGATGAGAGCAGCATAGGAAGGTATTTGAAGGAGAACCAAAAGAAGTTTGTACAGAGGCATCATGGCCAACGCAAATACTATGCAAAGGAACTTATTGCAAAGGTTTTTTAAGGTACCAGATAGTAATGAACATGCCAGAATAATTCGCCAGTTGCTTAACAGTGAGAAATGCATCTTGCAGATGCAGATCTACAAAATGTGCAGCAAAAATTTTGCCCAGTATGGTACAAGGACTTCCACTTAAACCTACTATTTATGCCTACCATTAGAAGAGAGGAAAGGGCTTTTAAGATTTTGAGGGAAACAAGAAAGAAGAGAGATTATGCGCCTTAAATTATTTCTACCTCCTGGTTTGTAGTCATATGGAATAGCTGGGCAAAATAAATACTAAAAGATTACTAGAAAGGGAAGGGAATGAATAGACCTTGACAGGGAGGCTAACTTTCACAGATGGTAATACTTAACTAGTTTACAGCTAACTCCGATATATTTAAAGGAGCTGCATTAATCTTACCTAGCTTCACATATTCAATATGAATGTCTGCATATGAAATTATCATCTAGACTCCTTCCAAAGAGAGAATTCAGCACTTTTAGAGCCCAGTTCATCTGACCTGTTTGTTGTAAGATGAGATGAATTGTCCATGGACAGATTTCTCCTTCTCTCAGCTAATCATTAAAAGCACGACAACTAGATCAGGTATTTAGTGCATCTTCATTGTTAACTTTTGAAGCTAGAGGAGATTAATTTCTTTTTAACATGCCTTCCAGTTCAAGCGTACCCACAGAGTTCCATACTGCAGCCCATTGTAATAGTATCTTCTATAGCTTTCTAGTGGGAAACCAGTAACAAAGTTCCGCCAGCATTGCCACACTGGCTCAAGCCAAGAGTCTCCACTAGTGACTAGCACTTGACACCTAAAACAAGATGTAGGTAGGTCCTAGGATGAAGAGTTGTAGCTCTAGGTAGTCTCATGCAAGTCTGTAACGGTGAGACAATTCCTTAAGCTCTGAAGTTTTAATTTCCTTGCAGAATATTTTTAGTTCCAATTTGGCTGTTTAAACTCTGGATATTCTTGTTATTCATGTGTCGTGGTAACAACCACGCTGTTTAATCTTGATAAACTTGCTGATGCCTATGGCAATGTGTTCCACAGTCTAATTGTTCATTTTACCAAGACTATTTCCCTTCCAGCCTTTTATGTGATTTTGTTTCTATTTGATCCTATCTGTGAAAGAGAGATAAAGATTTTCTTCTTCTTTTTCTACCTAGCTAAGGTAGGGGGGAAAATATCAAGGGTGGGTGAATCCAGCCGCAATGTGTATTGAGGGAACAATAAACCCACACAGTTTCTGCTACATCAAGTGATAGAGCACATGCTCTGCATCAGCTCGTGCTAATGGGAAGTGTTTCAGGACAGGGGGTAGAAGGGGCTCCTTGGGGTCCAGGAGCCATGGGAGATCCCCAGGGGGACAGCAGGGCAGGGCCTCTCAGCCAGGCCCTGTCCCACCACCCCACCCAGGGAGCAGGGCAGGCTTGGGGGGCAGCCAGGTTCAACCAGAGTCCAAATCATCAGGCAAGGTCATGAGGATGAGACAGGTGCAAGGTCAAGCTGGGAAGTCATTCCCATAGGTCAAGGATAGGTCCAGTGACTGCCAGGCAGCTCCATGGTGATGGGGCAGGCCCAAGGTCAAGCCAACGTCAGCCCAGAAGTCAGGTCCTACGGCCGGGCAGGGCAGGGCTTTGGGGAGCTAGAGACCGGCACTGCTGCGGTGTTGGGGACTGACAGCCTGGGGGACACTGAAATGGGTCCCTGGGCCATGGGCAGGGTGGTGGGAGGCCCTGGGAGAGGGTTAGGGCCATTACAGCCTGGTGATGCCTGACAAAAGAGGAGGAAAATAGGCTACAGCCTCCCAAATCCCTTCTCCCCTTTCTCCCAGGAAATACATATATTCTGGAGTTTCAAAGTCAGAAATACCAAAATGAAGACCATCTCTGTAGTTTTACTTTACTTTTACCCTTGTGCGTGTGCATCCTGATGCAACATCTCCTTACACAATCAACGTTCTTTCCTCTGCTTCTTTCTCCACTCATCTGCTTCCTCATTCAGGATGGATAAAGTTCATGAAATGATTGATTCTTCAGTCTTTTTCCTTAGATATCTCACAGGCACCCCTACACTTCCTTTTCTGTGCATTCTTTGAAGCTTACTCTGAGGAAACATCTGATATATTCATGGGATCTTCTGTGGCATCTTTCACTACAAATGAGTGGAATGGATCACCTCCAGCCTTTTAGAGAGATGGCGCAAAGGCAGTACGATAAAGGTCTGCAGAATCTTGAATGGGATGGAAAGGATGAATAGGAACCTGCTGCTCAGTCTCTTCTGACTCAAGAGCTAGAGGTTTCCCACTGAAGCCAGTAAGAGCTAGGTTGAAATCAAACGAAAGGAGATGATTCACCATGCAGCAGCCAGAAGATGTGTTGAACTTTTTGCTTTTCAAATGACATTATAGATGAAGCAGATCAGTGGGGACCCAGTGGTTATGAAGTGATCTGGGCACACCAGCACCAAACATACCAGACACTTGCGTAATGGCAATGCGTTTAGGAAATCCCCTGCCTGCCTCTGAGAACAAGAAAGCTGCCTTCTGCTACTGAATGTTGCTTTTATCTACTTTTACCTATTTTACTCCTTAAGCAATTCAAACAATTGAACAATCCCTATCCCTCTGCTTCCTCTTTGCAGACAGCGTTATTTCCTCTACCATCATAACAACAGGCAGGTTTCTGGCTAGACCACAAAGACATTCCCTGCCCTCTTTTATTAAAGAAAGAGGCATCCTTATCTGGAAAAAAAAATTCTCTTCTGAATTCATTACCAACAGGTCATAGTAAGGAGAAAAGTTGCTTTCAACTTCAGGTCTGGCTATCCTTCTTCCACTGATTCAAAAACAAGGTTCTCTGGCACATCATGGGCTAGACAGCAGTGATGGTGGGCTACATACTAGATTGGACTTCTCTGCATGAAAGCCCTGTGAACTCTGTCTTTGGAGGACAGACCACACACTTAAAATACAGAAGTACCTATTGTCATCAGAATTTTTCTACGCTGTAAAATGCAAGAAAGCAAGTTCATAAAATAAATGTTGTCTGGAGGAGGCCCTAAAAGACAAGCCTCACTTAAGTGCCCTCTGGGGACAGCATGCCCCGCTGGAAGACCAAAAAAAGAGAGACTGAAGAAGAGAAAACCCTAGTAAGTCTCGCCAACCCTTATTACTGGGGTAAGAACATGGTAATTGGAGCATCATTGGACATGCATCTTTTCTTTGCTGTGGCCAGATCAGGTTAAACATCGGTCTGTCCTCCAGCTCCCCTGCCACTACTGCTTCTTTCCTCTGAGTCCTTCTGCATCCTTGCAGATTAGGGTATCTCTGTTTTATGGTCCATGACGGATAACTTGGGAAAAAAGACAATGTATACATAGGCCATGTTCTGGGACAAATTTTAAGGGATCTGAGAAACAAAGAGCATTCCTGTAGCACTAATGTGCATTCATAGTAGAAAAGTAATTAAAAACGTGAGCTATTAGCCCAGTTCAAAGGATACTTACACATTTGCTAGTTAAATACTGTCCATTTTCACAGTCTATAGCCAAACATAAATAGGATAGCCAGACAACAGAACCACAAAAGATACAAACAGAAGAAGAAGAAATCCCATCTGCTTCAGCCATCCTTGGAGAGCCTCCAATGGCCTCATGCTTAGGAGCTTTAACCTCCCTCCTGCCTTCCAACCTTCCAGCCCACTGTTGCGAGCTCAATGCCAGCAACTGGGGTTCTATTTCACTGCTGTATTCTGGCTGTACCACAGTTTTGAAGACACATGCACTATGTGAAGAAGCAAAAGCATCATAGCAACAGGCTAGGTGAGATAATCGGAGGGCTGGAGCACCTCCAGCTTGTTCAGCCTGGAGAAGAGAAGGCTCC
>RSEF01000004.1:72283045-72303220 GCA_003993805.1 Himantopus leucocephalus | reverse complement strand
TCATGTCCAGCTTTTCATCCACCAGTACCCCCAAGTTCTTCTCGGCGGGACTACTCTCATCCTTCATCCCCCACCCCGTACTGATACCGGGGGTTGCCCTGACCCGGACGCAGGACCCCGCACTTGGCCTTCTTGAACCTCCCGAACGCCACCTCCCCCTCCAGCTGCGGGGCCGGGGGGCCGCGGGGCGGGCGGGGCGCGCCCAGGTGCGCCGGGGCGGGCGGAGCCGCCGCCGCCGCCGCCACCCGCGACGCTGCGGAGCCCGCGGAGGGGCCGCCCCGCAGCCATGGGGCAGCGAGAGGCGCTGCCCGCCCGCCCGTCCTGCCGCACCGGTCAGTGCCTGCGCGGCCGCGGAGAGGGGGCCGGGAAGCGCGGGGGTTGCGCGGGGGTTTGCGCGGGGGTTGCGCGGCGCTGGGGGAGGCGGCGGTGCGCGGCCACGGGCGGAGGTGGGGGCGCGGTGTGTGCGCGGCGCCGGGCGCCGCTCCTGTAGTGTCCCCCCCCGCGTTGCCCCTGCGCCCGCTGTCGTGACCGTCTATCGTGACTCCTGCATACGTCAGGCTTTGCTCCGCCGTGACGTCACGCAGTCGTTTCCCGAGGCGTGTGGCGCTGCCGGCGCCGGGGAGGCTCCAGCGCTCCTTCTGCCGAGGCTGGCTCGTGCCTCAACCCCCTTTTTCAGCATCTTTTGTGCATTTTCGCGGTGGGGGGGCGCGCCGGGCAGCAGCCCCTTGCTGCTTGTGGGCACATCCACTCGTGGCCCCAGTAGGCAGGCCGTGGCGCAAGCGGGGTTGGTATTTCCCGGGTGACGGAGAAAGGCATTTCACGTCCCTGCCAGGTGTGAGCTGACTTGTAAGCGCAATAAAAATGGTCAGATTGCGTGTCTAATCAAAGCAAATAGTTTTCCAGATGACTTAGGACCAGTATCTTCAGTGGCAGGATAAAAACTAAGCTGGCTGTCACTTAATGAACCGGAGGGTGCGTTAGTCCTAGGCTTGTGCAGAGCTGCAAAAACTTCGTTAAACTTGCTACAGGGAGCGCGTAGTACTGGGCTGGCTGATCCTCCTGACTCAGACAGAGAATATTTAGGTATTTGAGAAGACATTTTCGGATTGAGCTGAATCGTAAAAACACTTTAGAAGTTAACAACAGTGTCCGCCTGAACTCAGACTGGTTTCTGTCGCTGTCAGCCTTGAGTCAGAGCTTGGAGAGTTTATTTCTGCAAGGAGGGGTTCTGCTGACACGTTCGTGTTTGTCGACGTTTGGAAGTGGGAGGTGAAACTAGCTTAGCTACAGAAACTGGGTGCTGAGTAAGCCAGGCGGCCTCGGAGATTTGTCACCTTCCTCGGTCCTTCCAGGTAATCTTCAGGCTGGTCACAGCGGGCAATAAAGTAATAGTAATTCCTGGATGAGCCTCCTCTTCCCAGCTCTCAGGTCGTTCTTTGATCAGTGGAGTGACATACCACTTTATGTGCAAGTGGAACAAATGACACATTTTTTTAAAACTAGAAGAAGCTTCTCAGCACAATAAATGGAGATCTCAACCATTCTAATTGATGCTTCTCAGCTGGCAGATGGAACAGANCAGATGGAACAGGAGAAAAATCCAACGTCTCTTTGTAAAAGTGAGCAAAGATTGTATTTCAGAAAGGAGAGAAACACCCTGTGGCAGTCACTGAGTGCATGATTAAATTTTCATTATTTGATGTTGTAAAGTCTGCTGGGGAATGAAAGACTTACGAATCAGCAGAAGAAGTAGTGGTAGTGTCCTATGGAAGGGAATAAGCCATCCATCTCCAGCTAAATGAAAGTACACCATTCACAAAAAAGGCGAGAACAGTGTTATTTTCGTAGAATCCTAGAATGGTTTGGGTTGGAAGGGACTTTAAAGATCGCCTAGTTCAACCCCCCTGCCATGGGCAGGGACACCTCCCACCAGACCAGGTTGCTCAAAGCCCCATCCAGCCTGGCCTTGAACACCTCCAGGGATGGGGCACCCACATCTTGCTGATTTTCTTCACTTCAGAAACCCAACACGCTGATAGAAAGCTTCCTTTACCATTGCAGGTAGCTAAAAGACCGTACTTATCAAGAGTCTTTTGTCTTGATGCTTTCTTTTAATTAAAGGCAAGAACTGTTGCTGCTTCTCACGTAAAGCCTGTAGTAGCTGAGTGGTGGTGGTACCACTGTCACCAGTCCGGTTTAGCATCGTTATAAGGTATTACGAGCTGAGGGAGTCATTCACTGGCAACCTCTCCGCTTTTTTGCCTTGCTGTGATGTGCGTTGGCTAAGAGAAGCATTTATGCTTAAAGGACTCCTCTGTAATTTTCTTTTGTAATTTAATCTTTAATGATTATGTCAAAACTTAAGTTTCTGCAAACTTTTCTTCTTCTAAGACTACGCTAACACTTTAGGATTTTACAATACTTTCAGATACAGATGCAGATCCCATTTCTTTTACATTATCCAGTTGCAACTTCTAGTAATGATAAGATGGCCAAATACTATCTGTCCTACACACCATGTGAAACTAGTTTCACGTAGTTGTAAATTCTTTAAGGTTTTAATCTTTAGCTGCAGAACAGGACATACCCATCTTGTGGGACCATTTTTACAAAGTCTGGCTTAGCGATACGGAACAACTCCTGTTCTACAGAAGCTCTCTTGGCAAACAAGGAAATGTGACTGCACAGCCTGAAAATCAAATTATAACTCCCTGCAGTATGTTTGTTGTGTAGTATGGCACAGGAAAACTGGGAGCAGATACTCATTCTGGTTCCTTACTTGTAGAGAGTGGTGTCTCCCAGTGTTAGTATCAGCGGCGTCAGCTGCGAATGAAGATATGCTGTCAAATTTCATACCGGCTTTCGTACTTTTGATATTTTAAATAGCCCTTCCTAAACAGTATTAGGTGAATTATCCAAGGCTGCTTATTGTTAATTGTGCAGTGAAGCACTTTTGACAGAAAGTTAATATTTCCAGAGCTTAGGTGTGAACGGACGCAGAGGCACATCTTTTTCTACCAAGTCTCCAAGTGGTTTTTTCAGTTGGGGGGGAAAAAAAAGGTGTGTGTATTACTGATAGTGCCACTCAGCAGGATGAATCGTTCATGTGTCATTTTAATTGCAGGGGAAGCTCAGAAAGCAAAATTACTTGTTGCATCCAATGCTTTATATGAATTGCAATGGACTGAGCTTCTGTACTTCTGCATCAGCTGTTTCGTATTTTAACATGCCTTCGCAATAAAACCTTTCTTTCCAAAAAGGTTGTCCTCAAAAGCTGTTCCAGACTGGATTCTCCGATCCACGCTCTTTGCGTGCTGCAGTCTGCCAGGAGAAGCCGTGAAGCGTCTGCCTGGACGACTGTCAGCCCCGGCGCAGCATTGCTGCCTGGCCCCTGCTTCCCCGTGCGAAATAACGACTCTTTTTGTTCTTGGAAACGCAATACCCCTTCTTCCTTTAAAAAACGCGTTTAGGCTGATGGCGATGACATCATTCCCACAGGTTGTCATGGTAGTGATGCTGATAAGGCTTGGCTGGCGGAGGGTGGGGAGCTTCAGTCTTCGCTCTGGATCCCCCGGCGCCGGGCTGCAGGGATGAGGGAATGTCCCTTGCGGGCTGTGGTCTTCCTCCAGCGAGGGGTGGTTGAGGTTAGATGAAAATTGCTGTGAGGCACGTTGAGGCCTCCACCTCAAAATTTTACGAGGGGTTGAAGAAGATCTGGCTCACACAGTAGTCGCTAAACAATTTTAGTAAGACGTATCAGTGCCCACATGCAGCAAGGGTTTTGCTCCCTGTATAGATTTTTTTTTCTTTCTCTTTTTTAGTTGTCATTTCCAAATTTCAGCTACAAATGTAGAAGCAGAAGCCTGGAATAACAGCAGGTTTACTCTCACAGGCAAGGTCTGAAATAATGGATTTGGCTATATGTGTGTATTTTTGGGGTGTGGTCTCTGCACAGCACAAAAGAACCCTTTGTTTGTGAGATTTCAGGTTAGCTTTTATGATTCAAGCTGAATTTTACACTGAAGATAATATTTTAGTGTTGCATTCCTTGGCATTGCCCTAATTGCTTGACTGAGCCAATGTAGTGCGAAATATGTATATAAAATAAGGTACACGCCTGTGAATTACAGGGGTGGGTAATGACCTGGGGCAGCATCGTCTATGCTGTGTGGATTTCGTGAATTACTTGCACCGTCAGAAATGACAAGCGCTCTGGGGAGACACGGAAAGGAGTAAGCAGAGCGAGGATGGGGCTCCTCCAGCGCTGTGCCTCGTTCGTGAATCGCTTGTCCTCCTCTTTCTCCTCCCAGGTGCTGTGCTCTCTTTTGCCTGCCATGACTCCTGCCAAGCATGGTGCCAGATCATCAACGTGTCTGAATCGCGCTCTTCTCTCCTCGCCTCTATGGACGGGACTCTCAACGAAACGAACCGGAGCATTTCCACGTCTGCTGGAAGCAAATACCGCCTCTACGTTGGCTTGGCTTTGGCGATAAGTTCCAGCATCTTTATTGGTTCTAGTTTCATACTGAAGAAGAAAGGACTTCTGAAACTGGCAGGCAAAGGAGTCCCCCGAGCTGGTAAGCGGCGGTGCCTGCCTTGCTCCTGCTGGGGACACAAATGCCTCTTATAACTTGGCAAAATCAAGGTTCGAGTCACAGATCACATGTTTAAAACCGTTGCGGTTGAAAAGTGTCATACTTTAACGGTGATCAGAAGTCCTGTCTTGGCTAGGGATGGAAATGCAGTATTACTTCTCTGTGTGTGATTACAGGGGCTGGGATTTCAGAATTCCTAGGGCTATGGGGGCAGCGGTGGGTATTATATCAAGTAAGTTGGTGATATTTCCTCCCTGACAGCAGCTAGATGCCAAATCAAGTTCCCCATTCATCTTACCCTTCAAAATGCCTTTCTGTCTCTTTTTTCCATCTTTCCCCCCACCGTTTGCGACAGAAAGTCTTAAGATGGTAACTAGGTTTAGGGTTTGGTTGTGGGGTTTTTTTTCTTTAAAAAAGTGCAATAATCTGTAGAAAGGATACTTACTACAAAAGTTTCTACAGTTAGTACAACTATTCTTTCATCAAAGTCAACAGATGAAGAGATAGAAAAAGACCCATTGGACTAATTTCATCATTGCCTTTGCATGGATTTAAATATATAGCATTAGCAGTTTTTCTTTTTGTTGTGTTTATTGCAATATACTGTTCCAGAGAATTCAGTTATTTGAAACAAATGTGTTACTTCATGTTCAATATACTTATATTTTTTGTCAAAAAAATTAATGCACGCAGTGGCATTTTTCTTTCTGATTTCTCTCAATTTAAAGTATAAGCAGAGTCAGAACGCAGCTGACTGCGTATGAATATATTTGATCTGACCTGGGGAAGCGCTTTGAAGCATTTCTTAAGCTCACCAACAATCTTCATGGACATTTTACTTTTCCTTGGAACTTTCCCTTTAGTCAAATGTAATTTTTCAGAAGTCCAAGCCACGAAGCAGTAGAGTGATTAATAAAAATGTCAGTCAAAATCAAACAAAATATTCTTCATGTTGCATCCAGATAACGTGCTCTTTCAGTGCTTTATATGACTAGAGGCAAATGTGGAGCTGTAGTTTAGTTTTATTGTAATAAAAGTGATGTCTTCCTTTTAAGATGAGATTATTTTTTCTGCTTTCAGGACAGGGTGGATATTCTTATTTGAAGGAATGGCTTTGGTGGGCTGGATTGCTTTCAAGTAAGTAACCTTTTTCCTCTCAACCTATATGTAAATGCTACATAAAGCAGATTGTTTTAAATAGATTTATTCCCCGATTTTTCACTCCCCTCACTTAAAAGAAATGTCTTTGCAATCACCTTTATGACGGAAGCCATTCTGATATCCCATCTTTCAAATATTGTGTTTGCTCTTTGCAGAATAACCACCTTTTCTTTAATATCCAGTCACAAGTGATGGGACTGAATCTGTCCAGCTTCTAGGAGTATTTAGGGGAAAAGGATTTAACTTTCTTCAGCCTTTATTATGTCCAGAGGTGGTTAGATAATTTTGAAAGGAAAATTTGCATATATGGTGTAGAAAAAAGATTTTTGCTTGTATTTGCTGTCATGCAAAATATTTCTATTGATATTCTTTTTCTTCCCCCCTACCCCCAACTCAACCCAATCCAAATGTTCTTTCTTCTGCAGTGGGATTAGGAGAAGCTGCAAACTTTGCTGCCTATGCTTTTGCACCTGCGACCTTAGTTACCCCCTTGGGTGCACTGAGTGTTCTCATAAGGTTAGTACAACCTGGGAGCGAACCTTGGCAAATCAGCAGTTCACTGCCTGAGGAAAAAATACTGTCTCTGGCTGAAAGTAGAGGATTTTAATAAGAAAACTGAAAAGCAGTATATGGACAAAAAAACCCAGCTTTTTGTTCCTCGGTGGAAAGGTCCCTTTCTTACTTAGAACTGAATTTTCTGGGTAGAAGGAATGAAAAGTCTTGCTATATGCTTTCCCAACAGCCTTCCACCAAAATTATAAAGTATTTCTTATCAGCGTATAGCAGGTATACTGCTGATGCCCGGTGGTAGAAGGCTGTAATTCATCTCTTCCTAGAGAACTGAAGCTTTCTTAAAGAGTCTTATCCTGTTCTTCAGTTGTGAAAAAACTTCAAAAGAAAATACAGTATTTCCCCATTAAAATGTTTTCAAAAACGTTTCTTTTTTTGTAGGAGCACACTTAGTAAGCATTTCGGGTTTGTTTGGTCTTTTTCAAGTCCTTCTGGAAAGAAGGCAAAGAAAATTTTAGCTTTTTTAATATCCACAGTTAAAATTTGTGTTTGTTTTGAAATATGAATGCCCTTCAAACACTCATTATTTCCAATGTATGAAGAAACAAATAATTTCCAAGTACTTAAGCACATACATTAATATGGCTATCACAGAAGCAGAAAAGACATGGATTACGCATACAGTTTCCTGGGAAATAATTTAGGAGAAAAATGGAATGAATGTATTTTAAATGTAAAACTCNATACATTAATATGGCTATCACAGAAGCAGAAAAGACATGGATTATGCTTACAGTTTCCTGGGAAATAATTTAGTAGCAAAATGGAATGAATGTATTTTAAATGTAAAACTCTTACTTNTGTATTTTAAATGTAAAACTCTTAAGACCTGAGTATCCTATATGAATATTGTGTTTAAAACCAACCTGGACCATGTTTTGGGGATTTTTTTTTTGTTTTGTTTTTTTTTTTTTTAAAGATGCTTGCAGTAATCTAACTGGTAAAAATGCAGCCGTTCTGTCATAGCAAAACCAGTGTAACTCTGTGACCTCCAGATGTGCTGGGATCAGCATGTAGGTCGATGCAGACTAGCTGGCTGTCTGGCTGCTGCTTCGCAAAACAGCCTGAGTTTTAACACCCTCTCCTTTGATGTGGATAGAAATCTTTCCAATTTTCGTGAAACAGAGAGGTCGTAAGAACTTCATGTCAGCGCGCTCGTTACCTTGTGCGAAAAAAATAGCTGTGATTTGATCAGTGGGTTGAAAAACTGTTTGTGAGCACATCCACACCCCGTTAAGCCTGTGTCGTGCTTAAAGTTGTGCTCTAGCTGGCTAATTGTGTGCCCTGTGGGGTAGCCTCATTTGGGCCATGTTATTATCCTTAGGTTAAATCTTGACCCCCTGCCTGGGGTCAGTCCTCTTCAAAGTGGGAGACGTGCCTTCTCTGTGTTTTTGGGGGAGTCCTGGCAAGCCAGGCAGGAACTGTGCTTGGGTGGGAGAGCCCGAGGAGAGATGAGGAACGGTTTCCAAAACTTGTCTGCGTTGGTTCTAATGGCAAATGAAGTGCTTTAAACCATTTTGGAAGAAAGTAACAGCTCGTGTGGTCGATCTACAGGTGTGTGAGGTTGCATAACCCTGACACGAGCAATCAGTAATGAGAAGTTCCTTGAGCAAGTCGGACCCTTTACAACCTGGAGGGGAGTGATCAGGGTGGCTAACCCCGCCTAAAACCTGACCTGACCTTATTGGTCCTGACCAGCCTTCTTGCAAAACTCCTTAAAATTTGATTGTTTCACNCATATTTTGAATGTCTCGTGTGGCTGGTGGAGACTGAACCTTTTATGTATATTTTGTCAAACAGTGCTATATTGTCATCCTATTTTTTAAATGAGAAGCTGAATATTCATGGAAAGCTGGGCTGCGTACTCAGTATTTTGGGGTCAACAGTCATGGTTATTCACGCCCCTGAGGAGGAGGAGGTCACCTCACTCGATGAGATGGAAAGCAAGCTGCAAGATCCAGGTCTGTATCCAATTGTGATGAACTTGTGCTACAGTTCATAGAGAAGCATTTGGGACACTGAATAACTTTTAGCACGTACTCGGATGTAGGCTGGTCTTTTCCCTCATGCACATTACTCATCTTCCCTTTCCTGTTTCTTACAGTGTTTGTTACGTTTGCTGTTCTCCTAACAGTTGTTGCCCTCGTGCTGATTTTTATCGTGGCTCCAAGGAGAGGTCAGACAAATATACTGATCTACATTTTAATTTGCTCACTTATTGGTGCCTTCTCTGTCTCGTCTGTGAAAGGCCTGGGCATTGCCATTAAACAAATGCTGGAGTGGAAGCCAGTTTATCGACATCCATTGGTTTACATTCTGGTGGGCATCTTAGTGCTCTCAGTCAGCACTCAGATCAACTATCTCAACAAAGCGTTGGACGTGTTCAATACATCTCTAGTGACACCTATTTATTACGTGTGCTTCACCACAACGGTTGTGACATGCTCCATCATCCTGTTCAAGGAGTGGAGTAGTATGGACCTGGGTGATATAATTGGAACCCTGAGTGGATTCTGCAGTATCATCATAGGCATTTTTCTATTGCACGCTTTCAAAAATACTGATATCACCTGGAATCAGTTGATGTCTGCTGTTGCCAAAGAACCGTCATTACCACACCGTGAACACGAAACCTGTCACACTTTACTGGAGACCATGGAAGACCCAGCTTTGGCATATGAGGAGGACAACGTTTCATTCAGTCAATGAAACTCTAAGGCGGTGTTCATTGTCAAAGTATCATGAATTGCAGACTCAGCCCATCTGTGTCTACCAGAATGCTCTTCTTTTCTGCAATCCTCTGGAAATCTGTCTGTAAGGCCAGCTAAGTGTGGGCCACTCCTCTGTGCCAGCTGTTGGTAGTAATGAATGAAAATGTCCAATAATTAATGACAGACAGAAACCTGATGGTGATTGTGTGTCAGGCAATGAACAACCTTGTCCTTTTTTTATGCAGCATCTCCTATTGGAGAATTTTAGGAGAAAATAGTGGTCTTCGTAAGCTATGTTTACAAAGTGCAATTTTTCCATCATGATAAAAGATAATCCTTACTGAAGTGACAAGCACTCTGCTATTATCTTTGTGATGGCCTTAATATTTCAGGTTTTCTTTATATTTTTATACTTTTTTGCCAAGCAAACTTGTAGATAATCTACCTGAAGGATATTCATTGGAGATACAATATGAAGAAAATACTGTTTAACCCTTTTAGCTTTTAATATAAAATTTTACGCCAGTTTTTTTTCATTTTTCATGACCTACCAATGAATCACAAGTTGAAGTCACGAAAAATTTTATTAAATGTGGTTCTTGGTAACCACTTTCCTTCAAAATCCACTCTTTAACAGCAAATTCTTAGCTCTTCTCCCGTAGGAGTCCTGAATGGATTGCAAATCCCTGAATGTGCATGTACCTTTTTAATGCAAAACTATCCCCAAGTAACATTTTAAGAAAAAGCAAATTATTAGAGGCCTGAACACAGTTGCTATTGGCTTAAAAAATTACGTAAGATAAAAGAATAAACTATTTGAAGGCAGAAGAAAAGTGGAATGTGCATTTTAGAATTTCCACTCTGTTTTATACTACTTTGAGGCTTAAGAAGGGGCTTTACTGATTTCCGTACTTCTTCCTAGTATTGCCACCTATTCATCAAAACCCATGTAAGCGTTTCAAAATTTTTTCTCATTTTCCAGAAAGATATCATTGTTTCTTAATAGCAAAACAGTCCTGTTATTTTATATTCCGTTATAAAAGCAAAATCCATTTTCCGATCTGTGCACTATTTCTAAAAATACTAGGTAAAGGAAGGAGTGTAAACAAGGGGTGAGAAACATCAAACCATCTTTTGTTGTAGTTTTGCCTTTACATCTTTTCTAAAAATGAGTATTCACCTCTATTAGATGTTTTAGCTATTAATCCACCGTAGGCCTTGAAGATTAGTATCTGTACCACAGTATGCTCCTCAGTTGTGGTCACTGATCTTTATCTCACAAAAACAGCTTGCACAGTCCATGGTTTACTCATCACAATCCCCTTTTGTTGGCACTTTGTGAGAAGAAAGTAGCTTCAGCAATCACATGTGTGGGTCATTACCTCATCAGAAAGGTAGGATTTTCCATTCTTGGGTTTTTAAGTGTGAGTCCAGAACCTTTGCCAGAGGATGTTAGCATTTCAGCAATTACAATTTGGTTTCAATCAGCTGAGACTTATACGCCAAGCAGAACCTTCTCATGAAGCAGGGTGTATGTTCTGTAATGTGTAAAGAGTGTAGTAAAAGTGGACACTTTGGATGGATAGCGAATTCTTCCACGCAAGAAAGCTCATCGATTATCTGTAAGAGCAAAAGTGTTGCTACTGATACTTCATATATGTTTGCGCTGTGCAAAGTTTAAATACTTCCCTTTTGAAAGATGTTCATGAAACATCTCACTTGTTACTTACTTTTAATGATGCTTTAGGAGCTGTCAAAAACCAGAAAGTAACACTAGGGGTACTGGCTTAAAGTTACTTGTAAATTACAAGCACCTTTTTTTTTTTCACTTGGATAGGGTTGTAGTTGACATACCTACAGGAAGAGGTAGAAATTGTATCCATCACTTGCACCTTATTTCTAAACCCTCATTTTTACAATGAAGAGCAGATCTAAAAAATGTGATACGGAAAAGTTTGGTTAGTTCTCTGCTCACGGTACTTTATCAAATATTGGAGGTAATCTTGCCAATGTAAATAGAAGCCCAGTAGATGTCATTAGGCAATTGGTATTTAGGTTATCACCTGTGATTACCCAATTTGAGAAGTACATTCAATAGTGCAGGAGGTGGCAGCATTGTTAACCCAGCAAAAGGGACGTTTTCACAAAAAATGTACTTGCCTTGAAAATACAATGACAATATATACAACTTTGCAATATTTTTCAGCTTTCCAAGTGATGAGACTTGCAGCAATTCTTTGTTGTTAAAGTGTATGTGTTTATGTGTTAGAAGTGCTTCAGAGAAGAAAATATATAGTTTCATTACTTCTTAGGTAATTTAGAGAATGTTTTGGCGTTATCTGCCAGATTCAAGCTACAAAATCTTTATAGTTAAAAACAGATAATACAAATAATGAAAAGACTAAAAGAATTTTCTTTACGGTTTGCCTTTTAACAAAAACTTGCATTGCTTTTCACAATTTAAAGAATAACTGAAGAAAATACTGATTGACCCTAAAAAGAGAAAAAGAGATCCTTTTGCATAGCTGGTGGCCCCTGTATTTACTTATGCAGTCATCACTGTGGTGCGACCAAATGGGTTATTTGTATGAAAAAGCAACCAGTCCAGTTCTGGAATGGATGTGTGTTGGCATTTTTTTAAGATATGTAGTAATACTTTCTATGAGAAGGGTCTGGCCTTTTTTTTATACCAAGTCTGGGCTCTTTTTATACCAACTCCTGACAATTAACTTGTACCAAGCAAAAGTTATGTATTTTCTACTGGACCTGCATATCTGCTTTTATACATAAATAATATCTACTAGGAAAATAATGTTATTTTCTTACACTGTCAGAGAACCAAAGTTAATGCTTATTTTCATGGTGTACAGGAAGTCTGTCATGTTCAAAAGTAAATTATTCATTGTCTTTTTGTATAAAAAACATTTGCTATGAGGTGTTATTTTTGAAAATGTTTATATTTAGTTATTAATTTGGAATTTTAAATTTTAGAGAAATTATGCTAATATTTCTCTTGTAATAAATTACTCATGCATTATGCACTAAATGATCTGTGTTTTTTAAACAAGGGATAAAGAGGAGTGTAATTCTTCTTTCTGGTAGGCATTTAAATGCTATCTGATAGATCAAAAGCAAATAGTCTTGGTTTTAGCAGCTGGTCCTATGCACGCATAAGTGGATTCTAGATGAAGAAGGTCTGGCTGATGTCCTTGCAGTTCACATGCATCTGACCTGATCATGACCATCTTTTAGTAGCTTTTTTCTGCCACCCTAGAAGCGACACATGTGAAACTACTATATATTCACCTTGAACTAAAAAGTTCAGAATGTTATGATGGATCTGGAGGAAAGAATATGGGGAGATCAAGAGTTTTTAGCTTCTCTTACAAAATTACCCAGTTTTGTCCAGATGTGTTATTTTTACCCTGGTACTCTGTAGAAAGCATCAGCAAGGAACGTTTAATGCTGATGATTAGTAGTCAAAAGACATGGATTTTTAGGGACAAAAATAATGGGCAAGAGAGAATGCCTTCCCTTCTAAACTAGGGAAGAAAACCCAAAACTGATGTATTAGGGATCTCTTTTTCACGGCCAATCTCAATGGAGAGTGTTTCAGTGAGTTGGCAGGTTTTCCAATGGAGGCTATTACCTAAAATATTTTTAAGCGGTTTGGAAAGTAGGGGGAATGGTTAAGAACTAGAACAAAGAAAACCTCAGAGGCAATACATTGCTAACCAAATTATGGCTTTTAAATGCTGATACAAAACAAATCTTGGCAGCTACTCATTACTGCCGTACCTCAGAACAAATTAATGGGCAATTAAATTCATTACATAGCTGTGCTGATTAAATGTAGGTAGGTCAAGAAGACTTGGATAGGTTAAGCAATCTGCAGGGAAATTGGAAGGCGGTACATAGGTTATTAGTTTCTATAGAAACCTGTTCTACCATCTTCCTTTACCTGCCTTCCCAGCCACGCTTAAAACACTGATGCTATAAAAAATGTCCACCCCAAAGAGTACTGATTCAAAACTTGAACCTCTTTACTCATCACGGTTGCATCCTGGAACTACATGGGGAATTATATACTCCTAGCAAACGCCATTCTCTTACTGTTTAAATTCCAGAAAAACAAAACTGGTGAGTGTTAGGAAATACTCTTTTAGCAGAGCGGGTTTCCCGTAGCTGACTCCTTTCTGGTGGCTTTTAGAATGGTGCCGAGGTTCAGAACAGGACGGGGAGGCGGATGCGTGAGGGAGGAGTGGTGTTGGTGATGTGCGTTCGTGCTGCTGCCCGGCCTCCCTGTTTGTGAAACTTTATAATAGAGGGCGGGGGGAAAGTTGGTCTGAAAACCAAATGGCACTGGAGATAAATGTCACCAGACCTGTACAGGCAAGTAATTGATCAGCATTGCTGGGCAGGAGTATTTTTGACGAGGGACGTCGTTTCACTTCCTGAAAGTACATTCCAGTTTATCAACAATGTGGCTTTTTTATAGAAAAGAGTATATCCTAAGCGGCTTGCACAAAGAAGCTGGGAATTCTGCCCTTTTTCCTCCCGTCTGTAATACCGACTTGCTGCAAGTTTTCTGATGTTTGATCAGGAAACATCAGCTGAATTTTTACAAATGCTGAGCACTCCTACAGCCCTTGATGAGACATTCCCTGTATGGAGGTGCGATAGTGTCTCCTTCTGACCTATACTGCTCTTCCAGGTCTCTCTTTTATCACACAAAGTTGTTTTAAAAAACAGCTAACAGATGTCTGTTTGCCCACATATGGCTCTTTATTCAGTGACATGGGTGGCAGTCACTGCTCAGCCGTGTAAGTACTTTAATTTTTGCCTGCTTGAATATGGTTGGAGTTTGAGCTAAGCTCAGAGACACCATGAGAACTAAGGTGTCCTGCCTAGTCTTTATTTATGGGTGTAGCTGTTCTGGTAAGTCAATATGCTGTACGTACCTGACCTTTGTCCTGTAGACCTTTCTTGTTTCTGATCGAGCGCTGACTCTGAAGCATGTTCTAGTGCTTTTACTTTTATTTACTGTCAGCCTGATGACAGCAGCTGTTAAATTTTTCTGCGTCAGAATGTTAATAACAGCCTATTCATAATTTTTCCAAAGCAGGCTACAGAAGGATTATATTGAGAAGTTGAAGGCTTGGTAGGCAAGCGTTATTGGCTCCGTGTATTAGACCAACACGTTTCAAGGATGGATGCATATTCACCATGGGACAACTCAATGAAATGAGCACGAGCAGGGTGCTTTGAGCACATAAACCTACCAGAGCTTTTTATTGCATGGTACTATAGTGTATTACATATTAACTTGCAGAAGTAAATGTGGCAAAACCAGTTTTACAAGACCTGTTAAAAAAGATGCCTCATACATTATTCAAAGTCCCCATGTACTTTTATATTGCAGAGACAGTTTGAATTTCACATTTGTAGTGCATCATCTGCTGAAAAGTCTTGTACTTGTGTGGCCTGGGCGTAAATTGTGGTGAGCTCAATGTGTGTACTGTGTTGTAGAGGTCTGTATTTAGTCATAGGTCTAAAAAGGAACTGAATGCTCATAAATGAGTTGATTATAAAAGTAAACAGTGACATCAGTTGGTGGCGATTGTTCTAGCAGATTGTATGAAACGATAGGGATATCATGCTTCAATTGAAGCAGAAATGCCTTAGAAGTGTGTTTGAAGGTACTCCCAAATGTTCAAACAATAGGACTAACAACTTGCTTTCCCAAGGGATGATAACTATCAAAGTACTACTGCAGTAAAGATGACTGATTAATGCCAGGAGTGAATTTGACCCAGAGATGCCCTCATCTTCTGGAAATTCAAAACTTGGGATGATTGATATATTTCATTTTATTGTTACAGTTGTTTTTTGAATTTGGAAATGAAAAAATNTTTGGAAATTAAAAAGTTAAATTGTGCAGAACTCAATCATTCTTTAGCTAGTGTGGTTTATATATTTTGTCTACAAAGTGCCATAGAACTACGCATTATGATGTATTTACCTATAAATAATTCACGATGCAATCACATATTTTAAAGAACCTATTTATTTGTAATGGTCTGACTATTTTATATTAAACAACTATTAACTTCANTTAAATTGTGCAGAACTCAATCATTCTTTAGCTAGTGTGGTTTACATATTTTGTCTACGAAGTGCCATAGAACTAAGCATTATGATGTATTTACCTATAAATAATTCACAATGCAATCACATATTTTAAAGAACCTATTTATTTGTAATGGGCTGACTATTTTATATTAAACAACTATTAACTTCATCTGCCTTTTCTTCTCTATTTGTATCGACCAAAATTAAGATTTAAAATTAGGAGTGAGTAATAACGTAAGAAGTAGGGTTACAGACATTGTCCATGTCAGGTATCACAGGATCCATCTGAGCTAGACTAATTCAAAGCACTTTGTTTTACTGTCAGGTTCCAGCTTTGATTTGCCCATTAACCATTCTGGGCACTTGCAAGGCACTAAGGCAAGCGTGGGCGTTTGAGTAGGCAGCAGCAGGCGAGAAGTGGGAGACAATACTGGAAAATTGTGGGAGAGGTTTGGATAAAATAATCCTTACTCTCCTTCTTTTATACGGAATTGGTAGAGAAGGCGGCTTGAACTGCGATGCAGGTTTAAAATGCTTCAGGGATGCTCGACTTTTCCAGCTACTCAGTTGTGACTTGCTAAGTGATGACTGCTCCCTTTGCTCCCTTTGCCCGCCCTTCTCCACAGCAGTGGGTTCAGGCACACGTGTGGGCGCTGCTCCAGCGGTTGGTACTTCACTCACTGCCCCTTCTGGAACACTGCTCCACGGCTTCGGTGCTGCATGGCTCGCAGCAAAAGGGCTTGCCTTTAAACATGACACAGCTAGGGCTTTATCAGAGGTTCTTCCATCATTTTTGCTGCTGGCAATCAGTATTCCCCAGCGCGTGAGTCATATTAAGTCCAAATAATTTAATAATATTGTTACAGGAATTAGTGTAGCTCTGACAAAAAGAATAAATTAAAACGCCTATATGGTGAATAAGCTTGGTTACTGCTTTCCAGACAGATTTTTCTTCCTAATCACGAAAACAAAGCTTTGAGAGTCCCAAACCAGGCTCCTGAGGTATCTTTCTCAAATAAGTAAAAATTAGCCTAAGCCTGAACAGCTGCTTCAATATGTCGGATGTTGGTACTGCAGTTTAAGCGGAGACTGCTGTAAAAGGCTGAGGTTTTCTGCATCAGCTACATTACTGACATGCTTAATGCTAACCTTTCAGTAAATACATTCATGTAAAATCTCCGCTTATCCCATCTCTGTAATATCTGTGAGGGTCTCTATTAACTCTGCAAAAGTGGGACGTCCTTCGGGTTTCTGAAAAGACAGGCAGAGGATAAATCTATATTAGCAGATTGATAAATTATCGTACCAGACTTCAGAAGATGGTTACAAGTACCTATGAGCTATCACTTAAAAATCACATTTCATTTTATTAATACAGAAGAAACTGTCAAGTTTATTGTTTGAGGGAAAAAAGTCATCTGTTCTTCATGACACCAGCAGTGTGAGCACAGCCACTTTTCCAAGCGTTCCTAAAATTTCTTTATATTTATTTCATTTCCGGACCAGAATTCCTGTAGGATTTCTCCCCTGCAACGGATCACTGGAAAGCACTGCATCTCAGGAAACTATGCTACTCAGGAATGTTTCCTGGGCTGGTGAAAAAGGATCTTCACTGCTCTATCATTTGATGTTTGGCAGCTGAGCATGGAACAAACTCCTGGCTGATGGCAGGCAGGAGAAGAGAGAACTTCTTCCCCATCCTCTCTCTGCAGGCTGGCATCCTGATGGATGTTTGCAGTAAGCAAGCAAGCGAGCTGCAGTTTAGGTTTCAATGTCTTAAGATTTTTTTTACTCGGGGCGTAAAAATTTCCTATAGAGTTATGGGCAAGAAAGGAGAGGTAGGATGAAGCAGGCAACGGTAGCAACAAGGTTCCCTAGATACTCTCAGTGTACACCTGCCAATTTACACGAAAGCATTGCACACAAAGCTCTTCTGAAAGTACTTTTCATTTAAAATTAAAGATTCACTTCCTGAGACACCACACAAGGAGGGACCTTAAGGGATTGCTCAGATGGAGAAGTTGGTGAAATGAATGTTTTGATACCAATGTAGAAAGACATAGTTGCTTGAGAAATAGAGAAAGAGCGTCAAGTATTAAGTCAGAGTGGAAAGGGTGAAAGGTGTGCAGCCTAGGAACTGTAGTAATGTACAGATGTACCCTGAAAAACAGGATCTAAAATGCAAATTTAGTGGGTATACCCACTTTGTATATGAATGTCTTCAGGTTATCATTCAGAGCAGAGCTAGAGAAAGCTACGCATGATGGAGGGGTGAAAAAAGTATTACATTTCATGCAGTAGAGAAGCGAGACAATAGTGGCATATTCCAAACCAGAGATGGTGTAGACCTGTTGTATTGATGATGTGTTTTGTATTTATTGGATACAACAGTCAACAGACACAGAGGCTCGTAAACTTAGATGTGATTTGTAAAAAGCATAGTGAGAGGCAGCTGAGGATGCCACAGATGTGAAATAAGAATCTAATGCCTCAGTTTTTGAAAATTGCCTTTTGTATCCACATTAGAAATTAATAATAACATAAAGTAATATCACAAGGAAAAAAAAGTCAACAAACCTCGTGCCAGCAGCTGTACATGACTTTGTACACAGTATGTGATGCCAAATGTGGTCGATAAAGTCGGTTACCCTGAGAAATCTCACGGACAACTTCAGAATTTGACTTACTTTCAAAAGGCATTTTGCCTTCTGTGAAAACTTCCCACATCAGTACACCTAGAAGTGAACCAAAACATTTAGGACAATACAAAAACCCCAAACCCACAAGCTATTTAATGGCATTAGAAGCGCAAAACCCACTGTTGATTTTTTGTAGATTGTGTGAAAGTATGGGCAACCTGAGCTGAACTGACTACCAAAACCATTTTCAACAGATACAATTCTGCTTTCTTTTAAGTCAGCTAAGACGATGGTCTGTGAAACAGAGATGAATATACATTTGACTAATGGAGGTGTACCAAGAATGCACATTTCAGTCAAAATCTAATATTTAGGCACAGAGCCTTTCTATTAAAAATCATATTCATCTAATATAGGCAAGATTTGAAAAATGGGAAGGACTCAAGCTTAAGATAGGTAGTAGCAGTAAAAACTTACACTTTCTTAAATCACATCAGTAGGTTTAGGGAAGCACAGTATGTTGCACATTCACTTAATCAACTCACCAAATGACCAGACATCTGATTTGCTGCTATATTTTTTGAAATGAAATACTTCAGGAGATGACCATTTGACTGGAAATTTGGCACCTGAAGAGCTGATATATTCGTCGTCAATGACATACCTAAAGGATAACAGGAAACAGCATATATTTTAATGATAGTTAAAGGGCAAGCAGTTCTAGCAACATTTCCACAGATGGTTTATAATTCCATAAAAATGCAGTGTCAATTTAGAAACAAAGAACTAGTGTCACTAATTTAATGTGAAATGCACACAGATACCTACACTAGAAGATATGCACTTAAAGAGATTTCTGTTTAAATGAATGATTTGAATTGTCCATGAGAAATAAGTCGGAATAAACCATTTTAATACCACGCGTAAGACTGACGGGATGGTTGTTATTGTCATCTTCTGGGTCTATATTGATAGGAAAGATCCCTACATCATGGGCAGGAAAACCAGCAGCAATAAATAATTATTGTCTCTTTTTAAAAGAGTCTGCCTTTTCAACCACTTGTTGTACTTGAACACTACTGGTAGAGGGCTACACTTTGTAACTGCCCAACTTCACGGATGTAATAACCAGCACATTGTTACAGAATCAACACGGAAAGAAATATTCATGACATACAAGGCAACAGCTCCTGCAGGTGCACTAGAAAAGTAATTTTCTTTGCCCAAGCTTATAGTATCTGACTCCCAGTTAAGATGAAATTATGCCTGCCCAATNATCAACACGGAAAGAAATATTCATGACATACAAGGCAACAGCTCTTACAGGTGCACTAGAAAAGTAATTTTCTTTGCCCAAGTGTATAGGATCTGACTCCCAGTTAAGATGAAATTATGCCTGCCCAACGCAGGCATTTATAGGGCAACATTTTGAAAGGCTGCTAGACTGACCCCTACATACGTACAAGCTCTGTGCACATTTTCCCACTATTAATGTTCCTGAGCAGATGACAGATGTGCACTACGCATTTGTTCTCACGGAAGGCATAATGCATTGACATCTTTTAAAGCACCTTTTAAAGGAGGTCACATTGAGAGAAATCATTTCTTTGTCTCCCTTTTTTATTTTGGTGCAGGCACAGAAAGATGAGAGGTTATTGGATAAGGAACATGGGAAATAACAGTACAAGATAACCAGTAGTGGCAGTTGTGTGAGCTCTGAATAATTAGGTTGCGTTCCTGTCACCTCTCCATGGTCTCCCCGGGAGAGTAAGTGCCTGTTCTAGAGCCACCACCACCAGTCTCCACTTTTTGGCAGCCATGAACCATTCAGGTCCATTATTCTCAGTCTGGACCCTGACAGCCCTTTGGTCTCTTACTGTGTTTTCTGGTGCATTTGGATGAGTCCAGACCCCTGATACTGACCTTACTTTTTTGGGGAGCAGTGCAACCAGTGGGCACTGCCATAGTATAGGACAGCCTTTTGAAAAACAAGTATTTAGTTGTGAACTGCTGAGGTGTTTTAATCCTTGGGCTAGAAATAGGAGGCAAAACCAAAGGGAAAGGTAAGCGGCAAGGCTGTGCTGATCTAAAGACTTGCAGCCGCAAGGTGAATGTCACCACCACCTCCTGCTCAGAGCCATGCACTGCTTCTCAAGCTCGTCTGCCTCCAAAGTGAGTCAATTCAGTCTACTAACCCACCAGAAAAACCAGCCAGTTAAACACAGAAGTGGAGAGCTTTGTGCTGGGCTTGCAAGGGGAAAGAAAGAAGGAGTGAGACAACCCAGTTGGGTAGCAGTGGGTCATTCGGTCAGCTCAGCCATAAAACACAGCACATCCTCTGGGGAAAGTCTGTGAGGGCAGAGCTAC
>RSEF01000004.1:72264338-72282945 GCA_003993805.1 Himantopus leucocephalus | reverse complement strand
CATTTTTATGTACTTTTATATCTCTATTTCTTTCCCAAAATGTTGAGTCCTTGTAGGCAATTGAGATCATCCTAATATAGTTTGTGGATCCCTTTTCTCCTTAAAGATCGCTGTTCCATTTTATTTCTTTTTAATCATATGGTATTGCCGTCTGTTTTAGTAAATGCATTAACCCTCTTACCACTGGCTGTATTATCTCAGTTACTGGGCGTCTTTGAGAGCAGAGCTCTGTGCCCTTTAGTTTCACCTTGCACATGACAATTTCTCTTTCCACACCCATTCTCATTAACATCCTTGGTTTTGCCAAGGCATTACCATTACTGACGCTGAGCCAAATACTCAGGTAGTTTGGGGCGGGACCTAGAGTATCCTTAATTGCAACCACCTCAATGTTTTATAAGGTGTCCACTTCTTTTTTATTGTTTTTATGGCCAAGGTACCTTTTACTATTTGCTTGAATTTATTTTGCAGCCTTTACCTAAGCTTGATTTTTGACATTTTCACCTTTCGATAGGCCTTCTGTCTGGCAAGACATTTTTTTCTTTTTCTGTCCCTTGTAGGGTCTCTCTTTACACATAATATTCAGGGTTTCTCAGTTAATTGTGAATGGAGTTATTTCCCATAATTTTTCCCTTTGGGGTACATATTTAAGATAACTTCTGGAGCACTGGCTTAAAGGAACTCCAGTTGCCTTCCACAGTTACCTGACTGAACTATTCTGGCTCAATATGTGCTCATACTTCAAATCAGCTGAGTAGCACCAATATTTTTAAATTAATATTTCAGCTACTTACATTCAGCAGAGCTTGGCTTCCCATTGAGTAGTACTATTAGATGTACTAGTAATAAATGAAGCACTTAGTAAACAAAAGTCCAATGATTGCTCCAACCAAAGAT
Organism: Himantopus leucocephalus; assembly: GCA_003993805.1. Lineage (NCBI taxonomy): Eukaryota > Metazoa > Chordata > Aves > Charadriiformes > Recurvirostridae > Himantopus > Himantopus leucocephalus. The sequence goes on along the minus strand of RSEF01000004.1, from coordinate 72,282,048 downwards.
CTTAAAATCTAAGAGGGATAATTAAAGAAACAGAGGAAATACAAAGCAGGAGTATAGATAATGAAACAGACCATTTTATCAGTTTCTTTTTTTTTAATGTTTAATCATCTTTAAAATGTCTGTAAAATAAAGTAGAAACACAGGAAAATAAATGAGATTATTTGCACTGTATACTTTGGAGGATGATCTTGCTGTTGCAGTCAATAAGTCATTACTGAAAAGAAAAAAAATCCCAGTTATTCAGTCTGCTGGGTGAATGTTGTGATAATATTGGGAGGGAAGCATATAATTCCATAGGAAAATAATAGAATAAATTTGTCCTCATTTTGTTACGCCAAATGAAGATCCATCTACAAATGGGGGGGGTGGGGGGTGGAATCCCTGTATCAAGCCGACTGACTTACGGTGAGTGACGAGTGACCTGCCATTTCAAAAGTATTTTCCTGTGACTTTGCTGAGAGCCACCACGAGAGGGCCATCTGCCTGCAACCCTGCAACCCCTTCCAGGGGGTCTCCTACCCACCCTCCCTGCACAGCCTGCTCTCCTAATCCGTTGTGGTTTCCAAACAATATTTGCCCAATTTGCCTGTCATTCACAAACCCTATAATATTCTTGCAGCGGGAAATCTAATGATGGTTCTTCTTGTGGACTTCAGCAAGAAGGTATGCACTTAATTAGGGACTGAGAAACACTCTCTGGGAAACAAATGAATTTGCATTTTCTTTTGATTTCCCTGCAGGGCCTTTCCTTTTGCTTATCCTTGCTGACAGAGGCCGCAGTGGCTAACTCAGCTCCTCCCTGGGGCTAGCTAGTTTAGTTGGGCAGCAGGAGACCACAGAGCGAATGGCACTAGAAAAAGCAGCAATGTGAGCAGGAATGTTTTGCTCAAGCCTATGCATTATTTGTTGTTTTACCACTGTTGAGTAAAATCAGCCCTCATTTGATATATTAGAAAAAAATTACTGTACAAGAATCCAGAAGAAAAAAACTCATGACACTCTGATAAATAATAATACTGATGTTGAAGAGAAGATCAGTAAGTATTGGGACCTGTTATACTGTAAGAGTTACTTTACGGCATTCTCCAAGTACAAGGACTTTCTTCCACCGTGGAATGAGCAGGGGTTCCTCTCCAAGTGCTCGCAAAATCTGGGCAGGGAATTGTCAGCGCAGAGGCTGGAGCATGCACGTACCTGTGCTACCTCCCCACGGCACAGGTACGGCAAGAGCCATCCCACCAGAAACTCTCCGCACACATTTGTACCATCTCTGGGACACCTCCTCAGGAGTGAGCCCGGAGCCTCCAGAACGGTGACCGGGGTCTGTTGACCTCAAGTCCTCTGGAAGAGGCTGGCAAGAGCTCTGGTGCACAACCTTCTCCCTGGGAAGGCTCAGCTTAGGTGCCCGATTCCGATTCATGCGCAACGTGGTGTCACTAGATGGCGACGGACACCTTCTGTACTGTGCGAAATAGCCAAATGCTTGCTCAAAGCAGAAAAGAAAAGGAAGGGCGCGCGGGGGGGGGGGAAGCAAAAGTTGAAGTTGCATTACGCTGTAGCTTTTAATAATACAACCATACGCCATTTCTCAAAAAACATATTCTCGTTTTCTCGTTTACTACAACCACCCTTAAAACTGGCCACACATCTTCCTTTCATGACTTTAATCTGAATTATTTTTTGTCAGTATTAGCATATTGTCTTCAGACAGAAGCACAGCCTTGTTAAATACAAGTCATTAATTAATCAATTGAGCATAAACCTAATTTAATTGCAAAATTTGGTCTACGCGATCTGTAAACTCTCTCTCCCCCCTTCAGTTACAAATTTTCATGGACATCTAACCAAAAAGATATTCAAAACATACTAGCTTTTCCAGTATGCATGTAAATACAGCATTTCAATCTTCCAACATGTTTGAAAGTTGCTCACTTTTCAATTATTTTCCATTCTGAAGAAGATTTGGTGCTTTTTCCTGTTAAAAAAGTGCATGAGGAAAACTGTTTTAAGAAATTCTTGAGTGCAATGAAATCTTTTTCCTTCCAGCATTGGCTTGTTGATAAAGGCGTGTCAGGAGAGTTCTCAGTAAATTTAGAAACTTTTTTTGAATGTTAGAACAGAAGATTGCTTCATATGGGTGGAGACATATAAGGTTTCACTCAATATTACCCAAGTGAATGAAATCACCGCAGTCTGTAAATGAACATAAATCATGAATCTTCTTGACAACAGAAAATCCTTTCCCAGTGTTCTGAGTCACTTCGGTCTCCCACAGCATTCTAAGTGTGTTGAGCTCAGCAGGTTTCTAAAGAGCAATTAAGTTATTTCCAAGTGATTGATAAACATGAAATACTGGTAGCTAACACCATGGCAAAACTGAATTTGCATTTGTTAATGAACTTCACATGCAGATATGCAAAGAAAGCAAGGAGCAAAAGATCTTAAACCTGTGGAAAGTACTCAAATACCATGATGATGAACCTAGTGTGAATATTCAACTATTATGTGGGGTGTCTGCAGTGATCCGGGCCCAGATGGTGGTGGTCAGTAGCACAAAGTCTAGTTGGAGGCCAATAACTAGCACTGTACCCCAGGGGTCAATGCTGCGTTCAGTCCTCTTCAACATCTTCATTAATGACCTGGATGATGGGGCAGAGTGTACCCTCAGCAAGTTTGCTGATGACACCAAACTGGGAGGAGTGGCTGATACACTGGAGGGCCATGCTGCCGTCCAGAGGGACCTCAACAGGCTGGAGAAACTAGCTGACAGGAAACTTAGAGACTTCAACCAGAAGTGCAAAGTCCTGCACCTGGGAAGGAACAACCCCATGCACCAGTATACGCTGGGGGCCACCCAGCTGAAAAGCAGCTTGGCAGAAAAGGACCTGGGGGTCCTGGTGGACAGCAAGTCAAACATGAGCCAGTAACATGCCCTTGCTGCAATGAAGGCAAATGGTATCCTGGACTGCATTAGACAAAGCATTGCCAACAGGTTGAGAGTCATGATTCTTCCCATCTACTCAGCACTAGTGAGGCCACACCTGGAACTCTGGTGTCCAGTTCTGGGATGCCCAGTATAAGAGAGAGCTGGACGTAGTGGAGAGAGTCCAGCAAAGGGCCACAAAGATGATGAAGGGAGTGGAGCATCTCTCCTACGAGGAAAGGCTGAGAGCTGGGACTGTTCAGCCCAGAGGATAGAAGGCTCAGGGCAGTCTTAATGTACATAAAAGCCTGAAGGGCAGGTGCAAAGAGGACAGAGCCAGGCTATTTCCAGTGGTGCCCAGTGACAGGACCAGAGGGAATGGACACAAAATGAAACACAAGAGGCTCTGTCTGAACATCAGGACACATATTTTTTTTTTTACTATGAGGGTAACTGTGCACTGGCACAGGTTGTCTAGAAAGGTGGTAGAGTCTCCATCCTTGGAGACGTTCAAAAGCCATCTGCAGACAGTCCTGGGCAACCAGCTCTAGGTGGCCCTGCTTGAGCAGGGGGCTTGGACCAGATGACCTCCAGAGGTCTCTTCCAAACTCAGCCATTCTGTGATTCTGTGATATGAAAGATTTATTACAATGCTCAATTGTGATGATAATCTTTGAAAAGGACCATCAGTGTAAATTAATTATACAAATTATAAAGAATGAAGTACATATTTGTTAATACATTTTCTAGCCATATGGCATGCCATGACTCCAGCCTCATTAGAAATCTGTTTGTGCAGTATCCTAGAATTGCTCTTGCTCCTGATTTGGACCATAAAATACATGTTTAAAGGTGGTTGTGGTGAAACTGTTGCCACCTTTCTTTTTTTTTTCTGTGCAGAAAAAGAAGAGGCATGTAAATTCAGGCCAAAAAGCTGTATTTTATACTGGATGATGCCAAAGATAGATGTACTTTCAATGGCAGAACTTAGCTGGAATCTTGCCTGCCCTTCAGGCAAGCTTGTAACTCAGTAAGAAGAGCAGTGTAGTGAATGTGGGTCTCTCTCTCACTCATGATAGTGTCAGTAGTAAATATCTTTCTTAAATGATTTATAAAGACTTTTAAGTGTATTCACCCACAGATGCCTTTACAGAGCTCACTGCTGTTCACAGTTTGTAGAGGACAGTTACTGAAGATGTGTGCAAAGACACTGACTGTATTTTTGAGTTTCCAAATAACCTAAGTCTAATCTAAAGGGCTAAATATGTTGTCTTACCATGGATGAGGCCAGATATATTCAGAGATATCTTCTATAAATAATTGAAGTTACAATGTTGGTTCTTTCAGTAGAACCAGCTGCAATTGTAGCTGCAGTAGAACCATTTTGCAATTAATTCTGAAAGGGACATATTATGAAAGAGGCATATTTATTCCACTGTTTATGCAATATTTGTATATACTATACAATGTAATGACAAATTGTACTTTCTATTTTGTCAAAGGTTTAAATAATCACTACCTAACACAAACGTGTGTGGACCTGCTGAACACCTCGTTTGAGAAGTCTGGCAGGCAACAACTTTCTGCAGGAGGCTCAACATAGCTGCTTAAAAACCAGTCTAGTTTTCCAGGCATGAAGTTAAGTATTTGCTACAAATGTTAACTTCCCGCCATGCATCTGCCCGTCTTCATGTATTCCTCCCCCTGAGGGATCTTTTGTTCTCCCAGGTGACAATTGAAATAAAGGTTTCAAAGTCAGATTCTAACAGTTTTGCCAGACATAAAAACAACAATGCAACAAATTACAGCCGTGAGAAACTAACCACAGGTTTGTCCATGCTGGAGAGCTCAAAGGCCATCAAAACAAGGCTCCTGGTGGCCTTTTTCTCAGGAACCACTTGTCAGAGGGATGTGTGCTGAATTATTTGAGTGACACGGGAGCCTTGCCCAGGCTGCTTTTACTTTGGAGGGAGTGCTCCTCATTTCCTCTCATCACCTGAGTTAAGAACCTGCCCCAAGTCAGAGAAGAGAAGCACCCATGCAGGTACTGAGATCTGGAAAATATTGGTGCAGAAATGATGCTTTTCCCTTCCCTTTCCATGTGTGTGGAAAAGACACCATGGGCGCAAACTGCAGCTGCTCAGAAAAAAAACGAACAGGTCAAATTTCATATGCAGAGGAATTTCTCTTGCTCTTGTGACACAGTAGAAAGATTTCATTTTTGTGGCATTATCATCAATTAATGCTCTGTGTGTATAATCACCCAGGGGCCTCCACTTGGGTGTGGTTTCTTGCATCTGGCCAGTGCAAGCTTGGAATCTGATGACTGAGAAGCTCGTGGAATCCCATTATTGACCTGATGTTTAATAGGAGGCATCTGGTCCAAGACTTGCTGCTTCTTCTCAAAGGAGAAATATGAGAAGAACACTTGCAGCACAAGAGTGAATGAGAAAGAAGGATCATGGTCCTTGCTATTCAAGCACAGACTACGGTGACTCCCTTTGTTCATCTCAATTGCCTTTACTATTTGCAAACATAGCAGACGATTCAGCAGTTCTCAAACTTTTTTCTCACTTTCCTCCCCCTGCATCCACACACCTACGCGGAGTGTATCCTGTAGGGAGAAATAGTTGCTAGAGCTGCTGGCAGCAAAGTAATGGTGTCAGCAGGGGACAGAAAATAGGGGTACGGAATCTGGGGGTCAGACAGACCACAAAAGGGGCTGGGGGAAGAGGAAGGGAGGAGGAAGAGGAAGGAGAGGAGAGAGGCAGGATGCAGGCAGCGCACAGACCACTCCAGGGCTCTCAGAGCTGCCCCATTGCCTGACAGAGGAGGCCCTAAACATGACATAATCACCACGAACAGCTGCAGTTTGACTCAGCAGCTCCCAGGAGCCTGGGGCTCTTTCTGGTCCTGGTCCTTCTCCACAATGTCTGCCTGTGTCCCCTGGCAGAGCCCTTCATCACAGCCCCACTTCACACTCTGTCCCCCTCCCAGCCCCAGCCACCAGCCCCGTCCTGATCCCAGTAGCTGCAGGATAGAAAGGACTGAACTCCTCCTATTGCTATTAAAAAAGCATGATTAATGCAAGTGACTGAAAGTTTGTCATGACACTGACATTTGGACTGAGGACAGTTAAAGAAGAATATAGGAAGCTACATTGTGTAGCCCTGCTATAAAAGTTCTAGATTGGAATAAACTTCTCTGCATAGGTTATGACCATTATTACACTTACCAACCACTGAATTGTCAGCAGTGTCACCGAAAGTGTCAGTGTCACAGAAAATCCTTATTGTCAAAAACCTTTTTATTGCCTTGCTTGCCTTTTGGAGGACTGTAAGCTCTGCTAATAAAGTAACTGTGCTGACAGAATATCTCTGGATTCCCTTACAGCCCTTGACTTGGTACCAAATGATAGAGACTTAACAGAGAATGAGCTGGATTTGCAAATTGGTTTACAGACCAGTCTCCAAGGGTTGCCATTGATGGTTATTAGTGTGGTATCAATGATGTCAAAGGTCTCAGCTCGTGGGCCAAAAATGTTTAATAGTTTTACAGTTGTGACAATTATACAAAATCAGTGGTGAAGTTTGCTGCTGATAAAAAGGTTGTTTTGCAAGCAGATAATGAAGACAGATTACCATAAGAGTAATTTAAATTGCTTTATTAAAAGATACCAACCCAGAAGTATTTTGATACTGTTAAAAACTTAAGATGTTATTGGTTTGGAGGAAACAATGACTTAGATTTTATTTATGGATCAAAGGCCTGGATTCTGGTGAGGACCTAAGAGTAACAGTGGATAACCAACCCAGCATAAATTCTCAAACAATGCTGCACATGAAGGGATAATGTAATCTTTGAACCTATAAGGGGAGAGTATTGCATAAGGCAAGGAAGTGACCCCATCCTTGTGCCCGTATATCCTTGTGCTGGCAGCCTCAACACCCCAGCAGTCCATGCACCACACCTAACACAACCCAAACACGATCGTGTGGCATTTACTGTCCTCAGGCTTCGCACCTCCTCAGCACAGCCCACAGGTCTGAGCACCTCAGTCATGCTTCCCTTCTTCCCTCCCTGAGCCTGGTAAGTGCTCCTCATCTGTGGTGTCAACATCCCCTGTTGACCCCACTCTTCCTCCAGCCCACTTGCTGGTGTTCTTCCTCTCCCCAGCAACTGCAGGCTCCAAAATGGAGCTGCTGAGTAGGTGGATCTTGGGAAGAGGGAAAAAAAATGTGAAGGGATGGCATTAAGGGCACCGTCTCACAGTGGCATGGGGAATGGGGGGCAGAGCATCCCCACGATGCCAGCAGATGACGTTTGGAGACACAAACCCCCAAGCCCCACTAATTCCTTAAACCTAAAGGTCTAAGAGTCTTGTTGCAGATGGCAATTGCATCAGGCAATGAACCTCCCTTCCAATCTAGTTTCTACCAGAAAATGTCTGTGATCATTTCACCTTCGCTTCTTGTTGTGACCAGTACTCTTTTGGGAACAGGTTCTTTAACCCAAACCATCTTCCAAAACCACAGTGGTTTTGAGCTGATGTATCTGACTATTTGAATTATCTGAAGTGTGTCACAGTAAAAATGAGAAATAATAATAGTACCCAGTATTCATTAAACTTCTAGAGCACAAGTCTTATGAGGAGCGGCTGAGGGAACTGGGGTTGTTTGGCCTGGAGAAAGGAAGGCTGAGGGGAGACGTTATCGCTCTCTGTAACTACCTGAAAGGATGTTGTAGAGATGTGGGGGTCAGGCTCTTCTCCCAAGTTAACAGGCGATAGGACAAGAGGAGATGGCCTCAAGTTGCACCAGAGGAGGTTTAGATTGGCTATTAGGAAAAATTTCTTCACAGAAAGGGTTGTCAAACACTGGAACAGGCTGCCCAGGGAAGTGGTGGAGTTGCCATGCCTGAGGTGTTTTAAAGTTGTGTAGATGTGGTGCTGAGGGACGTGGCTTAAAATGGTGGTTTTGGCAGTGTTAGGTTGATGACCTTAAAGGTCCCTTCCAACCTAAGTGCGTCTATGTTTCCATTCAAAACCTTCCAAATTGCTTCACAGTCCTTAGTGAGGCTTCTCTGCATATTTAATAGTAATTCAGAGATGCCAGCAGATGAATTTTGGACACACAAACCGCCAAGCCCCACTAATTCCTTAAACCTAAAGCCATGAGATCTTCAAGATGGCAATTTCATGTCACTTTTTATATGGATACGTGTATCTATTTATTCAACGCATAAGGCTCAAGCGATATCCAGGGCACAGTTCACACACACAGAGGGCCCGAGACCCTCGCCAGGGCCTTGGACCACCGGCATTTTGGGCCGTCCCTCCCCCTGACAGGGCTGCGACGAGGCAAGGCGAGCAGCGACGGCCCCAACCGCCACAAGGGATTCCCCCCCGCCCCCAGCCGCAGGAGAAGCCACCCCGAGCGCGGCCACTTCCGTCTTACGCCGCTGACGTCATGGCGGCGGGGCGGGCTGCCGGAGGTGGTAAGATGGCGGCGGCAGCGGCCGGATGCGCGTCCTGCCGCCCGCCCCGCCCCGCCGCGCCACGGCCCTCCCCCGCCGGCGGCCGCCCGGCCATGTAGACGGGGCGGCGCGGCCGCCCTTCCCCGCGCAGCCGCCCCTCAGCCGGCGGGCGCCATGGAGGACGTCGGCTCGGGCGTGAACGCGGACGCGGAGGTGCGGAAGCTGCAGGAGCTGGTGAAGAAGCTGGAGAAGCAGAACGAGCAGCTCCGCAGCCGCCACGGCGCCCTGCCCGCCGCCCCCGCCAGCCCCAAGCGCCTTCTGGGCGGCGGGCCCTCCCCGTCGCCCCCCGCCGCCTCCCCGCCCGACGGCCGCTGCCTCAGCCCCCGGGCCGCCGCCCGGCGGCCGCCCCTCGAGGAGCCCGGCGGCGGCGCGGCCGGTGAGGAGGGCAACGGCCTCCTGGACGACGCGGCGCTGCTCAGGCCGGAGGAGCTGGAGCGGTTGGCCGGCTGCGAGGAGGACGAGACCGGCTGGTGAGGAGGCGGCTGGGGCGTGGATGGGGTGACACCCCCCCCCTTCTCTGCCCTCCCCCGCACCGTCGTCCCCTTCCCCGCCGTCCCCGGGAGGGAGGGCCCGTGTCCAGACGTGTGCCCGGTGTCGGAGGTGGTCTGGGGGCTTTGTGTAGGGAGGCAGCCTCGCCCTCTGGGGCTGGGTGAAGGGATTAGCTCGCCGAGATGTACTGAAGCCTGCAGGGGAAGGGTGTTTTGGTTTCTGCACATCACACCGCACCTCCCTGGAGGCCTGTAGCTCGGCCGCGGTGAGAGTATTGCATCGGGTCCCTTGGAGACCGGAGCAGGCTCCAGTTCTGCCGCAAAATCGGTTGTCAGTGTTTTCACAAGTTCAGAAGGTGTGGAGGCGTTGAGAAACTTGTGGGAATTTCCTGGGGTAGTGCAGAATTAGCCCGCAGGTACTGTTGTACTTCTTCAAATGTGCATCAAGCACGTTTTGAGCCTTGATTTCTTTCAGCTGTGAAGGCAGTAAATGTAACATACTCCTTCATCTCATAAATGTGTTGTCCTTAAGTGTCTTCCTTTATTGCTAACAATGTAGGACCACAGTTTACCTTAGGCGGTTCCTCTCTTATTAAATGGACTGCTTACCCTGCTGCGCCAGCAGAAACGTCTGCAGGTGGCTGTTCACCTTGTCTTTATTACACTTGGATGATGTTCTACTGAGAATCAAGGAGGTTTGCTCTCTCAACATCATGCTGTTCTCCAGCTCTCTTTTTGAAGTTTCCTATGACACTGGTTGAGGAGCAGCATTGGAGCTGCAGGAGAAACAGTGGGGAGAAGCACAGTCAACAGAGAAACACAAGGGAAGCGTGTACAGGGAGTAAAAGTGTAAGAAAAACAGCCGGACTTGGGTCAGAACTGGTTGTAGGTTCACCTACAAAGGTCTTTTTTGAGAGCGAACACACAGCACGTTTAAAAAGCAAACAAAAATGTCTTTCAGAGTTAGAAACACCTTTAAAAATGCTGGAATGATTCCATGCATGAGCAATGTTTTAGTTGCTTAGGGAGGAGACAATGTGTGTGTACTTCCTCGGAGAAGTCATTTGCCTGACATCCAGCCCAATCCACTGGAGAAGTATGAGAGCATAAGTTTATTCTCATCTAATATGTGCTTACTAAATTAGCACAAGTCATCATCTTCCAGATGATAAGTCTGTGCAAGGCAGCTACTCTTATTTCTTATATTATGCCTTGTAATCTACTGGGTTATAGCACTTGAGGGAAGTAGAACATACTAAATTTGCACAGTAAGTATGGAAAGGGACGGCCAAATTTGTGAATGTCATGAATTCTAGTGACAATAGATGTTATCATTTTCTCTATTAATCCTAAATCATGAACAACATAATGCATCTCTTCACTAAAAGTTAATGAGGGCGTAAATGCTGTGTGTTTTTGTTTATGCAGTTCTGGACACTCATGGGCAGGTGGCATAGTTCACTGAGCACTGCTCTTGCTGGTGTCAGGTGTTTGGCACATTACTTACACTGCCTGTTATTGTGGCTTCAGTCATGTTTCTCTGCAAGTTCTAGTCCTCAAAAGACAACAAAACTTAAATGTGGTCTGTTACGGGTCTTCATTCCTTTGCTAATATTTTAGCAACTATACTACTAATTTTCAATCTCAGACATGGGACAATGAGGCACAAAAGCATACACCTAGAAAAGAGCAGTTGTTAAAATTTACTTATTGTCATACATATCAAGAAATATGGCTAAGTAATTAAAAAAACCTTTTGTCTTTTCATGCTATAGTTTAATATGGACTTAATGGTAAATGTGGTTTGGCTAGATTGATGATTTTTTCCCAAATTGTTCTATAAAAATGGAAATCAAACTCCTGTAATTTCTGAACACCGTTTAATTCAACTGTTGAGGCACTAAATACTCTAAAAGGTAGGATGACTTTGTATTTGTGCATTTGCTGAATGTAGGTTATTGCTCTAAATGAAGTTGGAAATTTTCAGAGGGCTAGTGGAGCAACCAAAAAGAAACAACCCTGTGAAAATAGGAGGGATGATGTGAGTAAGTGGATTTCTCTTAAACTGTTTCATAAAGATCCTTCTCTTAAGGCCTCGGTTATGCAAGGTCACTCAAAAAGTAATCTTTTTAAAATTTAAACCTCATGTGAACTTTCAGGTTCAAATGGATTTGGATCACTACTGCTTAACCCAAAATCCTGTTTAAACTATGGGATTATACCACTGTAGAAATCAAAGACCACTTACCAGCTGAGGAAACCTCACGTGTAAACAAACTGAATGTAAATTATAGTTTGCATAAAAAATTGATTCATCTTGCCTGTTTTGACTGTCTACATAGAGAAGACTAGATTTGTCTTTACTTTTGATTTCAGAAGGACCTTGCTGTGGGATATAATAGATAATGAAGCATGCTGGTTATCTGTGTTCTTGTCTCTGCTTTGTGTAATACAGACATTTTTTTCAGTCCATGCATTCATATACCCCATTATGAAATTGTCCACAGCTTTGTAACGGCAGAAGAAATAGTTTCCTTCACTGTTAAAATGACATTGGTTTAGATTTAATGCTTACATGAAATTAGTGCCTGTGAAGTTTGGCTATGAATTTAAGATGGCACAGTTGATACTGTGACTGAAATTGGTACTGGAATGTGTATGTTGTTTTTTTAAATCTGCATTTGGGGGTTAATCAGCTCATTTTTGGTTTTAATTCTTTAAATGCTTTTAGATAAGTCTACATGGGACAGAAGCATAAAGGGAAAAATGAAAGGAGAAGGTAGAACTAGCCTGATTACTAACAAATGAAAAAAACTGATACTGCTGCTTTAGTAGCAGCATTAGCTATTAAAACAGCATTATGGCATAGTGAACTTTGGGACTGTTTATTTGCTTGTTTGTTTTTCTTTGCTGTGGTTAGTTAAATCCAGGTATGTTTTCTTTTAAACAGTTTAGCACATGAGGCAATCTTCAAATCATATGGTAAATTACTAAAAATATTTCAGTGAATTTAGATTGAGTTTCTTGGCCATATGCTTCTGAATCCTGGTTAATGTGCTGAAACTTTATTCCTGACCAGGTACTGAAGGTTGCAGATAGGTACATATGCACATGCACACAGTACCGAGCTGTACCTAGTCCCATGAGGACTTTGCTTTAGGCCTGCTAATTACTTCCTCAAGAAGCTACCAGTGTCTTTGGTAATCTATTCTATGGGTGTTCCTATTTAGCTGTTGTTGAGCCAGATTGGATCAAATTTAAATTTTTTCAAATTTCAATCTGAACAGGTCTCTTTTTATTAATTAACTAAAAAGTCAAAAGGGCAAGAAGGGGGACCAGAGTGGAGAAATCTTCAGAGAGGCAGGATGAGGTATACAGCTCCTTGCCTGACTCGCTGGGTAGGGTTGGGTGTGGATGTGTAGCACATTCGAGACAACTTGGTAACAGTACGCTTGCTATGCCTCTTTTTAAAAGTGAGTTCTGTCAAGTTTATTGCAGGATAAGTGTGCACACATGGGCAATTACTGTAATTAGTTAATGTGCTGTGAATCCACTGTAACTTGCTTTGTGCTAACTTGTTACAGGGTCACATATCTAAGCTTTCCGAGAAGCTTTCTTTTAAATGTCAGCAAACCATACAGTGCTTTTTTCTTCAGAATTTATATGCAGTATGTGCATAAGAGAGTATAGAGCTTGCTGTGTATCTATTTCGAATGTATAATTGCTCAGCAAACTTCAGAACAGTTGCGTCGTCTTTAAATGGTAGTGCTATTAAAGCTAGCCTAGCACTTAACAATGTGTTCATGTCGCTGCAATCTAAAGTCTCCTTGGTAGGGCTGAAATAGCAAACAGATGACTGACTATTTACAAACAAAAGGCAGTTACTGTGTGTATGAAGTGAAATTATTGGTGCGTTGATTATATTCATCTTAACAGTTCAAAGTAGTCAGTGTTTTGAAGACATCAGATTGGTTGTGTATCCTGTTTAGTTAAAATGGAAGGCAAGTACTTTTACTATTATATGTGCTCTCAGCAGCTATTTCTATTAAATTGGCACCTGTTTTTAACAGTTTACATTTCTATTCTAGCCATCCATTGCAGTTAGTTGGTTAAGTGGCTGTTCTGAGACAGAGACGATAAACATGGTTGTCACCTGTAATGATTGTCTTTCATCTCATATTGCTTAATGTCCCTTGAGCACTAACTTTGTTTTGGAACCTAACGTTTGCCATAGTGAGCTAGTAAAGTGTAGGATGAGTGTTTTAGGATAGAGCTGCACCTGAATGAAATCCCATTGCTGAAATTACATTGCAGCATTTCCTCTTCAACTGCTAAAATTTCATTGTATTCATGTGGTTTAGGCCTCTTGGAAACTGGACAGGTTTTGATCAATTCCTGCCCTGTGACCTAAGTAAAAAAGAAATTGATGCTTTTCATTTTGTGGCAGATTGACATTTAATCTGATTTAAAGTTGTTGATTTTTAACCAAATTCAGGTAACCTCTCATCAAATTAGGAAGATAATGTGAAAAGAAGCATGTGGGAGAACTAAGAATTACAGAAGTTACTGGTTTATCAAGTGAAACAACTGGGGACATCAAATAATACTCCATTTTACTAATGTTTTTGAGATATCCATGTTTATGGTGAAACAGATGTTTGAGGATGGGAGGAAGAATTCTGAGGAAAAACTTTTTTCCATTTCTTGCTTGATATTTGGATGTTGTGAAAGCTTCAATATTAATTTCCTTTATTGTCTTAATGGTATTCCTGAAATCTACTCCGTAATTGTGTCTTGTTTAGGCATGATTCACATCTCTCTCTTGTAGGTGTTGGTAGAGCTCTCAAGCCTAGTCATTAAGCAGAATTTTATTTTGGAACACATTTAATAGGACACAGAACTTCTCAAAGTTTTTTCTATTCCGTGATAAGTATCAACAGTACTGTGTGAGAGCATATATGCTCTAACAAATTTCTTCTGAAAAGCTTCTCAAACAATGGACAGTTGTACGGAGTTTGTGTGACAGTTCTAGGGAACGTACATGACGGAGTCTTCCAAGCTTTTGAAGGCCCCGTTCTACAACATCCTTTCAGACAGCAACATGTTCTTTTGAGATGAGGAAATGAATAATGGCTATAATTTCTAGCTACTAGCCAGGGCATAGCTAACTATCTTTAATTGTTGGTGACAGGAAGATAGTTGCGTTCCCAATTGCACTTTGCAACCTCTCTGAATACTCTCAATTCTACTTGAAAATCAAATCATGTAGTTGAGATGTGCTACTTTAATATGAAGGTTTAATGAGATTGTCAAAGCACTTCTGTTGTATTCATATCCTTATTTTTGAGAGACCTGGAGTTTGCTGTAACTCATGCCTTTCTCTTAACTAGAAGCATTCAGTTAAGTACACTAACAGATTAGTAATTACAGGCTGAGCCATGTGTCTCAGTCAGTTACAACTGCAGGATAGGAACTTTGCAGGGGTGAGGGAGGAGGAAAGACGAAATCTGTGGGCTAGATATGTGCAGGGATGTCACTTAGGTTTTGGGTTATTTTTTTTCTTTGCATCCAGTGATTCTCTTCCAATCTTTAACTGTAGCTCTTTAGTCAAAATCTTATTTTGACTTATTTAAATTGCTCCAAACAGGATCTCCTGAAAGTTTTAGATTGGTCTAAAAGGGTTTAGATTGACACTGTATTCTAAATTGTCTATTTCTAAGACTGTCCGGTATTATTGTCTTCTGATGTATTTATTTTTAGTTGCTTTTGCTTGTTGGATTTCCCCCCTGTATTTTAGGGAAATTTCATAATGATCTGGACTTACATTTCTCTTTTTCCTTCACATCTTCTCTTCAGATTGCTTTCACAATTCTGCTTTTGTCTGCAACCTTTTTTTCTGCTCTCTTGTTTCATTGCCTCTGTTGTACCTGCCAGTTTTCCCTTAAAGCGAATGTGGCTAAAATAAACGAGCTTTAACTCAAGTTCCTTCCAGTTGCCATCTTCTTTCTAATTCAGATCTGTGACTTCATGTTCATCTGCATGTTTTTCCTTCTACTCTTGTACTGGAGCAGTAGAAGGATTTTGCTACAAATAGACTCCTCCTTTCTTCCTGATTAGAATCTTGGCTTCTGATTTCATGCCTGTGGCAACTGGCCTCTTGTATTTTAATGCACTGGGAGGTGTTCCTCAGGTGAGGTAGTCCCTATGCAGATATCCCATTCCTACCTCAATGTCATGTCCTCTTTCTTCAGAGCTTTTTCTGACTCAGCTGTGTCCCAGTGCAACATGCTACAGCTTGCCCCATTTGTTTGACATTATCATATGAGCTTGTAGTGACAGTAGTCTTTCCACAAAAGCTCTGCCCTTTTTGTGCTGCGTCTTCCTGGAACTAATCAGTAGAGCCCTGGCTGCTTTAAACTTCAGATTGGCGCTGCTGTGGCATAGTTGACTAGTGACAGCTGAAGGAAGGGAGTGTTACTGTGCGCAGCAGAATCATAATATCTGGACTTCTTAATGCTGTTTCAAAATAGATCGAACCTTCTGGGCTTCTTTTTATATACTGTTTTCTTTTACTTGACCTTGTGTCACTGAAT
Organism: Himantopus leucocephalus; assembly: GCA_003993805.1. Classification (NCBI taxonomy): domain Eukaryota; kingdom Metazoa; phylum Chordata; class Aves; order Charadriiformes; family Recurvirostridae; genus Himantopus; species Himantopus leucocephalus. The sequence continues at coordinate 72,266,509 of RSEF01000004.1, read as the reverse complement.
TGTAGAGTCTTTCCTTGCTTAGGGAGAAATTGATGTGTAGGTTTCTGGTATGTTAACATTTGTAGTAGGGGTGGTAACTGTAAGCTGTCAGCTTCCTCAATCATTTTCAACTTCCTGTTTTGAAAAAGTGATTTAGTAGTGTTTAAAGTTGTATGAAGTCATACTGGTAGTCTTCAGTCTTGAAGTTGCTGTGCTGACAGTCAGTGCTGTTGCATTGCTGCAGAATGCATTAACAGGTACAAATGGGAATGAGTTTCTTCTGGAAAGCTTTTCAGCTGAGGAGGGCCTATATCTTTTGGGTCTAACAGTAGTTTGACAAAGAAGATTACTTAGCTGTGTGAAGTTATTTGTAGGTGCTTCATAGTCTCCTTTCTGTTCTTTTTCCTTTCCTTCTGTTGAAAAGAGAGGAAGAAGTATTAGAAATGTCGCTCTGATTCTTAGCCTTACCCTTGGTTTGTGGGTTTTTTTTATTATGCAAATTAGGCAAAGCAAATAGAACTAAGTCGGTTTCAAATCTTGAGGTTGGCTGTTCTTTGTCACATGGGAAATTAAAATAATGAGAGTTTGTAATTGCATGATGTGCAAGAAACTGTCCTGAAAGAGCCATTGTATTGCTGCATCAACGCACATGTGTTTGTCATGAGGAAGTGGAGTTGCATGAAATACATATATTCTAAAGTTTTGTCTTTTCTTGAAATGCAAGGTATGAAACAAAGACTGTTTAAAGGAAAAACAGTGGACTAGAAAGAGGTGGGAGAATCTGTGATATATGTTTGGTTAGAAAGGGAGGTGGAAAAGTGGGAGCTGCATGAGCCTGGATTGCTTCAGTAAATACACTAGTAGTGAAACAAATGCAACAATTGGAAATTGCAGAAAAGAATGTGTTGGAGCTTAAAATGCCAGGTGCCCTTTTGATTACAGTAGTCTTCTAGGTTTGTTGAAGATACACCTTTTGTATGTCTTTCAAAGAGGGCATGCACTTCAGTTTCTTGCCAGTGATACTGGGTATTATTGTAAACACTTCAAATGCGCATGGGTCTTCTCAAACACAGCAAGGCATGCCAGCTATCCAGAGAGCTAGGAGTGAGTCTAGCCTGTACAGCACAGAAGTTGGCGTTGTTGCCTTTTACACTTCTTTGTATTGTGAAAACATACCTTAGGACAGAAAAGAGTACAGGCAAATAAGTGCTAAAGAGAGAATAAATTCAAAGTGTTAGAGAGCTAGTAAATGTTAAACATTACTTTTCACTATATGCAGATAATCACAGAAAATACAGCCATTTGTGTAACTGTTTACATAGAACTGTAAAAACTGAGTGATTCTTGGGCTTTCCAAGGATCTTCAGGGCTATAAATGTGATGGGCTCTTATCTTTTCTTGTGGGCAGAGTGCCTGTGAAGATTGTAAGGATTTCTACAAAATCAATTTTAATGACCAGTATGATACTAGTAGGCCAGAGTGTAAGCCACATGAACTATAGTATGTGGCAGTGGCTATTTGCATTGTTAGAAACAGCTTCATTTTTGTTTGAAAACCTGGCAGCTAATAAAAATCCTCTCTCCTGCGTTTGCAAAGATAGCTTTCTAATCTCAGTGTTTATGAGGGAAGAGTGTTTTCAGAGCATGCTCTAAACAAAGTGATCAGTGTTTTGGGTGAGATATTCCTGGTGGTTTTATAAGCATACTTCTTGGGAAGCTTTTGTAAGAAGTGACCTTAAGGGTAGTAATTAAAAAAACCCAAACTTCTAAAGCTGTTTATAAAACAAACTGAGTTCAAGTTCTAGAATTAGAGAGGAAGGATCAGCTAATAATCTCGTAACAGAGCTGTGGGAAATAACTTCTATGTTGCTAATGTCACTCGCATAAAGGAAACAAGAATTTTTGCTGTCTGTTTTGTATGGAAGCATGGTTGATTAGGCTGTCAAATGTTTCTAAGTTACAGTGTGTGGCATACAACCATATTCACTTGAAGTATGAACTCTGTCATTACTCTCAGAAGAAACACTCATTTAACGATTTCTGCATATTTGTAAGCACTAGTTAGAGCTGTAGATCTTGCAGTTCATTGTTGTCTTTTGCTGAAGCACATTTCCCAGTTTGGTTCTAGTCCAAAAATAAGGCTTAACCATCCATATTTTGAGTGTGTGAATGGTTATGACTTTTCCTTTGATC
>RSEF01000004.1:72233252-72264238 GCA_003993805.1 Himantopus leucocephalus | reverse complement strand
AGGATAAGGAAAAGAAGTTGCTGTGCAGAAGTGTTCTTTAGGAACAATGGACAAATGAAATGCTAGAGAGGGTATGAATTTGTAGCATGTAGTATGTGCTAAACGGACGTTTGTTAGATCGGACTACTGCCTGCCACCAGTCTTCTCAGGAGATGTGTGCCTTCCCGATGTAATCCAGTCTTGTTGACATCAGTGCTTAAACTGTGATTTAAATCACCAAAATGTAAAGTTAATATGGAAAAGAATGGCTAAGAAAAGCACCTATGTAGATGTATCCCTTTTATTATAGGTTTAGTTGAGACTTTGTCTGTCTTTTTGTCCCTCTGAGAGTGCAGACAGTGGTAGTAATTTCAGTTGTCTAACTAGGTGGTCTCCAGAGTTTCTGTTGTGTATGCCTATCAGTGAAAAAACCCCCCAAATGCCCAATAAGTGGGGGTTTTTTATAAATTATATGCATGTACTACTCTGCTAATCTATTATGTACACAAAAATACACAAATGTACATAAAAAAGGAAATTTTAAAAGGGTGAGATAAAGATGAAATAAATGCTATTTAAAAAATATTATTTTATTAGCAGTACAAAATTTTCATCCTGCGCCCGAGTGGATTTTTCTGTGTACCCCCTGGGGCGCACGCACCCCACTTTTGAGACCACTGATCTAACAACTCTGGTTTCTCTAAAGGTAGCTTCTCATATAGCTTTTTTGTTACATTTACTAATACGTTGCAAGAGACGTTTCATTGTGGCTGCTATAATTGTTACATTATATCAAAAATAAGGTGTAGCCTGTGTTGCTAGTATCCAGCCTGGGAGAGGAGATGAACAAGTACACAACACACCTATACTGATAATTGCTGTAGTTGGAAAAGAAATGAGCTCACCTACTTACTTCAGGACATTGTCAGCTGGTAGATAACTTTTTTTGGTACTAATCTTGAATTAATTTAATGCCTCAAATAAAAGGAGTTAAGGTGAGCCAAATTTGAGTTTGAGCGCTGGGTAGATATTTGTATGCGCTGTCTCTAGTTTAAACTATTTGTGGGCTGGAAGCAAGTAAACAATGTTTGCACTGTTGCCAGGCCTCCGGCAAGAGTATGCAGCAACTGCTTCTCGGCGTAGTTCTGGTTCTTCTTGCAATTCTACAAGGCGAGGCACGTTCAGCGATCAGGAGCTCGATGCACAGAGTTTAGAAGATGAAGAAGATGGCACACATCACACAGTGCACCCTGCTGTTAGCAGGTTCTCACCATCACCTCGCAGTTCTCCCTGGCCTTCACCAAAACAATCTCCAAGGAATTCACCTCGCTCACGATCACCTGCTCGAAGCATAGAATACAGTAGAGTGTCGCCCCAACCTATGATTAGCCGTTTACAGCAACCTCGTCTTTCGCTTCAGGGCCATCCTACAGATTTGCAGACTAGTAATGTCAAAAGTGAAGGTAAAAAGCTCTGTCTCAAATTCATTACACAAGTAGTGGTGTAGTTCCTGTAGAGGATTTTGGTCAGTGTGCAGTGCTAGAACTATATGCCTGTGTAACATCATGCTTTAATCTCAGAGTTGTTGAAGAAAAAAGCAGAGCAAGCAAAGCTTAAGTTCTGCTGGGGAACTCTTACAGTCGGATAGATGAGTTGATAGGCTTATATTTATTTTAGATGTTACCGAGTCACTCTGGGTGTAACTGAGTTTCGTGGTGACCGAGGTCTGTCTTTGGCAGGCAAATGCACTGAAATAAAGCAGAGCCCAGGGGAAACTATCGTTCACCAGTAGGGTTAGGCCTTGCAGATGACAGAATAAAATGCAGGGAAAGTAACTGTGGTCAGATAAGAGTAACATGGCAATTTACGGATGCTTGTAGCCTGTGAGATAGCTGAATGTTTGCTTCTGGCAGTGCAGGACTCCCAAATCTTTGCGCGTCTGGAATAAACTCCTTTAACCGGGCTGAAATTTCACAAGCATATTCCCATTTTAACAAATGTAATTGTTATCTGGCAAATAAGATCTTAAGTTCAGAAAGAATATACATTTAGATATTAAGAATTCACCTTATTTTTTTCATCTTTCAGGTAAGCTGGATGCAAAATGTCTGCAGTAGAGATGATGTAGAAATGCTTTTTTTAAACCGTTTATTTTCTGGGATGTTTTTGTTGGTTTGTTCCACTCCCCCCTTCCCCCAATATGGCAAAGACGTCTGTGCCACTTACAGAATGTCATTGACTAAGAAATTTTCGAATTTTAATTGGGAAAAATGGTGTGCTAGACTAGATCTTTTCGGGAAGATGATCCTGCAAATTTAATTAGCTATTCAAGAATACTTTTGGAAGAGTTAGCTTAAGTCTTATCTAGTAATAGTGGTTTGGGGAAATTTTAGGTATATAGGAAAATGTACAACGCAAAAGCTGATCAGCTGTGACTTAGTTGAGAATTCCTTTGCTGTTCTTTTCTGGGGTTTCATGAAAGTCTTAATGCATGCTAGATGAGCTACAACAAAAATATCCCATGAGAGGCAAGGTGGCAAAAGCTGGTATCCCACATACCAGAGGGATCAAAATAGAGCGTGCGATCATGTGTTTCTGAAACACTTCCAAGGAATTCTCTTGCAGTGGTTTTTGTGCAGTTGAAGGTTGCTTGGATGTTCAGAGTTGATACGGCAGCAGCCAAAAATGTTGTTTGGGATTTCTTTTTTTTTTTTTTTCCTCTGGAATGATTAGAGAGAAATTTGGTTGACAGGCTTCAACAATGTACCAACTGCAGTGCAAAGCAATGCAAACTACTAAGTGCGGAAAGTACACTTGTAGGAATATTCAGCCTATAAAGACTCTTACTTTTGTTTTCATCTTCAGTGCTTGTGCATGGTTAGCGTACTTCTTTCCTGCATCCCTCTACAGAATCAGGTTGGCCACTCATCCTGACAAGGCATCTGCAGTCTTCTATCCAAAGTATGTCATCAACCCAGCTCTGCATGGGTTGAAGATACACAGAATGTCATTAGACTTCATAAATATTTAATGGCATCTTTTTGTATTCTGTGAGCAATGGTACAAACTTTAGAGGACCCTCGAAGAACCAGTATTAGCTGAATAGATTGTCAAGTCATATGTGAAAGATGAAGCATAACTGGACACAATAATTTTGAACACTGTGTATGAAGAGTTTCTTTCCAAGTGGGTGGCTGTTATTTGTTGTATACTGTGCTCATATGGGACTGGGTAGTCCCAAAAATCAACTGAAATAATTACTATGTGGTTTTAATCTTCACGCAAGCTTTCTATATTATAAATAACTTTCTAGGTAAAGACTTGAAAAACTGTACAAAACTGGAAATTAGGTTTGCCTATTCGATTTCCATAGCCCTAGAACAAAACCCAGAGAATCACAATCCAGATATGTTTCAATTTCAAAACACACTGTGCTTGACATTTTTCACTACAGGTGAAAAATGTACATTCGTGCTTTTTTATATAAATACTTTGTATGTGATAGGTCTGCAAATAATGTAGAACTTTAATTCAAGATAAAGGAAGAACTGTAATGTAACAAAATACACTTTTAAATTGCAGTATAGTTTTATATGGCTAACATTTTGTGTCCCTTAGATTTGAGGTTCAGCTATGGGTTCGTAACCTGAACTTTGTCCAGCATCAGACTACATGTTGTGGTATCTTTGTATTATTTCGTACAGAAAAACTAAGGCGTAGTCTTCCAAACCTGTCCAGGACATCTAACATCCAAGCTGAGTCTGTGAAAAACAGCAGAAGTGACTCAAACTTCCAAGTGCCAAATGGAGGAATACCTCGCATTCAACCTCAAGCCTCAGCCAGTAAGTACCTTAAGTGACACTTCATTGTATATTTCGAAATTAAGTGATGGGACTCAGCTGTCTTCCAGTTTCATGGCAAAGAGAAACATTGCATGCCACACTGGAGATGCTAATCTTGATTTTTAATCATACCTGTGTAAGTCTGCTTTTCTGGTACACAAAATCTGGTACTGATTTTATTTAAAGGATGTCTGATCTCTTATTAAGGTATCATTCATAGTTTTCTAAAAGTATATGTAGAAGTACTATAAAGACTATAAATACAGTAGTTAGACATTTCAGAAACCATTTATTTTGTGTGATTTACAGAAGGTATAATGCTCTGTACTGTTGAATCTTATTTTTAGACTACAAAAACTTACTAGGCTATGAAAAATAGGTACCTAGATGATGTTTATTGCTTTTTTTAAACTAGTGAAACCTAATCTGAAAACATTAATGCAAGCTTAACCCTTGTTTGCAGTTTCTTTTATTCTGTTATGTCACCTGGAAATTATATATTCAGTGGCAGGTTTTATTTAAGTGTCATTTACTTCTTTAAAAAGGTTTGGATAAACCTGTGTCCCCTGAAACAAAAGGAGCCCATTGCGAGGCTGGTGGCTGCTAGTTTGTCCAAAAGTGAACTGCTGGTATGAGAATGCTGCTAATTTCACAAGTCTTTTCAAAATGGTGACCTTAAAGAAGCCAAAGCAAATGAAACTTAAATATTCAGTGCTTCTTTATGTGTCAATATTGACAGTTCCTGTTGTTTAAATGTTTCCTGACCCTTTTATTTTAAAACAAGTTTCAAAATTTAATAACCTTCTGTGACATTTTCAAGGGAAGAACACATTATGAATATTATTATGTGTAGAGCTTTGAACTATAAAAGTTCTCTGATAAAAGTTCATCAGTAATCTAAATATTTGATGGGAAATACAAGATAATATTTGTGAATGAAACTAATTTTTATTTTTTTTTACCCATTGAACAGTAAAGGCATACTGACATACCTAGTTGGCCTTGCTAACTGGTCCTTTCGTAACAACGTGTTAATGCACTCTAGTACAGTTAAATACAGAATAAGGAATTCAGACCATGCCAATGACTACAAGATTTCTATCTTTGTAGTGACTCAGACCAGATATAAGGGTTGTATACAGTCAGTCCCAGATGTGTGATACTGTAGCCAAAGAAGTTAGTGTGACCTTGTGATTATTCATATAAGTTACCCCAGCATCCTTTCACCTTGCCTCCTTCCACTATTCACAAACACTCGGAAGGTGGGATTTACAACTGAAAGGGCATGTGTGTAGTTCAAATGCAGGACTGCTATCTGTTAGGCAGGCTTATCAAACTGTAAAGCACTCGGAGCAGTTGTACAGCAGCTCTCCAACTGCGTTATTTTTGTGTTAGGAAGAATAATCAAAATGACCTGAAATAAAATGAAGGAAAAAAATATTTTTAGTAAAAATATGTATGAGTTGACTAGAACGCTATTTCCAGTATTAAAAGTATATTCACAGTGAAACTTTATGGAAAGATCAGACAGCAGAAGTCTCAATATTCAATATTTAGTGGGTTACTTCACTGTAGGAGCCAAAGTAGTGTGATATAATTTTTTTTTAACTTGTGGATGCATTGAGAATCACAGAAATTATTAGGTAAATTTGCTTGCCTTTCATGGGAGTCTTTCCACAAATGTGAACCACTCTAGACCAACTTACATTTAAATGTAAGTTAAGTATCATTGATAAAGCCCAGATTTCTAGCTTTTACAGTTTCCCTGCTCTTACAGATGTTTGTCAGAGTCTTGCTATTGACAATCGTAAAACGGTTTGTGTATGAAGTCAATGAGTAAGTATCTTTGCTTAGTCTGGATTAAAAAATTTTCTGCAAAACTGTACATTGTATAAAAATTTCCAGAATTGTGTCCTTTTTATTGTATACTTTTTGTTTTATCGGTTTTATATTTTGTCACCTTGCACAAAGCGCTGTTAACTTGCAGCAAATTTTTGTTTTCCCTTGGCAATGACTTCTGGGTCTTGGGATTCGAAGCTTCCTCATATACCTGCTAGTTTTGCATGAGCTTACCTTTGCAAGGATGCTGGCTTGCCACCCGAGGTCACTACTTTTCTCCTTGTCAAAGAGCTGCTGTTCATAATTTACTTGCACATTTGCTGTGGCTGCAATACTGAACTTGCTATGGTTGCTGGCATTCAAAAATGAGTTAGGAATCCAGTAAGTTTCTGAAAAGACAATTCCTGTTGTGGTTACATAGGCAAATTGTACACGCTTGCTTAAAGAGTAGAGGGAAGACACTTATAATATGTTTATGTTATAAACATATTATATACTGTACCAAGAGGTACAATCATAAAACATGGAAACATTTGGCATTTTAAGTTTTAGCTGTAATGTGGTGAAAAATCCAAATTCTTTTTGAAAAGAGATTGAGTGAATCAGATAGCAGTTGTAACTATTAGAATCTTCATTTACATCTTATTCTCCATGCTGTTATGCAGAAAGTACTTTTTTTTTTTTAATATGAAAGCTATTAAATATTTCACCTTAAATCTCTGGAAGCTACCTATTCCTTGGAGAACATAAGTATTACTGTATCTTTTAGACTTAATGTGTTAGAGTGATGGGAATACTGCATCTGGGTCATACACCACAGAGATTGTGCAAAGCTGTAGAACTTCTAGGGTGGCTTCCACATAGGAGCTACAGGCTTTCTTGTGGATTGTGTGTGATACTTTTGTACTTACCTGGCACTATTAGCACATGGATGTTAAATCTTTAAGCAGAGTTAAATATAATACTTTTTCAAAGAGCTAAGCTGTAGGTTGTTCAAACTATCAGTAAAGTAGCTAGTCTACTTGCCAAGATCCAGCTCCTTGGTGTGTTCAGAGTAAAAGGTGGTGGTGTGTGTTTTGAGGAAACTGAGTATTCCAGTTCAGTTGATCAGAAGTAAATGTAACTATGTGTATTCAGCATGCACTGTTTGTGACAGGTAATGTAATAGCATACGGAGCACTTCAAGATCAGCAAATAATATGGATAAGCATGCACTCCACGCTTATCCCAAACTGCATGTTTCCTCAGCGTTGCTCAAATTGCACTGCCTGAAGTCCTTTTCAGTGATTCAGTGCACAGAATTGTTTAGCTATTGAGTCTCTATTTCCTGGTGTCTCCACTGAGAAGGAAGGAATTCGAGAGAGATATATATATATTTTAAATCCTTTCCATATCATCCCACGTCTCTGACTTGCAAGTAGTGTAAATAATGGCAGGGGAAGAAACTTAGTGCTATGTGCAGTAGCATATTTAAATCTAACTGAATTAAGTAGGGCAAACTAAATTCAAGATCATACGTGTGACAGAAGAAGCTGTTCTTCATTTTATGCGGTATAACAAAAACACTGATTCAGTAAAAAATGGTATAATGGAATACTTGTGGACAGAAACGCTCTGGCCAGTGGTCTGCCTCACTAAATTCCTAGGAATTGTGCTCATTTTTAAACATCTTACTGTGCTTAATTGACTGTTCTTGGGCATGCCTTAAAAAAGTTTATAGGAAGACCATGTGCCAGAAGTTGAATAAGAGTTGTATACTGCCACGTGCTTTTTTGCATTAGATTCTAGTTGGTAGAAGGAATAGGTATCTTTTTTTTTAATTTTAATTTTTTTATTCTTAATAGCCAAAGGCAGCATTTTATCATGTTTATAAACATTTTAGTTCCTTTTCGCTGTTTTAAAAAGACCGGTTATAGTTAGTTAAGACTAGAATGAAGAGACCACCTGGTCATATTTTCAGAATGAAGGTAAAACACATGATGAACTTCTTTTATAGTTCACAAAATATTGTGAATTTTGCATGCACTGACCGAAGGGTAGGAAAGATGATGGCAATTATTATATGCTGTCAAGTTTAGAAAAGGATTACCTAATATTATTAGGATTCTAATTGTTCTTGCCCTACCTTCTTTATAGTGATATTCACCAATTTGTGATTGGATTATTGAGCTTCCTTACTCAGGGTCAGGATCTTTTATGCACAGCTGTTCCCCTATCTTTCTTCCTTCTCACTATGGAAATAAGCTTTGCTAGTGCAATCAGTTTTACGCTGGTATAAAACTTCATACACTGAGGTGAGCAGAGATGTTTATTCATACACTAGCATTTTAAGAAGCCTTTGCGTAGGCAAATCTTTATTTCATTGACTACTTTCCTCCTTCCCCCCTTAAATATGCTGCGGTGAAAATACGCTGAGTTCATGCGTTCCTTCTGGCAATAGGTAATTCTCTCCTTGCCAAGATTCTGCAGCTCTTGGAACACTGGCTTCTCTCTTGGTATCTGGTAGGTAGTGAGGTCATTTCAAGGCGGTGTCAGCCCTTGAACATTACTAGAAAAAAGGCAAGATGTAGGAGCAAAGGCACAGTAGAAAACAATTTCTGTCATGCTGTCTGCATGCTGGCAGCTGATAATTCTTATGTCTTCATTTTAAGTTTGAGTCCTCTTGCATACCCTTCTGAAGAGAAAAAACAGACATCTCTCAAAATTGCTTATGTTTGCATAAGTGAAAAATACGATTTGTTTATATGATGATCACATTTAGACAAAGTTTTATGCCGCTATATAGTGTTGAATATTTTTTGAAAACTTTAAAATGAAAAGTTTAGTCTTGCTACGTCAAATATGACAGTTTAATTTTCATCTTTAATCTTGCACTCGTGTTGCTGTAGCATGTTTGCTAGGTGGCTTGTTTTCCCTTTGGTGTATTCATTTTATTTTTTTTTTTGCCTTTCTGGGCTTTTTGCCCTGCAAGAAGCTTTACTCTTACAGAATCTGCGCATTTTGCACTGCAAAATTTCTGACACGCTCCTCTGTAACTCTTTGCCATTAAGAACAAGCACCATTTAAAAAAAACCCCACCACTTCCAGAGTCATAACAGCTTTTTGAGTGTCTTACTCACTCTGTTCCTTGATGCTTCACAAGTGGATGCAATTCTGAAAATCCCAGTAAATTTAGTTTTCTTACCTTCTTAGACAAATATAACACTTCTTGTCTTTCAACAGCTCTGCAAAGGCAGAAAAATTTGCCTCGTGCTGCCTTCAAAACCAAACAGTTTCTTCAATCTCCATCTACAAAAGGAGGTAATTAACTTACAACCTCTTACCAAGCTCCAGCAAATCTCAGATAATTGTTCACCTGCATTAAATCTCACATATTCTAGATTAATAAAATTTCTGTTGCATGTTGAGATTAACCAAGTGGTCCTTGCTGTATGAAAGTTAACTTTGTGGTCTAAACATTAAAAATACAACCCTGCATTATTTAGGAGAAAAAGTATTAAATTGAATTTTGAGATAAAATCCAAGGATTGGGGACTTCGAGCATTAATCAGGAAATCTGGATTATAAAAGTAGACTCCTGAATCCATATTCTTTAGGGCTACATTTGGATAGGGATTTTTAAAATTCTAAATACAGGTTCTAAAACAAAAGTTATGTAAATTGTTCTTTTTTGATTGTGTAAAAATATATGCAGGCAAGTGAAAATATCATCCTTTGTGCTGGAAACAAAAGCTGACAAGTTTATTCTTGAAAAGATAATCATAGAATGTCAGCTTGGTTTGTGCATACATGTGCACATGCTTGTCCTTTCTCTTTTCCTCTCAAAACTGGAAGATTAACCCCAACGTACAGTAATTTAGATTTGTATTTTTTTCTCAAGGAACTAGAGACTATTGTATATAATATTCTAATTTGCTAATGGCTGAAATTGTCTTATTTTTGAGAAGAAAATGAAATATATTGAGTCTCTAATCCAATTAGAGACGTTTTAACTGATTTTTAATTCTGGCAACCTTGTATGTGACGCTGCCTCAATTTCACTACTAAGATAAAGCAAGTTCATCATCTTGGTTTTAAGCATAGTTGGCCCTGTTGCCTATCACAATCTAGAAGATCTTATTTTAAAGATCATATTTCACTGTAGACCAATTAATAAGGTCTATGGATGCTAGAATCCTTTGAGGATTATAGGAGTCCTTCATGCAGATTCTGAGGGTGGCTGACAGAATGCATGCCTTTCTCTCAGTGGTTCAACAATGCTAACTTCTTTGAGTCAACTTCATTCCATGCAGAAAGTTCTAGCAAAGTATAATGACTTTGAAACAGATTCACATGGCTTAATAGGAGGTCTCTAAAAGTCTTCGTAATATTTCATACCAAATAGAGAGAAGTTCTCTCAATGTTCTCCTTTGGCATAAGACCACCATCTCGATTCCTCTGCAAAGCTTTCTGTCCTGTCTTCCAGTTGGCCATGCCTTTACCTTTATCTGGATGTCTGGAACACTTACTAGGTCAATGGCCTACTCTGGAGCTGTGGAAATGTACAGAAAACTAACTTCTCTTTGAGTTTACATTATTTGTAAAATGTTACTAAACCTTAGGGAATAAGGAACCAAGCATGTTGCACTGCCAGTTACGCATCCCAGTTTATAGTTGCTGTCATTCCTCACTGCAAATGAGGACCCAACATGTCCTTTTCAGTTACTTGCTATTTTATAGTCTTTGATGTGTTGATTTTCCTGCTTCTGATCTGAGATTCTCAGGAGTACAGAAGCATTATGCAGTAATGAAACAAGACTTGTTTCAAAAGAATAAACAACTACGAGCAACAACTGCGTTTAGTTTCTGAAAATACTGTTCATTACATAGCTTGACACCTTTCACACACAGACGTTGGCTTTTTTTTTACCATTTGTGTAAAACAGTTCAAAATGCATTCAAATAACAAACTCTTTACCGCACTGTAACAGGTTTATTAAGGCTTATATAGCAATCCAGTATCAGTCAGATCATAGAATGGTTTGGGTCATCTAGTCCAACTCCCTGCAATGAGCAGGGACATCTTCAAATTCGATCAGGTTGCTCAGACCCCCAGCCTGACCTTGAATGTCTCCAGGGATGGGGCATCTACCACCTCTCTGGGCAACCTGTGCCAGTGTTTCACTGGCCTCATCGTAAATGTGTTCCTTATATCTAGTCTGAATCTACCTTCTTTCAGTTTAAAGCCATTACCTGTCATCCCATTGCTAAACTCCCTGATAAAGAGTCCCTCCCCATCTTTCCTGTAGGCCCCCTTTAGGTACTGGAAGGCTGCTATAAGGTCTCCCTGGAGCCTTCTCCAGGCTGAACAGTCCCAGATCTCTCAGCCTGTCCTCATAGCAGAGGTGCTCCAGCCCTCTGGTCATCTTCTGGCCCTCCTCTGGACCCACTCCAACAGGGCCATGTCTTTCCTGTACTGAGACGACAGAACAGTTTATCAATTCCCATCATTTTTCCTCTTCTGTTCTTTCATATCATTCTGAATCATCTCATCACCATGGTTATGATTTAACAGCTGCTTTAGAATCGATTCTGGTTTCAGGTCGACGTGCAGCAGCTGCCCTTGGGGTGCAAGACAGATAAGGTTGTAGTTTCACAGCATCCTAGTTTGCCAGGTGGGGGATCTCTTGCTCCCTGGCTCCCTGCCTGCAATCCAGGACAGAATCCAGAGAGGGTGGGAAATCTAAATGTCATGACTGCACAGTGCCATTTATTTTTTATTGTTGCCAGATATTTTAATTATAGTTGGTTCTAGTTGTTTAGTTTCTAAGGAGATGGAGTTGTAGTTAAGCACTAACTTTACACATTTACATGTTTTTATTAAACATGGGTCAGCTCAATACTAACATGGGTATACAATTATTCAATAGCCTTTGACTAAGGCAGTACCTCACTCTGTGATCCTGTCTTACAAATAAGACAAACTGAGTTTTATTAAATACCCAAAACTGCTCTAAGACAAAATTCTTTATGTGTAGAGCAGAATTATTGGGCAGTTTGCCAGAGATTGCATCATATAGACTGCTTTGGCAATCACGGCACATTGGAAGACAATTCATTCCTTTATGTATACGAATGAATACAGCTCTCAGCAATGTCTGCAATGCTGTGCTGACAGGGAATGTTTTATGAATTGACGGCTCAAGTTGGAAGCATGGTAAAATATGGTCAACAGAAAACTGGAGAGAATGGAGAGGACTAATTTGCTGGATGCTTACTTTCACTGGGAATGTGACGAGCTTTCTTCATTTACAACTTTTCATTGCTTATATTCTGTACCTAAAACCCTTTTCCCTGTCGTGCCTATAAGAGGCCCAAAGCTGTATTCAGTTTTTACACGCTGGCATTGCTCTGTTGGTGAGTTGCTAACACGATGCTATATTTGTGTTCCAAGGAAGTATTGTAATGAGAAGTTTAGTGATAAAAGCACCCTATATTTACACTGTAGAAACACTTGGAAATTCCGCAGATTTGATTGCACCAATGTTACAGGCAATGTCACGTTTTAAAAGCTTCTAATATGTCATCTATCTTAGTCCTAAGAGCGGTTCGCTGCTCTTGTCCAGTCATTCTGCTGTTAATGCTTTCCTTAATCCATCCTCTGGCTTGACGCCAAGGCTTTTATTTTAAGGGGTCTTATTTATTCTCCTCACTACTTACCAACTGTCATGTATTGTTGGCATCTCTGCCACCTTTTTTTATCAGCTTTTACCATGAGTGGCTTCATGCTGTGTTTGATATCGCTATCAGTGGACAGGCCCTCTTGGATAATCCAGAAACGAATCAAATCCAGTCCACATCTGTAATGAGGCACATATTAATCTTCCTAGATATCCCCTATAAAAAATGGCTTCAAAATACAACCTGAAAACTACCACTTCCTCGGTACCCCATTCAGGATGCCACATTCCTGTCATTACTCATCTCTTCTCTCACTCCCCATGTTCTTAATGGGTCTGCCTTGTAAAATGATAATAAAAGCTGTGTCAAGGACCATCTTCTTTATGTACAACATCTGTCAAAGAGGACACAACTTTGATCTCTATGTAAAAAAGTTTATTTAGTAGAGGAAAGAATAGTTCATGCAAATTCACTAAATGTAAACGTGATTTTATTTTACTTTCCTGATTGATTGTCCTGTGTTGACTGTTACTGACATCCCCCTCAATCAGTTTGAAAAGCTGCTGAAACTCCATTTAAGTATTAAGATGATGGATTAGTTTGAGTATTCTGTTTAGTGATATGCATAATTTGAAAATACTTTTCATGCTCGTGAAGAATTGTGCTTAAGTTTTGGCATTGTGAAAGAACTGTTGAATATTCTGGCTTATTAACCTTTCCCAGAAAGGACTTGATAAAGACCTTACATATTAACTCAGATACAAAGTATTTGAATACAGATATTAGTTACACTGATAATTTAGATAATGTGTGTACGAAGAGGAAGGCTATAAATTGTTATAGTTGTCTGGTTCAAATTTCATAGCAGCATCTTAATCTCTTTGGTGTTATGGGTTGGCTTTTTTTTTCCCCATCAGCCAATAAATCTGGGAGGTGACCATATCTTTAGGTGAATTCTAATTCAATGGATTTGGCTAAAAAGAACAGTATAAAAGATGCTCTGCACTCAGAATTTCATCACTGAAGGCTAATATACACTTTGAATCTATTTAAAACTATCACACTAGAACACTGTATTCTTCAACATATTCTTTCAGGGATAGGAATTAGGTTCACGTGTTTCTGAAGCAGTTAAATTTCTTTTTAACAAATACGTTCTCCTCTATTTCTTTTGACTTGACTGATAGAACAGAGCCTTACTAGTATTACTTATAAATCCAGATTCATAAATATTTGTAGTAAGCAAATGGAGCATTAGAGTTATGATATCAAAAACACATGACAAAGAGGACATCTGAATTCCTGTTTCTCATTGCTGCTTGATTGGCTGTATTCATTATACATTCCATATTGTTTGAATAGTCACATAAAGTAATTTCTATTTTTAATTTCAGTTATGCTGTAACTTAAGCTTTAAAGTAACTTCTGTATTTTATTTTCCAGTACCTTCTTCAAGTAAATTCCGCTCACCTGCAGCACCATCTCCCCTAGCTCTCCGACAACCAGTGAAAGCATTTAGTAACCATGGACCCGGTTCAGTTGCTTCTCCAGAAGCCACGCAGCTGACACACAGTACTTCTTTACCAGGGCCTCTTGCAGCCCAGAGTTCAGGCTTGCCAAGCCCTGCCAGCAGTATTAACAGTACTACTCTTACCAGACCGGCAGGGACAGCAGGGATGAGGAGTGGTTTGCCCAGACCCAGTGCCCCTTCCACAGGGGGCATCCCAGTGCCTCGTAGCAAACTTGCACAGCCTGTTCGCAGGTGAGTATGTGACAGGCAGTCTTAGTTTGAAGTTTTCAGATTTTTAGTTTTGTACATTGTGTATTTGTACTGCTCCTACCTGCAATTCTCATTTTGATCTCAAGGTCTTTAGAACAGAAATGGAGATATTTGCCTATGTTTCCAAAATAGATTTGAAGCAAAACTGAGAGAAAAAGGTTCTTGAATTAGAGTGAAGGAGTGAAAGTGAAATGAATAACACAAGACACTGAACTAAGTAAATAAAGTGTCTTAGTCTGGGCTGAGAAGGCAATAAGAATTTGTCTGCCTGTGGTAAAAAGTTATCAAACTATAGCTGGCGAGTGAAAATTCCTATGTACCACTGAGCGACACATTCTGAAGTCAGAACTATTTTCCTCTTGTAATCCATGAGTCAAGCAGTGGTACCATGGTGAGAACAGTTTCTCTCCTTGGGCAGCTAGAAACTTTAGGAAGCAAGATGCTTGAGGACAGAGGAGGCAGCCATAGCATTTGCTAAACTTAAAGTAAAAATCAATGCAGTTAACCCACAGGACAAAACAGCTTACACATAACCTCTCTGCTAGCACCCAGCTGTAGAAATTGCTTAATGTCAGAGTGTTTTGGAAAACCACCACAAGAGGGATTGATTATTAACTGGAAAGGCTACACGGACAGCTTGTGTTCAGGAGAATCAGAAGGAAGTGATGCGTAATTTAGAATATGCACTCTTAATGCCATGCTAATGTGGATTTTCACTGAAGGTGTCAAGTGGAAGCCAGCTGACATAAAAGCAGTCATCCATGAGAAATAGCAAGAATCTCCTTAAACAGAAAAGGATAAACAGTTGGTCTCCTTAAACAGAAAAGGACAAAGAGTTGGTCTCCAGTACTGTAAAAAAGATAAACCAGCCGTAAATAGCAAAGTGGAGGAGTTCTGCTCTGCAATGAGTGCTGGGCAGGGGAATGTCAAGTGACTGTCACAGTATTGGATGTTTTGCAGTTCAAGTCCATGCTGTCAGCAGTATGAAACTTTGTGTAATAAAAAGCAGTTGGTTTTGACAGGAAGTTTTCAGTAGTACCAAAGTGTGGTTGTCCTAATCATAACTTGTCTTATAAAGTGTTTAACTTATTAAACTTATACAGCTTTTTTAAAAAAAAAAACTTTACATACATAATGCAGTATCTGTACACAATGCAATAATGAAATATTTATGAATGTCAAAATTTTTATTTAAGCAAAGTGTAGTACTCTAAACAAGGATTTCCCGGTTTATGCATCACTGAAAAAAATGGCCTGTTTTTAGGTGGCAGCAGATTAAATTTGTATTCTCATGGAGTATAGTAGCAAAAAGTTTTCTGTCTGCTTATGCAGATGACTTTCTGACATGGTATTTGCCAAGATACGACACATAGAAGCTGAAACTGAAAATAATCTAGGGTTTATCTTAAGTAAACTGTATTGCAGAGAAGTAAATTAGTCAAGTGTATACTTCAATTATTTATAAAATGTTTAAATTCTTATGTATTGTAGCTGGAGACTTCAGCAGTTATGTATGAGAGTGAAAAATATCTCATTTTATTTCAGATCAATACCCGCTCCCAAAACCTATGGCAACGTGAAAGACGAGAGTTGGAAAGATGGCTGCTACTGAACTGCAAAGCTTAACACAAAGTTCCAGTGCTCATGGATGCTTCCTCACCAGGCGAAAAGACAGCTTGATTACACAAACTGTTCAGATGTGACTTTTGGGATTTGTAAAAATTCCAGACCTCTCTGTCTCTAATTAGCACAAACTGGCAGAGATTCTAAAGCAGCACTTTAATGACATCTAACATCAGATGTTTGGTGGTCATACAATCACTTCTACATTAAATTGCTATCAGTTCTGGGCGTTTTTTCTTGCTTGCTAAAAATGTATCAATATGAGCATTTATGACAGTGGCCAATGTCTGGGCAAAAACCTAACGAATGCCAAAGAAATGCCCATCTTGAAAAACAGCAAGTATAATAGTCAACTTACATTGTCCAAAACTTCATTTTCAGCCTGTTTTAATTCAGCAGAAAGATTGGTGAATATGTACTGTTGAAACAAGACTATGTTAATCAGAGCTAATATTCTGATTGCAGACTGCTACGGTGGTAGTGAAACATTGCTTTTAACAATTGTATGAGATTCTCTTTGAGGAAAGTGGTACGTATATCCTTCAGAAAGAATCAGAAGTTACCCTGGAGGATTAGGCAGAACAGTAAGTAGTAGCCATGGCTTTTGTTAACATTAAAGGTTTGAATGTAGCAGACACACACAAATGCAATAGTATAGATTGCATCTTTCCTATGTTGATTTATCAGCTTTATATGCTGTTACATGTTTGATTGCCAAAAGGGCTTAGTATCAGTTGTACAATCTTTCTAACCTTAAAATTCCTGGCTCAGGAAAGATGGCCTTTGCTATTGTAGCCACATTTTTAACACATGGCTCGCTATTTGGGGGAAAACTTTTTTTTTTATAGCAGGCTTCCTTACAAAGGAAAGAGCAAGTCGTAATGTTCATTTGTTCTAATACCACTCTGCTTGCAGCCTGGAGCAACTGTAAATGCTGATAGTTAAGGAGAAGGAAACACAACTATGCACTTGTAACATATAAATTTTAAGGTAATGAGTTGACTCTTGATGCCAAATGATATTCATTTAGGTGATGTTCCATGGTATGAGGGAGTTTTCTGTATCCTATTTTTTTACTTTCATCCATTTCTTAAATTGGTTTATTTTAAATTGTAAATATTTTTACAGAAGATATTGCCCATGTAAGTGTGTTTAAATATGTACTTTGCCTTACATTTGTGTATCTTACATTACTGGTAACAGAGTATGAAACCTGCTATGTCTGTTTACAAGCTATTAAATTCCTCTGGTGGCTCTGACTTATTCTAACACATTTTGCTCAGAACAACCCGTTCATATATTCAGCATTTGAACCATTGTTTTCTGTTTTGGAAGACATCATGCAAACATATGTAACTAAAGTTGTATTGGGTGGGACTAGTTAAATGGAAGGGATTTTGTTTGAAGCTTTTTCAGTATTTTGGATGTACAGTCGATGAAGTAAGAGAATGTGAATGGTATATCCTTTGTGCAATGACTGACGAACACTACAAGTTGGATTGGATGGTAGGTAGCCTTCAACCCCATCAGTATCTGAGTTCAGAACTGCTGGTGTATCCTGACTCCCACCACTAAGAGGATAACTAACCCTGAAATTCTAGCACTTGAATTTTAGGCCACGATTAACATATTCCTGGATGAAAAGCCATGCAATACTACTTGACTTGGAAGAAGCCAAATAGGAAGGAGTGGAGACTAATTTGCAGCTCTAATTACTCAAGCAAACTTTGGGTTGATGAATGACTTCACACTCCAGACCAAGATCTGTGCTGAGACTTTGAAGTCGGGGTATCAAATATACTGTAATTCAGTAAGATTTCAGCAGGGATAAAGAAACTGCCTTGCACCGGGAGCCCAGTACATACCACTAATCTAGCCTTGTGTCATTCACTGGCACAGATAACGGATGTCAGTATCTCGTGTCGCTATTAAGCAGAAGAGGTGACTAGATCAAATGCACATATTCTCACTAAAGCCCGAATTTTAACATTTCAGCATTTTACAAAGCAATGCTGCAGTCTTCATTGAAAAAAGGTGAATTTTAATTGGTGGATTTTATCAAACACTTGATTGACTTTTAAATTTTCAAAGTCAGTTTAGATGACGATATTGGGGGTTTTACTATGGCTGCATCAAACTGTTGTGTACGTTTCCTTAAGTTAAGTAATTCATCACTTGGGTAAGTTCAGTTTAAGTTTTATAAGGATTCTTTTCTCTGCTGTTCTCCCCTGAAATACAGCAAATGACTTCCTGAAAAGACAAACTGTCTGTTTACTAGAAAGCCTTTGTGCATTACCAATTTACTGATATCAGGAAATCACGGGGCTCTGTGTTTAGAGATTTACTGCAGAAGTGTGGAAATACGGATTTGATAAACTAGTGCCTATGATTTACTTAACTTATGTTTGATATAGTAGTAAGGGTTTTATGAATGTGGATTACTTTTTGTGCCAACAGCTCAGAATTGTTGTATGTGTGTAGGCAGAAGGACTTGTTCTGCTTCCAAAGTTATTTAATTTTTTGTGTTTGAATGTTTTTGTAAGTGTTAAAAGTGTAAAAAAAAAATATATAAAATATTCTTACCACAAAATGCTTCCTGGGTCGTCATTTTTATAACATTGTTTTTAAAAGCTTTTTGAAATGTAGAGGGTATTGGTTTAGGGCCTTTTTTGGTTTGTCGGGTTGTTCTTCAAGAACCGTATTCACTTTTCCAGAAGTTACCAACATCAGTTTCTGTCCCCTGCAATTCATGAACTGAGTACAATGCTGTATTTGGGTGAAATGTGTGATTTCATTGCCAGGCCGGGGTAGGCTTGTGTTGTGCCTCTGCTCTGCAAGGACAATGCATAATTCAGAGTTAGGTTGAAAACTGTATTCTGAATTTTCATCCAGAGTGATTTGTTTGTGCAATTCTAAGTACACAAGCTGCCTTTCTACTTTTACAAGATTCGTACTTACTTCAGACATGAAACAAATCTTTCATTTTGAAAATCTGGAATTTATGCAGAAAATTGAGCGATGGACAAGTTGTAAGCCACCTTTGAATTGTTAAGTACACATTTTATCTAGCTCATATATGAATGCTTCTATCTTTCAGCTCACATAAAAGCAAGAAGTTTGTTTTGAACTTGGTAACTTTCTGTAATCTGCATTTTGCTACAAAGCAATTTATCCAATCATAATCCGAATGCCGTCTTTTTTCTTATCTTGGTATTAATAAAGTTAAACTAGGTTTACTTCTGTATGGTGGCCACTTACTATTCAGTCTGTTTAACAAAATTTAACCCGTGAGGCTTGCTGTTAATTGTTTATCGCAGCATAGTCCCCTATTTTGTAATTAAAATGTTTTCCCCTGGTTGGCTGACCTGCTTATGTAGAGCTGGCTTCACACCTACTGCTTCTAAAATGTGATCCACTACTGCTCCCTTCATCACCTTTTAGTTCTGCAGCCAAATACCATTTGCCCTACACCTCTCCAGGAAAATAGAGCAGTGTCAAAATCGCAGGCGATTAATAGCCTTTCCCGCTTCTCTTTTAGTAGGTTTCTGTAACAAACTCTTCTATATTAAAATATTATTTATAATTAGCATCATCATATTGCAAGACTCCAGATAGAAAATGAAATATCCTACAGTTCTCTACAGTTATTTTGAGCGAAGGTATGACAGCTCCTTTGGTTTTGGTATAGAAAGTGCCAGGTCATGTTTTATTCGCTAGTGCGTTACCCTCCAGGAGTCTGATTGCAACGGTGAACAAAAATAAGCGACGAACATGTAAGGAGGCAGGAGGCTGAAGCTGCTTATGCTGCTGAAGTCTTGGGGTGGCTGCAGAGCATGCAATTTTGATCATTTAAAACACCTTTTAATACAAATATATCTGAGAGAAAAACGTGGGAAACATACAACAGTGATATATGTCTTTAGTTCTCCCTTTTTCATCTGTAAGAACAGGAGTAAACTTGAGGTTATTTTTTTTAATTTTTACTTTTTAAGTGAAACAGGTGAGATGTGAGGTTGCTTTGATATAATAAAAAGCCCACCTGCTCTTGCCTTGCGTGTCTGCCCTTCTGCAGTGGGAGGCTGACACCTACAGGCAGTCCAGCTGTAGTCCTCGTGTTCCAGGAGGATGAGGCTGGGAACCGGGCGCTCTCTGGAGTATCCATGTTTTACACAGAACTTCACGGTGAAGAAGATGCTCTCTGCTCCAAGAGTTAAAGAACCGAAAGGAGCAGATTCCATTAGACTCGCTTTCCACAGGATTGTTTTATAATAGTGTTTTCAGCCCCGGTATCTCATACAGTTGTACGGTGCATCGCTGTCCTCTTTACGCTAAATGATAAAACTCTGTTGTGACTACATTAAGCGCTTAGAGGACAGAAAACGACTGTAGTGGTTAAACTAATTTGCAGATCTTCAGCAGGATGCAAAGGAACAGGGAGCTACAATGATTCCTTACCAGCAAAGTGATTTTTCAACTTGGTACATCATCCACACCTGTTACAATCAGTGAATTAAAAAAAGATAAAAATTATGAGCTTTGAAAGCTGGGAAGGCTGAGATTCTCTATGCAGTGTGGCACTCTCACATGAGACAAAGCTGACTATATCTTTCATAAAACTGAACAAAAGAAGATATCTCTACTGTAATCTGAGCTCCTATCATCAGCATAAACATCGGTAACCATGTAAGTCCATTTTCTTTTTGACAATGATTTTAATACCTTACAAAGGTAAAGCTTAGGAGAGAATGATACGTGATGCCTTCTCCCCTAGAGCATCCAGCCCTCCTTGCTTTTTCTAAATTATCCCCAAAAGCTTACTTCTGCTGTCGGCTACAGCAAGTGAGCTTCAAAAACCAGAGTTCCCCAGAGTTACTCGACTTTTGGTTGTTATCCTGCACAACGCACAGAATACAAACTATGAATTCTCCCATGCTGTTCTTCTCCGTTGCCTTTGCCATGCTTTTCTTGAGGCTGTAGCCAGAATTGGAACTTCTCACAGCCCTGCTATGAGAGGCTGTTTAAAAACCTTGCAACAACTTGGGCAGATGTCAGACAAACTATTCTCCCACTCCACCCGGCACGTGGGCTGAAGAAGCCTGACACCAGCTACCTCCACAGTCCTCCAGCAACAAGGCTGTGAGAACCAGGTGAACACCTGCCGCCAGGGCCAGCACAACTTCAAAGTCAATTTGGGAGATACTTAACGTGATATGTTTTTCAAGCAAAATTACAGCTATGTCCATTGATAAAACTGAAATTAACGGAATCAATTCTCATGTGAACGATAACTCATTTCTGAAAACACCAGCATTCCTTGGTCTGACATAGCTAGTGTCTTGCTAAAAGCATTTGGTGAAATTAGTCAAGCAGTATACATTTCTGTTGATTTTACATAAGCTTGCTTTTTTGCATTCAAAGAAAGAGCATTCATAGAGCAATTCAAGTAGCTGGTTTTGGTAAGAAGGGCAGTTAATGTCTTCAAAAGGATTAAAGTGGTCCATATTAGGGTTTGGGGTGGTTTTTTCCATGAAAACTCTCTATATAGTAACAAGAGGGTGAATAAGGACACTTGTGTTCTGTGTTGTTCCCCGCCTCTGTCCTGCGCCAGAGAAAAAGGTGTTTACTAATATGAGAGTAGTTTGCCAATATCTTGACTTGGGACTCTGCAAGGCCCTGGCTGCTTAAAGCCATGTAGGTGAACAAGAAACATCTGGGTTGTGACATGCTGGTGGTGGGAGTGTGGTCAGGGGGACGGGCACGCTGGGCTTTCCCCAGCCTCGTGCTCCTCCCAGGCATCCCACCTCGCCCACAGCCACAGCCAGGCTGCTGGGCTGGACTAGGTGCCCCCTGCTCTAACCCCAGCATCGCTGCACTTTGACTCCTAGCCGCCGCCTCTGTCTGTCTCAAGGCACTCTGCCCGAGTTGGTTGTTTCCCTTCAGACATTGTCAGCAAACAAATCTGTGCAACCCATTACCAAAGCTGAGCTATCCGACTGATCCTTACCTCCCGTTCGCTCAGCAGGGTTAACGCTGCTGGGCCATTTCATAGCTGCTGCTCCCTCTGTGCTTCAGATGGGTGCCGAAATGCTGACGGGAGAAGGTGATGCTGGACCAAGCTCTGGATTATGAGGAGTTTGGTTTGCACCCTGTTTGGGCGGAGGGTAAGGCCAGCTGCACCGCTGGCTCATAGAACCTGGTACGTGCCGCGTTAAAGGAGCGCTACATAATCTTTCTTCTTCAAGCAGGGCTGTCTGTCTTAGTGAAGAACAGCAGGACAGGAGTATCTTGTGCCATCTTAAATATATCTTTGTCACTCTCCTCCTTTAGAAATGAAATTTTATTGAAGGACATGCTGCCACTTTGAGTCCCCTCTCAAAGAAAAGGGGACCGGGGGGAGATGAGGCAAACCCTCTGCTCTTCATGCTCTGCCTCAGCTCCTGTCGTAACCTCTCATTTCTCAGCTCTACAGTCATCCATTCACCCCTACACTTACTCACCCAACCACGCAGCCCAGGGCAAGGCTGTATTGTTTCTGTTCATCCATTCCCCACTGGGCTAATGCAGACACATAAAACCACTGCTAATGCTGCTTCAACTGACCTGTCTTCAAAGGAGTTATGAAAAACCTTGTCCTGATTCTCGTCCTTTTAAAGCCGTGCCTGGACGTCGGTGACAGCAACATGGCGTCACCAGCCTCACTCAGCCTCGGGAAAGCAGCCCGGAGCAGCTACCTCCATCCATGGCCAACCGTGCTGGCAGGAACCCGCAGCTCCCGAGCCGCAGGACGCCCCTGCCCATGCAGGCAGCACAGGCAGCACGGCCACCGCTGCTTCCCCGAAATTCCTTGGCTGCGGGTGCAGCTGCAGAGCCCCAGCAGCCATTGCTAACACCACGCACCGCTCCTCCCAGGCTGCTGTTGATTCAACGCACACAGCCCTCCTGAACACCTCTGGGACCAAAAACAAAAAAAATTCATGATGGAGCAAGGCTGGGTGATAGGAGACCCTCAGTCGGTTCCCACACGCTTTCGAGGACGCCTCATTTATTTTCTTGCAGATCAGTTCCTCATCACCAAAAGAATTACCAGTCTTCATAACAGGCGTGCTGGGAGCGGGGGGGCAGGTGCATCGCTGTTCAGAGAAAGGGTCGGTCAGTCAGTTCATATCTTGTCTGATACAGTGAGGTAAGTTAAGAACGGAAATTTGGTCGCCCTCAGTTTATAAGCCCAAATGTCAGGGAGCAGATAATGTCTATTGTAAATGTCAGAGTCGAGGGATTTTTCTTTTCCCTTTTAAAAAAAAAAAAATCAACAGAGATTTCGTTGCTGTGTTTATGCT
Organism: Himantopus leucocephalus; assembly: GCA_003993805.1. Taxonomy (NCBI): domain Eukaryota; kingdom Metazoa; phylum Chordata; class Aves; order Charadriiformes; family Recurvirostridae; genus Himantopus; species Himantopus leucocephalus. The sequence continues at coordinate 72,241,178 of RSEF01000004.1, read as the reverse complement.
GCCATTCACACAGGCTCAGCTCCACTGAGCGTGAATGGTACTGCCCAGGTACACAAACACGCTGTGGGAATATCAAAAGGGACCGGCTTAAAGGTGTGGGTCTGGCAGAGACCCCCCAGCACAGCTCAGCCCTCTCAAAGCAGCTTTCGGTAACACGAGGCTCTGCTAAGGGCCGGCAAATTCAGGCTACTTTCTCCTGAGCACAACACAGGGATTTAATCGAGCTCTGGTGGGCTCCTCACCTTTACGATTTATCTCCACATGAAAATTTGCCCAGGGCAGTGAAACACAGCCCTCTGTAGGCACCTGCACCCCTCCAGCCACCAGTGCCAGCCGCCCCTGCCCAGTGGCCCGCGGTCGGTAGAAGAAACGGAAAACCCAAACCCACTTTGCAACGTACTGCTCAAGGCTTGCTACTGCGTCGGAGGCTCTACCGATTTCCGACCTTTCTGATTTTCCCACCCCACCAGAGGTGCCACATCAGCTCAGGGCTCCTTTCTCTGGGCTGAGTGCCTCAAGGGTAGAACTGAAGTACAAAAAATAAGCGGTTCCCGTGACGGGGCTCAAACCAGGGACCCGCTGCAGGGCCGGGGCTCAGCCCAGCTCCCACTCCTCGCCAAGGCCATTTTTCTGTACTGCCCCCCCCCCCCCCCCCCCCCCNCCCCCCCCCCCAACAAAAGGCTCTCAAGTCTTTTCATGAGCAGATTCTATCAGCGTGTTCCCACTTTCTGCATCTTCCTCATTATGAAGATAATTAAATAACATTAATTACCAAAGCAAATCACTGAAATCTGCCTACCAGGAACCTCATTTCAAGACTCAAAACAGCAGGTAGGTTACATTTATAGCCCATTTGCGCACTCTTTTTAGCCCTTCTATTTTACTGTCTTTCGTGCCTTTTTTACTCTTCTAAATGCTGCTGGCTTTTCTTTTTTTGCTCTCCTCCCTTCCTTCCCAGGACTCTCCAGACACTAGAGGGAGGTCTTGCTTTCTTGGTGCTTTTCAGTCCAAAGTTCAGCTTCAATTCACCACATCGTCCTGAACTTACACTAAATTGTGGCCTTCCAGTACCTAAAGGGGACCTACAGGAGAGCTGGGGAAGGACATTTTACAAGGGCGTGTAGTGATAGGATGAGGGGAAATGGCTTCAAACTGGAAGAAGGCAGATTTAGATTAGATATCAGGAAGAAATTTTTCACTGTGAGGGTGGTGAGACACTGGCACAGGCTGCCCAGAGAAGTTGTGGATGCCCCATCCCTGGAGGTGTTCAAGGCCAGGCTGGATGGGGCTTTGAGCAACCTGGGCTGGTGGGAGGTGTCCCTGCCCATGGCAGGGGGGTTGGAACTTGATGATCTTCAAGGTCCCTTCCAACCCAAACCAATCTGTGATTCTATGATAAATTGTCCATAAGGTCCTGAATGATTTTAACAGCTGCATTTACGCCAGGAAAGCCCCAGTCTGAGGGAAGACCAAGCCATGCACAGCTGGCCATAAACCCACCTCTTGTACCGGTATGTGACTTTATCTAAAAGAGAAGAGCTAAAAATTCATCTTATCTGTCCTGTACGTCACCTTTAATTCATAGAGATGCCGGCCTGCACCCCAGATTACCAATGACTGCTCCAATGCCAGTTTTGATATTTTAATCATAGAACCATAGAATGGTTTAGGTTGGAAGGGACCTTGAAGATCATCAAGTTCCAAGCCCCCTGCCATCTTGTTGCCTAGATTTTATGACGTAGGACATTTTTATTTTTCACACATATCACGGACTCTGAAATATCCCTGTTAGACCGTACTTGGTGTCAGGTGGATTTAAACCTCCTGAACTGTTTAAGATCTGATAAATGCTTTCCTGCTGGCTGGGGTTTTCCAACTAAACGTGTAGCACCGCACACCATCATCTCAGGACTGTGGGGTGTAAAAAAGGCTTGTATTGAGCTACTCACAGCTGGCGTGGATTACATGAGATGTAAACCCCTCTCTTCTCTCCATGGCAGGTACACTTGCAGTTAACACAGCACTCGAGTACGTCCTACCTCCAGAGCAGCTCCTCTGAGCAACCTCAGGGCAGCAATGAGCCACCAGCTCCCACCGCCACCGGCACGGCTGTGCAATTCCTGGGAGCGGGGGTAGGAGCCTGTGTGGCACAGGGACTGCTTCAGCTCTGCAGCAACAGCAGTGACTGCAAAGCGATGCCGTTACTACTCTGCAACGGGGAGGACGGGCCAGTCTCCCTTTCTGCAGAGTCTGGCTTCTCAGGGCTTCCAGATTTGGACATCTGATCCAAGACATCCTCCAGGAAGAGCTCAGCTGCTACCTGTGTTTTCACACGAGCGACAGTGGAATTTGCATTTGGTATATTAGTGCTCAGTACGCTGGTCGCCCAACTGCTCTTACTGATCGTTATGCCCTTAAAATTGAATTTTTGGTTACTTAAGGTCTTTCTAAAATCTCCCCCTTAGTTCTCAGATGATGTCTTTCATTATCTAGTAAAGGTTGAGATCACTGCCAAAAATGTCTTGAATTTGAAAAGAAAAGGACCGGGATGCTAACGGTGAGTGTCGGCGTGCTGTGGGGACAGGGAGCAGCCGTGAGCTGCGAGGCAGCCTCTCCACCTGAAGGGACAAAAGTGCTTGGACATCTTTGCTGCGCCACTGAATCAAAGGGCTGAAAGAAGTCCTTGCAATGAAATCCTCGTGCTTGGTTATTGCTGCTGGCTGGAGGAGCGCAGCAAGTCATCCTCACTGCAGAGCCTCTCTGGGAGCAGAAGTCATACGTGTCTGTAGAGGCTGAAGGTGGTTGTTCATGGCTTACCGCACGTCCTACGGAGGGTTTCAGCAATACCGCTCAAATACTTCAAGAAACTACAAGTGAAAATTGATTCTGCGGATGTTTAGCAGTTGTAGGGACACAGAGATTTTTTTTGTGATGAAGGGATCACACTGCACACGTTTACTCCTCAGGACCATGGTACCTGCTGGAGCTCAGTGCGCTCATCTCCAGTGTGCAGCTTTGCCACTGTTTCCAGTGTGATCTCGAGCAAATTAATTAATCTCAATGTATTAGTGCTCCGGCTGTACTTGAGCATGATAATGTAATGATCCTGTGTCTTTGCACTTGCTAACAAACTCTCTGGGGAATGGGGAAGGACAGCAACCCCTCCCTAGCTGGTTTTGCCCAGCACTGAGCACTTTGGGACCCATTTTTGTTTGGCCTTCTTGATGCCCGTTTGAAGCAATTTGCTTTGCGAGAAGGAGTTTCTGTATTTCCATGGAAGCGTTGACTCCGTTACCTCCCTGTCCATCCCCAGCTCCTGTCCTGCACGGGCCTCCCTTGCCCGGAGGGTTTTGGGAAGGGTTTGTTTGAGTGGAATTCCCTTCTGGGTCTGGGGTTACTGCACAGAACCGCTCGCACCTGGGTGGAAACGCTGAGCACTGGTACCTTACACGCCTCTTTGGGTAGCTGCTCTTACGGTCCCGGTTTGCGTCGACTTCAGCAGCAAGGCTATCCTACTGATAATTACTCAGCATTTAGGCTACCCATGGATATAGGGGTAAAATGTTATTTACATTAGTATACATAAGTATATGGAAAATATGTATATGTAATAAATGTTATCTATTTAGTAAATTAAAATGAATTCAATAATATTTCTAATTGTTTGCTTTCTGATACTATCATGGACTGAGCAGAGGTAAGGAGCTCTTAAGGTGGTCGTTTTGTCCATGTTTATTCCCATTTTTTTGTTTTTCTTGAATTCTTTGACCCTGAAATAAAGGGCCAACTACCCAACCTTTAACAGCTCTGTCCAAAGCCAGTTATCTGGCAGGCAGCACACAAGATGCTGCCAGTTTAATAAAATTCACAAGCGGTTCAGGCTGCAGACTTCATCCGTTCAGGCCATGAACCCCTCCTGACGTTTCCAGCCTGGCCAGATCCCCGTGGCCCCCGACGCGCCGCCAGCAGCTACGACCACAAGCGCAGTTACGCCACAGAGAGACGTGAAGTTTTATCGATGCTGGCGGGTGTCACAGCAGAGGACAAAGCACATTGGCACAAGGTACCAGAGAACCGGGTAACTGGAGGCTGGGAGGAGCTTTGCGGGGTCACCCGGCTCCCCTTCTCCAGGCGAGCCGGCCCCAGCACCATTGTTTTTATTTGCCCCATCAGGATCTAATCTCAACCTCTCTTACAGCAGCTTAAACCCATCATCCCTCTGCAGACGTGTGAGGTTATTATAAAGAAACCACTTTTAACTAGTGGTAGAGTGGACACCTTGGGCAGGCAGAAATACCCTCCTGGCTTCATACCTGGCATTTCTGCTTACGCACCCCAGAAAGGAAATAAAAGATCTTGTTGACGAAGACATTCACACTTTCATCTTCCCGGCAAATCAACAGGTGTACAAAACCCAGGGCACATCTTCCTCAGCTGCAGCAACGGGCAAGTCCTACTGATACCATAGGTTCAACATTCAGAAGATTCTTCGGGTTATTAAAAAATGTCCTACTTTATCACGGTTTTACAAGTGCACATAACACTGTGCATCAAGGCTATTTTCGTGGGATTAATATACAACACTATCTAAGACAAGCATTATGTTTGAGATTTATTTCTTCCCATTTGCCTGACATTTCTTCTAATCAGCTTGAGATTTAATTTAAGTAATAGTGCACCTATTTCGAAGGGCTTGCTTATTTGTTGATCAGTGTTACTGATACTCACTTTTATTATTTGGTAAAAAATTGGCAGCAGGACAAAGAAGCAATTTTATTCTATGTTTGTACAGTTTCTAACACAAAACAGCCTTAGTCCACATCCAGGCACCTTCAATGCAGCGACACAAATGGCAACCGCGTGCCAAGATTTTTTTTGCGGAACCTGAGATAGAATATCAATGCTATTAACTCTTGTCTTTCCCATGGGGCTCACCCTCAACATCCCTTTTAATATGGAAAAATCTTTGGCGGGAGAGGGATGTAATTTGTCTTTGGCGTGTCTTTCTTCAATTAGATGAATACTCTATGAAGCAACCACTGCTGTACGCATTATTAAGTTTACATCTGCATTTTTTGACTTTAAATGTCATAGTCTGTGGGACAATACAGTCTTGGTGTCATTTACTCTGACCTGGCATTTTTTTGCAAAACCCAAAATATAAATTTTATCGGCACAAAACCACAGTTGTGTGATCTACCTCCATATTACCTCCCTTGATTCGTGTCCCTAAGCCTGAGCAGGTTCCTGCATAGGAAATTAAGAGGGGGCTGGGAGCCTCAACGGGCAATGGAAGCCAATAAACCCAGCTGGGTCTGGGTATGCAACTGCACACGCATCCTAAAGCTCCACCGTTTACCAGGTCGTGCACATCCCATTTTCAGTGTGCTCTCTGGCCTCGATGACACTGCTGTCCCCTCACAGCCATCAGGGCCCCCCCGCACCCCGCAGATGCTGAACGGGCTGTTTGTGGCGCTCACAGGGGGGTAAATCAGGGCTGTGACATCCCAGCCTTGTGCTTGTCTCTAAAGTACGACTAAGAGCGTCTGCCTGCGAGAGCCCGTGCGAAGCGAGACCCACGCCTGCGGTGCACGATACCATCTGACTTTTAAAATGGAATGCAGCGCCTTCAGAGGCAGCCTCACCTCACCTCCTGTCCCTGCCCGGCTGGACAGGATGCTAATTTTGGCTCTTCTGGACTGAGGCATGCATTAGTCATCAGGTCATTTATTTTATTACGACTTTTCATCTTGATCTTGATAATACTCCAACTCCAGAAAAAGATCAAATGGCAACAAAAGGGAACAGTATCTGAGGCGGAATTATTTCTTATTTGAATTTGGGTAAAGGTATCTCACAAAAAGGCATTTAATTGCGTAAAGAAAAAAATGCTGCTAGTAATTGTTTTACAGTTGTAGGGATACAACTGCCGCGACAAATGACTGTCCACAATCAACTTATAAAATTATTCTTCAACGGTCCCCTGATTTCATCTCCTTTCATGGACCAGAAGCCTTTTCCTAATGGGCTGGTTGGCAAAAGATCTCTTCATCTCACTTTTAAAAGGCGGATCACGCAGCCTTAAACACTTAGTTCTAATTATGAATTATTGGAACATCGTGACCTGAGCCGTCATGCACTTACTCGTTGATTAATGGTCTTCAGACATCTTAAAAATAAACATGGGGGAACACCAAGTATAACGGGAGGGGTTTATTATAACAATTTCTGCCCCTGACTGCTAACCCACAGCTTCAGCGAAAGGATCCGTCCCCAGCAGCTCAGAGAGACTGAACAGGCAGCGGGGACGCAAAGGAGACAGCGCAGCTGAGTAACGAGGCTCGGGCTGTTTCCCTTCCACACCGCTTCGATTTAATAACATGTCAGAGGCTGAGAGTTGCAGAGCACCGCTCCCAAGGGAGGCGTAAATACGGAATAGAGCTGGACTGCAACGGGCATCATTTGGAAGAGCACCCGGAGGGAGAAGGGGACAGGAGTCCCATGAAGGGAGAAATCACAAAGGCAGCAAGGAAGAGGAGAGGCAGATGCAGCGCAGTGGAGGAGGGAGGAGGAGGAGGGTGCCTGGATGTCCGCCTTTGCCACCTGGGCCAAGGGGAAGGGAATGATGATCTGCTGGGATCCCGCCTGCAGAGGAGACAACAGGGACACAGCGATGACTCCCGCCAAGGAGGGGAGGAAGGGGCATGTATCTAATTTTCCCCACCCTGAAATTCAAACCCTGGGTCTGGTCGAGGACGGTGGCCATGGGATAAAAGATGCTGATTATTGTGGAGATTTCCTGAGCAGGTTCGAGCTGCGGTGCCGCGCTAAGGACAAGGCAGAGGGGAGTTTAAGAAAAGCAAGCTTGGATGAGGTGTGACAGAGCTGTGATGGGGCCGGGTGTCCTGTTGAAGGGTAGCAGAGAAGCCTGGGAGGCAGGGAAGGCAGGTCTGTCCTCGCCCTTCCGCACCACAGACGGCTGCAGGGAGCAATGAACTCACGGGAGACCCCTGGCTCCTGCGTGTTCTGCACCTACATGGTCCAACTGCGCTCTGCCTTCGTGTGAGACACAAGTCGTTTGGGGCAGGAGCAACGTCGATCGATCAGCGCATCCTCACCAAAGCAGTTTCCCCTTGTGCCTGGCTGGGAAGGTTTCTTAGGAACAACANAGGCAGGTCTGTCCTCGCCCTTCTGCACCACAGACGGCTGCAGGGAGCAATGAAGTCACGGGAGACCCCTGGCTCCTGCGTGTTCTGCACCTACATGGTCCAACTGCGCTCTGCCTTCGTGTGAGACACAAGTCGTTTGGGGCAGGAGCAACGTCGATCAATCAGCGCATCCTCACCAAAGCAGTTTCCCCTTGTGCCTGGCTGGGAAGGTTTCTTAGGAACAACAACTTAATGGCACGGATCTCAACACTTCATCTTATTTCCAAAATGTATTTTCTTGCCTACTTAGTGAACCAGCTCCCAAACAATGTAAAATTTAAAATAATTTTAAAAAAAGCCATGAGTCTGCTAAGATCTTGCAGTCGCTGACTCAGTGAAGGTGGGCTACGGATGGGGGTGACAACAGGTACAAAGTCCCCTCTGTACTGCTGCTCTTGAGAGAGGGAGCGGGAGCCTTGGGTCAAGAGGGACCTGGTTCAGCAAAGGACCAGCTGATGTGTCCTTCCTAGCACAAAGACAACCACGGAAGAACAAGCAAAATCAGCAGTATCTCTGCACAATTATGCTCCAATTCTTAACTCTCCTAAGCCACTGCTCTGGACCTATGTTATAAATAAGAATGGGCATATACATTTCATGGATTTTACCACAAGTTTACCCTAAACTGTGTGTAGGGGACCATGCAATACACCTTAAGGATTATTTTAATCCAAGACAATGACAGCAAAGACCGACCTCCCCCCCCCCCCCCCCCCCC
>RSEF01000004.1:72210982-72233231 GCA_003993805.1 Himantopus leucocephalus | reverse complement strand
CCCCCCCCCCCCCCCCCCGGAAAATTATTACTATCCTATTAAGTCTTTAATCTAATTTTTATTCCTATCCATAATGTAGGTGCATAGCAAGTAAAGTAGAAATAAAGGGATTATATGTCCCATGAAAATCAGAAACTGCTCCTGCTAGGTCTCACCTGAACATCCCTTTCACAGCAGTATTTTGTCCCAACCTCTTTAGTAGCACCACCGCCTAAAGGTGCTGACCGAAAGCCTTCCATCCTCCGGGACAATCCTCTGGAGGCCTCTCTTCCCCGGCACAGCTCCACAAATCAGCCGGCACGGACATGCAGAAAGGCGAAGCATGACTTATGGGCAGATGACGCCATCCCACAGCAACTGAGCTCTACCGCTTCCCGCAGACCCGGGCACGGCACGCAAGGAGCCAGGGCAGGAGGAGCGGGAGCTGAAACGGATACTGAGCTGGAATGGGAAGACCGGGAAAAGAGGGGGTGCCCGCCCTTTGCTTTCTACCCCAACCCCATGCTGCTTTTACACAGCACTCATAACCACAGCACGCACACACCTGAAGTGCAACGCCATCAGGATTTAGGCTTCCAAGTCCAAGACTGTGATTTACTTGCGCCTGCCTCATCCCTAACCTGCTCGGGATTTCCAAACCAACCCTTCTTGCCTGAGGCTCCTAAGCCTGCAGAGTGATGGGCATCATGGCTGCGCCCACCAACCTCCTTTTGCTGCCCCAAATTCAGCACAGCACACAGCACCCACACTGACTTCCTTTGAAGGACACCAAAGGGACGTCCTGGCACACAGGCAATTTTGTAATAACGCTGGGCTATGCCAGATGCTTTTAGTCTCTGGCCGGAGAAGCAAGTGATTCAAACACCACCTTCATGCAACATGCTGGAGCATCCACTAGTTGAGTGAACAGCAAGGTCGCTTTGCTCATGTCTTACAGCACTGCCAAAATTCCTTACAAGCCTACCCTTTATTTTTCACCTTTGTTTCCAGTTAAATAAAGGGAAGGCACAAAAATCCCTGCTACAAAAGAGCAAACAAAATTCCTCCTGTTTGAAGGACTTCTCCTACTCCAGATGCGTTTATAGCGCAGGTACTCTCTGTGGACATCAAACCCTTCCCAAAAATAATGTAAGGCAATATTATTTATAAAAGTTACAAACTACAACAAGCTTATATTTCAATGAGTCCTTTCTGTCCCTCTTCTTGCGCTCGCTATCTCTTACCCTCTCACCCATTTTTCAATAGAAGGACTAAGGAGGTATAATTTGAGAATGATACACGATCAGGTTTATTTGCCAAGTCTTTTTATACTCGAATAGTCAATCTGTTGCTTTCTGTAATAGCTGGGCAGGCAATATGAATTCCCCTGCCCGCCACAAAAGAAAGCAGAGAAGGAATTAGCCATTGATTTAGATACACCGTGGTGTGCACTACGTGTGAGCCGGCTGCCTCACAACCAGATGCTGCAAAACTACTCAGCATCACTCCAGACTCCAGACTCCCCTTTAACGATGACATATGGGGAAAGCCTGCAGCAAGTTAAAGAGACAAGAACCATGCTTAGCAGCAGATACAACATTTTTTCACTCTGCACGCTGGTCGTGAAAATATGCCGGGTGCCGCCCGGGCTGACGGTACCCACTGGATGGACAAATAGTGAAGCACATCAGCTGGGCCCAGACTTGGCTTTCCCTGAAGTCAGCAGTACTGCCCTCGTTTAAACCAAGAGTTAAGTTTGAATTTCAGCTGATAAATTCTAACAAAAAATCTCAAGAGGTCTTAATTTGTTACAATGCATTTACAACATTTTCCCATTAGTTCAGCGTCCCTTGAAACTGAAGTTTACGACGAATGGGTGGGCTCTAAACAGGACACATCTGCTCCACTGGTAATTTCTGGTGTCACCGTATCTAGGTTTACTGAACTCCTCCTACAACGGTCTATATGATATATGTCAAACAAAAATATCTTCCCATGACCAGCCCTGCTCCAGCGGGGAGTTTGGGGAGTGACACTCGGTGATAAAGCAGGAGGACCGCCTGCGCCCTTCACACCTGCTCGATAAGCAGCCGCTTCATGCTCTGCATGACCGACCCAGCCTGGGCTTACCCACGGCGATCCTGGCTTGGTCCCGCCACAGGGAAACCACCCGAATACTACTTACAAACGAGGGAGGGCATGTATAAGCAAACAACCTACACGTTGTGAAGGCAAATATTGGCTACATGAAGGATGAGATACGATACGGCAGTGGTAATACCTTAAGAAGCACAATAAATACCCTGCAAGCACTTTTCTGCATATGCAGTTCTGAAAAGTAAGTCCAAAGGACACTGTTGGCTCAGAAAGCCAACCAGAACCACGCTCCCCTCCTCTAGCAGCACGCAGAGCCCAAAAATATGAATGAACTAAAAGCAAGCTGGATCCTATTTGGTTGGTCAGCTCTGATGACTCATCTTCCCTGCGCTCTCCTTAGGCTAATGACAAGAAAACAAACACAGGCATAATGTTATTACACTTGGCATCATTTTGGCAAAGTTGCCGTACCCAGGACTTTGTCACTAGGTACTACTTGCAATTCTGTGTCCCCCTGTGCCACAAGTAAGAATTAAAGGTTTAATAAGCAAAGAGTCTGTTTTTCTCTTGACTCACCAATAATTTCTACTCGAATCCTGGGACAGCCTAAAATTTTACCCAAATAAATTTTTGAGAAGCTTACTGTCCGCTGGAGCTGAAGGCATACAGCCAGCCAGGGCAGCTCCCAGAGGCTCTCTCCTTAAATTTGGTGCGCCCCCCCTGAGCTGCGACCCGAGACGCCCCACGCAGAGCAGAGTGGCGCGTGCAGGGTGGGAGCCAAGGGGCAGTCCCTGGGGATGCTACGCTGAGCCAGCTAATCCCACCCAGGAGTGGCAACGTGAAGCGGTAGCTGTGACCCCTCTTAAATCCTCTGGGTGAAAGAAGACAAGACGGTTACACTCCTGAGACACAGCCAGTGGCAGTGCCGAGCACACAGAGTAAGAGGCACAGACATCCATCCTGCTCTCGGAGGCTGCCCTCCTCTCTCGGGTGCTCCTGCCCCTGTGAGCCCTGCCTGGCATCCCACACAGCGTTTCGCTTTTGAAGGAACAGAGCGACGTGCAGTTATTAATGAAAAGTACGGAACACGGGAAACATTTATGTTTTAAGCACAGTTTTATGACTGACAACACTATCATCACTCTCAGATGTGATTTTTGGGTGACAGACAACATTTCTTACCCTGGTTTGAATATCTGGGTGCTTGACTGCTTCCTCCACCTGCATCGACTGTCCAATAAAGGTATCGCCTCTCCTTACAAGCTTCTGGGACCCCACCAGCAGATAAGCGGTGCCTCTCCGACCTCCTAAAAGGGCTTTCCGTCCTTCCTCACCCATCCCCGCGGCCGTCACAGCAGCCCACGATTTGCCCGGAGGGAGGACGAGCTGTGCTGCCCCTCGGCAGAGGGGGACTGTCACCCACATCGGGTGACATCGCGACGCTGATACTGCCTTTTTGATGCTGATGCCAAAGCAAACCACCCCACCACCACCACCACCACCCCCCCCCGATACCACAGTTCCTCCGCTGGCAAAGCCGGGTCGTGCCCCGGCTCTCGGGTCGCACCGGGGAGGGGGGGTCCGGCCAGGAGCTCCCCCGCCGCCCCCTGCGCTTCCCCCCGCCGGGGCCGGGCGGCGCTGGTGACCGTCGGGGCGGCGGCGAGACACCGCCCACGCCGGGAAGGGGGGGGGTGGAGGGGGGGGGGGGNGGGGGGGGGGGGGGGGCGAGTGGGTCCGGGGATGCGCGGGCGGCGCCGGCAGCAGACGGCGCGCCCGACGGCGGCGGCGGCACATCGGCAGCGGCCGAGCGGGCCGAGCCGGGGCGGGATGCGGGATCCGCCGCCCGCCGGGAGCAGCCGCCTCCGCATCCCGCACTGACGCCCCCCCTCCCCGCCGCCCAGCTCCCTCCTCCGGGGCTCGGCCGGGGAGCCGGCGGCTCCCGGGGGCGGCGCAGCCCATGGCCGGTTCCGCGCAGCCCCCGGCGGCGGCGGGGGACGGCGGCGGCCCCGACGGCGGGTCGCTGGCGGGGGACGGCGAGGCGTTCGGGGACCGGTCCCTCAGCCAGGGCTTGAGCGTGCTGGTGGGGCTGGCCCTCTGCGTGACCATGCTGGGGCTGGGCTGCGCCGTGGAGCTGGGCCAGCTGGGCCAGCAGCTGCGGCGACCCGTGGGGCTGCTGCTGGCGCTGCTGGGGCAGTTCGTGGCCATGCCGCTGCTGGCCTTCCTCCTCGCCCTCATCTTCGCCCTGGACGAGGTGGCGGCCGTGGCTGTGCTGCTGTGCGGCTGCTGCCCCGGGGGCAACCTCTCCAACCTCATGTCGGTGCTCGTCGACGGGGACATGAACCTCAGGTAGGCGCGCCGGGACGCGGGGAGGGTTTGCGGGGCACCTACCGGCGGGGGAGGGGGGGGGACCGGGACGGACGGGTCTTACACAGACCCCGACACATGCATCCTGCCCCCCCCCCTTCCCTAAAAAACCCAACCTGCCCGCGCCCCGGCCGGCTGCACAGCCCCCTTCCCGCGGGGGGGGGCTGCGGCTTCCCGGGGGTGCCCCCCCGGCCCGGGGCGGGCGGTGATCCGATGTTTCTTTGGTCGTCCCCCCAACCCGGCGCAGCATTATCATGACGGCCTCCTCCACGCTGCTGGCCCTCTTCCTGATGCCCCTCTGCCTCTGGGTCTACAGCCGCCACTGGATCAACACGGCGCTGGTGCGGCTGCTGCCCCTGGGGGCGGTGAGCCTGACTCTGGGCAGCACCCTGCTGCCCATCGGCCTGGGGGTGCTCATCCGGTACCGGCACCCCCGCGCCGCCGACCTCCTGGTTAAGGTAGGCACGACCCCGGGGATAGGGGGGGTGGTGGTGGTGGGGTGTCCGACAGTGGTAACCTTTGCAGTCCCTCCGAACCGATGGGAGCTTCACGCGGGCATATTCCACTATTTAGGTGGAATATAAAGATGCGTAGTCTTGACATTAAATGGTGGGACGGAGACGGAAAGCGAGGGGAAGGGCAGGTTACCCCCCGCAGCGCACGGTGCTGCACCCCGGGAGGCAGCCCGGGCCCTTGCACAGAAGCGTTCCCTGGTATCCTGCTCTCTCTCCCTGTTCCCACTGCACCCAGGGCTGGTGAAACCAGCCCCCAGGCACAGCGACACCTCCTTAAAACAAGCAAACAAATTAGCTTAATTATGAGAGGAAAAGCGAAGCACAAGCCCTGACTTTCTAGTTTCCCAGCAAGTCACCCCAAAGCAAAATGATGGCGGGCGATCTCAGCCCCTTCCTTTCCCGGGATACGGTCAAGCACCACCAAAGTCCTGAGCTGGGAGCAAACCTGGGAAGGACAGCGCAACCACGATTTGCAATTCAGACTCTCTTATCGAGCCTCTACCTGCTGTGCTTATCCTTTCAAACTAATAACCCCCGTGTTGTTTATCAATGTCTGTATCTGTTGCCAGATTTCCCTCTGGTCCCTCTTGGTGACTCTGGTGATCCTGTTCATCCTGACTGGGACCATGCTGGGACCAGACCTGATGGCACATATTCCTGCGTCTGTCTATGCCATTGCGGTGCTGATGCCTCTAGCGGGGTACGCCTTGGGATACGGCTTAGCCACGGTCTTTAAAATGCCCCCGCACTGCAGGAGAACAGTGTCTTTGGAAACAGGGTGCCAAAACGTCCAGCTCTGCACCGCCATCCTAAAACTCACCTTCCCCCCGGAGCTCATAGGGAGCATGTACATGTTTCCCTTGCTTTACGCGCTTTTTCAGTCGGCAGAAGCGGGACTTTTTGTGCTGGCGTACAAGATGTATGGGAGAGACAGCTACAAACAAGATACGCTCGGTGAAGAGGAAGACACAGATATTTCCTACAAGAAACTAAAGGAAGAGGAGGTGGGCGATACTTCGTACGGCACAGTGACAACGGAGGAGCACAACTCCATTCAGATGGAGCCGACGCAGACGGCACTGTAGGCGAGATAAGGAGGTGACACCAGGGGACGTGTGATGTGTGTTGTGCTTGTGACCAGGCTGGGGCCGCACTCGCTGCTGCGCAAGCGGAGCTGCCCGGCCTCCATCGTTTCTCCAGCCGCTCCCATTGTGCAAGGTGATGTGTGTTTATTGCCGTGACAGTTGTATTTCCTCAAAAATTAAATATGAAAAAAAAATTAAAAAAAACCCAAAGGAAAAAGTATCACCATGATGCAAATAACCTTACATCTTCACGCAAGGAGGCTGCTGCAGGAATGGGCAGGGGGAAGGAGATGAGCGTTTTGCAGAGGCGAAGCCAACGCGGCAGCGCCAGCGCCAACGAACGGGCAGACCACCTTGCGTGCGCGTTACCTCCGCGCCTCCCACCCGCTGTAAAAGCATTGCGCTCNCCCACCCGCTGTAAAAGCATTGTGCTCGTTGTTCTCACCGCAAATACATGGCGAAGCCGAACCAACCCCGTGTTCCCCGCTGATTAATCCCGCGGGGGGGTGGGGAGGGGGGGGCAATTAAGTGTCTGGTTCACCAGGGGAGCTGTGCTGGGGGTGGTGGGGTGGGGGATGCCCTGCCCGAGGCCCCGCACCCGGCGGGGATGGGAAGGGGCCGTGAAGGCCGGCGCCCGTCGGGGGGCGAGGTAAGCCCGGCCCCGGCCCCGGTCCCGCCCCGCCCCGGGGGTATTTAGGGCCGCCCCCCCGCAGGGGCTGCCCCGGGTCCGGCGCGATGGCGGAGGAGGCGATGGAGAGCTACCTGTACGCCGCCTACCACCCCTACTCCTACCGCTACCCGCCGCCCAAGGGCAAAGGGGGGGTGGCCGGCGGCTGGCGACCGCGGGGCAGCGGCTACTTCTCGGGCTACGGGGAGGCGGCGGCGGCCGCCGAGTACTTCGACAACTACCAGCGGGCGCAGCTGAAGGCCATCCTCTCCCAGGTCAACCCCAACCTGACGCCGCGGCTCCGCAAGGCCAACACCAAGGAGGTGGGCGTCCAGGTCAACCCGCGGCAGGACGCCTCGGTGCAGTGCTCCCTCGGGCCCCGCACGCTGCTCCGCCGCCGCCCGGGCCCTCCCGTTCCCCCCGCCGGGCCTCGGCCCCGTGAGGCGGAGCGGGAGCTGGAGCAGGAGCAGGGCAGCCCCGCCACCACCAGCACCCGCGCCGTGCGCTTCCCCCGCACCATCGCCGTCTACTCGCCCATGGCGTCCCGCAGACTCACCGCCTTCCTGGAGGAGCCCAGTCCGGAGCCGGAGCGGCGGCCACAGGAGGAGGAGGAGGCGGCGGCGGTGGCTGCTGCCGTCGAGGAGGAGCCGGCGGCGCTGCGGGAGCAGCGGGAGGCGGAGGCGGCCGCCGTCCGGGCCAGCTGGGAGAAGCCTCCCGAGAGCGGGGCCGAGCCGCTGGGGCAGCGCCCGGCCGAGCCGCGGGGGCAGCGTCCCCCCGCCACCCCGGAGCCGCCGGAGGGGAGCCGGGAGGAGGAGGCGGCGGCGGAGGAGGCGGCAGCAGCAGCAGCGACGGCGGCGACGCGGGCCGAGCCGCCCGCCGCCCCCCAGAAGCGGGAACCGGCGGCGGGTAAGACCCGCCTGCGCTTCCAGGTGAGGGGCGGCCCGGGGCGGGGGGCTGGGGTGGGGGTGGAACGGGGCGGGGGGGGTCGGCTGCCCCGTCGAGTAACGGTTGTGCCCGGCAGTTCCTGGAGCAGAAGTACGGGTACTACCACTGCAAGGACTGCAACATCCGCTGGGAGAGCGCCTACGTCTGGTGCGTCCAGGGCACCAACAAGGTAGGGCGGGCTCGGATCATCCCCCGCTCGGCTCGGATCATCCCGGTCCTCCCTCCTCGCTCCCTCGTTGACCCCGGCCCCCTCCCCCCAGGTCTACTTTCGGCAGTTCTGCCGGACCTGCCAGAAGTCCTACAACCCGTACCGCGTGGAGGACATCACCTGTCAGGTAAGGGACCCCCGGCCCTGCCCCCGGCCCCCCCACCGACCGACCGACCGACCCACCGACGGCCGCCTTCTCCCCCAGAGCTGCAAGCAGACGAGGTGCACCTGCCCCGTGAAGATGCGCCACGTGGATCCCAAGAGGCCCCACCGCCAGGACCTCTGTGGGAGGTGCAAAGGGAAACGCCTCTCCTGCGATAGCACGTTCAGTTTCAAATACATCATCTGAGTGGGATAGGGTGGGGTCTCTTTTTTTTGTTGTTGTTTTGGTTTTGTTTAGGGCTCTTCTAGAAAACTGCAAGTAGAGCAGACTTTTTGTTGTTATTGTTTGGAGGTCCTTAGTGAGGTGTAGCTAGGAAAGCATGCAAATAAAGGTATTGCAAAGCACGCTCAACTGATCAGGTGGGTTTGTGCCCAGCTCAGAGGGCACATACTGCAACTTCTGTAACTTGCATAGGGGCAGAGCCTTACAAGTAATGTTCTGTAAATCAGTGATGGTCTTGGCAGCGACTGACTCAGGACCTTGTAGAATCTCAGGTGGGAAAGGATGTCTGTTACTGCTCCTACCCTTGAACTAATACACCAAAGTTCAACATCAGATCTACATCTGCAGTAGGTGGTAGAGCATCATTCATGAACAACCCACCCAATAGTATTCACTTACTGTGCACACTTCCATGTAGACAGTCTCCTGCACCTGTTCTTCATCACATTAATGATTGAGAAATGTTGTGTAGCAACTAAGTCACTTCTACTGGTACAGCTGGTCTGCATTTAGCTAAGCTGGTGTTTTTGTCTTGTAGACTAGAGACAAAGAAAGCTCGTGGTTAAGGTGTCTTCAGGGACAGTTCTCACAAACTTCTGGGGAAGGGAGTCACCGGTGTTACGGTCTCTTGGTAAAGGAGTTGCTCATCTTTACTTCCACAAGGTTATCAAGAGAAGTGACACTTCAAAGGCTCGAAGTATGACACTGCATCTGCCTGGCTTCCTCCTGTACCTGTGGGTGATGCACAAGACCTGTGCACTTAGTGGCTTACACTTGGAGAGTTTGATCTAGTTATGGTTTGGGTGTCTGCCATCAGGGACGGATCAAACTCCCGTGCCCTTCTGGGGTTGGGTTTGCAGCTAGGAATTGTACTTCTAGTGTTTGGTAGCAACGGCAGAACCAGCATGGTTACTCCCAGATGATGCTGTCTGAGGTCTATTGGTGCTGTCAGTAGTAATGGCCTTTGCAGGGACACAACACTTAAGCAAAGCGTTACACGCTGACTCTGGGACTACAGCGTCACCATCTGAGCAGATTCACAAGCTAGTCAAACCTCCACCCCACTTGTCTACCCTGTAGCTTAGGAGTTGCGTAAACTTAGAGGAAAACATACTTTTTCTGAGACTGCTAATAAAGCTGTTAACTTTGAAACTGAGCATAGTAATGCACAAAGTCTTTTGCAGAACTCCTGAGGTAGCTTCTCTTCAGAAAGACTGATCGATCTTGGCTATAACAAACTTATCTACACCTTTACCCAGCTTACTTGACACCACTCTATTGAAAGACTAAATGGGGGGGAACCAGTCTGTGTAACAGCTTCAGTGCCAGGTGGTCTTCCATCTGGAAATGGAAGGTAGTATATGGCAGGGGAGGCAAATGTTGTCCTTTGTACCAGCAAATGGCCATTTTGAGGGGTGGTGAGTGTTAATGCTGCAGGCTTAACTCATCTTGCTGTAGATTCCTGCTTTGCTTTAACATGCCCCTGGAATTTGCTGCAGTAACTAAGGCTTAATGCCTCAGCATCAATTTATTGCTAAGTAATTTTATTTATTCTTGCTCCATTCATTATGATAGCAACGTGAAGCATTCTGGGAACAAGTAGACCTGCCACCCCCAGAATGGGGTACTGTTTTATTTCATGCTTCTACTTGAAGCATTTTCCCTTGTATCACAGTGAAAGAAACTATCTCTTGTTTTACCCAGCTCACTTGGACTTTCACAGTAAGTTCCATCCTTGCCCTGTTCAACATGAAAAGTACAACTGCAGCCAGGCAGTTTTCTGTTGTAGAAGCGTGTGCCTTACACTCGCCTGTAGTCTCCAGCTTGAGGAGGAACACAGTTGACATCCCTTCTGCAGCCATCATCTACCCATAGTCTGCCTCAGCTTGCAGCTGCAACTGTGATGTCTTCCTCTCCAAGTGTATTTCCCTCTAGGGATGTCCTTCAATATGTTTTCCTGTTTGCCTTCCCCATTCTAACAGCTGTAGTATCATCCTGATGGATGCGGTGAGGCTGACTGTGACAAGGCTGTGCACCTTGGTAATGAGTTTGAGAACGTAAATCTCTGTGCCATGTCAGTATGAGGTTGTATGGCAACACGCAGCAATATGAGCAGTCGAGTGCTTCCTATTTATACAGATGCCCTCACAAGCATTGCTTTGAGGATTACTAGCTGTGAATATGGTGACACTTACACAATTATTAACAGTAAAAGCCCACAGTGAAATTTTGCACAGCTTAGAGTTGTCACCCCTGCTAACTACAGTCAAAGCAGCAGTTGCTTGTATTGTTTGAGAGGTTGAGCAGACCAGTATGAACTGTATGGAGTACTCTGACAGCAACTGGTCCAAACAAGCAGCTGATGAAGGCTCCAAGTGGAAGGTAGTGGCAAAGAACCTCCCCTGCCTTCATCAGCTGCTGCAGGGTTTTGAGGCTTTGGAGGAGCGGAGCACAGTGGGCAGCACTACTGGACGAGCTTTCCTTCATCCCGTAGCATTCCTCAGTTCTGCAGTAGCTCTACGTGTCATTCCTCTTACATAAATATATCCAATGCTTTTACTGCTCAATGCCAAAGTACAGTTCTGGATCCTGTTCTGCTTCACTGCTCTGTCACGTCCTTGACAGCATACACCACATATCATGGGCACTGGTTCCTAGACTCAGCAGAAATAAGGAAAGCTACTCATGACTTATGTGATTATGCAAAGCAGAAGGGAACAGCCTTTGTGCTGCCAGTTCGTCAGAGGGATCTGGAACTTGCCCTGTACGGCTCTTTCAGGAGGAGATTCTTTTGTGTGTGTTAGCTCGGTCAGCACTGTATTCGCTGCGTCTTACGGAAGATATCTGATGTTTCACTTGTTTCTAGATGGCTTTACCATAGCTTCAGATTTGGCACCAGGCAGCGTATGGTGACGGCTTATGCAGCAGTTGAGATGGTGAAGCTTTTCCAAAATTACCCAAAGTTAAAAGCAGTATCAAAACCAGTCAGCTAGCAGGATTCTGCTCCACAGGGTCCGTTCCACTAGTCACTGTAAATGGAGGAAGATGTATAACATAAGGAATTATGTATATAAATTCAGGTTTGAGTTGCATGGGAAATCCTTTAACAGCTTCAGAAGATGCCTAGGAAAATGCTGCTGCATTGACAGCACATTAAAGGAAAAAACATGATTTTGGGGCACCCAGGCCTCTATTGTCAGTGTTTAGTCTGTTTAGCTAAAGTACTTAAACTAGCTTGTAAAAATACACAAAATGACAGATACAATTGTCTTTTATTTTTACAAAAAAAGCTGGTAAAAGATGATGGAAATAAAAGTGTAATGCACCACTAAATAAAACTACTCATCCCCCCCCCGTAAATACTTATTAAATAATTAAGAACACCATCTACAGTACCACAAAACCATCAAAATAATTCAATTTTATCAGAGACAGGGAAAAAAATACAGTGATTATGGATGTGCCTTGACCAGTTACAGAGCTTGTTAGGATAACAATAACTACTGTCAGCAGTCCAACAGCGTGCACAGTGCCTTCAATTAATGCATTTCAGCATAATTACATTTCTAGTGGGGTCCAATTTCCCCAAAAAGGCAGAGCTAAGAATTTCAATTCTACATTCTAAACTCTGGAATTAGAGCCCATTAAAAAAAATCACAGTGGGTAGGAGATGTATATAAAAATACTGGGTGTTCCTTTCAAATCACAGGAATCATGGGACTACATTCTTTTTTTCTGTTTTTTTTTCCTTCTTTTTTTTTTTTTTTTCTTCTTTTTTTACAAAATGCTATTGGTTTCAACAGAATCCAGTTTGTTTTATGCTACAGACTTTGACACTGAACTATGAGTATATTGCCTGTTTGCATGTTTTGGTAGTCAGTCTTTTTTTTTTTTTTCCTATATAGTCCCAATTCCTTAGGTTTAAGTTGAGTCATGAAGATGCATATACGTGCATTCAAACTCTTCGAACCCTGCAGACTACTTAGACTGCAAGTAAAGTATGCGACTACCGATAGGGAGAACCCCCCCCTTCCCCTCATAGCTTTATACACCTACTGCCTTAACAGTGCATTGCACAAATTTACAAGAAAAATACTGGTTTTGCACTATACAGTTTCTAGAATATATACAGAATAAAATAAGTTAACTTCTAATGAGAATTGCTGATGGGCAGCATATATCTTTAATATACATTTTAAAGTCTCTGCAGGCAGCTACTTTTTGGTTAGTTGTTATCAATATTTGTAACATAAGCACTGATCAGAGAACTGAGCAGCATTCCAATAAAGTTAACAGATATATTATTTCTTTTAGAAACACTGGGAAATCCCAGTTTAAAATATTATTAAATGTCCTAACATTTACACACTATGAGGATTAGATCTAATAAAATAAAATTTCTTCAAAAATAATCTTGCAGCTCTTTTAAGCATGCTCTGAGACCTTATTTAACAATCATCCATACCTTCAAAAAAACAACTGTCACATAGCCATACATTCTAACTCACACACGTCATTTCCTTGTTATAGACAACAAAAGCAAATAAAACATTGAGAAGTCAACGGTTTTTGCAGTCGTAAGTCATTCTGCTCATGTTTGACCGCGCATTCTTCATGACGTTGCAAAGTGTCTCACTAGGTATTAGTTGATGATTAGATCTACTACTGCTGGAAAGCCAGGAAGCCTTGCAGGTCTTCAGCCAAAATAAACCAGCCTTGATTTTAGCCTCATCCCACCTGCGATATTGGTTGAACCTTTAGAGGCGGTTACTGCAAACACCATTTATAGTTCTGTTACAACAGAAAATAATGCATATGTATGCATTACATTTAAGCCCTTTTCCTTTCATGTGGTTTTTATACATAAATTTAATAAAAAAATACTACTGCCACACAGCTACTGTGTAGAAAGAGCAGTCAAGTAAGATGTTCACTTCAATTTTCAGATTTTTACTTTTGATGAAACAATTTCTTGCTGTGAATAAACTGTGTTGGTTGTCAGGATTGCTGGAGGTTTTCTTTTTTCTTTTTTTTTTTTTTTTCCATGAAAGGTGCTCAATAATAGTCTGAAGCATCTTCATCATCAGTTCTTTCCTAAATGACAGCTGTTCAGAATCCAGTGCTCACAAGATTTATTCCTGGTTTGATTTTCCCTAGAAGCTGATAGGATTGCACCATGCGTAGAGACTCTCGAATTTCTAGATTAAGTTCCATCAGCTTTGAGCTGGCCTCAGACATATCTTGGTTGGAGCCTACCACTGCGAAGCTACCAGTTTGACCAAGTGTCTGATGACGGAAATATATGTGCAGCAATGTTTGAACTGGGTCATCTTCAGAACTGCCAAAGATGTCGTGGGGCCAAATAGATCTGTGAACACACAATTTGGATTTAAACATTAAAAAAAAAGTAATTTAAATGTTTAAATATTCCTGTTCTTCAAACAGACATTTGAACGGAAGACATAGGCAAACAAGAGAAATGTTTCTTCCATAGAGTCCTGATAGTTGAATTCTAAAGAACAAGTACTACTAGAACTGCTTTTTTTTTTTTTTAAATTGCAAAGTGTGTATGAGCAAGCTGTAATGAAGCAACAGCGCTTGTCCTTTTCAATAAGGACATCTAGCAAGAGCTGAAAGAAACCTGGAATAGTGCCTATCCCTATCTTTAAATTAAAAAGGCCCATTAGCAAACCCAGGTCTGAAAGCAATCCTTAAGCACTTACTTACCTGAAAGCCTTGACCTGTGCTACAGCTGACACAAACTCCTTGTTTCTCAGGGTTTCAATGAGAGAGTGAATCGCCGTTTCTGTGCTAGCTTGGGAAGCCTCTGCAATTTCAATTTCCTCGATACCACTGTCAGACGCAGCCTCAGCCTCTTTGAGACAGCTCTCCAAAAGAGCAAGTTCTTCAGACATGTTTAAGACCTAAAACAAATACAAGAGTTACCTTTTCTAGTTCAAATGTATTTTCAGCCAAATAATTAACATTCAGCAGATCACGCTTGCACCTTTTCTCCTCTTTGCAATCATAAATGAGACGCAGAAGTAGTACACCCAAATATTTACTGCAGTTACTTAAGTATACAGTTAATGTAATGGCCAAAGGGCGCATGTCAGGTATTTGGGCTTTCCCATGATAAAGTTTCCATCTCAGTCAGTTCTTTTAAAAATTGTTTCAAAAAATAACTTTTTTTTCTCCCCACATCACTTAATAACAAATAAACTGACAAGAAGAATGAAACACTTCGGAAAAATACATGCAAAATCGTATTATTACAAGGACAACTTAAATAGGAAGAAAAAAATCTGGAAGACTGGTAACCCAGCAGAATGACTGTTGTGCAGCCAGTGTCTATAATACTACCTTTGGCTTTAGCTCCAATGTACGAGTAAAAGACAAGGCCACTGCTCAGAATATGATTCTACATCTGACTAACTCAGGCAGGAAGTGGGACTGGTGCGATGCTGACCTTCCACAACATTCTCCAGACAGAAATGAACTCGCTTATTTGCAGCCTCTACAAAAATCTGGAAATCTAAGCGAGGAACATGCATTGTTTTTTCCTAAACTACTCAAAACCCAAAGACTTTCACCCTGATTTTTCATTTTCCTCCCTACTGTATCAAGCAAGACCAGGCCTATTTTTTTTCCTGCTACCTCTGTTTATTGCATTACAGACCCAGGAGAGGACTTTCAGAAGACATTATTAATAGCATAATGCACTCAGATTAACTCAATTATCATCACATATGTACCACAAGTGCACAGCTGAAGGACACATTTTACTTCTAAAGTTGGTATAACTAAAAATCAGGCACAAGATGTCTAGAACGCATTACTAACTGCACTTATGATGGGGACTAAGGTGGCGGAGTAATGGAGTGGTGGCTGAAGTGACAGAGTTACATAAATCAGCTGGTAGCAAGTGACGGTGTTCGTAATAGGAAACACAGGGGTGATGGAAAGGGGCTTCATCACAGAACTCTGTTGATTGGAGTTGATGTGCCTTGATTGTAGCTTGATGAGAATACACCAGGAGTGCTACTGAAATATTTAAAATCCTCATCACTGGACTCCCTGCATTCTTGTCTATTTAAGAGCTTTCAAGTTGTACAAAAATCAACACAGATAATTGAACATCTCAGAAAATTCTTGCGAGCTCTACTTAAATCTTTTATTAATTGGCTATAAAACAGCTGGTACTCTCCTTCAGTTTCTAAAAAGATGTCCCACTGATGAAAATGTTATCAAAATGTATTTGAAATGGTTTGGTTTTAAAATGTCAACAACTAGCAGCTAAATGGCATGGTTTTCATTACCTCTGCTTCTTTTTTGATTGTTTTTACTTGGCTGATGAGTTTGCAATAGGCTTGGAACAGAAGCAGCAACTGAAAATGCAACTTGTATAGCCTCCGACACAACTCCAGCTCCTGCAAATGTAAACAACATTATTATATTCAGGAAGTGCAGAACATCTACTATCCAATACAAGAGACAATAAACAACAACTTCTTCAGTATAGAATGTGAATAATTAGAAGTAGTTATTTGGTTACTGAAGAAAATGCCAAAAAGATTTAGAAGCTACTGTAGCAGGAAGCTAATGAAAAGCAGATGAAAGGCTCATTCAGTTCTAGATTTACAGGTAGCCTCTCTCACATAGGTTTAAAGTTTACTTTTTAATAAGAAGTTACGTTTCCAAGAAGGGGGTGGGGTGGGGTGGGGTGGGATGTGAAGGGATTCAAAAGGCATTTCGAAATGTCATGTTCCAAGACAGAGTTTCATAGATCCCTTATGGATCTGTGGATATTTTACTGTTTTAAATTCAAGATCTAACATTCAAAATAAGCAATTGTGGTCTCCAAGTATGGAATCTTTCATAACCATTAAATTAATTAATATAAATATGTAAGCACAGTCTATAACCTGGCCCTTAGCTTACAACTGCCTGATGGAGTAAGAGGAGAATAATTCCATTCTTGGAGGCAAGAATAACGTTTCCTTTATAAAAGGTAGCTCTGATTCTATTTTAGAAAATACCACGTGATATATTCTTAAGGAAATGAAACAGCAGCATTAACTTACGCACTCTCTTGCTTCCATTTTTATGTGTCTAAAACACTAGTCAAAGTGCAGACAGTGTTAATACTGCTTTACATACAGACATAAAAGCTAGTGCTAATGGAATGATCTTCTATAACGTTCTGCTAACTACAGTATCCTATTATCTACAAAGGACCAACAGTTCAATGGGTTAGATGATGCAAAATTGAAGCACACAGCATTTTTGTAATAGTCTATGACAAGACATCATTATGTCACAAATGGACGAGACAGATGGAGACCAGTTTGGTGACTGGCATGGTTAAGTATTTGATAAATCAAGAACCGTCACTTACTGCTAGAATTTCCATTTGCTAAGCAAGAAGATGAGCAGGTCACAAAAATACAAAGAAAGAAAAAAAGATCAAGAATTAGTGTAGGAAATAATTTTAATTAGGGTAAAAGATGTCCCAGGTAAAATGGAGGAAGAAATACAAGTAACATGCTTCAAATATACCCTGAATGGAAAAAATTAATAGACTGAATTTAAAGTGAAGTTACTTGCTGCCATAACTAACAACAAAGAGCATTGGCTTTGTTGTCCCACAACATGAGTAACATACTTCCCTTACAACCCTGCCTGGCCTTTATACGTTGTGTGGTCCTGAAGGTATGCAAATTTAAGGAAATCAAGACCAAGGATACTTAGGTCTGACCATCTGTACAATGCTTCTTACTTGTTCTGTACCACTACAGTTTAAGCACAAATAATGCCTTTTAAAGTTTGAGATGTAATGTTAATTTGGGTTCTGAATCAGTTCAGAAAAGTCTTGATTTTGCTAAACTCAATTCTCAACACCTCATTGTGAGATTTCTGTAATTTAATTGCACTTCGCTTTTACAAGTTATTTCAGAAAAATGTTTGGGAAAGAGGGATAGGGAGAGAAATCGTTAGAAAATACATTTGTCAGACTAGGGACAGGAACGTCACTTCTGTGCTTTGTACAGTGCTGAGCGTATTGATGGCATTTAAGCAAGTTCAATGGTCACAGTAAACCTATGAAGATGCAACCAATGTTGGATTCCAAGAAGCAGAAGCAGTTGAGCTTTACTTAGCACATAGTTATACACAACGTGTATAAGAAGTTATACACTATGTGCTTTACAGACTATAAGCATTGCATGCATTTTTTTCTGTACTCTGTGCTATCATATATATAGCACAATTATTTTATAAGGAAAAACTTCTGATGCACAGAACACCGTGAAGAGGTATGATCTTGAACTGCTAAAGTTGGTAAGAATTCTATGACTCACTTTAATGAAGCACGGAGAACCAGACTTTGAGGAATGGCAGGGTCGATTATTTAATATTTTTAGTCATTAAGTTCCCGTGTTCTTTAAACCAAGTCTCATTATTACTGTAAGCCATAAATAATCCCTCTCCCCAAAATCATACCTTGATAGCTATTTTAAAAATTCAAGAGAGGTTTTCCTTTAAAAATGGCTTTGTACTGCTTCAATGTCTTTCACATAGCGGCTCACTTGATAAAGAATCTGTTTTTTCTCCCTGCCAGTGCTGTACGAGCAGTCTAGCCAGAGTCCAGATGCACTTTTTCAGGCTTGTGTAGAAGTACTAATAGCAAAAATCCAGTAATTAGGTTTCCTTGCAAGCCTGCTGGCAATGCACGAGCCAGAACAGAATTCATCTCACTATTCCTTAGCTGTATTGACCACAGTGCTAAAAATCAGTAAGAAAATTGTCTTTGTGTTAAGTGAATGAAAAATATCTGCTGAATGAAGCAGCTCTGTTTTCCTGAGCAAGACAACACTTACACATTTTTAGCCTTAACTGGTTGACTGGATGGACTTATCAGCCCCACACTCCACTTACAAGGACTTCTAGAATAATGGTGTTACACTTGGTAACTTCTGAATCTCCTTCAAGTCACTATAAGCTTCTGTGAATAAATTTTGAACTTCTGTAAATGATGTATATTTTATGAAGCAGGATAACAGGACTTTGCCTTCTCAATGGATACTGTATATTAAAATGATTTTAACTGAAACTGCAAGTGCAAGGAGCACCTAAAGAAAAAATTGCCAGCGTGCCTTGCAGGCTAGGAGTGAAAACCAAAATCGAAACAGGTCCCCACAAATAATCAATGTGAATGGTCACGTAACTCCTTTTCAGAGGCTATCTTCAAACCTGGCAAAAATGGGAAAGAACAGACAAAACTGCCTCACTTGGAATCCTGGATTCTCTCCGTACAAGTGAAATGAAAGCCTGCATGTGGCTTTGCCTCCATTTCGTAGTTTCCCTGGCTATACAGTGGGAACAGTAACAATTACCTTCATGGTAAGAACGGTATGTTCTAACAGTTAAATGTTTCTTGGTGTAAATAAACAACATTCTAAATAGGGACTGAAATACATAAATGCTGCTTTTTTTTATCAATATGTAGAACATTTACTGTATTGTAATAGTAAAAGTTGTTACATATTTCTAAACATGTACCAGTCAGTATACGAAGATGTAAATCAAGTGTAAAATACACTAAATGTTGAGTTCACAGGCAAAGCAAAAATCCTTGCAAATGGTAGCAAATTATTTTGCTTTATTACCTATGCTTATCCACATGAAAAAAAAAAAATCTAAATACACAACTTCGATGCAATATAAAAATTCAACAGTATATTATCACGTTTCACTATTCTAAAAATTCAGGAGCATTTTGTGATTGAATTAAAAAAAAATACATATATATATATATGAAAGCAAATGAAAACTGTGTAAAAGAAGAAATAGTCCATGCACGCAGTAGACATTTTTGTTGCCGAACGCTGCATTTTCAGCAGCAGAAACGTGACCAAGTGCATCAATGAACAGAGTTCAATTGAATAAAAGGAATAAAATTTGACTGAATAAAAGGAATAAAATCCTTCCTTTTTCAGCTTGGATTTTAGATTTTTGTCAAAATGTCACTGCGAAAAGGTAAGTGCATCTGCTACCTGCAATTTTACTTCCTTACATTTTTCACTGTTTTTATTACAGGACTCTAGATGGCAGATTCCTTGTACCTACTAATGATACGTTTTGGATTTCCTTTTTTACATACAGTGTCAATATTATGCAGCTATTGTTTTTTTTAAAAAAAGTCCCAGTCTACTTGGGGAGAAGCTATCACTTACTATAGCAATTAGTAATATTAAACATGGATGACTGCCATGCAAATACATACAAAATATTGAACTACTATTAACAGGTTACTTCACCTATTGTTGTTAGATGATATTTTGACAGACGTGTTTAATGATATTTTTGTCATACTGCTACTTTACTCCCTGTTCTTTCCCACCCAAGTAACGGCTCCAAAAAGGTCGTATGTGTTTATACAGTACTAATTATATTAAATTCAGCAGAGGTTTTTGGCTAGACAGTTTATCTGAGCATATAAGCAGAATGCTAATCTTTTTTATTCTAGAAACAGTTACAGAAAAGCAGACTTGCTGGTACACAGATGGTATCTAGTCTGCTTATCTACTCAGTGTTATTAAGTCTAGAACCCAAGATGGGTTGCCAACTTTTATTAAAAAGAGCCCTTTTTATTAGACCACTACTTCATAAGAATCTGAGTTTCCATAAGATAGGATGATAACTGAAATGAAAAGCTTTTCATACATTTTTTTATCTCTCTGCAAATATTGGACTTTTTGTGCAATAGATACAAAGATGGTTTTTAATGTCATATCCAGAGACTCACAAATGACATATACCTACCTGGGCATCCGTGTTAGTGCCATGAATACCATCATCAGTACCAAATGTTCTTTTGCAGTCTTCTAGCCACTGCAAAATAAATATAAACAAGATTAAACATCTTCTGAAACAGAGAAAACTGAAGACACAGCTAAAACTGCGTAACTTCATTAAGTCTTGCACATTCTCGGATTACGTAAGAAATTGTGATGTGAAATCAAACGTTTACCAATGTTGTTTCCGCTAATGATTTCCACTCTGATATATCACTTTGTAGTTTTTATTGTGTCCCTTCCGTTGTAAATTTCCTGTAGCCTTCATTATCCCAGACGGGTGTAGTATACTTTAGCATAAATACTAACCTGTGATTGAATTTGTGTACTGTTATAGTAAGATGTGTGGGAGGGTGGAGACAGAAAAATCCCTTTCATTAAATGAGATCATATTTTCTCTTTCCTCACTGCACAAGGTTTACACCAACATGATCTCTCAGTATTTAAAATACAGCACTAATTCAAATTAGAGAGTAAGAGTAAGCCTGTTATACTTCTTGGGACTACTTTAGGAACAGAAGGAAATAGAGCCCTTCCGTGTAACTAGGTGCAAATGCAGGTTTACTGGATGGAAAGAAAAAAACCTATTCTTCAATGGGAAGAACAGCATCACCTCCAGTTCATACAAGCCAGGGAGATGAAGTATTCTCACGTTACACAATGCAAACATGCAGATTCCACTGTCTCATGAATACAAGGCTGTATTTAACCCCAGTTCCTACAGCAGACAAGTTTACTAATTTCAGTGGATAATCTCTTCTTCTAGCTTTAACCAACAATGCAAATCTAAAAGTGTTAATATAAAGCACTTAGAGAATCAAATATGCTCTTATTGGACAATGTGACCTGATCATCTCATCAACACAGCGCCCAGCATATTTTTCTGTACAGTGCAAACAACTGCAAGCATGAGGTAATTCGGGTATTACTGAAATGGGAATGCGTCATGTTGAGATAAAGTACAGATTATCTTCTGAAATGAAGAACAGGCTCTATACATCCAAGGAAGAATAATTTAGCATACTTGGTATGCTTGGTATCTTGAGTCTCACAGGAAATCTTAGTGACCTTTTTCTAACCTTTGTCTGATGCAACAAAAAGAAAAATGTGATTTCCCATCTGCTCAATTTAATAAAGGTTACTTAGTGAATTAACTAGGCCTGTGTGCTTATCAAGAGGAGAAATGGAATTCTCTAAACACTGCGGTGTCAGTTTCAATTAGTGACATAGATACCAACGTACACAGCAAATCTCATTTTTCTTTTTATCTGACAGCATCCATCAGTAACAATGGAATAGGTTTGCACTGGAACAAACAGCATCAGCAACTGGGAAGCTAGTATTTATTTTCACACGCTGCCCTTTTAAGATCTTTTTAAAATCTTAAAACCAGCCTGAATAAAGGGTGTGCCCAGAATGTCATGATATACATATAACTTTATATTTTCTGTAACATTTACCTGATTCAGTATCTTTGTCCCTAATGCACACATGAAGTCAAAGCAGTTTCCTTGCAGGGAAATAGAACAGTAGCTCCAAAAAGGTGACAACATTTATTTGCTAAAATGTTTTTTACAGAATATATGTTCAGCGTGGCAGAAAGACCTGAATTTGCTCTTTGGGAACAGCAGTAGATTTTGTGACAAAATAACCTTCTTTATATGTTTGCTTTACATTGATTTATGTTTTCCCCATATATCTCCTACAAAGTTTCAAGAAACTGCAGCCCAAGCCTCTTATTTTTTAAATCTGATTCATGTGAATGCCAGTACAACACACAGCACTGACAGTGACAAACATCATCTATCANATTTTTTCATTAAAGAAGTAAATATACAGAATTTTCCAGTGGGTGATTCTAGAGGATACCAGATTAACATGCAAATTATATTTACTTAAATATCTGTTAATTTATATTCACTTTATTATACGGTAGCCCAACCAATTTAGTTTGATCATTTTTCTGCATGTTTCTATGAAAAAAGCAAGGATCTGCAATAAGCTCATTATGCGTTTTGCCTTAATACCTTCAGATTGAACAGGATACATAGCACAATTGCCTGCAACAACAGAAATTCAGATTTTACTTGAGGAAGGCCTCTTTCAATCATTCCCTATACTCTGTTTAATAGGACAGAGTAAAAAAACC
>RSEF01000004.1:72179790-72189953 GCA_003993805.1 Himantopus leucocephalus | reverse complement strand
TCCATCTGAACATAAGGAAAAACTTCTTTACTGTGAGGGTGACGGAGCACTGGAAGGTTGTGGAGCGTCCTTCTCTGGAGATACTCAAAACCCGCCTGGATGCATTCGTGTCCATCTTTCTCTAGGTGAACTTGCTTTGGCAGGCGGGTTGGACTAGAAGATCTCTGAAGATCCCTTCCAACCCCTACCATTCTGTGATTCTCTGTATTTTCAGTTTGTTTATTGAAATTTCAAGTTGTAATCGATTTTTAACAGTTCTTACAAACCCCCTCTGTTTTGCAGTAGTTTCTGTTGACAACTTCTATTTCAGAAATGCTTGCTAGTCATTTCATAATTCAGTTTAATATATGATTTACTGGTATTACTGATTTTTAATCACATTATCATATAATATAAATTCACATTACAATCTACAATTTTATCCTTTGCACTTTTAATCTTTCTAAGAAAATCAAACCAGATTGATATGACTTTTGCCCCATAAAACCATTTTGACTAGGGTATATTACATTGCCATCCTTAATTATGTGCTGTTGATATATCAGCCTTACATTATTTTTCCTAGGATTTATTTTGTTTCTGAAGCAGAAAAAGTACCTTTTGCCCATAGCAGGGAAAAGCATTGATATTTTCTGATTTATTAAACTACTTTTGGGTTTTTTCTACACTTGAATAATTATTGGTATTAATTTTTATGTATGAACCCAATTTTAATTTACCTATTATTATTTTAATTTCTTGTTACCATTTTAGGTCATTTATACGCTCACATACTACTAGCAGCTGTTTCCACTAAAGTGCATAACCTGTCTTTGATGTCTGGAATATTTGTGTTGGGCCTATAAGTCATTTCAAACCTCTAGGGGTCAGACTGAAGTTCTCTGTAATAAGTTCTTTAGGATTTTTTTTTTTACCGTTTAGCTTCAAATCTGCACTGCCATTCTATATCTCGGAAATCTAGAACTCTAAATTTTGGAAAATCTAGGTCTAGAATCTCTAAAAACATCAAGGCTTTAATCTTTATCAGATTGGAATATTTTATTATTTATTTTGAAGTGTTAGTGTGATCTTGCTTGTGAACCAAAGAGCCAATACTTTTTCTTAAAAGTGACATCCAGTCATATTTACCCTAAAATGGCGGCTGGACTCCTAATCTAGTTTAGACCTGTCAGAATTTGTGAAGGAATAAATTCGTAGTTTGCAAAGTATGTTTTAATAGTGTGCTGTCCAAATTCTAAAAAATCATTTGTGTTCAAATATGAGCTTAATTAGCAGATTGTGTGCATCAAAACACTAAACATCTAGTGCTGTTGCAAAAATTTCTCCCCTAGGTAAAGTCCTTGAGCCTTTTTGTAGCATCTATGTTTTCAGACTTGCTTAAAATGCATTTTCATTATGACACATCTAAATCTTTAATGTAATTAAGTTTAGTCTTCTGTCATGTTCATGTTTCCGTGTCACTGTATCTTGTATAGGTGTGGTGGTCTTTAAGAATAGTTTTGAAATTAATCTTCGCAATTCATAATTGTCACTGCTTGAAATAAGCATTCCTGTTGTTTCTTGCCATCTTCAAATGTTTCCTGCCACCGGAACTCTTCCAGTATGATAAAACCTGATGTGAAATGTTAAACTGATTGCAAGGGGCAGGAATGCTCTTCCACGTTTATTGTCTGCTTTGCATTCCTGACCCTACTCCCGAGTCACGTAGTTTGGTCCGTAAGCTACAGGAAAAATCTGCCCTGTTCTTTAATTTGCTGGTGAATAAAACAGGTTACCTAATTTTAATCCATTTAATTTATATCTCTATAAGAGTTAGACTTTTCCCAAAGCTCTTAAGTTAAAACAAAATCAAGACTTTTGGTTATCAAAAATTTTTTAGAGGCACTGGCCTCTAAGTAACTGCCTTGCGTCCTGAAGAACTGTGTGTGCTTGTCTGGTGTAAAGTTGTGCACCTTGATGCTGCAGGAGCTGTAGCCAGGCCTGGAATCTTGTCCTTAGAGCTTTATCACATCTGCCGTTGGCTTTTGTATTTTAGGAAGCATGAAGTCTAATGAAGACAGGATGACTCATTAACCAGAACTGCATAATTTGTAGTAGTTCTTAAAAACTGGAATTGAGAATATTTCATAATTTATATATAGTTTGTAAATTGTCTATATACTTATATTCTTATACAGATAAGCTTAGTAAGGCCAAGCAACTCTCATTTTATTGCATATTTTGTTCAACGTGGTTGAAGATACTGATAATCATATTTTAAGCAACTTTTCTTCTTCTTCACAGCTTTTCCTTTGGCTGCAGCGAGCATGCTTGCTACTAGCTTCTTAATTAGGAAAGGTAAAGTGTAAACATACTTTGGGTTAATTTGGATTTGCTCAGATGAAATATATTTATGCTGTTAATAAAGTTACTATAAGGATAAAATGTCCAATCTACTTGTAATTAAAAGTTTAGACTCTTCAGCTATATGACTTGCAGTTCCTAAAACTAAAGAAGGCGCAAAACTTTAAACTGAAATCAAATTTATGTTTTTTGACAAATGCAGTATCTCAGTGATTATGAAACAATATATTCTATAGTGTGTAGTAATACTGTGTGTAGTAATATAGTGTGTAGTAATTCTTAGATCTTTATAATTTTATGGGGAATTCAGATGCTACATTTTCTTGAACTTATTTCAATATTAAGTGTAAAAGAGTAACCTGTTACCTACAAACACAGCTACAAATTAACCTACAAACGTAACCACAGTTGATGTTTTTTAGCCTCATTCTTAATAACTTATTACTAATTACTTTGATTCTCATTTTCAGGTGTTCTAAGGGACAGCTCAAGATTTGGCTCTTTTACAAAAGTTGCATGTAAGTAAAAGCTACATATAAATTCAGGTTGTATTCATGCCTTGGGTTCTGGAGGCTGTTATGCAGATGTAATGATGTAATTCCTGTGAGACTAGCTGGCTGATTCACTGTGACTCCACTGTATGCTTGCATTGGTACAGCTGTGCCTGAAGATAGGAGTAAATGATCTAATATATCCGATGAATAAGTTTCACCTTCCTGCGGTTAATTCTATCAGTCAGCGGTGTTTTAGCTATGTTTCTTAACTACAGCATCTCACACTACAAGAACCTGTTCAGTTTCAAGAGGCAGAGCATTTCATTTATTCACCATCTTTGAATTTGTGCAGCACATTTTGGACAAGTTTTGTCTATAGGCTTTCCATAAAAGTTGGAAGACTTGAAATATGCTTGACTAGTGTAATGTAGGAATTTAAGTTAAAAGCATTGTAATACATACTGTACAAGCTTACTTTAAATTACTTTGCCAGAGTACACGCACCCCTCCCTTCCTAATTTGAAGGTCTTTATTCATGCATTTCACTTGTCCCATTCAGGCTATTTTAGTGCCTTTTTTTCCTGGACATTATGTATGCACAATTGTAGGAAAACAGCAATTTCTTGTGAATGATTTTGAATTAAGTATAATCAAAAATAAATAAATTAATTAACCTTTTCAATGTAATACATGACAGTAAAACAGGAAGTTGCCATCTTGCCAATCTGCCCAGATACAGCCAGTTACTCTTACAGTTTACTTCAGTGGGAAGAGGGTAAACACCATGATTTGTGGTGAAGGAAGTGGTGTTTAAGCAGATAAATGAATGTGAGAGACTAGGGCTGCCATTTGTTTATGCTAAATTCTACTTGCTTTCTTGGAACGCCAAACAATGTTATAACACAAACATTTCTATTAAATAATAGAATTACTATTTCCCTGATACCTCCTACACGTGTCTAGTTAAGGGCTACATTCCTTCTGTTTAATGGCTTTGAAATCAAGGGGAAAAATAAGGAGCAGCTGGACGGGACCAAATATTCTTGATGTTAAGGTTATAAGCAAAAAATACTGCTGGCATCTCCTTTTTGATGTATGCTGGTAGGCATGTGGACTTTCATTTTATACTAAAAGAATTTGTTTTGGTTGTTTTTCAGTAGGTAGCTTCGTGTGAATTATGTGCATTTTAAATACAGTGATTTTTCTGGGACGTAGTTGGAGTGTAAAAGGGCTGAGTTCAGCAGTTCTCATTTCATCCTCATATTGTTTAGGTCACATTCCCTTACTGTCTACGGGGTCTTCCTGAAAACTATTGCCAGGGACATAGTTTACAGGTCCAAATTATGTCTCATAATTTAACCGCACATTCCTCCTGCAGTGAAATCCGCTTAAAGGAAGCAGTGCAGTTGTGTTTTGGTTTGTTTTTTTTTTTTACTCCGTGAGCTCTAGAAGAAGATCGTACGCAATTCCAGGTACCGCTGCGAGCTCATAGCTAGCTGATGTTAAACAACTGTAAGACAGTTCGAGACAGTTCTTGCTTTTTCTGGTGTCACTGATCTGAGCATACTGCTTCTGCATCTATTGATTACAATAGTCTGTCTTTGATAATGGTGTGTGTCACTTGTGGTTGTTGGATTCTTTTTCTGAAGAGTATTTATGTTTGATTACAGTAATGGGTCTTCTATATCTAACTAATGTAGTTGAGTTGGGTCTTTTTTAGTCTACGTCATGGATCTTTCCCTGCTTAGTCCCTCTTGGTTTTATCTGGAAGTTAAGATGTGTTTCATTTTCTAGGTAGGAATTTTCAGATTCCAGGATGTTCTTCTCCCTATAGGAATTACTCATAGCTTCTCTCAGTAGTCTTCTAGACACTCTGACAATTTAATGGAACTTCTAGTTAGTCGTGACATTGCCAGCATCCCCTTCAACATAGCAGAGAGCTATTGGTCCTCTATTCCTCTTTGCCAAAGAAGGGCAAGATCTGAATGTCCTCCTTCATTTAGCCTGCAATGGGACCTGGCCTCTTTTATTGATCTCTGATCAGCTTCACTAAGGTCTTGTCACGGCGCATACAGCAGAAGCAGAGGGCACCAATATCTATTTACTGTGCTAAGTTTGAAAATGTGGATCATCTGGCTGATAGTTCTGTAATAAGAGAAACCAAATACTTTAGCCAATAATTACTTTGGGTGAAACGTCTTCCAGAGAGGTGCTTCCACTTTTCTTGACTGGAAGGCCTCAAGAAAAGGAGACTTTCTCATTGTAATTTATGCCAAAGATTAATCATCTTTGCTGCTTAGCTTTATTTTGCTAAATACTTAGTTTGAATTCTTATTGGGCCATTTTTCCTTTTAGGGGCTTGTAATGTTTCCCTTTGAGCATATATATAGTGTTTGAGGCGTCTTCCAATTTTTTTGACCTGCTAAACGGGTAAACCCTTACCTTTCTCATTTGTAAACTTCGCTCATAGTTGTGGCTGTTCTTTTCTTTTCCCTTGGAAAAGGATTTTTAACCTCATTTTGGAAATACAGACATTAGAACAGGAATCACAATTTCAGGACCAGTACAGCAGGGAAGGGTAAAATCCCCTTTTATATTGATTCCTAGGCAACATAATCTACAGTGTGAGGACCTCAGAGGATTAATGTTACTGGTAATTAACTCTTTTCTGACGTAAAGATGACTGAGAGTCTTTAAGTCTTTGCATTTAGAAAATACTCGTTGCCTATGAAAGAAGCCCTTTTCTCCTACAAAGTCCACAACAAAACTTCTATTAATTGCCATTGAATCCTTCATGATCCTTCATACTCTGTTTGACCCACTCATAAAACTTGTAGGAGCCAGTTGATGGAAATCATGAGTTTTAAGCCCAGAAAGAACTATTGTGATCGCTTATTCTTGTGTCCTGTCTAGCAGCTGAAAATAGCTCATGCACTAAATCGAAAGCATTTGCCTAGTGATTGCAAGGGTTCAGCTAATTCAGTTGTTTGCCCTCTGGCAACCTTATCATAGAGTCCTCTTCAGAAAATACTGAGCCTAATCCTAAGTTTATTTAGAATTCTCTTCATATTAGTGAAAGCCTTTTGAAGATCTGAATGTTCTGATGGATTAAATTAGCAGAATTTACTACCTTTGTTCCTGACTTTTATTATCTTTGGTAGTTAATTGTTATTTCTGAATCTTGGGGAAATCTGATTGCAGTTCTCCTTTTTTTTGTCACCTTTCATTCATCGAGTACTAGCTGAAATCATGTGATACTCATGCCATGTCTAAATCATTGCTCTGTGTCTCTGTTCAGCTGTTGCATTTGGTTTTAGTACCCTTTGTCTGCAGGAGCAGAGAGAGATAACTGCATGGTTTTGGTTCAGATCTGAACTGTTGTGTTTTTTTTTTTTTTTTTATTCAAGATACTGTATAATTCATTTGAAGTTATTATTTTAAAACTATGTCGAATGTTATGATACAGCATATAAAACCATCTTTTTTTTTTTCTTTTAAAAAAGTTGCTGGAATGTGTGGATACCTGGCTGGAAAGATATCCTACTTGCCAATCTGTAGCGAGAAATTTAAGAAACTGAAGGATTCCCCAATAGGAGATGTTCTACGACAAGCTCAGAGACATAGT
The DNA here is from genome assembly GCA_003993805.1 of Himantopus leucocephalus. Taxonomy (NCBI): domain Eukaryota; kingdom Metazoa; phylum Chordata; class Aves; order Charadriiformes; family Recurvirostridae; genus Himantopus; species Himantopus leucocephalus. The sequence goes on along the minus strand of RSEF01000004.1, from coordinate 72,183,491 downwards.
TCACATAAGTAAGACTTTAATTCTCTTTTAAATTTAAAACTTATTCTTGTATAGGACATTTTAAACATTAACAGATCGAGGCTACATTTGCAGCTTTCAAAGACCTTCAGAGCTGCACCTTCCCTCTTTCCCCTGTTACCCCAGATCTACTGCTTTCAGGAAGCTGTATCTGATCACTTTGAGGAGTAGAAAAAGAAACATTTTACTTAGCAAAATATTTTCCTTGTAAATTTATATGTTGTTTTCCCATGGAATTTACTTACAGCAGTGTGACTGCAGAATTTGCCTCCTTAGTTTAGAAGCAAACTAAGTTAACTGAAATGAAATAGTGTTTCGTTCTGGAAGTTTTTCCCATAGTTTAGTTTGATTGAAGTAGGAAGAGGGTGGAAATGATTTCAGTGTTTATCAAAGGAAAGAGCTCTGTAAACAATATCAGTGCAGGAAGAAGAATGGTGCTCAAACTTACTGCTGTTTGTTTAAATCCTTTACATCTGTAACAGCATTATGCTCTACATATGAGAAACTCATCAAGTTCTTAAAACTATTTCCTGTTTTGTTCCAAAACATCTTCTACCTCAAGTGGTTTTTAATTGCAAACTACTTTCAGAGTATCTCCTTAAACACTTGGTTCAAAACTGGGAGAATAGTGTTAGGATAGTGAGTAGTAGTCCTGCTATGTATGTGCTAAGATTTGTTAAATGTTTATAAAGGATTTGATTAAATTCTTAATTACTTTATAAATTCAGATATATGACAGTTTTGTTTGCAAGATTTACTTTTATTCTGAAATGTTTACATTTTTATGGCATCAAACATAATTTTAGGAATTACCACTTTATAAATTTAATGTATAAACTCAGCTGAATTGGAGCTGGCCTTGTCCCTTCACCTCCTTCCACTTTTTAATAAGAAATTGCCGTGATCGTTAACTGTGTTTACTCCAGGTGAGAGCCTGTTTAAATGCCATCATCTGCTGCACCAATAAGTCCCTTCAGCCTTTAATGGCCCATTCTTTTGTATCTGTAAAATTTTATTTCCTAAGTGATAAATTCATTGGGTTTTTTTCTTGGTTGAATGATTAATTTAAATTCATTCAAATTGCATTGTTGTCCACACATGATACTCTCTTAAGCCAGCAACAGAAATCATTACACTTTCATGGTCATTCTACATCTACTAATGAATGTATTTTGGGAATTCTGATTTGCTGTTAAAAATAGGTAGGGAGCTAAAAGATTAGATGGTTCTTTAAAGCTGTCTTTACATATTCAGGCAATAAAATGGCTTAGCTCTGTTCATTGTGAGAATAAAACAAAGATAAATTGCAAATGTTTTTCATATGAAACTAAAAGTACAGCTAAGCAGAAATTTAAAGTAAAAAATTAATAGAGACATTCTAGTGGCACCAAGTGGTGTCTTTCTTGATAAAGAGACATGTTGTGTAGTGGTTTGCAGGGCCATTCTGAGGATGTAGGGAATGCTTTAGAATATCAGGCATCAGTTTCCAGAATATTATTTATATGATCTTACCTTTTCCTCTTAAGAGAAGATCTGTTAATGTTTCTGCTGAATTCAGTGACTCAATAAACCTTCATAATTTAATTTTCCCAAGATAGCTCTTCATTCTCCTTTTCTTCTGCTGTTCAGTACTGGTCAATTACAGCAGCTTCTAATGATGAAGGGGTTTAAATTGCAAATTCTTCCTAAAAGGCCTTTAAAAATAACTATAGTTCATGCTAGCACTAGTTACATGGGCACACCCTGTACTATTTGTGTCTGATGCTTTTTTCTGTCTGAAGACTCCCTGGAGGGAGGCCTGATTGTCATTTTTGTCTTCTAAAGTGCAAAACACTTTGTCTCTTTTGTCCTCTGTTCTGGAGATTTTCAGGTATGAGAAGTTTCTGGGATGAAGGGAAGAGTGTTGGGAAAGGGACTATATAGATCTTTGCAATGTAAAGAAAAAACCAACAAAACAGCCCAAACTTTTTTTAAGACAATACTTCATGTTGGAAACTAAACCATTTAAAATAAGAGAGTATTTTCTTGAATTACACGTAATGTTACTCTTACAGTTCCATTTTTAACTTTAGTATTTTTGTATTTAATATCTAATTGTATTATTTTCCAGCCGTTCCAGTAGGAAATCTGAATTTTCAGATATGCCTTCTCAGTCATATACTGAATCTTCTTCTCCAACGGCGGGATTGCCACTTTCTTCTAGCTATTCAGATGATTATAGTTCAACAGATAGAGCCCTCTCAAGTTATGAACCCGTTCCATTCAGTGCTTCCCTGAATGAATCTTCACCTACAGGAATTACTGATTACAATGTTCAAGGTGCGTTTGGTCTTAATATTCAGCAGTTTGTAGTACAACGACTCTTGCCTTTCTCTTATAATACTAAATTTTCCTCCCATGCAACCATACACAGTACAGTATAGTGGTTTTGAATGAAACTGCTTGAAGTTCCTACCATTGTTTTTACACAGAGGATAAATATATGTATTAGTTTGTGTTCTAACTGTAAACTAAATTCAGGGGTTTTTTTTTGTGGTTTGTAGCTCTAATTGCAAGTAAAGATTGTAAATTCACTTACAAGGTTTAATCTCTTGTGAAACTAAAGCTGCAAAAAACTCAGCCTGACTTGAAGTTCTTTTTGATTGAAATGAAGTTGAATATGCCGTCCTTTCGCTGCGCTAAAGAAACCATAGTCCCTGCCATTTGTCTGCCAGCCTTTCTGAGGTTATTTCGTTTTCTCCAGCGGTGGTGCTGTAACTTTATACCACTATAATTCAATGACATTAAACTATTTTTTATAATGTGACAAACATGTAAATCTTCTGAGCAGAACTGAATGCATATTGTGTTCTGTCCGGCAACAGCTGATTTTCTCACGGAGAACTAAAATGGTTTTCAAGTACTGTTCTGTGCAGCTGTTCCCCTCCTTCCAGTATGAACTCTGTCCTCAGCTATTGCAGGGGAAACACACCATTCTGAGTTCAGGTCTCTCTGGTACACAGAGGAGGAAGTTCCTCTCAAATGCGGAGTTTCATACTTGGAATTAGTTTGAATTTTTTAACTCCTTTATGGAAAAGGTTTTATTTCACAAAAAAGCCCTTTTGTGCAACTCTGTTTTAGTTGTATAAAAGTATCAGATGTAAATGTGTCAAGAAAATTGTAATTACGCTTCATCACAAATATCGATAGTTGGTACAATCTTAATTATAGAACCAAGATTCTGTATTATAAATGTAGATAAAAGGATAAAATGTTTACCAGGCAACATATGATGGATTTAGTCTTAATTCTTTGAAAGCAAAATTTAACGCCTGAATGCAAACCCTTGAGCTTCGCCTAGATTTCTCTTCAGAAATCATATCAAATGTATGATTATCATAAATTCTACATAAAGTGACCAGAGCTATTTTATCCACCAACAACCACATGGTTGTTGGGATTTCCATTGGGTAAAATGAAGAAAAGGAGTTAACTGCCAGTCTTCCAAAGCAGTTTGACAAAATGAAAAGGATAAAAGGCCTGGATTAATTAAAGACCACATACATTCTCAGTTGCATGTAGAATTGCAGCTGTCATGCTCCTTTTCATTTGGGATTGAGCTGCAGTTAACTGGCATTCTAGAACAGGTTGTAGCCAAGTTTTGGTGTGTGATGCCATTTCTAGTATTTTGGTGTTTGGATTTT
>RSEF01000004.1:72149315-72160018 GCA_003993805.1 Himantopus leucocephalus | reverse complement strand
CCTCGGGAAAACCCCCTGTGCACCGAGATCTGCCTCTCGCTGCAGATGGGGCCAGCTCTGGAGCAGCTCACCTCGGCGACTGACTGCGGTGGCTGACGTTTGGCCTTTTAGATTAGAGGAATAGGATCTGTCACAGGCAGATACACCGCTTACCTTTGTGAACTGCATTCAGGGCCTCCAGCGACAACCTGTTTCTGGGTTGATGATACGTGCACCCCCAAACCAGCACGGGCAAAGCAAACATTTATTATTTGGAAGCATCACCCTCTATTCACAGAAACTATTTTCACACCAAGTTTATTGTATAAAATTACTACACTAATTGTTTTTGAAATATTAGAATATGCAGTTATCACGATAAATAGCTTACAACAAAGATTTATCAGAATCTCTTGTGAGGCAAATGTAAAACTCAGAAAATCTGAAGGGCTATTTTATCAATTTTTTTCTCTGTTTCTTCGGGCTAAGCTTTATGACTGCTTTCAGGGTAACTCGTTCATATTGTAATACTGCATTTAGCGCGTGTTGTGCAGACAGACTTCCTTTTCCCAAACCTTTATGCGTGCTGTATGGTTTTATGTGTTGATCGGAAATGGAAGGCTTTATGCTTTAAAAGCACTTTACATGCCGCAAGTCAATGATTATTATTCAGACTGATATGAGTTGCTTACGTGAGGGCATGTGAAGTATTAGCTGGTTCAGTGCAAAGCCCTCCCCAAGGCGCACTGTTGCTGCCTTCAACTTGATCCTGAACATCACACCTTTGCTCAGAAAAGGAAACGCCATTATTTCTACGCGCCGCTGTAATTTGGGCAGGAATCTACCCAACTAAAACCAGACGCAGTTACAGCTGTGCCAGTCCTTCAATATAGAAATACAACTATTGTTTTCATTTCCAGTCAGTGTATGGGGTATTGCTCAACCTGAAGAGCTTGTGGTTTTAATGAAGTACTGTCTTCAAAGTCTTCATCTATTAAACCAATGAAATGCATATGAAATTTTGAATTTAACCATTTTCAGTGGGTTAATACCAGTTAGTACCATATGTTTTTCTCACCCGGACTGGAATTTCAGGAATGACTAACTGCAATCTAAGTAACATGTCCATTTCAATTAGTCTGAGTAAACAGTGTGGTTTAAACTAGTACCTCAAAACTGGGTAAATTGGTTATTTTATTAGAGAATTAATAAGATACCAAGCCTAAGCTCTTTATATCTTACACTAACAGCACCTGACCTGCTCTGAATTTAGCTTAAACCAAATTAAACAAGGTCTCAATTGCTGTTATTGCAAATGGACATCTGATGCCAAACCTCAAGTTAACATGTGTCCTCTGTAAGCTTGTGGTCTTTTTTGTTGATTCTGCTGTAACTATACCAGAATTTATTGAAAGTTGTGATAGATTGTCCATCACAGGAATTTTAAGCTTGGGAGCGGATGTTTGTCTTACCCTACGTGTATAACAGTCCAGGAAACAGTCTAGAGCCTCATACAGGAAGAAAAAATAGATAGGTGTGACAGTTTCTTCTCATTTTATGGTACTGGTATTATAAAATATAAATACCAATTTTATAATACTGGCAAAAGCATACAAATGATAAATGAAGGCAATAGTTCACCATTTTTCCTGACTCTTAACTTCATTGGTAGTGCTGAACCAACAGCATCATGGAAGTACCAGCCTGAGGTTCATTCGTGAGCATGTCTTGAACCACTGAGTGCAGGCTGCCAAAGGAAAATTTCTGTGAATACAGGATCCTACTTAATTCCTATTAAGAAAGCTGGAGAGGGACTTTTTACAAGGGCATGTAAAATTGCCCAGGGAAGTTGTGGATGCCCCATCCCTGGAGGTGTTCAAGGCCAGGCTGGATGGGGCTTTGAGCAACCTGGTCTAGTGGGAGGTGTCCCTGTCCAAGGCACGAGGGTTGGACTAGATGATCTTCAAGGTCCCTTCCAACCTAAACCATTCTATGATTCTACGATTCTGTTTCTGGTTGATATGTATCTGATGGCTCCAGAACTCACCACATTCATCAGGGCTCTAGAAAAAAACACTGTGCTGGGATTTACCTTTGTTTGCAAATATTATTTTATTTACAAAGAAGTAGGTTGACCAGAACCCAGACAGGGTTGCAGCCTGCTGTAATTTTGGTGGGAGAGCCCTTTAAGTCTTTGAGGAGTCACAGCAGACCCGTGTGGGTGGGAAGAGAAGCCTTGCAGGAAAGGCTGGAGTCTGAAGCAGGCAGCTGGTTTCTGTTTAACACCTGCTTTGTGTAAAAGGAAGCCAATTTGGGTTAATCAGTTCCCTTCTTCATCACCAATGAGCCGTGCACGTGGAGCTCGCTGGAAGAAAGGACCTTGTTCCTAGCACACTTCTTCCACTGCTTGTGGAAGAAACAGATGAATCCTCATCATTTTCCCTCTGTAAGACGGATGACATTTTAAACGTAAAAAGGTTTCCAGTGCTCTCCAGTGTATGAAGTGCTGTTTGCGCTTTGGCTCTGCTAAAAAAGGCACAACATAGACAAAATGGACCGAAATGTTGACAGGAGAAGCAGGGTTGAGATGCAACTGGCACCTGTGCATGCAGTGCACGTGCAGCAGACCTGAGGACTCATGGCATGTGCTTGCCCAGCGAGGCCGGTCTTGCTGGATGACACAGAGTAGCATCGCTCTGCCTGCGGGCAGAGTCGGAGCTGGGCTGGGTGCTCTCCCTCCTGCCCCAAGGGACTCTTCTGGCTCCCCTGGGCTGTACCCAAACAGCCATGGTTTGTAGGAGAGCATCCTGTAACTGAGCAAAAACCTTGCAAAACCTTACCACAGCACCCAGAAAAGGTTAGCGGGCATTTTAGATGAAAATTGACATGCTAACCCGAGGGAGCCAAGTTAAAAAAAATAATAAATCTGCATCTATTTTTCTTGAGAGGTTTGTGTGAAGAAAAGTTCCAAGACCTTTTGCCCACCATAAGGCACGAAGCAGAGTATTTCCCACGAGATGGCACTATTGCCTTATAAAAAGCAGGTTTTAGCATCAACTGCAGTTTTAAAAGCTGATTGTCAAAGTGAGGTTTGCAAATAAATGCGTAAATGTTACAGAACCGAGCAGTTATCAACAGATGTCAAATGGAGAACTAGCTTGCCAATTGATCTGTTAATGGGGGCTGCCTGATAAAGATGTGAAAAATCCTTACATATGGGTGATGAGATGAACATCGCTATCAATCCATTATTGGAGAAACTGGTTTGGATTTAGGTTTTTTTGGGAGTCAATTTTTTGAAATTGATGTGCCTCTCTAAAGTGAATGGTATTTACCTGGTCATAATCTGAGTGATCTTCTCAAAGAACTTTAACTTTTAAAAAAAACCAACAAACCCCCAACTGAAAATCACGTTGAAAATTAACTACTTTTAACGTGTGTCCATTTATTTACTATTTCTAGTTCTTACCTAGTTCAAAAAAATGTCGTCTTGCAAAATTGTTGTATTTGGAGTGATTGTTCAGTTGCGATGGCTGGCTGGCAAGTTGCTCCACTATTCCTTTTGTCTATGACTGAAAGAGATGTTTTCCTAATAAATTCTGCAAAGTCTCTGAATCAGAAACATACTCCCTGCCTTTAGCTGCACCTTTTGTTGATTTTCGAATCAAAGACAGGGTCAATCGCATCTCCTGAACCATCAGGGCAGAGCTGGAAGGAGCCCTGCTGTCACAGCAACGGCTTTGGATAATCATGTTCTTAATCCTATTAATTGCTGTTTTAAAAACCAGTTTGTTTTGCACCACGGTCTCTCTCTTATTGCAGTGTTGTTCCAGAATTTCACTTCTCCGACTCTTGGAAATTTTCTTCTGATTCCCAGCCCAAATTTATTCACTTCCAGGCTGTATCTCTTTGTTCTTCTGCCAGTATCATTCTTTATCTTCAGAAGTCCTTGTTCCCTCCTTTGGTATTTGCCCTACTGATGAGAGCAATCATCTCTTCTCTTAGTTTTTGTTTCTCTAGGCTAAAAAAGCCAAATCTTTCCATCTCCTCTGAAGAGAGAAGCTCTTCATTCCCCTGATTATCCTATTTGGGTGGCCCTGGGCATATTTCTGTTTCAATCCATCTTTCTTGAGCAGATGACTAGAAATGGTGTGCAGTATTCAGGATAAGGCCTGACAAAAGCTTTGTGTCATGCATTTATCAATTTCATGTACCATTGTAGCATCTCTGTGGTAAGTAGCTCAATATCTGTGATCAGTTAATAAGCTTTATTATCCTCAGTTGTTTCAAACTGATGAATCTTTTTCCCCTAGAACGTCAATTCATCCATACACTTTTTTGTGGGCTTTTGATTTTCCGTCTCTAAATGTCTTTCATATGGGTGGCACAGTTATTTTAGAAATTCTGAACTTTGGACCTCCATTTGCATGCATACTGTGACAGTGCTGTCTGTGGATGCCGCAGTGCGTCATGGTGTGTTCCTCCATTACTAAAAAGTACCACAGGGCGATGCCTTGCGTTAGGTTACCATAGCAAAGTTTAACAACCAAACTTACAGAGTTTTAGTAGAAATAAAAGAAACTTCCTGGAGCTTGACATTACAAAGGAAAATGTCTTATTTAGCTCTATTTATATCCGTTTTGCCGAGAGAAGAGATAAATACTAAGAGTGTCACTATAAACTTGTTGAAATATCGGGTACCATTCAACAGACAGAAGTTCTCTGTCAGTATTAACAGAATGAAATAGTAGAAATTCCTCACGAAAAGAATGTAATTTGTGTACCTGTTGGTTTGCAGCAAAAGCTTAAAATAAAATTGAAATATTTCACAAGTCGTCTAACTCCTTACCTTTTGATTGATCAATGACATAACTCCCATTTCTTGAGAAATGCTTTTTTTCTCAGTCGTATTTGTCCACCTCTTAAATTTGCTGAAAGCCATCATAGCCATCTCCACAACAGATGTATGTCACTTGTCACAGACAAAATACCCCTGTGAAAGTATTTTCTGTGATGCTCCTGGATTTGTGCTGTTTCTCTGTAAGTCCTGGGCCATCCAGAGCTTTGAAGTCTATTCCCTTGGTTAGATGGGGCTTTCCCCAGGCTAGGGATGATTTGGTGCCATCACAGAATTACAGAATGGTCAGGCTTGGAAGGAACCTCTGGAGATCATCTAGTCCAACCCCTCTGCCAGAGCAGGGTCACCTACAACTTCATGTCTAAACTACGCAACCAATAATAGCCAAGCAGGCAACATGTACGGGGCCGCCTCTGTCACGGGAATAGCTGTTAATGCATCTAAGCCGCTGTGCACCCACAGAATGCGATTATTATCCCCATGGTTCTTCCTCCGTGTTCCATCTACTGTACAGCTCTTCGGGGCAGGGACAGTTTCTTACCTCTGCTTGTGCAGCAGGGCCGGATTCCGCAGGTGATGTGTCTGCACAGTAGATGCAGCCTTGCCGTTATCGCTGCTGGGTGCAGCAGGCTCCCCTGGTCCCGGGAGGCGGCTGCGCACCCATCCACCTTCCCGTTGCACGGCATCAATGGCTACCTGTGCCCGGCTATCGCGCGGTTCGAACAGCTCCGTCATCGAGTATAACTAAAAACAACCTGCGCAGCTGGATGAGTGTTTACATGCACAATTCCTACGGGCAATAAAGGCAGAGAGGAGGATTAGAGGGAACATGATCAAAAGGCAGATTGTCTCTGCACAGNTCCTACGGGCAATAAAGGCAGAGAGGAGGATTAGAGGGAACGTGATCAAAAGGCAGATTGCCTCTGCACAGAGAGCCTCTCCAAGTCACCCCTGAAATGTTTGTGGGCCTTTAAACGTTCCTGCAGGTAATCGAACACTTTTACCATCTTTCTGAAGGTAGCCTCCTCTTATCTCCCTGAAGCACAGGGTGCGCACAGGGAACAAAGCTGCTCGGGAGATTCGGCTGAGCCAAGGACAGGAGGTTTTTCACAAGGCGAGCTCTTCCCCCAACTGCTGCCTAGGAGACTTCTCAGAACCTGAACAGACAGGCTGTTCTTATAATTTTTTTTCTTTTAACCCGGCCTTGTAATGCTATCAGATAAGTGAAGACCTCAACGAATGGTGAAAGTTGACTGAGAGAAATTGCTTTTGGCAACAGTTCCTTCTAATTAAAACGCTAGTCTGAAAAGCCTCAGTCTTTGGGAACAATTAATAAAATGCCAGCACTAGATAAGATACAGATAATTCTTTGTGCCTATTAACTGCTTCCTACAATTAGCGTATGTGTCTTCAGCCAAATGCAGCCCGACCCTGGTATGGTAGGAAGGAGAGGTTCTGATTAAAAATGAGGGCAGCACCTCTCGCTTGCCCTGCTGGCAGGCCAGTGCTTTCCCCCCTTCCTGCTAGCAACGGTAAGAGTAATTAATAGAAAGTTTCAATACCGAGAGACTCCCAAACTGTCCCCAGGACCCTGCAGTGGGCATCAGGGGGCTTTGTTCTGGTTGCTTAGGTGCAGCAGCTACAACATCTCCGTAAGGGTTTGGGTGGATGGCCAGACAGAAATAGAGAGAAAGGAAAGAGAAATTCTCTCCCTCCGGGATCCAAGGTACCAATCTCCCCGCTGGGGGCTTAAATGCTGATGTGGAGTGGTTGAAGACACAGGCGTGCAGGACCTCCAAGCTGTGTTTAGGTCTGCTTATTTCTCAGCCTGTTAGTTAATAATAAGCAGCCGCGATGCCAAAATCCCGAAGGAGTCTGTCCTTTCTGCCCCCTGAAGTGGCAGCCTCAAGCCCAGGAGGCTGGTGTGCTGGCAGCGCACGGGGATGGGCTGTGCTTAACCCCCGGAGAGCCGGGGGGCAGGCAGATGGTGGAGGTCCTGGAGGAGGCTCTCCACCCTGGGGTTTGGCCCAGGGACCTCAGAGGCTGTGCCTGTCCTCTGTCCCAGCTTGGGAGGCCAAAAGCATGTTGAGAAAGCGCCGAGCAGGAGCAGCAAACAAGACCCACGTGTGCACACAAGGGCAGGTGAATCCCCCAGGAAAAAAAACACTTAGCTGGAGGCTTCGGAAGGCGCTGCTGGGTTTACAGCAGCCCAGCAACAGGAGATGTGCCCCCAAAACTGGAGAGACAGGGCTGCGGGGGGAAGGCGCCTGGAGGAAGGCTCTGGAGGACAGCCGTGGATCCGCACATGGGGAGGGGACGTGCTGGAGCCTGTGGGACCCAGATGAGGCAGAGGCAGGCAAAGAAGGGAAATTTTGAGCCTATTATCTTCATATGGAGAATGCGTGAGCCAGGGGTGTGGGAGAGCTGAGGCTGCACATGTGCGTGCATGAAAGGGAGAGGGGCAGGGAGAAGCTAGCCTGCTCGTCTCAGGAACAGCAGAGGCAGGGGGTTCGGGAGATGCCTCCTAAGTAAAACCAACTGTAAGTAGCGTTTCAGACAGCACAGAGTGAGAGTTGAAGATGACAGAGCAATGTCATCATCCAGGCTGGGGGTGCAGACCTCAACCCCTGGCAGCTAAAGGGTGGATATATAAACCAGCGAGTACTTAAGAAAATAAAAGCACAGCACAGGCTAAAGGGGGTGGTTGGCATACCCAGTCCAAGCAGGGCGAAACGCTACTGCACGTAGGGGCATCTGCGTGCAGGACAGGGACCCCGCTCTGGGGACAACGGCCCCGTGGGAAGACCTGAGCTAGCCCTGGAGGAGCTCAGGTGCCATGAGCCATCTTGCCTTGTCCTCTGGGTTGCAGCCCTGGCAGATTTCCTCAATCGAGGCTCAGAGATGTGTAGAAAAACTTCAATTAAGCCAGTCATGTATAGGAAAGCATTCCCAGCACTGGCTTTAGCCACTGCCACAACCTAATGGTTTCAGAAACGACTGCTGAGTAGCTGTGCTGCTCCTCCACCGCTGGGCTTTGGTTCAAGGGAGGGATTTATTCTGGCTATGCTATAGCTCAGGGTGCCTGCATAAGCCTGTTTTTCCTTTGCTTTGTGTGCAGGAATGAGGGTCTGGGCCCAAGGCTGCTCTCTGACTAGGCTCATTCCCAGAATAACTCCTCTCCCAGCCTCCTCTGCCCCCCAAGAAAAAAAGAATCTTAATCAAATATATAAACACTGGCAGCTTTCAGGTTTGTGTTTCTTTCTGAGCCTAATTTAAATGAACAGCAGACATTTTATAGGCTTTTCCAAGTGAACCTACAGGGGCTTATTTGCTCGAGTCTGACTTTCTGACAGCTCTCTACAAGCCTAATCAAAACCAGACTTACCCTCATACGAAGCAGAATAATATATATTCACGCAGCTACAAAGAACGAGGCTAAATGTAGTAAGTCATAAACCACTACTATGGCAGAAATCATTCCACCATGTGTATTTACATCGCTTGGATTTTGGAACAAGGGGTGCATTTGTTTCGTTCCCATTGTACGAGGAAAGTTGTAGTGGCGAGGAGCCGAGTAAACATGCCTTGTGTCTAGAAAATGCCCCACACATCTAACTTGGAATTTGTAGCTACAACACGGAGGATGCCTCTTCGCTCCTCTACCCACAGGTGGGAACGCTGAGTTGACGTCTCTTGAGGTAAGGGGCACCCAGGTCCCTTAGGGGAAGCTGCTCGGGGTCAGGCGTTCCCTTTGAGCTGGACAGGGCAAACTCTAGGACCAAGCTGGATTTAAGGGAGATTTGTCTTTATCATCTTTGCAGTTTGTCATTCTTCAATACATAGACCATATTTCTGGAATGTTCCCAAGACTTGCTTTATTTAGACAAATTCTGGATGGCATAGTTAGGGTAGGGAACACTGTGGAGACATTAAATACTTAAAATGTCTTGATGGAGAGTTAAACACTGACCTCTAAAAGAAGGCTTTTTTCTATTTCTAATTATCCCACAGTGTTCCCATCACATAATATCACCTCTCTCTGTACAAGGATGTGTTCACGTTCAGCTCCTGACATCTGGAAGAAATTTCTCCTTATCTAGCTTATGCATTTTCAAGTGAAATGTGAAAAGAGGTGCTGAACTGATAAAGCAGGGATGTACCTTTGGGCTGGACCAGATGGTGAGGTGCTGCAAAGGAGAAGGCGTTCTGCCCAAAACAAGGAGGAAGAGAAAGAAAACCTGCAGGACTGGGCCAAGCTGGAGGAAAGGTAAAATCCTGTGCCCATCTGGGGGGCATCGGGCTGTTTCGCCTTCCTTCACCTTCTAACAAAGGCGTTGAGTTTGTCTGAAGCTGCAGAGGCTTCAAGCAGCTTTGGATTGTGAGTTTTTCTGTCTAAGTTAGCTTTCAGTGTTTCCAATTTCTCTGTTAAACTGTTGTGTGACTGAAACTCTTAACTGTGAGAAGACAGCCAGCAGTGGCCACAGCTTGTATAGTATGGCCCACCTGGTTTCCTTAAACCTTTTGCCTTTCAATGAAGATCAGCTGTTCCATGCTGAAGCTGCAGTTTAGCACTTGCTGTATTGCCTTAGTGATTTTAGGGTTGATGATGATTGCTTTTGCCTAAAAACCCCACATTATTTGCAACTACCTATTGCAATTTGTCTAGAGGAGAGGTTTCAGCTCTTGGGTTGAGAGTCCTTCAAACATTGTACTTGTCCAGAGGGTGACTATTGACAAGGGGCTTTGAGATCCCCTTTCTGCTGCCTCCCAGTGATTTGGAAGGAAATGTCTGATCCTAGAGAAAAGTTGTCTTGTCTGACTCTTTCAAAACCAGGGCCTGTTCATTACTGTTGTGCAGAACACATCCAGTTGGGCTGTTGGGATTTGGTGGTACTTGAAGTCCATCTGGCACAGGATGCAGGAGAAAGTCTCCCATGGAAAGCAGTAACAGGACCAAGACGTGGAGTTGCAGCATTGCCTATGTGGTCATGTTCTATCGCCACAGGGGGTTTTGGGTGGGTGTACAACTGATAACAAATTCAGTTTGGTTTTTTTAGTTTTTCTAGTGACTTGCACTGAATGGAAGGTGATGAACAACTTCATCTGTGTAGATAAGACTGGGATTTTGTTTTTCTGGACACTCTTTTAGAGTGTTCAGGTCCACAGTTTTGATTCATGGTCTGTTTTACTAAGAAATTTTGGGGAGTATTATTGTTTTGTTTGTGCTTCTTACTTTGTACAAAGCCAGCACACAGACAAATGTCATTAACTGCATGGGCCAGGTATTTTGTCTGAAGTAATTATTTTTTACTGCTCTCTGCAGAACATTATCGCTGATTTCTTTTTTTTTTTTTTAATATGTTGTAACCTTTTGATATGTTTTCCAGGTTTGCTGTCTCTCAGCGCAATGCATTACAGTATTACTTGCTTTTAGAAGGGTGGATGATTGAAGATAAAACATTATCTTGCTTTAAAAGTATGGAAGTGTCTTTTATTCTTGTTTTTATGAGTAATATCCAGTTTTGGCATAAGAACACCCACGCAGTATAAATCAAATGCTTTTAGATACTTAGACTTTTCATCATTTTTCTAAAATGTGGATGTGTTGACATTTTCTCAAACCACCTTTAAAGTGTTTTTGGATGGACCATTTATACCGCATCATTTTTTAGGCTTTCATTTTAATCTTTCAGCCTGTCCAGTTTTATAGGTGTCATGGTGACTCTCGGAAACAGGAATTTCTGTTTGGTTTTGCTGCTGTTATAAACAGACAAAGTGATAGTAATAGCAGACTGAAAAAATCAGACTATGGTAGGGTTTTTTTTACCTCTCTATGTAGAAGATGAAATAATTGGAACCCTCTGGA
>RSEF01000004.1:72126962-72138165 GCA_003993805.1 Himantopus leucocephalus | reverse complement strand
GACCCTTGAAGAGCAAGATCAATATTGTTGAGCAATTGAAAGCATGTATCTGCTTTTCAGTTGCTTATGTCTAAGTAAATATTAAAAAATTATTCCTCAATAGCGGGTCTTAACATGAAGTGTTTTATGTGCATCCTATTACTAGCCAATGCTTCCTTGGAATGCGCAAACAAGAATGTAATGTGCAGTTAGAAATACCTGCCAGGTACTCCTTACAGCCTAGACAGGAAAGTGAGTTAGTTTGGATTTAGGACCAAACTTTGCATTATATACACTTGGTCAGATTTAACCTCCATCTAGCCAGGAAGCATTTCTGGTTGTTATCTTTGCTTAAACATCTGCTAAACAGGGTGAGTAGTGATCTATCATTTGTATCCTGCTGGCCTTACCTAAGTGTTTCTTTTCCTCTGGACTTGTGTTTTAATAAAAGCTAAACTACATCTGAAGGGCATACAAAAGTACTTGATATTAAACCTGTCTGACAAGTGCCTAGTTTCTGTTATGAGAAACAATGAATTGTTTTCCAAGAAGCCTTCTCAGTTATAGACCTCTGTCCCCTGCAGTCATGCTTAAGGACAAAGTTTTAGTCTACTCAGTCTTGCCTTANGGCATACAAAAGTACTTGATATTAAACCTGTCTGACAACTGCCTAGTTTCTGTTATGAGAAACAATGAATTGTTTTCCTACAAGCCTTGTCAGTTATTTTATAGACCTCTGTCCCCTGCGGTCATGCTTAAGGACAAAGTTTTAGTCTACTCAGTCTTGCCTTAAGTGAGTGCTGTTTCATACCTGATCCATACTGCCTTGTGCAGGTTTTCTCTTAGGTTCAGCACTAGTTGATAGTATTCAGCATAGGTCATTTCTAAATGCAGTTTCTTATTTTCCTGAACTAGTAAGCTTGTTTCTATTTGATAGCTTGGACTGATGTTTTCAGTGAGCTTTCTACATTTCCAGAACTTTCTGAAGGGAGTTGAAGCTATCTTAGAATTAGGACTGGAGTTTTCCTTCCCAGTTTCATTAGTCATGCAGTAAATGGCAACTAAATTCCATCTGTTGTTCCATCCACAAGGATCTTGTTAGAGTCAAGATCTTTTGGAGTCTGCAGTCACGGTTAGCTTTGAGTGTTCTGCTTTTTTCACATCAATTGATGCTGAAAAAGGAGCTTTGAAATCTTTTCCCTTATGAAAACTAGCTATTTGTTCCTCTCCTTTCTGAATTAATGGCCTAGGAGTACACTGTTTCATGGTCACTATCATGGCCTTGAAGGACTTATCTGAAGACTTTGAAAATTGTGTTCCTTTGAGTCATCCTCTGTGCTTAGGTGCTGACTCCTTCAGAGACTTATTTAGGTTTTTTGAGGGATTACTACTCTTCATGCTGAGCAGTTGGTAATAAAAAGTACCATTAAATCCTAATGACTTGGTCCTGATTCACAAAATGTTTCAGGCAGGTCCTTGTTCATTCATCCCTAGTTTTTAAAAATTTTGAGAAAATAATGTCTATCACAGACAAATCATTCATCGTGCTTCTGTGATAGAGCCTTCAAATTTTCAAAGGCTTCTTTCATGCTTGCTCATTTATTGGGCTTGCAAACTCTTTTGCAGACTGCCTGCTTCTGATTAATTTGAAGAGATTTTAATAATCTTTTATCATATTGCTCCTTAAGCATTTCTGTTGCTTCAGTATGGTACAGATTTAAACTGGGTTATTCATTTTTACTTTTCTTTGTTTTGGCATGACTTGCAGTTATGGAAAGAGAGTTTCATTGTGGAGCATGTTCACCGTTTAAAAGTGCTATCATTTTTGTGTGTTTTGCTTTGCCTGTGAGACTGATTGAAGCTTGTCTTTTAAGCAACATTTTTATCTGTTTAGCTGTACTGCACACTTTTTTAACTGGTATTTTCAAGTATTTTCATTGCTCATTGCTTTCTCCTTTGTTTCTCCCGTTCTTAAAGGGAGAAATTTGCCTTAAATTTCAGGAAGTTCAATATATAAATGTTTTAGGATGTACTTCTTTCCATTGTTGAAGTTTAGTTTTGTTTCCTAACAGTCTTTCTGTTGCAGAAGATAAGCTTTTTTTTGCATTAGTGGCTTACACGCTTACACTGTATACTAGCAGTATGTTGTACAAGTTTCCCAATAAAATTGCAGTGTTGGTGAAGTCCTAATTTGCTGTAGCTATTAAGGAAATACCCACGTGCCACTAAGTGATGATGTTGCATGTAAGTCCAGTCTTTGCTGTTGTGTTCTTCTGAAACGTCTGACCAGAAAGGCTGATGAAGACAGAGGGAATCTATTCTAAACGTGATCTACTATTCTGGTTTCACACAGCACAAACAGATTCAGTTTNATAGCTATTAAGGAAATACCCATGTGCCACTAAGTGATGATGTTACATGTAAGTCCAGTCTTTGCTGTTGTGTTCTTCTGAAATGTCTGACCAGAAAGGCTGATGAAAACAGAGGGAATCTATTCTAAACATGATCTACTATTCTGGTTTCACACAGCACAAACAGATTCAGTTTGCTGGTTTTAGTATATCTGGAGCGAGAGCAAGAATGAAAAAAAGTATACTTGAGACTCTATGGTGAATACTTTATGTTTCACCTACCTTGTTCTTCAGGTAACTAGGAAATCTTAAGGCACTGTTCTTTAAAAATGGGAAGAGCTTTTTCAGTAGAACTGGTTTAATACAAAATCAAAGTGGAGCTTGTCTTTTAAACTAAAGAAGTATCAAATTATTTCATGTGTTTATAAGGCTTATGACTTTTTACATTTGACTCTGTTACCACTCAGTTGGGGCCATTATTCTGTGCTGAAGGCTCATTTTGAAGAAACACTGGTTGGAAAGATAAGTCACTTGGGAGTACTCTTGTTTTATGACTTCTCATGGGTAGTTATAATACGAAATCTCTTATCAATCAACTTTGACTTGTTTCTACTCCATCTGCAGGCTTTTTGGAATATAAATACGTCATTCAGGCATCATTCACCTAATTAATTTTATCATATAGCATGTTAAAGTAGTGAAGGAAAACAAAGGGATTAGTATTAGTCTAGGAATACGAAGTCAGTCTAAATCTGATAACTTTATTGCTGTAAATTAGCTCATTCACCCTGACCACCACCCTGTAGGACTGTATGTTTGGGGCTGTGCAGTTCATTAAGAGAGCTGGTTTGTATGAATGCTATCCTCTAAATGACGTTATAGCATTGCAATATTCCCTTTTATTACTCATTGGAAAAGTGAAGACTAATGGAAGAAAAATAGCCAGGTTTGCTGGAAAATAGTCAAGGGCTAACTAGTTGGCTTACACCATCACAGATTTGTATTAACTAGCCTTGTTACAGGCTAAATGACATTAAGCCAAATTTTGTCATTTTAATAAATTTTTGTATGTATGGTTTGTACAACAGGGATTATATGAGAGTTTTGGGGGAAATAAAGATAGAGGAAAGCTATAATTTAGCTTTTAATCTGTACGTTTCTGTTTTTTCTGGCTATTGACTGCAAATTTAGGAATGCTGCTTTGGCTTTTCATTGACTAAATCTGCAAGAATGTTAAATTTGTTCAGCAAGACTGAAGACTCAGGCAGAAGGGGGAATATTTTCTTATCTATTTATTTATTCTGTGTTCTAGCAGACAGTTGAGAAACATGATATTTCCTACTTCACTTCCTTCTAGCAAGTTGTTACAACTGTTGAGTCTCAATGATCAAAGGAAATGCGGATAAAAAAGGTGAAGAATGAAATGTACTTTGGGAGTAATGTGCTAAGCCCTGGACTCTTTTCTGTACACAGGGCTACACATGGCAACATTGTTTTGTGTTCTGTGCAAGGTTCTGGCAAGACACAAAAATGCTCATTCTTCCCTTTTTTTGGATTGGGACCAATTGTTGGGGGACCACCTTAAAAGTCCGGTACTCCCCAAGAGTTTTAGTTCTGAGAAGCTTGGCAGTATCAGAATTTGTGTGTCTACTTCTACTTAGTAACACAGATTTGTGATCTCCAGGGTTTGTACTGCTTTGTTTTTAAGAATCTAAAGTCTGGGTGCAAGAATTAATTCATGTTAAAGTAGGCTTATGACTCTTTATGGCCTTACATTAATAAATCATACTTACTGATCTTCAGTGGGAAGCTTGGAGGCAATACACAAGTAATAATGGCAACTTGTCCTAGCTATTCTTTTGAGTTGATGGTTAGTTGCCTGCATCTTCCTTATTTTTCCTCATGTCTTACCATAATGTTGCAGTCGTATTCAAGATTCTTGAGTTCACGCAAAGAGCAAAATAGCAGTAGGGTGAGAATATAGACTTGAATGCACTTGTACCTGAGAAACGACGAGTGTGCGTCGTTTGGATGAATGCAGGCAGACATTTCTCACAAAACTCGTTGATGAGATGGAAAAATCCCCTTTTTATGGTCATTAGATATCAGATCTATGTAGAACACGTTTCCTTAAAACTTTCTATACTTGCTTTCAGAGGCATCTCACATTGGATTTTTCCACACATCAATACTTTTTCTTATCTAAAAGGTAAAAGCTGCATGACCTTCACTGACATTCATTGCTGCAAAGGGCCTCTTCTGTTCAGTGGACTTTGATGTAAAGATCAGAGATTTCCTCACATGCTTTGATATTTAAGTTCTACAGCTTTGACTCCATGCATAAATACTGAACACTGTAATACTAAAAAATTCGTACTCTTTCAGATTAAAAAAGGTATAGAAGCTGACAACAATGACTTGCCATCCTCAGATTGTATTGTATGTGTTTACAGTAAGACACAAAGTTAATTTAATTCACAACACATTCTAATATATGTATTTTAACTTAAAGGTACTTTATTAAAATCATGAGCAGGAGGAATTGGAAATAGGCAGAGTCTGGGAAGAGCAGTGTGCACAAAACCAGGGGATGAAAAAGTGCTGTGAGCTCTTGCTTTTAGCATTGCCTGAGTTTGGAGGCAATAGGTCGTGCAGATCCCTAGTTTGTCTAATGCGGTAGCAGGTGAGGTTGATTTATTTCCTTCTTCGTGGTATATTGCACACCAAAGCAGAGGTGGTATGTGGCCTATGATTCAGAGTGTTTTTCAGACCCCGATAAGTGAAGGGATTACATGAAGGTAATTTGTATAAAGGAATTTGGCTTAGGTTTTATTAGTGCTGCTGCCATTGAATCTTATTACAGATGACATAAGAAGATGAAATCCCAGCTTCTGTTTGGCTATATCATGATCTATGCCTTAAAAATAGAAAATTACCTCATGCAGTTTGGAAAGCAAAAGAAAATAAATAGCAGCTCTATAGAAAAATTTCTCAGCAAGCGACTTGGAAAGATTGCTAACTGTAATGTTCTCAGGATTTTAGTAATGAATCCTATTAGGTTCATCACTTCATCTTTTTTTGCTCTGAAGTGTAAACATAAAATACATACAACATACTTTATTGGTAAAGTAACCAGAAGGGAATAAAGCCAAGTAAAGCATACAGAAGGATGCAGTCTGTTTCCAGAAATCATGTGTTCCCTCCCACATACCCAGACTCAAGATACTGATTTCAGGTCCAGTATAGCACAAGCTTTTTAGACTTGCTGGTATGCTGTGTGCTGTGGCATACCATGTTTTTTTTCCCAGATATACCTATGGATTTCCTCAAAACTTCTGGTTTAGGCCTTGCTGCTGCTGTTTCAATTTGCAGATAGATTATGGCCTCTCTGTTGTTTGTTGTGTGGTAAAAAAGGAAAAAAAAGAAAGAATAAGATAAAAAGAAATCAGTAGAAAATATAAAAAAAGAAAATAAAAAATCTCTTCTACTGCTGTACATGATATCTGGGATTTTCATCTAGACGTGCTATCAAGAAAAGCTGGAAAGAGAAAAAAAGATATGATAGAACTCGTGCAATAAAAATGTCTTAACTGTGATATGTTTTTATAGTAACAGTAATGTGAAAATTATTAAAAAGCCACCCCAAGAACTCTAAGATGACATTAAGTCCCTCCCAGATTCAAGCCATTGCTGCTTCTTATACTGCATAATGAGTACATTTACTGGAACTGCATATCAGCTGCAATCCTTTCACTTGTCCACTACTCCTTGTTAGTATCTTGTTGATGGCAGGGCATAAATTATTTTTGGCCTTACACACACACAAAAGATGCTGCCAGGTCAGTATTTTCATATCATTTTGTTGTAGGGAGAGCACCCCAGATTTGGGTACCTTAACTGCAGGTCATTTCTTCTTCACAGGGTTGCAGATGTAATAGCAACACGGTCTGATTCCCACCTGTGTCATGCTGAGGTTGAGAAGTCTCACTGATCTGAGCTAGGTCCCATCTGACCTCTTGGTCTGAGCTGGGAAGTAATGGTTCTGTCTGCTGTGGCTCCTCTCCAGCATTGTTTTACCACATGTGTTAGTTAAACTAATTATACAAATAAGTAACAGGCTGACTTTTTTTTACTGCTACTGGGGTGCTGTACCTCTGTTTTTTCTTCCAAACTTAGGTTTTATTGCTGTATCTGTTTTCATTCACAGTAAGCATTTCATTTCTTCTCACCTGACTGGATACAAGACATGGCAGCGTGTTGATTTACTGTGAGTCAAAGCAAAGAGAAGATCTCAAGGTAATTCTATAGGTTGCTCCTATTAAGCTCTACACCAAGTTCCTCAGATTGCCATGTTCTTCCCAGGCTCCTCAGGCTGCAATCTTCCTCTGCCAGGATTTTCTCTCCTCGTGGGGCTTCCTCCCTTCAACCAATTTATGAACACTCAATAGATTTATTATAGTATTTGAGTTTTGTTGTTACCGTTTCTCAGAAATGATAAACAAAAAAACCATTTTAAACTGGCAGAATACAGAGAAGCGACTGCTGTTAATAAATGCTATGGGATATGTGTGTGTGATTTGAAAGAATTACAAAATTAGACTGGCTAAACAAAGTTTAAGATGAGGAAAAATATTAGCTCTGCCTTGTAACTGTCTGTGTAATTCTGATTAATACTTACAATTTCAGACAGCATTAAGCTGATATTTAAAAATTACAGAAATTTCTATTTCTTTCTTGCATGCCTACAGGCAGCATATTGTAGAGGTGAGCAGGAAGAGAAAAATTACTGCCGTTGACATAATTCCCTAATGAAGTTAGCACCACCTGGCTTTTGCACTATATACTGTGTAGTCCATAGTTTTTATAAACTCTTTCTTTGATCTATTTGCTCACTTTCTTTGGAGATTTCCAGAAAGTGTGCCAAGAATTCATCATAAAACATCAAGAACTTGAGTATCTGTATTTGTGCCGTTAGACAGGGGCTGATGGTTTTCCTTTTTGACTAGAATTATGACTATTAACTGAATGCAGCTTCAACTATCGGATGAGTGCTGTCTCTCCTTATTTGGATGTAGGGTTTGGATATGAAACAAAAATGGTAAAGAAAAAGAGTGAATATGTTATATACCCTCTTAAATATCCCATGTATCTCAAACGGCTTCACAATGTTACAGTGCTACTGTCACTGTGGGAACTGTAAGCAGGTACAGCATTTGTTACGTAGTTGGTAACAGCTCCAGTGTAACCCTTGGACAGAACTTGATTTATGAGGAATAAAATACAGGTAGAGTACTACCATTGATGAATTATTTATTTTTTTTTTTAGAAAATTGTTGCATTTTTTATTAAGTGGATATGTCATGCCATGTAAACTGTAGCGTGATAGAAGAGCTGCTCACTCAGCTCTCTCCGGCTTGACACCTATCAGTTAGAATTTGAAAAGTCTTCTCAAGTCTAGGTAGCTTTAAAACTTCCAAAATTGAGGTATGCAAACTTGGCTGGAAGTCACTAGGACGTGTAAATCAGTATGGTAGATGACAAGCATGCCAATATAAATGTAGGGCAGGTCTTCAGCCAGTTTCACCGAAATTCAATGAAACTGTGCTTGTTTACTTCAGCAGAGAGTCAGGCCCCTCACTCCTCTCCACAAACCTTGGTTATCTTTATGAGGTTGCTATTCATAACCTAAAGTCTAAAATGATTTGAGGTCCTGTCCTCAGTCTTGCCTCTTTGTTATCTCGGTAGCTCACCTCACCTCACCGTTCCTGCTCTGTGCTGTGCTACCAGGTGCCCTGGCACAGTCTGAAGGTTTGGGGTTATATAAAGTTGGGTTATTTATACCATTTCTCACTAATCCCCATGCTGTTAACCTGAACTCATCTTTGATCTTGTTCAGCAGGGTGTCACAAGTTTCTAGCTTGACTCATACAGTTTCTCATGCGCTACCTTTGGTTTTTGCTTTAAGAATAATAATCTTTATTCTTCCGTGTAAGTGATCTGTCCTTCCACTGTGGCTTCTGTAGTTTAATTTGTGAATTATTCCCATTTCACTGCTTGTTGCTTTTATTCGGGGTAATTATATTACCACTGAATCTGCCTTAAGAAAGTTGTTTCATATCTTCCCAATATTTTGTGTATGTTTGTGTGATGACAGAGAGAAAAAATCCCTTGCAATTTGCAATTGGAATCTTTAAAGTAATTATAGACAGTGATTTAAGCACCTTTGGTTTTATTCTGTTAGCCTTTTACATAGTTTATATATGTTTTTATTGCCTTGAGGTTTAAGTACAAGTTGGACTGCTTGAGAGGGTCTTGCATAAAATTCAGCAGTGCAAAATGCTGTTGCCATTTTCTTGTGGAAAAATAAATTAGAGGTGAATATTTCGTGTATTGAAAAGGGGGTGGAGAGGAATTGTTTTTCCTTCCAACTAAATTATTTTCAGTTGTCAGATTTCAAAGCTCCAAGTAAGAATGGATCATCTGTTTGCTTATATTCCCAGCTGCCTTTCAGATCCACTCTGGCAGAATTTCTCATGCTAGGACCTATGAATTGCATGTTTTGAAGTAATTTAAAATAAGGATTTTTAGGGTAGGGTTTTTTAGAAGTATTCAGAACTGGATTCTTTCCTTTCTTTCTGAAATTAGAGTTTTACCGTTGATGTCAATAGAGCAAAATTTCGCCAGTGCTGAATAGTTTGAAAATCCCACTGCTGGTTACTAAAAGCAAAATCATTGGTATTCCTTAATCTCTTCAGGTGGCAGGCTGGGTTTGGTTCAGCCAAGTGAATTGGACTGGCCACACTGAAACTGTTGATAATGTAATTCCATACTTACATCATGAAGCCAAGAGGAAAAATTAATTATTACCCTGTAGGCACTGAATGAAATATAAAACACACAGATGTGGCTGTAGACTGTCTTTCAAGAAGCCTTAGTCCGTGCCCTATGTATCATCAAACAGAGGCATTGCACGATCTAAGCAGTCTTGCAAGTATGAACTATTTTAGTAGGCAGGAGCTTGATTTGAGGAAATTGTTTTTGTTACTCATGATGCAGTTCTTATAAGAACCTGAGCTAGTCCTGTGTAATACTAAACTCCCTGCTTGAATTTTGTTTCCTAAAATACAGCTCTAGAGATAGAGTCACTATTTACCATTCATACTCATAGTCTGTAACACACTACAGGGCCAACCTGTATATCAAAGCAATCATCAAGGTAAAGAGCTTTAGGAAAAGATGAGTTTCATACAGAGAACGGTATGGAAGACTTGACCTAGAATATAGAGTCAGTCTCAGATTTTTGTTTGCACGCTTTAGTGTCATTGTAGTAGCATCACTGGAGTAAAAGAGAATCCTTTTTAAACAATATGTAATTAATTGTAATTAAAAAGCAGGTAGAACACAGAGTTAATATAATGAAAGAAATCCGCTTACAAAGTGATAGCTTGAGGGAGCGCCATGAGATGACTTAAAAAGAGAAGGAGAATAAACATCACGTACAGGGGTGTTGTAATTCCAATTTTATTTTGAAACTGGAAAGCTACTGCAAATTTGATTTAAATTTTTTGTCATGGACTGAAGAAAAGTGTAGATCTGGTTGTGTGAATGCTTCTGAAGAATGAAAGCAGAAAGTGAAGACGCAGTGCTTTGTGTTTCACACATGCATGAACCTTGCACGAACCTTGAGAGCTGGGTTTGGTTGCTCTGGTTTGGAACAGTTCAATAACCACCACAGACTGAATACTACCTGTTGTGGGAAGTCCATTTCTTCAGTCCCCTAAAAACGTTAACTGAGGGTTAAAAAATCAAAGCCCTGTGCTAGAGAGATGTTAAATATTGTTTGTGACAACATAAGCTCAGTAGTCTGTTCCACCAACAAAGTGTTGATGTACGATGAATTACAAAATCAAGGTCAGTGTGAGAATTAGCTGGTGATCAAAACTTCTGCAGTTGATATAAAATTGTCAAGAACAGAACAAAATATAGAAGAAAATGTAGACATTTTGTAAAAATCAGTATGTCTGGTACACATCAAAGCAAAACTAGTCTTTCTTCTTGTTTGGTGGTTTATATATCCAAACCAGAAGCATTTCACACACCTCTCACGTTTCTGATCTACAATTTAGCAAGAGGTGGGATATTCAATACAAGTAATTGGTTATTAGTGTTTGTAGATGGATAGTTTAGGAGTCTGAAATATACTTTGTTCACAATCATAATCTACTAAAAAGATGTCTAAAATGCAAGCCATATGATTAACTATATTACATAACAGTTCAGTAATATTGCTCTAAAACCTCACTTATCTTTTTAACCTTGGATAATTTTTCCCTCACTAAATTGTATGCAGGCAGCCTGTCCAGCAAAATAATTGTTCATTTAGGTAATTGCTGTTAATTCAGCTAAAGAAAACAAGGGTAACATCAGCTCTGCTTATTAGAAAAGCAGTGCTCAAACTCGGCAAGAACATCTTTAAGTTTTCAAATGCAATTGGTTTTATTGACTGCATGGTTTTGATCCTTGTCTAACTAGAGGAAGAACTGGTTGAGACCACAGCCTGTGGCTCTTTGCTCCTTGTTCAGCTAGAGCTCAGCTGAACACAATGCTGGGGGGTTTACCACATTTGCTGGAGGCTTTTGATTCCAAGCTGTTTGGAGCAGGTTTGCTGATGTAAACATGCAAACAGAAATGATCTGCACCAGGGATGGACGGTTACCCAAGATTAACCAGAACAAAGATAGAGGACTCATCAAGAATGTAGGTCCCAGCAGGCCCAGCTTCTGTGGGGCATTATGTCTTCAGGAAACAGTTAGGGAGCAAGGAGGAAAGTAATCATAGAATGGTTAGAGTTGGAAGAGACCTTAAAGATCATC
>RSEF01000004.1:72105872-72126952 GCA_003993805.1 Himantopus leucocephalus | reverse complement strand
AAAAAAAAAAAAAAAAAAAAAAAAAAAAAAAAAAGGAAATAAAAAAGTATTTGAAAGAAAATGTTGCTCAAGAACGATTTCAACCATATCAAGTAAAAGCATCTTGAATATTAGCCTATTTTCATTCTGCACCATGAAATGATCATTTTCAGCCCTTCAAGAATATTTTTAACCTGTAGTAAGTTCCCTCAGTCCATCCCAAGTAGTTTTCATACTGAGGGAACACTTTGTAAGAACATTCCAACAGGTTAGAAATATTAAAAGCAAATCAAATAATCAGTGTAACAGATGAAAATTCAGGTGAAAAGAAAGCCAAAGTTGCTACTAAACACTAGAAGGAGCCCAGATCAGCCATGCACCAGCCCACATTTCTCCCCACCTCAGGCAGCTGGTTGCTAGAGTTATCTAGAGAAGCCTCCAAACTTGGGGTCTCAGTTCTGATTTGAAGCACCTCTTCCGTTCCCACACTGCTAGTGGAATCTTGAGACTGAAGTGATAAACCAGCATGGTCTGATATTGTTTCGTCTATGGCAGAATCGCTGTTTAACTAAGAAAAGAAAGAAACACGAAACTCTTCACAGTTTATCAAATACATATATTACAGGGAAAACCACATTAGTTTTGAAATAGGCTGTTTCAGTATGGTTAGCTATTTGAATTAATTTACATATTAGGAGTTTAACAGCTTTACACTAAACCATTACAAGCATTACATGCATTTATATAACATTTAACTTTGAAGACAAGTTTGAAGTTATCCTTGGGATCCAGAAAAATATTTCCTTTCTTGTTCTTAAAGACGTTTGGCACTGGCAAAATGCTAGACCGAAAACACTGAAGAGCAAAGCTCTTTGTTATGGGCAACATTAATACAAACTTTGCCTAAAGTCTGAATAGCGGCATGCTATGCCTGCCACTCCCTGTCCAGTCAATTTTTTCCTAATTTCATTTACGTAACACAGAGAGACTTCCAAGTAGCCAGTGTTCTTGATTTTCCTCAGTTATATGTACCCATGCTTCAAACTCCACAATTAAATTAGCAATTCCAATGGTTCACACAACTGAGGCTCCCATGGGATCACTTACTGATCTTGTTCTTATGTAGTATTTTAGGGTTTTTTTGAAGCTAGGAATCCACAAAGACACACACACTTTATATATAACACATGCAATTCTGTGCTTATATTCGAACAAATATAGTAAGTATAAAGACACTAAAGAATAATAATTGCCTTAGAATTATAAGCCTGTTATGTACCACCAGTAGGTAAAGTAACTCCTTCCCTTCATTGATGATGTTATGAAAAAGAAGCTTAGCCACATTAATTTAGTTCCTCTTTAATTCACTTAGGCTGAAAGCGTGAGCCATACTTCTCCACTAAAACTGCAAATAAAAGCTCAAGTTCTTAGATTCCTTTCACAGAAAAATAATTTACCATCTGTGAACGAGACAGTATCTGACTTGCAGTCAGGGCTGCTTCTTCTTCTGAAGACTCATCAGTATCTTCCTGGTTGGTCAAGTTCAAGCTGGGTGTGCTACCAGAGTACTGACATTCTTGAAGAGACGGTGTGTCTCCTTTGTCAATACTGTCAAGAGAGCGTCTACGAACGCCCCAGTTGAAGTTGTCCATGCTTTCACCCTGTAATAAAAAAAATTTGCACACATATGTATGTACTTCAACATAATAAAATTAATACACAAATGCCACACAAAAACACACATACCGAATGCATTATGAACAGAGTTTCAATCAGCCCTTTAATTTAAAATTTTAAATACCTTGTTAAATGATGTTTGTAAATAAATTAAAATATATGGCAAATGAAGTAGAAATCTTTTGAATACCTTCTTGGAAAGTAACTCGATATATAATCTAGAACTGTATCAGTACCAATTTATATATCTGACTAGAAAATACAAACACACCACAGACAACAACAGATGAACAAGCCAGGGCACCAGGCTGCAACTTACCTGCAGCTCCTGGTTAGCAAAAAGGAAAACACATATAATTAGAAAGAACGAGGACAAACACTTAAAGATACTCTAGAACCAGGGAAAAATGTTTTATTACATAAGATTTGCCAACAGTAAAAGACTGATTCAAGCTCTGAAAAGAAGCTTTAGTCAAAAAGCTAGTATTTAAAATAATTCCTCTTTCTAATGGGAGACTGATTAAAAAAATAAACAAACTGATGACAAAACACTAAAACCAGCATGCTTATGATACATTTTCTCTAGTGTAACATGTAAAGCAACTGTTTCAACAGACATTAGATGAAATTCTTTAACTAACAGACATGAATCTAAACTGACCACATCCAACTGACAAAGCATCATCAACATTAATTATATACAGGTTGTAGAAAAGCCGATGTCTTCATTAACTGTTTTACCAGCTACTTTGTGTCGGTTTTATGAAATGCACCCTAAACACCAATAGCTGGGTCCTTTCTGTTTGCGCATTTTAAAGCTGGGATACTTGGGTTTCAAACATCCAACACACTAAGTGAAATCTGTATCTTAAGAACACTGGTGTTTTAATTCACAAGTACAATAATGATCTTTGATTTTCTCAAGCACTTTGTCAACCTTCAACAATTCATCTAAGTACGATGGAAAACCTGATCAGTCCACTTCACCAGTCTATAGATAGTTCCAAAAATACCGCATCTAGCCCCAAGTGTGCAAGTATGGGTTCCAAAACTCCACTAACAGAGTCAGTGTTTCTTGTGGTGACTGAAGAGATCATCATGATGCGTCAAATACGCAAAGCAAACTAAACATGTTGTACTCTCTTTCCAAGTGATTTGTTTTGCTCCAAAAAGGTGAAGTTTTGGCAAAGCAAAAGAATCCCAACAAAGTACTACTTCTGTGGGCTGAAAGACTTAAGTTTAATCTGAATATTACTCAGATTTTTATGTAAAAGCACCAGTTTATACTGTTGACATTTAATTATTAGCAACAAAAAACATTCTATATTTTTGGTGCAAAACTAGGCAGATCATATCAAGTCAAGAATTTCTATGTAATGTCCTAAATTTGTACAAGCTGTGCTTTTTCCCTTTTTTTTTTGCAAGTATAGCACTACATGTTGCATACAGGCAAGTAATGACAAAGAAACTGTCTTTTGTTCATTATGATCTGCTATTAAAATAATACAGAAAATGAAGTTATAGAGTAACTTAGTTTGGCAAAGTGTTCAACTTTTGGCATCCTACCTGCAAAGCCCCATCTAGTGTTATTTAAAATAATATGTTACTACTACTGTGCCTCGATTCTGAACTGTTTTGACTACTTGCATTCAATATAGGAAACTGTATCTGTATAGTGTGTGGTCGCATAAATGCAATAGACCATAATGAGCCTGTACTTTTCCTAGAAGATACAAATATTGGCTGAAGTGAAGCAATACACAGGAAGCATGAAGAAAGCAAGATAAAACTAAGTACTAGGGGAGGGGAGTAAGATTTTGTAAAAAGGGCTAGATTGATCATGAGGAGAACAATCTTAGTTTAGATAGGCAGATATTCTTCTTAGTAGCTTGTTGACTCATGACTTGCAAGGGTCTCCACTACTAATTCAATATTTTGTATAGACTGTAACAAAGCACTGAAAGAAACTACAAAGCATTTGATTTCTTCTCCCCAGTCCTTTTACAGTCATATTTTAAGCTTTAGCAAATTCTGGTCTGAATCCTTTTATTTATCCCAAACAAGTAACAGTTATTAACAGAATCTTTACTACTTCTTGATATTTCATTTTGTTTTACCTCCCCTCTCTTTTTTTTGACAGGAGGAGAAGTGGAGGAAATGTAAGAACTGCAACAGACCAGATATAATGTAAAAGTCAATGCGAGCAATTACGGTGCCTGAGTCAACTGTATATAACGAGATACTATATCATACAGTTGTAATTTTGAAAGCTATTCTTCATGTTTTCAAAATGCAGAAACATATCAGGAACAAAGATTATGCCATTTTCTTAACATACTGTTCCATAATTAAGTTTTCTACTGCATCATACCCAGGTGTTTATCCTTTCATTGGTTTATACTGTCATATCACTTCACTTTCAGATTAAGGCACTCATCCCTCCCCCCAAAATTCCAACCCTCTCCCCCAAAAAGCCCCCAACAATTTGCAACAACTTAACACTGCAAAGTTTGAGATACAGGTTTCTTTATCGTGCAAGTGCAATCACATCATAAATTCTTCCCAATTGGATTAGTTAGAAGAGCTGTCAATTCCTTAGAACTGCACCAACATAACCTAATTTTTAAAACGTTCTCAAATGGAAATACACAGAAGAAATCCCAAGGTCTCACCTCTGCATCTTCCAATTCAACATCTAAAAAGTCAAAGTCTTTAAAAACTCCAAATTGTTGTTCACTGGTATTGTCTTCTACTGCCACTTCCTCCTCTTGAATCACTTCTTCTGTTGTTGAAATAAGGCTAGTTTGTTGATCTCCAACTTCCAAGTCTTCATTAGAAGAAAACACAACCTGCAGACATGGGTAAAAACAGAAACTTCCAAATTCTGTAACTCCAAAAGTCAGCTATCCTGCTTCCCGCAATTAATGGCATTAGTGGCAGTTAGCTTACCACTATAATGATAGTACTAAGGCAAGTGCAGACTGCAATTTGTTTCAAGACTAGTTGGATTTTAAACCAAATCTTTAAACTAGCGATATAATTCTCTCCTTAATGTAACTGAGTTGAAAAGGTACTAATAAAGAGAAATACATATCCTTGAACCTTCATTTTTATAACCACAATATTAGTTAAGCTTAAAACCAAAAAAATCCATCCAGATAACACAGGCCGTATCATTTTCGTCTACCAATTTCTGTGGAAGGAATGTATATCTTTAAAAAGGCATCCAATGCTGGCTTCCAGTGATAATAATCCTCACGAATTACAATTTGATGTTTATTTACGTTTGAATTTTTTTAAATCTCTTCAGTTTCAGCTTTCAGGCACCTAATTTTATTTTAACCTCCTCCACAAGATTAAAGATCCACCTCCCATCAATATTTTTCCCCAGCTAAGAACTTCTGTGTCACAATAAAAAACAATATTCTAGATGATAACCAAGGTAGGCTACTCACTTTAGTGAGCAGCTCTTAATGTCGCCACCACCATTAAGCTTAGTATGCCAATGGTGGTCTGTTCTGCGCCATACACAGAAGTAACGCCATCAGCCTATTTTTACTCAATAGTTAGGACTATTGTTCCTACTGATAACCACGGCAGTTTGAAGGCATGTGATCCAATTGCCATTTTCAATGGATTCTGTGGTATTTTCAGTACAGTACCAATATCCTTGCAGTCCTCAGCCATTGCTGCCCCTTCTCTCTAAAGCACATCTTATTTATAATGGAGTAGGACAGGGGACTCGAAACAGGGGAGACCTAGTTCAATCCCTTCTTCCAGCCAAGACAATTAGAATTCACCCATGCAGCCTCAAACATACAATACACTATTCTGGAGCGGCAGTGTAGTCCTGCTGGTCTGTGAAGAATGTAAAATGCTGAGAAAAATTATTAAGGATTAGTCTGATCAATGGAACTCCTTAGCAGTCAACTAATTTAATTTGCAGAGGAAAGATGAGAGTCCCAATCCAAAGACACTTAAAAAAAAAATCTCGTTTTGATAACCACATAAGATAAAAATTAAGAATTAATCCTAGTAATTTATCTTTGCCTTAAAACATACAGTCCTCCCCCTATAAGACTGACCTAAATTCACCGAGATGGCAACATTAGTTTTGGCTGAATTTAAATACTGTTTTAAAAGAATGGTGCCCACTGGACTTCTTGAGGAATAATAACAACTCATTACTTAAGATACCATCTCCCTTTAATTCTTCAGCTGGATTTGTGAATTATTTAACCAAAACCAGTTTGTCAAAAACTGCTCTTCATAACTTCACCAATACCTGAAAACACAATAGCATTCTCACTACTGGAATTTAAAAACCAAAGCAAACCACCATCACCACTTACTGAAGGATTCTTGGGAAGACCAGATTCTGGACCACACAAAGAAAGCACGTTCATTAGCTTCTCCCTAGTTCTTCTCTGAAAAATATACCAAAGAAAATTACATAGCAAGCAAGGCATCTGCTGGAGGTCTGGGTAAAAATGTAGAATGTCTGCATTTTTAACTAGTCATCTTGCATGCTGCATCCTCTAAAAAGAATCTTACCATTTTTTCTTTTCACCAGTTTATACTACAGCTTTTATTTTATGCTATATCCATTTATTTTTTTTGCTAAGACACAATATAGACTTCAAATTACATTTCAAGAATTATTTTTTTTTTAGTACATTCATGAACACCGTCTATAAGATATGTATAATGTGCTTGAGACACAACGCACCTGAGATAGCTGTGGTCTCTTCCAGCTGACAGGAACTAATGCATTTGAATTGGACCCCGATGAAGTTGAAGAAGTGCTGCGGGTGACAGCAATGACTTTGGGCTTTCCATTTCTACCAGCTGCGCTGTGTTGATCACCATACTTATTCCCAATAATCGGTGTCTATCAAAGACAACAAATACTTTCTTAAAATTCAAATCCATACTAGTAAAGACGACAAATTTGATTTTAGAATTTAGTATTATATAAAATGTAGGAGGGTTTGTTTGTTTGTTTGTAAGCATTCTATGAAGCCCATGCCTAATCCACTGAGCACCGGTACACTGGCATATACAAAGCTGAATACTTCTACCCTACGCAGCAGGCTGCCATTCTGCCTACTTGTGGTTTTTTGAATTTTATGCAAGTTATATGCTGACAATGTATATTTTTTAAACACACTTTAAAAACAACTGTGTTCTAAGTTTAAAAGATGCAAAGTTTCTCTATAGAATCATTCAGACGTGAACAAATTATTTTTACAGACCAGCAACTTCACTAACACATGCTCTCTTCTGAAAACCAAGGACCAAATTCAGCCCTTCTGACAGCAAATGCTATTCCAATGAACTCTGCGGTAATTCATCTTGTTTCTGAATTATCTGCATGCACTGAAATTTCCAGTAAGGAATTCACTTAAACAGAAAACTAACAATTTAAGTAATGCTCTTAAGACACCTATAATCTCCAATCATTATCTAGGGTCAGCTTCAACCAGAAGCCCTTATTTTTAACTACTACTACTACTAAAGTTTCTACAACTTTCAGATCCCCATATTACACTGCAGGAATTTGGCTATGCTCCCCTTTTCAGACACAGAATGAGTATCAGCTGTAATAATAAAATATATTATTTTCAGTTCTAATGAACCCTAACTGGGGGGTAGGGGTGTTGTTTTTAACTAAAGGTAGTTTTTCTCCAGTTGTGTCCATCTCACACTGAGGTTCCTATATTCTGTATCCTACTGTCTCCTCTAAATTTTCTCCCCTTTCCAAAGTCAGGCCAAAACTGGAGTACAGGGTTTTAATCCTCTCAGTCCTTGAACGCACAACCCTTCATTTGATGAAAGCCTGGAATGTTCAGCTGCAAGCAGCAGCCAGCTGCATTAGCCTGCTCTCTGACACAGCTGAAATACCCTTGAGAATAATCCTATTGACTTTTAGTAATTAACTCTCCAGACGTTCAAAGGGGGAAAAGGCAAAAACACAACACAGAAGAAATTCAAAGTTTATCTTTCAGTATGACTCTGATCACATGTACATAAAATTTCAACATCTGCCATTCTTAAAAATGATATTTATTTTAAAACATATAAATGCAGAAGGCCAACAGAAAACAAATCTGAGTTCGCAATAGAAAGTCATCATTGCCTTGTAATTTAAATATAACCATTACCTCCGATATATCAAAATGAAAATCTAAGGTCTTCCCAGGTAGCTCCTTGGAGACATTATTAAAAATTTTCGTGAAAGAGATTTCAGGAGAACCTATGTCACCTCCGTAAGACTTGGGAATATCATTAGGTACAACAAGGCTTGCTGATCGAGACACCACCAGTTTCAAAATATTAAGGGCTTCCTTCCAATATGGACTCTAAAGAGAACACACATAAATCA
Organism: Himantopus leucocephalus; assembly: GCA_003993805.1. Classification (NCBI taxonomy): domain Eukaryota; kingdom Metazoa; phylum Chordata; class Aves; order Charadriiformes; family Recurvirostridae; genus Himantopus; species Himantopus leucocephalus. Next base: position 72,118,911 of record RSEF01000004.1, on the reverse strand, counting down.
CAAAACGACCACTACAAACAAGACAGACATTTTTAACATACAGTCGGATTTTGCACTGCTTCATTGCAAGATTCCCAAACCCGAAAGCTCTAATCATCTTCTACGCATGGGTGCAAGATGCTGGCACAGGTGGGCAGCTGTGGACCTTCAAGTGCCGGGAAGGCAGCGGGAGCGGGTCACCCCATGGTGGGCGGTCAGGTCCAGCCAGGCAGGCTCGCTAGCTCCAGGTCACAGTGCCAGCCGCACCAGATCCTGTACCGTGTCCCCTGCTCCCTGTATTTACACTATGTTTTTTACCATTGTCTGAAGTATCTGCCCTTCATGCCCCACAAGATAAAAACTGTTAGCATTTAAAAGCAAAACAACTTTCACCTCCTGGCATCTGTAATTATTTTACATTTACGGGCAGAGTAAACTGAATTTGAAACAAACAAAAATATTTTGTGCTTTGTATTTCCTCACACATTTCAACGATCTTAAAAGAAGAAAAAAAAAAGGCATGACATTTACAAGGGTTTTGTACAGTATCAAACCAATGGAGGGCTTAAAAAAGCCAGGGCAAAAGTATGAGAATGTAAGACACAGAGCCCGAGTTAAGTGCGCTCTCCTTAAAAAGCTGATTAAGGTAATATAAATAATTCAGCAGTTTCAACTACAGAGATTGTGGAGTGGATCACAGAAGAGACTTACACCAAAAGCCGCACCTTGGGAGGGTTAAGATATACACTCCTGAAAAATGTTAGGATTCTACCTGAAACTTATATCTTCCAATTTTTAAAATTAGCAGGATGTCTGGGTTTTTCGAATTTTTTTTGTTTGTTTTTAAATCAGGTTGCCATGTTTCTTAAAGTATTTTTTTTATTGCATTAAAAAATAAAAACCACTTTCAAGGCCCTAAGTAGTATATGCTTCTTTGTAGGTAATGAGATTCTTCAGCAATCTCCCAAATTTCTGTACATCATAAACATAAAAAAAGTAGTCTCAAACTTGAACCATCCCATAGCAATTTAAATTTAGTAAGAAGCATTGTGATTGCAGAGGACTAAAAAAAAAATCAGCTTAGTAGCACCACATTTAAACAAGATGTTCATTTATGATCTTTTCTTTTGTCATCTATAGTAACATGTTTTATCTTATCAACAATACATAGGCTTCTCTGGAATATTTTTTCGCTACTGCCATTATTTTGATAGAAGATGTTACTTGTAATTAAGATTACATTCCATGGTAGTGTGGGCTTGCATCAAAAGCTCAGATAAAGGTTAGAGCGAAGCAAGCAGCCATCAGGCCATGAAAACTATAGTTATGCTAATCATTCCATTTAGCCTAATGCACTCTGACAGGAGCACAATATCTAAAGTACACATCCATCAATAACAAAACATCCAGGAACACTACTTCTCCTGGTTAATTATGATTAAACCATTTGACTGAAAAACATTTGGCAATAATGGAATTCACGAAAAAAGAAAAGGAGATGGGGGGGAAAAAAAAAAAAACAAAACAGAGAATGTCATGCACTGAAATGGTTTTATGCTCCAGGCATTTTCATAAAATCTTTCAGCAAGATGCTAGACCTTCTTCTGCAAAATAGATTTTCAGTAAATTGTGTTCCAAGTACAAAGGATCAAATTACCTAGGGCAAAGCACTGTTGTTCATCTTTTGGGGACTTTTTTTAATAAAAAATGCACTCGAATTCATTAAGGTGTACCTTAATGTTCCTCACAGATGTATTAGTGAACGTGATTTAAACATGCATTTAACTGTAAAACTTCCTTTTGAAAACATATACACTTAAATAAAACATTTGTGTAATATTTAGCAGTAAACATTTCCTTATATTTTAATAGTTGAAGGATCATCTCCTCTAACCATGTATGTAGAGTTGCCTATATCTTTAAATAGACACACATTCACCCAGGTGGTTGATGTAAGTCAAATTGGACAAATACAGAAGCATACAGTGAATTAAGTACATGGGACAAAAAATAAAATACTATGGAATCTGACTTTGAACAACTATTTTTATATCTGAAATAAATTTATTTCCCCAAAAATTCAAGTGTAATTTCACTACCACTTTGATAATAAGCAGAAAGGCTTTTATAGTTTTTCAGAGTACCCACCTGAACATATTTACCAATAACTTTTATGATTTCCAAATTAAACTGTTTCACTGGTGCTGTGGATAGGTCAATATGACTCAGAAGACTGTAAATGATCTGCAGTAAGGACTGTTGCATACTGGATAACCCTTTCTCTAACAGCTAAAAAAGAGTTTTTTAAAATACAGAATTTAATTAGGGCCTTTAATGGCAGCAAAAAGTGAAAACAAACATTAAAATACAGTTAAGTTCCATACGTATTTATCTTTCCCTTCAAGAAACTTAAGTGCACCACTTTATGTTTTTCAAAGTTTTGTTTTAGCACTAAAAAAAATAATGCAATAGAACATTTTCTGTCCTAATTCAATTTTTTCCCTGAATTTTGACATATTTGTTAGCACAGACACAAAGCACCTAATAATAAAACACTTCTCATTGAATAGAAGTATTCATACAAATTCAACACCTCAAAGCTGTATGAAAAACAATTACATCTACACCTTAAAGAAGGCTGGTAACCACAATCTTACAAACAAAATAAGTGCATATAAAGTCATTCATGAGAATGTACAAATATTTAAAAAAATATTCATCAGTGTGAAGTGATATACTTCAAGGCCAATCTCTACAAGCTTTTCACACAAGGTACTTTTTTAAAGGCAATAAAGGTTTTCCTGTATGAATGGCTGGCAGAATCATGTACTGAATTCTATATTTAAATGATCTTTGCTTATATAATATGCAATACTTACAATTCAACTTTGAAATTATTTTTTTAAGTTGTGATAAGGATATCTGTAAATGAGCACTTGGCTAAATAAGGTCTCTTAAAATTTGCACTAAGTATATTTTTCTAAAGCCAAGACAGTGTGCGCATTTTATTCATGTGGTACAGAATATAAATATCTACTACAAAACACTACGATCATAAAAAGGGATCTTTCATTAGAGCGATTATCATTTCAAGGTACATTTAAACTGTTGCACTCCAAAATGGCAGGAGTCATCCCTTTTTTGTATCCTAGAACATTTTCATATTATTCTTCTATTACAAAAGATGTGCTCCCCCCCTAATATTCAGAATCATGAAAAATAAGGAATTGGCAGTAAGTGAATGTAACATTGATCACGGATTGTCAACATGAGATACACTATTATTAAAAATTTACCTCTGCAAGGTAAGTTACGAGGTTAAATGTGGTATCTGAGAAAGAGTCATGCAAATATCTACACACTACGTTAATCCAGTTAGAACAGTCTCTGGAATAACTGTGTGTACTATATAAACTCATCATATGAGCCAGATTGGCAAGAGTTGGCGATTTCTCCTCTGCACAAACCTGAAAAGCAAAAGGCACATTTGATGATATTAGAAGTGACAAATTTTTAACCTAAGCATTCACAAGTCATCATGCACGTTCCCCAGATTTCACTCTATTTTCCAATAACCGAAATGTAATCATACAAGCAACACCTACACTTTCTGTTGAATTGTGGTACTGTGGCATCCATGCTCCAAGTTCATCTACCACTCACACCAAACTTACCTCAACTAGCGTCCCTAGCTAGTAGTGCAGGTATTTAGGGGACAGCAGTAATTTCTGGCTTTGCATCAGGCAGGTACTCCTCTGAGGTGGCCTGCGCACAGTTAAGTGATTTACATCTCACGCTTTGGGCAGCCGGAGGGCTATGACTGCATCTCCTATGACAGACAGCACTTTCTTATTCCCCTTTCCACATTCTTCCTTAAAACGCAGGCTGTCTGGAGATGCAGCCTGGCTGGAGATTGTTGGTGTGTACCGTGTACTGCTTTAACAGACACTACAGTTCAGAAATATTCCAAGGTTAACCTCTTTGTAAAAGTAATAGAACATAGCACCTTTTCTTCTCTACCTACCAGCCCGAAAGGTAAGGATCGCTGCCCTATCACAAGTAAAGTAGGAATTGTGCTTAAAAATTGTTTGTATTTAAAATTACAAGCTGCAAAATCAGACAAGTAAGAAAAAGTAACTGATATCATTAATAAGTAAACTTGTTCTTTATATCTGAAGTTTACAGAATAAGCAAAATGTGTTTTTTCACTGACAAAAGGAAACTCAAGGGTTGATATAAGGACCAGGTATATAATCAGGACTGGATCATATCTTTAAAATATAAGTTTTTAGAGTTATTTCTAAAAGACTATTAGAATCATGTGAAAGTATTGCATAAGGGAGCAGAAAAATACATTAATGCAGATAATAACCTCCTGGATACTCCCCGGGCATCACGTTACATACCTTTGCTATCCTGTCAGCTGTTTCTTTACAGAACTGAGTTGGGTTATCAAAATGTTGGATCAGATGAGGAAGTAGGCACAAGATGTTTAAGGGAAATCCTAAACACATACATAAAACCAGTTACATAAGCCCTAAAGATTTTAGTATGACTTAATTTAATGTGGAGTTATGTGAGCATATAACAGGATTTCTGGTATTTAAGAACCCTTAGACCATGATACACGTATGTTCACAGATACATAAATTATATACACACACATGTACCTAAGCGTGTAGGTATGTAGAAGGTATATAAATGTGCCTGTGTATAGGTATAAAAATGTATAACTAAAATCATCACAGGACCAATTAAGAAAAACTATAATGAAACTGGATAGCTTTAGGCAGTACAGTCACATTGTTTCAAAAACGTGCAAATGTTTGAAATAGTACTAATTGAGCTATTTAGCACAAGATCATGAAAAATAATACCTGTGCTCTTAAAACTTGCAAGCAAGTAAGTCAATAGCCAATACAAAGTTTTCATGCAGTATTTCTTGGCAGATAATCATAGTGTGTAACGTGTTCCCACTACCTAGCACTGTAATACTGACAACTGCAAAAAGCACTTAACTGAAGGGTGTTTTTTTAAAGGCAAACGCGTAATCACTACTGATTTTGATTACACTTAATTTGATGAAAAAATACATTTTCATGACATATACAGTTACTAAAGATACCTGCTAACTGAGAAGGATCCACCAAAGCATGCCTGGAAATTGTGATGAGTTTACTGAGGAGATGAACTGTCATTTCTTGTGTAGATGCTGAAGTAAACCCTTTTAGGAAAAGCTGCTGAAGGCCTGGGAAGTTATTCCATTTCAGTTTATTCTGCACCTTTTCTATCTTTTCCCGACTCTCTGATTTATCCAGAGGCAAGTGAATCAGAAGCTTGTTGAGCAGCTTGAGAGCCAAAAGGTATTCATACTCGTAATCTGACTCTAGCAACGAAGCTGCAATCCAAAATATGGTGGCCATCAAGTTGACAGGGTCAGTAGTGGGCTGCACATCATACATCCCTCCCTCTCTCAGGGAGGAAAGGCTTCTAGTCCTTGCCAAACTTCCACCATGATTTATCCTTCCATCCATTATATCCAGTGTGTTGCTCCGTCGACGGTCACCTCTCCGCTCGCTGATTAAATTCAGTCTCAAAGAATTACTCCTTGTATTGCTGTAGTATCCTAAACAACTGCCACTATTGATGGGACTTGTGCTTAGATTTATCTGTCCAGTGCTTTTCCTATTAGCTGCATACTTGTTTCCCATTACAGAATCGTGGTATGAGGTTCTAAAATAAAAATCAGTATCACGGATTATTCCATGCAAAATACTTTAATAACATACAGTTTAGAAAAGGGAAGAAAGGAAAAACATGTTACACTAATCATATATATACACACAGAGTGAATACTCCGCTTCATCACCAGAAGAGTATTATAATATATGAAAATACAGAATTTATATATATATATTACTATAATATCCTCACAGCGTAAGGACAAAACTGTAGCATTCCGTTATCTCTGCTACCAAATCTATTTGTTACAATCCCAGAACATCAAAATAATTCCATAACAATTCAGTAAAATCAGAAAAATTAGCCTATAGCATGCAAAAGTTTATCTGTAAATGAAGATCTAGCATTCCAACTTACTTATAGATGCGATAAAGGTATAGAAATGAATGAATTAATAAATGAAATTATTTACTTATTACCTTGTATTTGTCTGATGTTTCTGACCTAGAAAAACCAACACCTTCCAGTTCTGATACTGAGAAATTGAATATATTCCTAGAAATCTCAACATTTTCAAAAACTTTGCCATGAAGTCAAACAAATAAAGATGTCTGCACATTCAGGGTTTTTTTTAGTGTGATAAAACATCATTGAGCTAACCACTCAGACTGTAATGAGACACACAAATGAGTGAGACTGTTCAATTACACTTCTCTCATATATGGACAACAAATCTGAGGCCTAAGACAGACTAGCATTTGCTATAACTGAAGAAATTTCTTCTGTATTAACACTGGAATAAAAGTATTTATAGCAGTACAGGAGTTTTCATCTATGAAACTTAAATTATCTTAAATTATTTTTTAAAGATTGGTGCCATTACCTTCACTATACATATGGGGAAAAAATAAGACCCCCCAAAAATTCAAGGTCAGTAGGGCCTGATTAAAAAAAGAAGTTCTAAATGTACTCCATGCCTTTATTTTTGAGAAGTTTCAGAAGAACTGACAACGTTTCATAATTGAGCCTTAAGGAACACCTTGAACATCTTTTTTGTTTTGGGTTTTTTTTGTTTGGTTTTTTTTTTAAGTTGGACCCAAGAGGGTAACTTGGAAAAGTAGCAGAGAACCTATTCAGAAAACCTAGATTCTTAGGAGTTTTGCTTGAAGCAGAATGATAAAAACACAAAAGAGCAAGCAATTTTGCTGTAAGGATACAACTACTCCGCAAAGACAAGAAGAAATTATTTCGTTACATTTGTGATACAGATTTTTAATAATGCATATGTATAAAAATGTGTAATGTAGCTTGACTAATAACGTAACTTACTGAGAAAGGGCAGAAAGCAGATCATAATGCTTCAAGGTTTCAGCCAACGTATCAATAGCAGACTCTAAGGTCAGAAGCAGTTCTATGACAAAACCCTGGGGAAAGCCACAGATCATTGTAAATTACACAATATGCACAAGGAAGATCACAGAAAATCTACTGAGTAGCGATATAAAATATAACATTAGTATCAGTAACTAAATTATTATTTCATGCTTCCATTAGAACACAATCCTGATGAGACAGTTGAAATTAGCAGTATAGCTTCAACACAGGGAAAAACTAATTTATTTCTACGTATTCACAGAATTCATTCTGGTTTGCATTATTTTTAAGGATGGAGTCATTCAGACTCTCATTTTGCAATATTAAAAGATCAGATCCACTTCTAAAGAAGTACAATGACACTAAGGTTAAATTCTTAATAAAAGAAAACCTAAATTATTTTTTATATGGCTGATCACAGGATTCTCTAACTATGAAAGTGTTTTCAGGAAACAGATATATCAAACTCTCTGAAAGTTCCTATTGCTGTAGAAGAGAATGTGCACAGCTCATCTTCTCGTCATTTAATTAGGTGCAAATTCAGAAAGTGCCACAGTTAAAACTGTTTTGATATTTGAAATATCTTTATTTAAAAAGCAACTAAATAAAAAATGCTTTTAAATTTTACTGTCATTAAAATAATAACACAAGTACGTCATTCAGGCAGACTTAGCTTTCTAATAAAGTTGGGGGGAAATTTCAAATACCTGAGCTTCTTCTCCTGCATCTCCAACAGTTTCTACTAGTCTGGAGAGAACATCAGAAAGCGTAGATGCAGTAAGAGGCTGCTTCAGAGCCCTGAAAATCTGAAAGGACCTCCCAGCGTAATGCCGAGAAGAGCACGAAAGCGCAGTTTGCAAAGCAACTTCACTGAGACGGTGTTCCAATTGAAATCCTCCTATAAAAGCAAATAAATATTCAAGCAACACAATGCTTTATAAAAAACAAAACTACTTGAATTTAATGAAGAGTAAATTGTCAAAATCATTCCTAACTTTAAGATAGTCTCATCTTCTACATTTTTCTCAAGGACTATTACTCTCAAAAATCTTTCCAGGCATCTAAACTTGTATATAATACTTAACATTGGAGAGACTTATAGAGAATAAAACATTTATAATTTGAATATTAAGTGTCCACAATAAATTAATAATATATTTTATCTAATTCCTAAAAGATTATATTTAAATCTTTAATAATAGAAACATGAACTGAAGTGTGCAATACACAAGAAAAATCTGTTATTTAAAAGCAGTAAGCGATCACCTAGAGTGACTTTATAGACAACCTGTAAATTTACAGGCGTTCAAAAAAATCCATTTAGTTTGCAGACTTGGACATTCTGTCATGCACTGACTGTTTTCTAACATACCTGAGCTAGACTGTTTAAATATAGATACCACGTGCTTTAAAAACACAGTTAACTGTTCAGCACTTTTTATATTAGGGTTCTTGGCCGAAACATCTTCATGATTCCAAAGTGGGCCTCTTTTCCTAAAAATATAAAAATACAGTAAACATGACAGAATAGAAAACACAGCCTTTGTCATTAATACTACTTAAATGTCATTTTAACCTTAAGGTTAACTGCAAATGAATCTATTGTTTACCGCATAAAAGAAATCATTTAGAACCGCAGACACAAACTGGAAAGAAGTTTGACAACTGCCCACTATTATACAACGATATACAAAAGTTAAGACGAGGTGAAAAGCAATATATCAGATCCAACTGAAACAGAACACCTCTTCCTAAACTTATGCTCTGTTAGATAATATTTAGTTATCTACCAAAGAACCAGTAAAACTGACACCATTATACGCTTCTTCAAACAACCCTTCTTCCCATTTTCTTCCCGTTAATACACCACACTATTCTAAATGTAGGCTGTTGTAAAGCGTAAGTAATCAAAAGCTGTGAGAAACAGGTAGGATTTCAGATTTACACAATCTTGAAAGCTTTGTATAAACTATCATACAAACTGCACAAGCACTGACGGTTTTACAGATGTTATTTGCCACAAATTCCTGGGTTTTGAATAGCCAGATCTCTACTACTAGGTAATCCATAAACTCCACACAAACCTTGCAGCTCCCTAATCGTCTTTATGTATTCCAGCCCTAATCCTTTATATGAAGGGGGAATTCTATAAACTGTGTGGCAAGCAAAGATAACAGACCTGCGTAGAACACAGCAAAAGAGTTTTAAACACTCAGGACATGAAAGGGGGGCCAAAATTCTCTGAAGTTGTTGGAAAGTTAGAGTTGTTCATGGGCTGTATCACATAAAACCAATTCAGGATTAAATTGTCTCTTACTGGTGACAAAACAGAGACAAAATTAGACAACATGATGCTAAATAGGAAGGGTTTGCCATATTTCCAAAAAATACATGTCTTTAAACGAAAATTGAAATCTTACCTTGAGGTAATAAATTCTATGAGAGTTTTCACTTTTTCATCCTGCTCTACTGAAATGTCAACCTCATTGAGGATGGTGGTGTGCAGATGAGAAATGGCAGCACTCGTATTTCCTAAACTGATGCTAGAAGAGGTAGAACTTGAACTAAGCCCTGAGTCTGTCATTGGGGAGGGCTGGTAATCAGGTATAAAATCATGAACACCTGCTGAAATAAAAACAAGATGATTATGCATTCTGAAGTTGACAGTTAATATTAAATATATAAAAAGAAAAAATGGCCCTCTAAAAAAAAGTCAATAACTTAGCAAACATAATGAGAATAATTTAACGGATGCAATAATTTCAATGAAATCAACAAGTCTGATATATGCAAAGTCTTCACATGACTGGACCCTTAATAAGAAACTGCCAGATGCCTTTTTAAAACCACTGTATTATGTTTGATTTTGTATTGGTCGTATGACAGCTCATCAGCTTCTGAGGCACCTCATCTTAATAAGTTGAGACAAACAATATAAACTACTTCTCAATAATGTGCAGGTAATTTTTTTTTTTTTTTTGGTTAAAACTCAGTCCCAGTGCAACTGACAGCGCTTTAAATCAGTGAACATTAAGTATTAACTAGTGAATCGACTCTAAGCAGAGCCCCTCTGGCTGCCTTAAGCTTCTCTGAAGTTAGCTTAGACTTGCTGCTGTAAGATTTTTCTCTCCATGTAAAGAATCACATGGCAATAAAATGCAACTGCAGTAACTCCTCACATTACACCTCTGTCTGTGTATGAGGTGCTGGGAGGAAGTAAACTGACAAGGAAAAGTGGGTCGCAAACCTCTGACTGTAACAATTGTGCGTGAGCTTGAGACTCACTGACATCCACCACAAATTTTCACTCTACAGAGCCACAGGGTTTGGACTGAGGTATTAGCTGCTTCACATGAAAATTAACATCAGCTTATCTGACCCTGTGCTAGGCATGCTTACCTGTAAGCACCTTATTTTAATCACCAGCTGGAAATGTTTGATTCTGACCTTATTTACTTCCTATCAGACATTTTTGTTTTAATAATAGCAAAATACTGTGTCATGTTTAGGCAGTTTTACCCCAAACTGTAAAGATCAGGAACGGAATGGCTTGCGTAGGTCACCACATTAGGTGCACCTGTAAGGTTCTGCAAATAGGTTTACATAAAAGAATTCGTCCACTATGCCCACTTTTTAATTTCTCATTGCTATGACTACCAAATTCACAAAACATATGAATCTTTTTGGTTAGTGACAAAACCTCTTCCGAGGTGAACAAAACAGAACAGATTGTATAGCAATATGCTGCCCTCTACTGAAATAACATGAAATACTAAGTTTCAAAAAAATGAACTATTTCACATTTCTTTAGAAACAATAGGCTCACACCATCACAATATTCCTTTCATAAATAGATACATAGAAGACATATTGTTTCCTGTATAATTACAATATCGTAAGGTTAAGGTGAACATTAAAAGGTAATATGTCAAAAGAGTATTCTGAGAGCCTATTGAACAATGAAATTACAGTTGACAACAGTCAGAAATTTTAAGTTGCTACAAACAAGGAAGAAATGTATCTTCTTGGGTTTTATTTTCAAGGGCATCATAAAAAGTGCTGTATTACAGATTCAAAACACAGCGCTCCCTCTGTGGTTTCCACAACTATGTACTCATTTGACTGTGCTCCCTCCTACTCCGATGACTGGGCAAAAGTGCTAATGTGAACCANGAAATGTATCTTCTTGGGTTTTATTTTCAAGGGCATCATAAAAACTGCTGTATTACAGATTCAAAACACAGCACTCCCTCTGTGGTTTCCACTACTGTGTACTCATTTGACTGTGCTCCCTACTCCGATGACTGGGCAAAAGTGCTAATGTGAACCATATCAATTTTGAGTTAATTAAAATCTGAAGAAATACATTTTAATGCCAAGTGCTCAGGAAAATACTACAAATAGTAGAAATTTTAATAACGTCTGGAAGAAAAGATAACTTNTATCAATTTTGAGTTAATTAAAATCTGAAGAAATACATTTTAATACCAAGTGCTCAGGAAAATACTACAAATAGAAATTTTAATAACGTCTGGAAGAAAAGATAACTTCATGTCATTTTAACAAGCAACACTTAATAAATCTAAAGCATACCTGTGAAAGTATAATCTAAATGTGTAGTTTGTTTGACAGTAAGCACCCTGGACTCATTGAACTCTCTGTTTCTGAGTAGGACAGAAGCAACAGACTGGACATTACTGCCAGATCCCATCACTATCAGTAGGTGCAAAAGCAGTCGTTTACAATGCTCATAGACTTCGGGGTGACAGTGGTCAAAGCCTAACACAAAAGGAAAATGGAAGAGCTTTATTACAATCAAAGGGAACACTGAATTAAATTATTAAAAAAATAGCAGTATTCAAACTGGTCTGTTATACTTTACCAAATAATACATGCATATTCCACTAAATGTTTTTTCAGTGTTTCAATATTTTAAAAAAGCATACAGTTTAACAAACATTAATATAACCTCTTGTTTCCCACACAGCAGTAAGAACAGAAAGAAAAAAATTGGATTTTACTATGTCTTCCACAAGGAGCAAGAAGTAAAGTGGATGCAACATAAAGTACCTTCAAACAACTCCAAAAAATTCTTAAATATATTCATATTAATCAAGCTGAAAGGCATCTAGTTGAATTTTTTAAAATAGTGTGAATATTAAAAAAAATAATGATATTTCAATACAATGGCAAACATTAACTTAAATGTGGAAAAGAACAGCTATATAAATAGCTACAATTCCTAAGTTACTAGACAGAGTAATGTAAGAATTTAGTTACCTATAAAAATTGCATGAAGCAAAAGATGCAAGTATCCTCCCCATTCCACTTTTACACCGTGGTCAACTATCAAGTCAGTCAAAAGGATCACTGCTATGTTGCATCTAAAACCAAAAAAATAGTTTGTTAGAAGAACATAACATTAACTTTATGAATACCTGCGAAGAGCTTAATATGCTACTAACCAGTATTCTTTCTTAAGTCTACAAACATCCACAAAGTTGTATTATAAGGGAAGAGGTGAATGCTCATAATGAAGATAGAAAAACTTTAGTCCTCCAAATTAAAAGGCTGAGAAATCTTAGACTGCTAGACCTGTGAATAAAACCCCAGGAAACAAATGTACTACCTACTGTGTTTAAATCTACTGCCTTTTAATCTGCTGTCTTTAAATTACTGTATTTGTGCACCACAAATTAAAACGTAATGAATTGTCATCAGCATTATTAAAACAGTTACCTGTGAAGAGACATGCCCGGAGGAGAAGTTTCAGGCAAGTAATCCACCAATGGTGACCAGCAACCTCCAGTAGGTGGAAAAGGTAGGGGTTCTCCTTGGTTGTGCTCCATCACCTTCAACCTCCAGTTTGAATACAGAGGCATCGAATCACCTAAAACAACAGGTAATTAAATAAGAAATACATATATAATAAATTTCTGAATTATATGGTCTTCTAGAGAAATATTTTTACATTCTTGAAAAGCTGAGGGGGGGGGGGGGGGGA
>RSEF01000004.1:72090174-72104042 GCA_003993805.1 Himantopus leucocephalus | reverse complement strand
TGCACATGCTATTGTAATCAAATGTATGCTAGACTTCAATAGCAGTACTACAACACCCTGTATTTTTTAATAGGTTCATGCAAAACCCACTGATAATGCCTATTTCCTCACGTTCCACAACCTTCAGCAAAAGTATTAACTTGTGAAATTTTTGTTTCCTATCCACAGAAATATTTTTAAATAAAAATATTACTTTTTTCCTCTTCATATGATCCTCCAGAGCTGCTGCTGTAGCGAGATTCTAGTCTGTGGTGCTGGCGGTTTAAGTTACTGTTCAACCCGCTGTAGATGTCTAGATGTACGTAACTGTAGGAACAAATATAGCAGCACTAGTAACTGACNTGTAGGAACAAATATAGCAGCACTAGTAACTGACACATTCTGTGACAAAATTTAATCAGGGTCTCTCAGTAAAACTGTATTTCAACAAAACTAAGTCTTATGCAAAAATACTTCGTCTTACAAGGACAATCACTGAGATGCCAAAGCATCTCAGCTGCCTAAGATGTACCTCCTGTTGCAANCACATTCTGTGACAAAATTTAATCAGGGTCTCTCAGTAAAACTGAGAGATATTTCATCTTACAAGGACAATCACTGAGATGCCGAAGCATCTCAGCTGCTTAAGACGCACCTCCTGTTGCAATGCTAGATAAGGGGATTCAAGGAGATAATCTACTATAAATTATATTTCTGTTAGGTCATTTTCATTAACATTTAAGTACATTAAAAATTTTGTTACCATTATATGTAAGTTAATTTCTTCTCACTCAATGAAACCCCTATTTGATCTGGCACTGACATATATATATCTCTATCTTCACACACACAGTCCAAGATTCTACCTTGCTAATCTGATAAACTATATATAAATCAGAGAAATGAGAGTGATAAAAGCACAATTTCCAAGCTGTTTCTATGTAAGTTTCTAAAATTCTCTTCTCCTGGCAAGTCCAAGATGTACATGATATATCTTATCAAGAAGCATATACCCTGGCGAGGTGTTAAGACAACCCTACAGCATATGCCAAAACTTGCAGAGACTTCCAAAACTGCCTTCATTACTTTACAAGTTTCTTCAGCTCCAGCCCCCATAGCAGCCAAATATTTGTCTGTGCCTTGCTGGGCTGAATTCTGAATGACACCTCAGATTCCATAGTCTTCTGTGATTTATTTTCACACAGCCCCGCCCCCGCCCCTCCAATTTAATTGAAGCGTCCTACTGGGAAATTCTACTGGAAACATAATTACTAAGGCTCTCAAACAAGTCACCACAAAATAAACCGGTTTGTGAATTTACTGCATAGTAGCTACTCTACAGTCGGCATATGTGCATTTTTTTCTGTGCACACTTTTTCTCATGCTAGTTATAGAATCCCTACTCCCTTTTGACTTTACAGTTAGGTATCTCACATTTAACACATAATGAGAGCGTGCCCACAGTCCATTACGGTTGAGCACCGAGTCCACACCCTAAGTCTGTGTCAGCTGATTGCTCTCCACCGCTCTCACACGGGTACCACTGTCTGGCAAATTTCTCAAAAGATTGTTCTTAAGAAGTGCAAAAATCAGGAAGAGAGGCATCTGTTTTAAAGCTAGCTGGAAGGGATCTTGCCACAGATACCGTGCATCCAAATAACCTCACTGGGAGAACAAACCAGCTTTCAACACTGCTGATTTCCAGTGAGCCAGGAAACCAACTCGTAAATTGGCTACATTACTAAACTAATAACATTTGGCCTTAATATATCCATATACACCTGCAGTATAATTTCTCTCACATAAACATATACAATCCAGTGTAATATTAGCTAATTTAGGCATCAATAACAATCTAGCTATAGTAATACAAAGCCTGACACGGACTGGTCCCTTCATTTATTCAGTTTCTTCCACAGCTTNCGGACTGGTCCCTTAATTTATTCAGTTTCTTCCACAGCTTTTTGTTAAATTGTTTAAAGTTAAATTACAACTGAGGCTGCTACTGTTAATTGCAGATAGTATTCCAGTTCTGTTGCTTAAAACTTACTTATAAAACTTACACGTATTTCCTGCAATGTAGACATACCTGGAGCCATTGAGATGCAAGTAATTATAGTACCTACCAAGAATTCCTGTAATTCAACTAATAACTGCTCTTTGAGGAAATACTTACTTCTCTTCAATATTGTCTTTTATATGTTTACTGTCAGGGTTGCCATCTGTGGGAGCTACCATTGTATTGCTACTAGAAGTGGTACCTGTGAATTATGGACAAAGAAAAAGATTGGTCAATAACACGCCAAGAGCCCTAACCAGGTTTACACTGCAGCAACTGGCACAAATACAAACTGAGCCACAGAAATTACTTTCACACGCAAGAAGAAATTGTTGTTTAGACCAAAAGATTCTGAGCTGCTACCATAATTGTAATAAATGGAAAAAATCAAAAGAATCCATTCCAGAATCTCCGAGTCTTCAATGTAAATTGAGCAGAAAGGCTTGTTTTGAAGCAGCATCCAGAGACCTATTTCATTCTTTCCTGTATGCTATACCTCACAGTAATCTGTAAAACGTAGTTGGACTTTGGTATGCAGTTAATTCAAACCACAAACAGATTAGGGATTAAAACCTAACAGCCTGCAGTGAAGCTTGTATCAATTTATTTTTAAGAGAAACTTGCAAGCATCATACTGAATAGATGACCACAACTGGAAATAATTTTGCACCCTCCCCACAGATTTTGCTACTCTCAATTACACTTCAGTGCAAGAGACCCATTATTTTTTTTCATACTTTTTAAACACTTTCATGAACAAGTGCCAACGCATCCACCTTGTGATCCAATAATCCCTACGTGACAGGTCGAGGCAGACTCGTAACACTGACAGCTTTGCAGCACAAAAGTGAAGTCCTTGCTTAGGTCCCCTCCCATCCATGTCTTCTGTGGCTCACTTTGAAAGATGCTTCACCAAAACCAGACAACTTTTCCCCACATTTCTCGGCATGTTCTTGGATTGAAGCATGAGGTATACACTTTTTATATTTTCAGTGGGGGTTTCTTTGATGACTGATCTATTGTTAATTGTTAATTATTTCTAACTAAATTCTCCTAAGTAAGTTCACTTAAATCCTCTTGAATAGACGATGCAGCTTGTGTCTATAATAGAACTTACAATGTAACAATTTACATGGATTTAAAATTGTATACATTTTCCCAGTTGACTGAATTGACATAAAAGTGACATAATGAGGGTAAACAGTGCAAGATCTGAAGACAGACAAAGCCTAACACATATATTAATACAAACCTGTTCTTTGTCAGCTGATCAGAAGTTCTTTAATAAGAACTCTGAATAAACCAAAAACTGCATATCTTGTAGAACAAGCTTTGTACCTTAATTTATTTTTAGAAACAGAACATTGTATCCCTATTGAATATTTACAGGTGAACTCTAATACTATAACTGATTTATTATTGTCAATGATAAACATGCTGTTATCAAAGTTTAAGTTAATAAATTCTCACCTGAAGTGACAGAGGGGATTTTGTAACTGGAAGTAATGCGGTAATATGGTGGATTATCCATATGGGTGACTCCTGAACTGACAGGATCTGTAAGCTGAAGTTCACTCACCAGCTCTTCTAGAAGTTGCATTGTTTTATCTCTACCCAAATAAACAATAACTTTCTTTACCTGCCATTAAAAAAAAGCATATGTATATAAAATAGCATGTACATAAATAAAATTCTTATTGCAGTGACTTGATTAAAAAAAAGGAAAATAAGAGATTTGAATACCACAACTTGTTAGAATCAATAGTTACCTGCGGCACAAGTGAGGGTACCTGAAACTTACTCCAGTTCTAAAAGCAAATAAAATTGCTTTCACAGCTGTCAATAGCAGCAAGCATGAGAAACATATCACAAGAGTAAGAAAATAAGTCTTCTGAGTTTAATGACAAGATTTAATTTTAAGATGCAAAATATTTTCTTACAAAGGTTTTAGCAACATCCGAGATCAACATTGGAGCAAATGTATTCTGATATAATTTCTTTTTGATACTTCACAGTTGTGTTCTACACTGTTTCTTTTTCGGCAGGTATAATATTTTTCCTCATGCTATTCTGCATTGCTCTCACGTATGCTTCGACCAAAACAAAAATTGGTTTTGAGGGGGCTTGGGGTGGGGTGGTTTTTTCATTCAATATTTGGTCATGTGAGAATAATCACACTGTCCCTACGTGGCATGCAGGTGGTTTATTTTATTGTATTATCTGTCTGCTTTTCAGGACTATCCTAAATTATAGAATGGGCGAAAACAATTAATTCCCAAAATGCTCAAGTCCTTTATATACTCTGATAAGAATAAACCCCTAACTATAGCAATATTTTATTAAGCATATAGCAATTAAGGATTCTCCACTACATTTTACTTCAGCAAAATACCCCTGGTGACTGCTAAGCAGCAGCGGATGGCTGCCAGTCAGTGATTACTCTAGACACCAGTAAGTTCATAGTGTTTCTTCTGACTTTTTTTTGAGTCATTACTGCTCAATGATTTATTTCCATCCTTTTGAGAGAACTCGATGATGAATGGTAAGCAAGCGATCCAGGGCATTTGACTTATGGAATTACTTTGTCACCCTGTTCAACCCATACACGCAAATATTTTGGGCTGCAACATTAAGCTAGATTTCCTGATTTGCAATGAAAACAATTGCCAACCAATGAAGAACTTAAGCTGCCCTTAGTAAGAACTTAATAATATTATAGGTCCTGATTGTTTACTTCATATCTAGTTTTTTTGACTATTAACAAAACCTATAATAATTTTCTAATTAAAACATTACTTATGGAACTATCTTAATTCTTCCAAATGAACACAGACCAACTGCTGCAGCAGATTTGTGTTTTATGATGGAAAGGAGTTGTTCAGTGTATAATCCTAATAAAATTAATCTAAATTTAGCAAACTCTTACATTTCCTTTTTATAAAAAAGGAACAAAAAAATGCTAAGACAGATGCAGACATTTTAATAAGTCTTTTCCATTTTTTATGTTTTACTCACTCAAATAAGGTCTATGGTTCACCTAGTATACCCTGAATTTTGACAACTCATAACTGATAACACAGCTCGTGGACTGTTTCAGACTTATCACCCTAAGTAAATTGCAACAGTCAGCAAGTTGTCTTAAGGAAGCCTCAGCTATCTTTAAGGTGCAATATCCTTTCTGGTTTATTTCCCTTCTAAAGCCCTTACCATGAATGCCATGAAACTGACACCAAAATTTCAACATGGATGTCAAAGTAACTCAAACAAAAGAACTGAATTTGATTTGTTCGTAGTATTTAGTGGTCATAAAATATGAGGTGACACTATTTTGCGTCTGGAGATTTTCATACTAGAAATCCTACCTTGCATTTTTTGTTCGGTCACCTTTGCTGCTAGACACACAACTAATTTTTCAAATATCAATAGCACTAAGGAGAGACATATCACATACTCACATAAGGCAAAAGGCTGGGTTCACTGTTCACTCCACAGATACTGATCAAGAAGTGCAAAATTATTTTCAGATTCTTTGGCCAGCTGTCTGCCAAAGTAGTCCAGACGTTTTCTATCTCCGACCAAGCCACTTCATCACCATACTAGAAAACAAAATAAAGATCTCTCCTGAAAACTCCAGTGGAAAACATTGTATTTGAAAGTGAACTCTATTGACGAAGTGGCACAGGCTCTAGAAAAAGGATACACAAAGCCCGTAAGAAGCTGCTGCCTTTTTAACATTCCAGAATGAAGCTTTCACATATATTCATTTTTATAAACACATTCTGGAAATAACTATTTTTTATAGCTATAAATATATAAAAATCTAACTGAACATATTTGTACATATTGTATATTTTATTTATATAATATATATACTTTTATACATTATATAAGTATACAAGTATTTATTTATATGGGAATTTATTTCTATTTTTATATATTTATTTACAAAAAAAAAATTTAAAACCTATCTAAATTTAGCCGAGACTCATTCTCCCAGTTGCTGATAGTCCTGAATAAAATTCCACGGACCACAGGCTGCCAAAAGTTTTGTATTTGTAGCTTAAAACATGATTTCTCATCAGTAGGATTCAAAGATATCAAGAGCTGGCAGGAGCACTGCGTGTGACCAATACTTTTTCTCTGTTGGAAGTAGCTATCACAGGAAGGAGGAGGGTCTATCAGCCTCTGGCAACAAGACTGGTTCCAAAACTCCTCTTTTTGAGATCATCGGTACACAGGCGACTTGGTGTTATCTATCCAGCTAGACATCTATATTGCAAAATAACTGTTATATACTGTTACTGTACATAACTATATAGGTGTACTATATATAACAATTACTATAACATTTATATTACATATTATTTCTTTCAATACCTCAAAACTACATGGTATAACTTGGGTATACATAAGCAACTCAACAAATACCAATAAACTCTCAAAAGTCTGGTAACACAGCATCTCTGAAGAGTATTTTCTTGCACCCTAAACACAATAAGCCACTGGAACAAGACAGAGCACTGAAGTAATTAGTTTTACCTTTGCAGTCATATACATCAGATTGTTCAGAACCATAGCTGTAGCCTGCGGTGACCCCCAGCCTTCTCCTCGCAGCCATCGTCTACTGTTCACCATTATTTCTCTGTCTTTCAAAGAATCTTCTTCATCTTCATCTTGCCGACGAATGGTTGGCAAAGGTTTCAAGTCTACCAACTCAATATTGTTCATCCACGGCAGCAGATAATGCAGCATCACCTGTCTCCCAGCTGGGTGAGCCGTTTGGATTCTCTGACTTACTTCTGTCATTCAAAAATTAGGTGAGTACAGGAATTACAAATCAATAATGAGAATTGTTTTGGTAATAACAACAACCATGAGCCCAGTAGACCATACTGATATAAAGTAATGCTGATACAGATATATTTTTTTGTTTAGCTAACTAGAGCTAATTGAAGACACTACTGACAAACAGTATGTTGAAGAAACCATATTAGTATATGCATACATATATATTCCTCTAATTGGAGGAGGGAACTGAAAAATTAGAGTGTGTAAAAATGTACCAACTTCAGCAAAAAAGCACTTAACATTTTCTCTTCCTCATATTAGTCCTAGTAGTTTTTTTAATTGCTGTGAGGTTATTATTCTGCAATTGTTTAAAAATGCTATGGAATAATATTTTTAAGTAATCTGCAGTAAATAATGAAACACTAGAAAGAATAATAGAAGAATAATTCTAAAAAACAGTTGCAAATTATTTCTCTAACACAATTTTTCATGGCTATTAGAAAGTCAGTAAAAGTATCTTTGATTCACGTTGTTTCGTCTTGAATATACTTCAAATAGAAGTAAACAAAAATTGTCACTCAGTAAATTCCATTTTCTCCATTCATTATAATGACGTTATCTTGTTATCCTGATTTTAGAGGTAATTCGGAGGTAATAAAATGTAAATTAATTACTGAAACTTAAGAATTAGACGTTTTGTACAATGGTTTTGACCTGATGGGAGTTGCTTGTTTTTCTTTAAAAACCATACCTGAGAAGATAGCAAGTGTTAGTTCAGGGTAAGTCCTTGCTAATTCTTCTGACAGTTGATAATACGACACAGAATAGAGATGTGGTAAAGGAGAAGGCTGACCCAAAACCCCATCCGTCCGCTGAACTTCCAGTTTATGAGCATAACGGAACATCTTTGGTTCCAAGATCTACAACAGTAACGTTCAGAATTTGAAGCTAAGTATAGAGTTACAGTGAAAATCTTTATCTAAAATCACCTCTTAAATTCATGTAGCTACTCTCACTTAATGTTTCCTGTCTACGCAGATCTCCATACATCTACAGTATTCACCAACACCGTGATAATTTCATAGATGACTATTCACTCCACTTGATGAGTTTCCAGCAATAAATTTCAAAAATCTGCTTTCACAAAATACCGTATTAAATGTAAATTTCTCTATAACAAAATGTGAAATGCTATTTAACACTTGTATTTCCAAACAATATCAATTTCTGCTCATCTATGAGACATGGATGGGAGCAACGTAATCTTTGATGTGGCAGAGATGCAGCAGGAGGCTAAAGCAGTTTGATACTTTAAAAGTCAGTTTTGGCTGATCTTAAGCAGTGGCATTCACTTGAGAAGAAAGAGGGGGCTGAAAGGGAGGGTGGTGTGAGCGCTGACATCAAGAGGGGTGTGACTTCAGTGGGGACTTTACTGTTGAATTTAGCTGACCTTTGAAAAGCCTCCGAAAAACCCTCCAAGACTTGTGGTCTGAGCCACCAGCAGCACAGATTGATTTATTTATTTTTAAACACTAATGCTGCCTGTAAGATTAAGTTTGACCCTAAATGACCTTGGAAAGGAATATACAAAAGTAAATTAAATGGCTAACAAGATTTTGACTACCATCTCTCCACCCAGACGGATGAAAAGATGTTGGTATCAATGCAAAAATCAGGTATCTGACTGCTACCCCAGCAGACAAAGCAAAGGGACAGAAAGCAATATACTTCTCTGAGGACAAACAGAGCTATATACCACTCTGTTTCAGGGCCAAACCAGAAGAATCTTGATTTAGGTTCTGTCTCTTGAAAAAGCAGATTATTATGAAAATACAAGTCTTGAGTGCTTAATTCACGAAAACAGACATGCTTCCACTGAAATCTGTTTGTGCTAGGTAAGGATCTGACCTAACTACGTACTAAAATAGAGGAAAAAACCATACATTATATTTCATTACTCACGGGATAATCAAATAATAACAGAGGGGTTTTTTTAAACGCACAGGACAGTTCTTATTTTAAAAGAAAAAAAAATTAATCAAAATTAGCTTACAAACCTGTAATAGTTGCATAGCAACTTCATAGATAGCCCTAGTAGAATCAGCTGCTTTAAATAGTATCAGATTCAGGAGGGTCACTGTATCACACTGGTAATCCCTAGGGAAAAAATTGCAAGTGTGAAATAAGTAAAATTACATTTGTTTTTTTTTTAAATTAAATTTATTAAAGTTTAGTTTACAGGGGATATGGTATGGGATAACGTAACATTTCTCTAGCAAGACACACACACAAACAGGGGTGATTTTTTCTCTTTGGGGAGGAAAAAACCCAGTTCTACATGAGCGCACTTTGACAATGGAAGTTTAAAGCTTTAAAAAATGCTGTAGTACCTGTTTTGGAACACGCTGGCTATGGCTTTAAAACAGCCAGCTGCTACCCGCTTGGACCCTGTGTAACACCGGTCTACGGCCCAGTACATGAGGTTACTCTGGTCAGGGTTGAGTTCCAAGAGCAGCATGACTGCCTCACAGCCTAGCTGGTGAACCTGTATTCCAGAAAAGAACCGATATAAATTTATAAATATAGAAAAAAAGACCAACTTACAAAAATGGCATGAAATAGGGAAACAGATATTTAATTAAAAAAAAAAAAACAAACACAAACAACTGCAATACACAAAATCTGTTCCATCTAAAAACAATGAGACCACAGCTTAAAATAACAACAGGTAATTCTATCAAACTGTTTAACGTTCAACTTGCACACACAGTCATAAATTACTGAAGCAAATAACCAGATATCTCTACTGACTTTTTCCTCAGTTCCAAGGCTACCTTGAGCTATTTATTATTTTCACTTGTCTTACTACAAGCTGAAGACTGACCTGAAATCATCAGATACGGAAAAGCACTTAAACATATGCAGGAATTCCAATGCGATACAAAGGATGGATCTACAGGGAGACTTGCACCTTCTCTTGAATCAAAGCAGCCCACTGGAGGTATATTTTTATGCAGTCACAGTATATTAGTGCAATGGAGGCCCTATCTCTTCAATCTAAAGCTTGCCTCACTGCTTAGATGTAAAGCTTGGTCTTCGTAACCCCGCAGGACCCTCAATGGACTCTACAGTCTCACGAGAGTCCATGTTCAAAATCGTGTCTCCTTTAAATTTCTAAAAGATCTTCTTATTACTACAACTTAACCTAGCTGATTAGTTTATAAATGATACATAATGTTCATAAACGATACACTCCTTGCCATTTCCTCTTCCATCTGTTTTGTCTGTTCTTACCCTGTGATTAGGGACTGCCTTCCCCAACAGGGTGAACACACACATTAAGGACAGTGCAAAAATATGCACTATTAGAACAGCTTTGAGCTTAAGCCACTCTAAAGCATTTAGGCCAATCTGACCGCAAAACTCATTAAAGCATATGTTGCAGGCACTGCTAGTCGTAAAGCAATGTTGACATTGACTGTATTACCTTTTTATCTTGTGAATCCAAAATATTATCCAGCCATTTGTATAAATAGCCATCAGATGAGAGCCCGACGTTATCTGCAACAGGGCCACAACACAGTACAGCAGACATAGCCTTTAGAAAGTAATTGAAAAACACTACATTTTAATAACTCAAATACGAGAAGTGGTTTTACCAAGTCGAGTAAAATATCAGAAAACTAACTTCTATTCAATCAAGGGAGGAAGACCATGGCTAATAAAAAACTGTTTAGCATCTTATTCAAGAAATTATCAAAATGTACTTTTCTCAACTCCCAAATACAAGGAACTGTCAATACTGGAATGACATACGTACAGTTAATATGTCAGTTTGACTGTTAATGACCTTTTACATGAAAGCCTTTCTCCTTAGGCAACTGAGGCCTGAAGTCATGGGAACTGAACATTTAGTAGTAATTTTAAGAAATGCCTATAGGCAGTGCAATAGTTTACAGTATGGAAAAAACCCAAACTGTCACAAAAACACATGTAGGCAGAAAATAAGAAGAGCTAAGTCATAAATGGCAACAAGGATGTGAAAACCACATCCAAAAAACCCAAATGTTAAATTTGCATTAGAAAAAGTAACGTAGCAATCTATTTCCAAAATTCAAAAGTGCTAAAATACCTTTAATGCACAGTATTGGTGTCTGTTTATTCGCATGTTCCTATCGCTGTATCTGTCCAGGGGAGTAAACATGATACTAAAAGGACCTGCCCAATGACTGAACAACATAAACAGACTGTGGCGTAGACTCTGCTGCGGAAAGACACTTCTTCTCTGGTGTACTGTAAGAAAAGCAGCCAGTTAGACACACTCCTTTTGTCATTCTTTAAAATAAAGTACAGAAAACAGAAACAGACCCAAACAATGAATATAAAAGGGAAAAAACAATGTAAAAACACAGTACTTCAAAATAATAGCTGGATGTAGGTTTACTATTGTCCTGTTTAATGCCACTAGTGTACAAAAATTTTATTCTTGTACTTTTGTAATATTGTACTATTATTATATTTATTAGTCTGGAGAATTTAAATGCACTGCCAACCAACAAGACCTTTGCTAAATAAGAAAACTACTTGTACGCTTACAAACAGTACCAAAAATGCCTCTTAAAAACTCATCCTGCTGAAGTTATACTCAAAACTGATGACATAAATTATTTTTATGAAAGTATTCTGAAACTTCAAAGAAAAGGTGGATTTTTGTTTAATTTTTGATTGGTTTTGATATTTTTTTAAAATGTACTGCATATTAAACACAGTCATCAGAAGTCATTAAAGCATTTTTACATACCTGGAACATTTTGAATGATATTTGCCACTAAGGCACTAAAATGGCATCGGATATCTTTCAATGTATCAGAATCCTTTTCATTTTCTGCTTCTAGGAGTTGCCTCGTTAGATCGACATACTCAAGTAAAGTGTTGTTGAGGGAATGTGTTTCATTATCAAGGCCACCACTTGCACTTAAAAATAAAATTTTTTAAAAAATTAAATAGTATGATAAATACATACAACAATTTTTGAAAACAATCCTTATTTTTTCTCTTTAAAAAACCCTACAACCTCATCACTGTAAATATTTAATTCAAAGTTATTTCTTCATCCAACTTCTATTGCAGTATCAAATAAAAAGCTCCAGTGAAAGCAAACTAATAATCAAGCCTCACTCTATCAGAAGTCACTCGTCCTTCCANCTTCCACAGAATCAGTTCTTATACTGGGGACAAATGTTAAAAATAATAAAAAAACCCAAATAATCAACCCCTCCTTGCCCCCGCCCCAAACCCTTGCAATTTGTAAACCAGGAAAAATAATTGCTACTACTTGACTATAGACATCTATACATACTGATTTTGGGGAGTCAGTCAAGATGTTCAATACTTCATGACATGCTATTGACTTTTAGCAGATGAAAGCAGTTTATTGATTCTATATATTCATTTCCCATCTTCATTGCTTTAGCATCTGACTAGATGTCTGCACTAAACTAAATAAGGAGATTGAAGACTGAATGTGATTTAAACCTGCTCTCCTTTGAAAAACAATTTTTAGAAGGGTGTTTCCTTTCCTCTCAGCTCCCTCCACCATCTTTCCAGATTTGTACTGAAGTCAACTAAAACAGCATTCCTTGCACACCAAAGGCAAGATGAGGAGGTTTATGGTAGCCCTTAATTGTTTGCCAGCTGCCACCACAGAGTCAGACTGGCCTCAGAGAGAAAAGCTGACAAAGTTCCAGGGTGCAGACTGCGGTTAGGAGATATTTTACATATGCTAATTAAACACCAGTGAGCACCTTAAAAGATAAGAAAGGGAGAGTACAATTTTAACGGCTGCGCTCTGAAAAATCAGCATGCCAAAGGGAAGAATGGCATTTTAGCAATGCTTCTGAGGCAATGTTCTGAAATATACTGTCGTAGCTTGCTTAAAGATCGAGGATTTCACACTGATTATATTGCTAAGTTTGACAAATAAATGTTTAAGTATCATTGTCTAAGAGAACAGGAGGAGCTAGCCTAACCATCTCCTGGCCTACCTGCTCTTATACAATTCCACCCACACAGAAAAAAATTTCTAAGAGACTTGTAAAACATATGCCAGAGTTTTAAGTCTTCTTTCAAAGTGTCCCTACACAAGAAGCGTAAACTGAGAAAAAAACCCAACAGACAACGCAGTTAACATTCTGCCTCCCTCAGAAAGAAAACGGTCCAATATTAATGAGCAGTATTCTCTGCACAGGACACGCTGACTAGCATCAGAATTCCAGGTGAGGAAGAATTCCAGACTGATTATAGAATAGTTGTAACTTGCGTTTTTTGACTTGCATAATTGGTGCAACGTTTGAGCACACACAAACAAGAAGGAACATGACACACTGCCTGTTCAAAGCGATGTCCCGGGGAACAGCAGCATTTTAAATAAAACACAGACTGCAGTGACAAAGGGTACGGGGGAGAGAGGGATTAGAAAGCCAGCAAAATTCCAAGTTTTATAAAACCATGCCTATTTATTTAGTGGTATACTAAAACTCACTGAAGAATTTTGCTTGCTTGTTATACTAAGTCATAAGAACACTAGTGACTTAATTCAGATGCATAAACATCATCTCATCAGTGTTGCCCCTACCTGTGACTAATGACACCAGCATCTGCCAACAGTTCAAATATTCGTACTAGTTGTACTCGTAAAATATCTCGACGCCTGCGCCGTTTCATGTTCTGTTCAACAGAGGAAACAAAAAAATTAAATGAAGCAGAGGAAAAACTAAGTATAAAACCAGCTTGGCATATAAAAGCATTATTGTATCTGGACTACAACTGGCATCACTTATCTAGGGTGCCAACCTTTTAAGATGAGTTAACAAAATTATGAGCAATATTAATAAACCAGACAATGAACAAACTTTTTCCCTGTTGCAACTCTAAGATATGCTAGGTTTCCTATTACACGTATTGTCAAAATAGTGTTTTCTACCAGTCTCATGTTGCAAAGGGCGTGTTCAGAGAAGGGCTACGAAGCTGGTGAGGGGTCTGG
>RSEF01000004.1:72024796-72080701 GCA_003993805.1 Himantopus leucocephalus | reverse complement strand
TTACCACACTAATTGCACTCAGGCTTCTTTGTGCTAATTTGGCCGTGCAAAACACTTCAAAAAAACCCATGGATTTGGTCTCGGACATGAGAAGGTCAATACTGTCTAGCAGCCCTCTCTAACGAATCAAAGCAATTCTGTTAAAAGAGACTATCATTAGATTCTCGCTCACAATTAAAATNAGAGACTATCATTAGATTCTCGCTAACAATTAAAATAAATACAGAAATAAAGTTACACAAATGCACTCCTTGAGAATAATTGAGAAAATATACACACCTATTGGAATGCCAACTTACAAAAGAATACAACATACCTATAACTTTCGCTTCCTCATCTGTCAGCGTTTTGTTAAGAAAAATTTTCTTCACACGCAGAGTATTTCCTGAGGGAAGAACAACTCCTGTTGTTGGCATTGGCGGTTCACCATCTTTCTGCTGCAAGCTATCTGCTATGACAAGGAAGACTCTGAGGCCGATATTCATCCTCTTCAATACCAAAAAAGGGAAGAAAAAAGAAAGAGAAAACAGAAGAAATTATAATATTAAAGTAACAGAGATGAGGCAAAACACAAATTTCATATTTCCTCTCTTTTAAACAGACAGCAGTACGGTTCCAGTAGGTCAGGCATTATTTAAATGTTACATATTAGGGTAATGAAAGTAACAAGAATAAAGTTTAAGCCTTCTGTGCCTCCCCACGACTCTGATTCGAGTTAACTGACTTGATGCAGGCTAATTAATATACCAAATATTTTATAGTACAGAGCACTAAAGGACTTCATACAAATCTTGAGAATGACACAGTGAAGACAGATGTTGCTGAAACGTCTCATCTGTTAGATTAGATTGGGTCTTGAACCGTAACAGCTAGGTATGACTTCCCTCAAAAAAGGCTTTACTGTTATACGGCAACAAAAATTCCCATATAATTACTAAAATTATTGTTGAAATAAGTCTGAATTGTAGTACTGCTGCTAGCTTACTCACCGGAAATGAAATGGCAATTGGACACAACTACTATCACTTCTTTAGTTTTAGCAGAACACCACTTCAGATATTCATTAAACTGCTCTCGTCCCAGCTCAAAAATAGTTAACCACTTTCCCCCAGAAAATCCCCCAATCGCCTGTTCTCACTGCATGCAAGTAATGAGATTTTTTTACCTCTGGATTAATAGTGAAGGTTTTAGGTGATTTTCCAACACTAAGAAGATCAAATATTATTTCTTTCATTGCAAAATCCAAACGTTCCTATAAAGAAAAACAGATTGATATGATCATCTCTTTTCTGTTAATACGCATAGTTTAATGTCTTGGCTTTGCACAGGTGCTGGGTATCATGTCTTGAAAGTTTAAAAAAATAAAACAGTTTTAAAACCATTCATTTCTTCCTATTTATTCTTATGACTTCATGTTCTTTTCTAAATATAGTATAATTCAACACAGCTCATCCCCTGATATGGTTGAACCATTTCTCCTGAAAAAATTCCCAGACAATTCTGCTCATTTCTACAAATAAGATGAACTGTTTTAGACAACTAAAAATCAGAGATAAAAAGAGGAGCCCTAGGAAACAAATAAAAACAGTGAAGGGTTGTGTGTCCTGCCTCATCCTCATATGAGCAGAAGCAAACTATCTTGGAAGCTGAAACACAGACAAGCTATCTGTAAGGCAGGAAAACATGTCTCTAATCTATAAGGTTATAGATGAATGAGAGTTTATCTTGTGAGATCATATCCTGCATTTTGATATTAGGACAACAGAAACACCTAAAATAATATGAATCACAATGCAATACTAACTACACACTACTGCATGTATTACATATTTTTTCTGTCTATAGAGGCTATCCTCCAGGCTAAATATGTTCAAAAGCTTTGTCCCTTATCAAAATATAATGGAAGATACTAATTATATTAGTGTATTTTTTAACATATATACACACACATACACACCCACAACAGTTCAATACAAATGTAAATATTAATCATCATAATGTTCATACACAATAGTTATTGAAGTTTAAGTAAAATGATTTTGCTACTAGTAGAAACAGAATGAGGCATTTCATCCCTTATACATATTTGGGGAAATTCTATTCAAGAATTAAGACCATTAATTCAGTGCAAATATTTCAAAAACTAACCTTGAATTTACATTTCTTCCAAATAATGTTCATCACATTTTTCCAGCTCTACCTAGACATATTCTTACCTGAGCAATGAACTGAATTATCTTCACAAATATATTCAGAGGTGTGTCTCGTGGGACCACGCTACGTGATCCTTTTGGAAAAAGTGCTGATACGATGCTCATGAGACGGCTACAAGAATTTAGAAACAAAAAGAAATAAAAAAAACCTTTTAAAAGTAACTTTTTATAATAGCATACATGTTACAGTTCAAATCTGGAAGAGTGTGTGGGGTTAATACCAAGTAATAGAGAAGCATATATACAAGTAGGACCACCTACAGAAAGTCCAGCCCTCTGCTGTCACAGGCAACAGTATCATGAGCTCACTTATAAAGTGACCAAGATCCCGCTTTAAATTAGTTAGTAATAGTCAGAAGGGGCAAAATCTGAATGACTATTCCAAATTGTAATGATGCTAATTTACAAAGAAAACCTTTTCATTTCCAGCCCATACTTAGTGATGGCCACTTCATACCATATTTGTTCTGGCATCAGACGTGCCTTTTAACTTCAATATATTTCCTGCTTATCTCTCCGCCCCCTTCTATCCCTGCAAAGACAACTGTAGACTCTATTCTTTCTCCTCATCAAAGTAATAAAGTTTTTTTGGTTTTCTCTATTAAGATGAAGTCTTTGTTCCCCTGTTTACCTGACTAGACCACCACTGAGCTGGCTTCAAGATCTCTTCTTGTGTCACTAGGGGGAAAAAAACCCACCAATCAATAGTTTAAAATCCTTTGCGTAATGAACTTACCTTTGAGTTACAGTGTTGCTTTCACATTTTATTCTAATAACATAAACCCACAATAACCTATACAAAGATTCCAGTGCAACTCGGGACATTTTGGGATCTTTATTCTGTAAAATAAATGAAAAATACAGTTACTGTTGCCTGAGAGACACTCAGAAAAATCTATTATTGCTCTTTTAACTTTTGAGAATATTTTAAAATTTCTTTAACAATGAAAAATGTTTAATACTTTCTACAAGTTTCAATAAGTTTTTATAAAAACAACCCTATATTGCGTATTTCCAATACTACCTCAATACTTAACTAGTCACTCCAGATTATTTTACATGTCTTTGACTCTGAGAGCAGAGTAACTAAAAAGCAGATAGCCCTCCTGAGATGAGACAGCAAGGGTGTATTGCTTCCAGGAACTTTTCTCAGAAAGCCATTGGTAACGAATATCTACTTTATGGCAAACTAACTTACAGTTTGTCTAAAATGTCGGAGTAGCTGCTTTGGATCAGGCACAAAGTCTAAGTCCATTATTCAGTTTATGACAGCAGACAGTAGCAGGTGCAGAAGAAAAGAATGCAAAACAGGGCAGGCACACAAGGATGCTTCTCTGGGTGAGCACTCCAGGCTTCCCCCAACTTAGCCATTTTCTGTGGGCTGTATTAGTGTTCACTCACTGCCAACGGATTTTTATTGTAACAATTAAGCTAGCTTTTTCTTGAATTAATATAAAAACTTGTGGCATAATTCAGTTTAAATTACGCACTGTATGAAAAATAATTACTTTTTTGTCTTAAATCTGCTAGTAGGATTTTAGCTTTGCTCCTCCTAGCTCTTAAACTGTGTAAAACAGTAACTAACATTCTTCGTACCAACTCCAGCAATCCCTTTTCCAACTAGGGATTCTTGGTGTATTTATAATGTTGAAGTGTCCAGCAAGATTCTTGGAATTGACCATAAGCATGAGGTTATGAACAGAAAAAATGATTCCCAGTTGTTATCTTTTTAGGCATTCTCTCAATTTAAAAAACAAACAAACCCAAAAAACCGACAAAAACCACCAACCAAGAAAATCCAAACAAAAGCAACAAAAAAACAACAAAAGAACCCCAAAACACACCTTCCCCTCTCCGGTGAAGTCTCTCTGTTTCGAGACATATCTATAGGATGGCTTCAACCTAACTAATTTCACATGTTGTGGCCTCTACCACAAGCCAATGAGTCAGAACAGCAGAGTACTTTGTCCTCCCAGGACAAGCGGAGTGCAATTTCACAAAGAGTGTTAAGTGGATATTGGACCATACTCTTCAAAAAGAGACGGTCGCATCCTTGGTTCCCTCCCCTGCAATCTCACTGCTCCCTTTGCACGGACTCCAGCAATAAGAAAGTCCAACTCACACCAGTAAGTTGATCCAAATAATTTCATGGCCTTGTCTGTGCTATAGAGTGTATAAAGGAGACAGTA
Source organism: Himantopus leucocephalus (assembly GCA_003993805.1). Taxonomy (NCBI): domain Eukaryota; kingdom Metazoa; phylum Chordata; class Aves; order Charadriiformes; family Recurvirostridae; genus Himantopus; species Himantopus leucocephalus. The sequence continues at coordinate 72,076,299 of RSEF01000004.1, read as the reverse complement.
ATTGGGGTGGCTTTAACACCAGTGGGTTGGGACTATTGGTTTTGGCAGCAGCTTACTTTAAGAAAGGCTAAAAGCCTATCACAAAATCACAGAGGCAAAAGTGGTACTTCAAAGACAAATAACATACGTGACTGTTTATCAGAATATTAGAAGGAGTAACTTAACCCAGTCTACGTCAGTTCTACCCTCCCTGTGCACTTGTCAATGTCATCCTGCCATCGCCTCTGAATTAGCACACCTGCAACTAATACCGGTGGGTAAATTTCAGAAGGTGATCTGGACATAATCTAACCAGTAAAAAGTTACACCTGTCCCTGGTTAGTATCCAGACAGATAATTGTCCCGCTGGCCAGTTAATTTGCCAGTAGTGCGATTTCGAGGAAGAAGCAAACGCTCATAATTGTACGAGAGGGCAGACTGTGATAGCTTTGATTTTAATCAACTTAAACAGTAAAAAACCATGATATTATTACTCATCACATTTAATCTACAGGCAGGCTAACAGTTCTTGATGTTCAAAGTCAGCTGGTGAATTCACTGGTACACGCATTATCAAAGCCTATCTGAAACTGTGCCTAGAACTTTTCTTATTTCCAAAATTCCAAAGGGGAGCTTAATTTACAGGTCCAGAAGAAAACAAAAAAATTACTGTTGACTTTCTATCATCTAATAAAAAAAAATGGTATAGGTAGCAGATTTTTACAATGTGGTTAATGACATTCCATCTGTTAGGAGGTTTATCATCCAATATAGCTACTTCTGATAAGTTATGACAAAGTTTGCTTCTTAGTTTTTAAAAAAATGTATAAGGAGGCAGTAACCTTTTACAAAGGGTTACAAAATAAATACAACAGTACTTCTAATTTCTTAAGCATTGAAAATTTTAATTATCTCTTCCTATAACTAGGAACTAAACAAATATGCTAGAAGAAAATGGCTTTTTCTGTCTAATTTATGGCACACTTGTATACTTGGTGTTAATATGTCAGTATTTCCTTTTCTCTTTGAGATTACTGCAACTACAATACAGTATATATGACTATGTAATTCACCAACCTGGCTGAATTTCAGTCTTTTTAGCTGATGCCTGACAGATATTAAAGCACTCTAATTTGGGGTTGTTTTTTTTTTTTTAAACACAGTTTTGTTTAATATCCTAAAACTTTTATTATAAATTATATCAGCAGACTATGGAATAAGCCGTCAAGAACTGTATTCTGTTACAAAACCAAAGAAGAGCAAATCTACAGTGTTCTTACATGACACATTAAAATGAGTCAATGAAACATATCTCAATGAAGGCAAGAAACAAAATAGCATTTTTTCCATGTTAGTCAAATGTAGTCACTTACTGAAGAAAGTACTTTTTAATACTGATGTTAAACTTTTCTTCTGTTCTGAACTAAAACAATTTCTACTTTTTAAAACCTGCAAAACCAACAGTGTAAAAGTCTTTCAAGTTAGTGCACTGCAAGTTGTTATAGTAAATCAGTTTCACATTTTTTTATTGTGAAAATGTTTTCAAGTTTGCTCGCATGCAAGACACTCTTTGAAATGAATTAACAGAAAAAAAATCATACATCTGAACAGGTAGTTTACTTCCAGTGGGAACATGCACTGCTGTTCAGGGAAACTTGCTGTGATACTGATACTCAATTTCACAAAGCCACATTTTGACCCCCAAGGAAAAACTGATATTAGATAATTTTCTGATCTTTACTCCCTGGCAAGAAAAAAAGATCTTTGAAACATTAGCTATTCTTAGTCCTGTTGCTTCTTAACAGTACTAACAGCACTTCTACAAAGAAAGGAAAGCACAAAATACAACAATTAACATACAAAACAGAACAAAGTATTTACATGAGACAAAGCAACGTTTTACTGAGTTATAACAACATATTAACTCACCTGCAGTGTTTCTATTTGTTTTCTGATACTGTTGTTAGATGGCATCTAAATAAAGCAATGTGAGACAGCAAAACATAACAAACATGAGAATGGAAGGCACATGCATGTTAGATGAAAAAAAGCACAAAACCAACAGATAGCTGACTAGTAAGGACTCTATTCAGTAGAAATACAGGTTTTGCTATAGTGGCAGAAAACGTCCCTCCAACTTTCAAGGTTTTGTGGTAACAGACACTAAGGTTAAACTATGGAAAAAAAAAATTATTCTTTTCCATCCAACAGTGGTGCAGAATGATAGACCCTTTTCTCTCCCGTTTCAGCAGCTTTCTTTCCTTCCTCTCCCTGGAAGAGAAGGTAAGGATACCACAGCAACTCAGCTTCATCCAAGAATCTATCAGCTCTCTGACCAGCTGCTAGAATTAGTCTAACTAAAAATGGTTTACAATACTGACCCAGTGTTATTATCCGCTGAACAAATTCAAAATTGTGCCTATGCTACAGAGCGTAAAGAAATGTGCTGCTGGGCTTAATGCTGGAACAGCATCCCAGCCGCTTTGTGGGAGAAGGCCAGCTATACGTATACCAAGAAACGCCCTTTGGTACACTCCTGGTCTAACCTGACCTCTTACGACTCGCTTATCCGCTATTTCCATCGGTCCAGCCCCCTAGGCTTCCCCCTTCCGGCAAGGCTAGGATGATTTTCCCACACAGTAAGCCTGCTTTGAAGATAACTAAAGGTAGTGTGCACTGACAGCCAGCACAAAGAGTTTACACGGGCAATAAATATTGCTAGTACTGGATTAGGACTCAGAGGACTCTCAGGAGCGTGATCAAGCACCACGTAGCACCGAAATACTGCGGGGTAAGGCAGGGTAAGAGTATACTACACATCGGGTACTACAGAGCAACTGCGACGACGTGAGCTTTCACATCACGGCAAATGGGAAATTGCTTATTTCTGTCACCAAAGTGTGCCCACACGGTGTTCGCTGCTACGTAAGCGTTTGCGCTGGGCGGTCACCAGGGAATGAAGTGAGCACCATGAATTCATGACCTACATCACCTCTCTTGGCGACTTGTAACGGGCCTGTACGCTTCATAGAATATCCCTGCGACAGAGTCTAAGTGCTGTCGTTATTTCAATCATTAATTTGTTAATTTTTACTAATAAGTAGGGGCAGATGAACCTTTTCAGTACCCTAAAGTATCTCCCAGTAACTCTCAAAATTACTTTATTAAATAACAAAGACACTAGAGAGAACGGATTTGGAATCCTTATTGCATTTAACATATTTAGGTAACTATATAAAATAACTTCAGTCATTAGGAAATCAGGAAGTAAAATGGGGAAGGGAAAATCTAAAAGACTAAACTGTTGTGAAATTCAGATTTATAAATTAATGAGATTACTTATTACAGAGTGCATGCATTTAATTAGCTTCAGAAACAAAGGAACACATTAATTCATAAGACACATGAGGACAGTGGGGGTGTATTTTTCAAGATTAATCTCAACAAAGTTTCCAAACAAAGTAGGCACCCAAAAATCCAATAATATTTGGTGGGCCAAATTAAACCAAGCCATAAAATATCCTAAATAACTCATTGATGGCACAGTATCATAACATTGCTAATTCTGAATTGCAGAAATTCATATGTAGAATTTCTGCTGAATAGAGCCTTACAGTAAATGTGTTAAGCTGTTAGTGGTTAACAAAACTAAGTAAAATATAAAATGCATGCTCAGCAATTACCAGTTAAACTCACTGGCATTTATATTTTTTAATACATCCATTATCAGCAATGGACATTATGCCAGAAAAATGCAAATCCTAGGTTGTAAGAATTTTTTTTAAAGCTTTAAAAACAAAAGCAAAAGCAGCCTCCATAAGCAAAATAAACAACAAAAATAAAGGCAAATATTGCAAAAGAACTGCAATGTTAGATGAAAAATATATAAAAACCCAACAAGCAACAGAAAAGTGTGAAAGACGTCATGAAAAGAAAATGACCCTTAAAAAACAATCCAAGCAGCTAAACCTGTTTCCTTTTGACTTCATGCTGGTTTACGTATTTTACTAATAAGCTTCAAAACTGTCACTCATACCTAACCAGAATGAATATTGTGAAGGTGGATCAAAGAATTTATTAAAATTATCAAAATCAATACATTAGGCAAAATCATGAACTATGTTAATTAAAATTAAGGAAAGAACATGTACAACAATTAATGCTACAAGAAAGTCACTAAAATAAATCCCTAATTTCAAGTATCTTGATCTCTTTATCAACCAACTCATGTTTACAATGCCATCAACTGAAGCTAGGAGTTAAAGGGACACTGTAATTTTTACGTAGAAAATACATATCACAGGCTGTAGATATAATCTCTTTTCTAGACTCTGAATTTATTTTCTATTGCTTCAATAAGTGAACAAAAGAGAGAAATTTTTCACTTACTATAGATTCTACTTAGAGAAGCAGACAAGTCACTTATCTTCTCACGTACAATTTGCACACGAAGAAATACAGTTTGTACTTCCTCTGGCATAAATAGCATTTACTAGCAGATACTTCTGCAGATTTTACTCAATAGAACTGATAGTCTCCCACAGGGGCCACATCTGTTTCCAGCATTACATAGCATCACAAAAACTTAATACTAAGTTTAATACTAACGGAGACTTAAGACATTTAATAAAAAAAAAATCACAGTGTCCTTTTAAACAGCCAAATACGCATTGTTTATTTGGCACGAGAATGCCGAGAACATATTGGAATAAATGCTATCGATTTGCAACAGTTCCTGAATTGAAAAGGATTCTTACCTTCAGATGTGACAAACAGTTCTGCAGGAAAACGTGCCAGTTATTTAAAAAAAACTGTTTCTGACTGACACACAACAGGCAGGTGATCAATGGATACAAAGCCTACGAGTAGGGGGGAAAAAGAATTGATCAAATTGCTCTTTGCAGACCTCCCAACTCTTCTTGTACATTGAGAATGAGACACGCAGTCGGTTCTTGTCTCACTCTCACAGTTTTCAGCATTGCACGGCAGCCTTTCCCCTGCGCTAGCCAGCCATGGTGTCCTGGGTACGTATAACCTACGGGCTGTAGGAGCCCGTGGCGTAGGACCGGGGCAGTGGGACCATGGTGAAGCTCATCCCCTGAGCAAGGCCTGATCTCAAACAAAGACTGAGAGCAGATCTCACCCTGGGTACAGTATTGGCTCTTTCCCTGCAACCACATGATTCAGTTCATGGGGTCCTACATGCTGGGAGGGGGAACTGCCTCTAAGAAAAATATTCAGGAAAAACATCATCAACTCAGTAAACAAGGCAGACTTTAGGTTGTCAGAAACGTTACTTCTACTCAAGGTCTGCTTTTAGTAAGGAACGAAGCACAGTCTAATAAAGTCCGTGAATATTCAGCCTAGCATGACTTTGCTTTGCTTTAGTAACACAGATTTGTTTAAACACCACATACTTTTCCAGAATACATAATGGCAATTAATACCAAATCTGACTGCAGATTATCTTGTTATGGAGCAAAATTAGAGAATGAGAATGAACAGGTAAACTGTAATCTTGATGTAACAATGTTTCTGACTTCATAAATAAAACTACATTGTGAATACAAACATCATCTACTTTATGTTATTCATACATTAGGAGTTAACCATGTACAATGACATATGCTTTATATGCTCAGAATACCAGAAAGTAAAGCTCGCCCCTAACAGGAACATGAAAATAAATCATTCTAAATTCACTTGCATTTACTGAATATGCCAATTGTAATGCAAAGTTTAGCTCTACATTTCCAGCAAAGTGAAGTGAATCAACTTGAAACATGGCTGCCACGGTCATCAAGAATTACCAAATACTGCATTAATGAGAGATTTAAATCCTTGCTAAGATGCAGTTTTCGGGGAAAACCTAAGATGTAGTCTTAGTGGGGAAAACCCCCCACAGATATTTATATCCGAAAGAGACAAAAAAAAAAACCCTATTAGCAAAAGAAAAACAAAATGTGTGAGGAGAGGAGAAAACAGGCAGAGCAAGACTATTAACAGGCTGCTGTTTTGCTGGAAAAGTATTGTCTGACACTTCCATCTTTTAATTAAACATAATTAAACAAACAGACTCCCTGAATGCACGTTCTTTTTAGAAGAGACATTAGGTTAAATACCTCTGTGCTAAAACCCACTAAAATAATGAAAAATAAGCATCCATTTCAAGACAATCTTACAAGTGTGATAACAGAGCACGTATCTTGCACAAAGAAACAAATCAAAATTAGAGCAAATGCACAAACACAGCATGAATTTAATTATACTTGAACTGAGAAGTTAAGATTTAAATGAATACAGCTGTTAGCTTTTCCTCGTATAATGTATTAGCTTAAAAATCTAAGATGAGCAAAATGGAGAAGTTGAAATATTTCTTTAAAATACCAGTGAATGCTTCTTTCTTGAACTCAATTCAAAGGTAGTCTGATAAAGCATCTCCACAAAATTTTTCAAACACGGCACATTCACTTCATTTTTAACAGCCTATTAAAAAAAAATACAGACATAAATGGGTTTAAAAGTTCATACAGAGGGCAACTTAAATATACATTAAGATGTCCGTGAATTCAAGGACATCCAAAAGTTAAATCTCAAATTAGGTAAGTATTTGAGTGTATTTATCTGAAATATAAACAGAAACATAAGAAATCATGCCATACACTACTTCCATACAGTTAAAAAACCCAAACCAACAAAAAAACTCAAAACCCATTAAAAACCCCACTATTGTGGGGTGTCACCTGTATTCTATACTTAAAGAAGAAAAAGTATTTACCACCAACTAACAAATAAAAACTATGCTGAAACTCTTATAAGCATTTCATATATTTAAATAAAAAAACCCATAGCTTTTTCACTCTTTCCCTCTTCAATGCTTCCCTTTTCTTTTATGTCCTCCAGTGCTGAAAACTGAAAACTTAGGAAATGATACACAGCATTACCAGCTAACCAACCTTGTAAATTGTCTTTGTTCAGCTTTCAGAATTAATGAAACAGATACATGGAGCCCTACACCTTTTTTACCCACTCCGTCCTTGCACACAGAATAGCCTTCCTTCCACAAACCAGGCAGCTACCTTCTTTATCAAAACCTCTGCAAGTCTCTTAGGCTCTTAGGCTCTGGGTACCTGTGATGATCCATTTAAACATTATTCTGTCTACTGTTTTATACTGCGTTTCTGCTTTATTTATCAAATTGGGGGGTGGGGGATTGGGAGAGAGGGGTTAGCTTTTCTGGAAGACATCCTCTATACTCCTAATTTCCCTATAATATAAAGTAACATTTTGATAGTTTTTATTACTCAAAGTTATTAAAAGTTACGTCATGTCCACCTTGCTAAGAACAAACACTGTGAAAATGTTCATGACGGGGAAGCATTAAAAATAGCGTACAATAATCTCTGTAATGTGTACAAATCTAAAAAGAAAGAACTGAGAAAGTAGTTATGTTTTAAATCACTTCCTACATACCCCCAAATTATTTGTCTTCTGCTATTCTTAAGCTGTAAATTGATCAGTACCCCACTAGCTCCACAAAACAAAATAGTCAGTTGTTGCCAGCACCAAACTGTTGCTTCGGGCTATAACCTTGGGCTTACAGATCAGCCTTAACTTCCCCGCTCTAAAATACGCTGTCATCCGTCATACCTGTAGGGTCCAAATCAGATCATATTTTTAAAAATGCCTGAATGACTGAGCAAGAGAATGACAGTAAAGAAGTCACAATGCCAAAACCCAATAGCTTCCTCACTTAAGCAATTTTCTGTATCCAAGATACGGAAAAATCTAGATTCAGTTCCTTCATCTGCTTCAAAAAGACTCAAACTTGCATCTTGCATCTTCTACGAGGATGACTAACCCTGTCGACTGCATCTCAATCTGGGATGGGGCTCTCCGCTTCTATTTCAGAAGCGCCATTTGTATGAAATGATTAGAGACTCAATGAGTCAGAAGGAAAGATCAAGCCTCCCTCACCAAGCGTTTAAAGCGCTGATTCAGGCTATGCTTGTAGGAAGCGATCCACAAAACACTACACGTGCTCTGCACAGCCGGTGTGCGTGCCTCCGCGGTTACCGCAGGATAGTCCCCATTCCCAAAGCTGCTTCTGCCTCACCACTGTACGTACAGTTTTCACTACATTTAAATTATGATTTTGCAAACTAATATTCATGTTTACCTAAATGCTAAGTACTTTCACTATACACCCCCACTTCAACTGCCAAGCAACTAGGGAGTTCAAAACGACAAATGGGTTTGCTTTTTAACAGGACGAGAAATTCTTCTCTAGAAGAGTATAAGTATGCCCAGGTAAGATCAAGACTTCAGTCAATAAGCAGCTTCTACTAACACCACCTCTTTATGGTCACGCCTTAAGATGAAAGACTGTTTCCTTTCTAATTTAAAAAAACAAAAAAACAAAAAAACAAAACAAAACAAAAAAACCCCACCAAGGTTGAGTGAAGGGAGAAAAGCACTTTCCCACGGCTCAGGGCAAGGCAGGTCATTTGAAAGAGGACACAGAGTTCAGAGAGATTTATCTTTCTTTTCCTATGAGCTTCCTTAGACAGGATCCCCACCCAGCGTGCTAGTCTTCATAGATCCCATTCTACAAAACGGGATCTACATGTCCTGCTTCTCCATATAGAGCAAGATACACCCCTATGATTGGTTGTTATACGGAGCCATGACCTGCCATTTTTTGTGACAGCACACTGAACAAACTGTGGTCTAATACAACTATCATTTTAGCCAACAATCACAGCAGCTATCCATCTTACTGCAATGAAACTTTCTGAGCTCGTGGTAAATGGTCAACTTGAGATATATTGAACTGCCGTAACTTCTCATTGACCTGTTGACCAAGCTTTACACAACCGAGCGAAGCGGCCTGGGATGGAGGGGGAGAACCTGTCCTGACCAAAAGCATTCTCACAAACAGTGTGACAGGCACTGTACATCCAACGCTGTGATGATACTGAGGTTTTTTTCTTGTTCACGGCTGCTGAGTAAAATTTCTGGCTTTAGATTTCAAACACGTAGAGGAGACGACTGACTGCTCTTCCACCTGAGGGATTACATCTAGTGGACACTCAACTCTACAAACAATTTTTATTTAATTAGCCAAAACCTACATTCTTCCTTCTTGCATAGCAGTTCACACTCTCCATATCGGACTGTAAAAATGTCACATATGTCAGTTAATTCTAGAAAGAACTTCATAGGTTTCAGCTAATAAAGAAAAGTCAATGGGATCCTTGAGTGAATAAGCATTAAACCAAGGAAATTTCAAGTTTTTAGACCAAGTATAAGATTACACAGTGCTCTGGTGATAAAAGGGTCTAGAAAACAGACAATTTTAAGAAGTTCTGAAAAAAGACTGGAAACTAGTCAATACACAAATCACACTGACACACTTCCCTTTAAAAGATTATGTAGGTGCTTGTAATTAATGGTCTTTTTGAATCTGTAAAAATGTAATATTGAGAGGATTAAAGGAAACAATTTTAACAATGAGAGCCTAATTGAAAGTGAGGGGAATAGCAGGGGGGTGGGGGGTGGAAATACTTACAGCAGCCACAGGGATGAGAATTTCCACAAACAAACCAGCAAGTGCATGTTTTATATCTTTATCTTTTACTTCCAGGAAGTATTGAGCACATTCCTTCATAAGGAAGCATTAGAAAAATATTTAGAAAAAAGAAGACAAATGTCACTATGCCGTAAAACCCACTAGCAGTATCACATTAATTGACAGTTTGAATTTAAAACATGCAACTGTGTTTAAGTTAGTCTTATATTCCTTGACAACATCAACTTGACAAAACATTAGAAACTTTAAAACCTGTTTCACTGGTAATTAAAAAGAAATTGAAAGAACATTTGTAATACCAGTTAGCGATTTACTTTTTACTCAGAATACAAACGAACATAAATATGCACATTTTTCCTCAGATTATTCTGACGTTTTAAAAATAAATGCTTATCTCTTCAAATTATTAGAAAAATAGTATTTTAATTTTTATATACGCATTTTCATTTTCAAGATGACTTTGATGCAAAGGAACTTTTAGACAGACATAAATAATCCATACACGTTTGCACACTCCGCTATACCAAACTGACCACTCTGGACACAATCTAAAGCACCGATGTGTATGTTAGTTTTTTCAGGATTGAGATCAATGTCAATGGCTGTTAAATAACTCGAATAAAATTTATGACTAAGTTGCAATATAATGGGCAAGTTATTCATTAGGACAATTTTTAACCCACAATCAAGAGAATCAAACAGAAATTTTAAGACTCTCTTAAAATTAATTGAAGTGTTTTTTAAACAAGTGTTTCTTAGCATCTCAGCTGTTAAAAAAAGATATATCAAGTAACTTTTTTTTCTTTAACTCCCTGCTTTCATAAAGAAAGAAAATTATTTGATTGCTACCTGTTTTCATTTAGTCTTGAAAAAACTCATGTATTACAGGTTTGCCACATTACCGAGACGATTGAAAATGGGTTCTCATTATGTACTCACAAACTGCCGAGAAACACATGATTCATATCTCTGAGAACTTACGAACTAAACAGAAAAGGATGAAGCACGGCACCAAGTAAAGTGAGCGACTGATCACAGTAAGCATCATTCTGGCTTTATGACTTAAACAATTAAAATTACGCTCATTTCAGTTTTCTGTAATATTCATTTACCTGCATGAATTGAAATGATGCTTCAAAATCCTCCACAGGATACATCTTTACTCGAAAAAACTTCATTCCCATAATCAAACTGATGATACTTTGTACTACATGAGGACTCTGTTCTTTTTGTCGCAGTTCCTTTAATTCAGTGACAAACTTCTTCCTAACAGCTTGAAACCTGAACAAGGGACATAAATGGCAATTATTTGCATACTTAGTTACTTTTATATGATGTCTATAATTCTGAACTGATTTCTTTTGTCTGTTAATGATAACAGCACCTACAGTAAAGGAAACACAAGAAAGATGAACCCTGATACTTAAAAACCTAGGCATTTAAGAGTGCCTATGATGATCAGCACATTAGAATATACTCGTTAACTGAACAAGAGCTATTGACTGATACCAAACCTCCTCTCCCTGCACCTACAAGTTGACAGCAAAGCAATTCAGTATTGTACCGAACATTATTTCTTGATTTGTTCAAATTTATTGTGCTGGAACATGAGACAGACACACCAGACTACACTTGACACTTAAGGGATTAGTTACTGGGGTCATTAATAACGCTGCTATACTAAATAGTCTTTAAGCCTAGAGTCATTTTTCCCCAAACACAAGAAGAGTCAGAGATTGAACTTACTTTGATTGAGCAAGAACCCCTGTCACTTCTGCATATAAGTCTGCAATAATATGCACATTCCCAGTGTTGGTTCCTGAATACCTAAAGAGAAAAAAAAAAAAAAAAAAAAAAANAAAAAAAAAAAAAAAAAAAAAAAGGGTGTGGGGTGGGTGGGATGTTAAATACAACTTTGTTCTTCTAAACCCCAAGTGTGTTCTCAATGACAAACAACAAGTTTGTTCCATAGCAAGGTGGATTACTACCATAAAAGCAATGAAAGTCAAACATAAAATGCATAGGTGACATTTAAAGTGATGTAGTTCATCAAGCGGACATATTCTGCGTAGGAAGTTTACTATAGTTATCTGAACTTGGTGTTTTCTTACTCTGGCTGGCTATGCAAACCATTCTGTATATTCTAAGCAAAATAAACTCAGCATTATATTGAACACAGCTGTATTCTTTCAAGATATGTTTTCAGTTTAAAGATATCAATCAGTGTTTGTTTACAGTATTATCACCAACATGTTACATGTGAGGCAAGGGAGAACAATCACAACAATCAAGCACAGGCTGGTAATACACACAAAACATTTTAAAGTACACAAGTGAAACTTACCCTTCCTTATGTTTAAAGTGCTTAAAAGCCAAGTTTAGAACTTCATGTACTAAAGGATCTGGCACTGGATGAACAGGTATCTGAAATGCAGATATCATTCACCTTTATGTAACTATGCATCTATATATACACATACGTATGTATGAAGTAAATACCCTGAGATGCCCTGTAGAAATCTCGCCCACTAGTGTCAAAGGACATACTTTGTTGGCATACGACATCAAGTTAATTCTGCAATATATGAACATTTACGCAACCTGTACTGACATTCTCTCAAATTATTTTGCATACTGGCTTTTAGGGATTAAATTCATAACAAAATAAACAATAGTAATGTAAACAACCTTGAATTTGTCATCAAAATTTATCAGACTAAGTTAACTATGCATCTTTCCGCACTTTCTACCTTGTGTGGCGTTACAGATTTAACCTTACAATTCAATTTATCTCAATATAAAGGAAGACAAAACCAAAAAATAAGAATGCAGAAGAGATGATCATCTCCATTTTAGATTTTTTGCAGATGAAAGCTGCCAAAACACATAAAAATCTTCCCAGCAATAAGTAACAATTGGTGAGAAACCAAAACCGAGCACTGATTAGAAGGCTCTTTTTACCGAGTTTCTCTTTAACATAACCACTTTTCTCAGGTTTAAAAGAAAACATTTGCTTAAAAGTAAAATGTATTCTTTAAAAATCGCACTATATATAATTATGAAGCCGTAATATCTTTAAAATTTCAAAGCAATTTAGGTAGGGACTAGGATAACCCTACTAAACATTACTGCTTAAGAGCGATTAAGATTTTCACTAACGTATGTTAGAAGAAAAGATTACTGTCTTGTCTACAGAAAACGAAGCACTTACTGCTTGAGAATTTCATACTCTTATGCATCAAGAAAGCTATTTGTCCAAGAACTTCCAGTTACTGGAACCGGCTATTTACATGCATATTCATAGAATGAGTAATATGTAGTCATTTAAGCGAAAGATTTTTGTTCCTACACAGGTCATGTCTGTCACTCTCCCTCCAGTTGCTATGTGCATGTTACAGAAAGGGCTGGATCGTACCCTTTGCACCCTCTAAAACCGGTTTATAAGAATTAAATGATAGGGCTCCCAGGAAGACAGGCAGATAAAAGTAATGTGAATGTAAATATGTTTATTGATAAAAAGCCATCCTTTCTGTGCTTTGTTTGACTGTCTAACTGCAGATTCATATTACAGGCAGAACATACAAACCCTCCTTTAGATAACTTTTAATACTAAATTGACCAAAGGATCGTTTGAAGTGGTGTATCTGTGTTTAGTGGCCCATTGCAGGTCTTTAGCAGAGGAAAATATCCTTATCAGAAAAATACCTATCTTGTCTGCAGCACAAGCATGAGAGGCTCTCCACGCATTACAGGAGTCACTACAGACTCTCTTCAAGACCAAAACTTGTGCACCTCTCCTGACAGCCGAATCACTGGCAACATGTACTCTACTCAACAGAAAAACTCGTACCAGTTCAAAATACAGAAGCTACCCGTACAACCCTGCAATCCTAAACAACCTACTCCATTTCCCTTTTTCTTTCGCACTGACAGAAAATTTAGGCAGGGAGAGAGCACGAAATAAAGATTTTCTGTAAAACACTAATACATAACAATTTGATGGTTTTAATACTGTTTTCTGAATCTGTTTTCTGAATCTCTGTGCGTGCAGCACAAGAATATCACCTTGGATGACTGGTGGGTTTCTCAGAGAAGGACAGACAGCCCTCTTGTTTCACCTTTTTCATTTCTTCCCTATATCACAAACATGCCATACACACAAACATAAATCTTCAGCAAATTACTTGCAAACTAAACCACAGTCCTCGCTTTACTTAGTACAGAAAGTCATCTGATTTTCATGTATCTCTACATAAAAGACAAACTACTTAAGTATCTGACATGTGGAATTTGCTCAAGTCTGCTTTATGTTTCAAACCCTTTCTTACAGTAATGCTTTTCTCCTCTCAAAAAACACACGAAAAAAATGCTGCTACTTGAAGCCACAGTCTATCCTCTTGTCCATACACCAGTGCAAATTTTATCTTAACAGAAATTGTGTGACATCATCTAACACGACAATATAAGGCCAAACAAAATTACATACCCTTTCTAATTTTTTTAAAAAGTGACATTTTTATCTTGTCATTCAATGATTTCACACTGTATTTCAAAAATATTTAAGCAGACAAAGGGTACCGAACATAAATAAAATGTTATTTTTTACAGTTTTGATTTTTGCAGTACATTAGCAGCTTTGACTTAGTGGAGCTAAGACATGTGAACTGAAATAATGCATGTAAAGAAAAGACAGGAAAGGCCAAAAGCTTTATGCAACTGAGAGTACAATTACAGCCTTGCACATGCTCATCATATATATGCTCCAGTTTTTAATACAAAAATGTAAAGGAGATGATCAAAACTAACATTAAAACCAAAAGATTAAAAGAAGTTTGCCAAATCAAAAGAGCTTACCTGTTTTAGAACCTCTATTAAAACTAAACAAAAAATGAAATCTACAGCTAAGTCCCTCCTTTCAAGTAGATAATCTCTTTCACGTTGTTGGTCGTCCCTAAAGAAAGAGATCAAGAATACATGTATCATCCGCAAGATCACAAATATTACACAGAAGGGGTATAACGTGGCTTTCATGCAATCATTGTTGCACACGTTATCTAAAATAGATGGTTAGAAAGACTTTGGGGGTTTGGTGCAGCACTGACACCTTGCCCCCCTCCTGAAAGGACCTGCCAACAACCAAAACAATTAAAAAAGGGACAAACTAGCTTGGAATTACCAGCATCAAACGTCCTTCTGTATACCAACCCAAAAATCATTAAGTCACTTCATGTGTATCGTCTATGCAAGTTAAATACAGTACCTCAAAGAAGCCCATGCTCTTTCTACACAGATTTAGGCATTGACAGATCCAAATACAAAATACTTGTCAAAAAAGTACAAACCACATTTTCTTACAAGAAAGCACACAAAAATCAAACAGGCTTTTGCAAGGAAAACTCTTACCCCTTTGATTTTGTGCTAGATCGAGGTCTATATTCATAAGATTCATCTTCTGTTCCATTTTGACGCCTGTACCAGTCAAACAAGGTGCGTAATAAGGAGGGGAGACAGTGCTCTGCTACTGAGCTCATAGAGCTTATCAACTGAAAGAAGGTAAGAAAAACAGTTTAGCATGATAAAGCAATCTGAAAATCCTAGAATTATAATCATTCTTTCAAATTGTTTTTCAACGCTAAAAACCATGTATCATATAATTTTACAAAGTGGCAACTTTATGTATCATTTTCACCCAGGACAATTACTGTAAATATGACACACTAAGTCAAATATTATCATAAATTTAAGCAGAGTGTTCGGAAGCTTACAGGGGTCACAGAATCCTAAATTTATACAGATAACCCACATAAAACCATTGAGAAAACAGCAGAGATTTTGGAATGTCCCTGAGTGTTGCCATATGTATCTCTGAAGTATACGTACCTTTACATTACAAATGACAGATAAGAGCTGACCCTCCTAAACGGAGCAAGTATGTAACCTTCAAAAACATGCTTCTTCGATTATTACACAAACAAAAATAAGAGCCTTTTAGATATTCTACTCTACTTTTAATACATTTGACTGGTCTGGCTCTCAAGCTATATTTACTTGCAGCATAACTCCCCCTATGTACTGCTCTCTTTCAGAAAACCCATATGGGTTGTAAACTTATCAGTGAAAGAGTGGCAACAGAAACCATTATAGAAGGATAACTTTAACATGGTATGAAACTTAAATTCTCTAGGCTTCCATTAACTTAAACTTTTAACAAAACTCATCAGTGCCCAAGCTTGGGGAGGAGAAGAATGCCTGGACAAAGACAGCATAAAGCAGCTATAAACTCCCTGCCAGGAGGCAGCAGGGAGCAAGCCCATCCCCAAAACACTGGCTGGAAAAGGAGAGTTAACATGTTGCTCACTGATGCCATATATTAATTACCTCTTGCATCTTTCAGATAAGAGGTTTCAATAGACACCATCCTCATGCTATAGGTTATCTATTATTCACTATTCCAGCAAACCAAGATAACATCAATTTCTTTGTCCTCATTTGAAGCATCTTGGTTTTTCAGGTTTGGGGAAGGGATGGGCTCAGGTTAGCCATGTGGAAACCTCAGGAACATCTCTTTCAACCGTCTGAACACTTTACTCAGCTTGTTAACCAGTCAGCTAGTCAAGTCACAAGAATTAAGTAGTATTCTTGACTCTCTGAAAAATCCTTTAATTATATAAACAAGTGGAGAAACTTCCTCAAAATAAGTAAAATCATATTCTTATTCTGTAAGTTCATAAAATTTTAAATCCCAGTATACAATACAAACTACTTATATTCCAAATCCGAACAGGAGCTAGGTTTCATTAAGAAAGCTAGAAAAACTCTGTAAGCTTGCTATAATGCCTTGCATCTCAGAACAAAGGCTGAATTTTGAGAATATCTTCATTCTTACACTAATATACATTGAAATCTTTATGACTTGCTTTGGAAACCAAGCATGCCGTAAGCCTATTCCTTGTGCACTGATATCCATACAAAATAAATACCCAGTAAATACACACCAGTAAAGGGCTCAACTCAGAAACTACGGGCATTATAAAGCATTTTCCTCTTGAAATGAAAAATCAGTTTCACAGCATATTTATTTCCTACCAAGTTTTGCATCCTTAACATTCTAATTAAAAGGCATTGGAATTATCAGGAAGACAAAACCTTTGCTCATATTACATAGCTGCTAAGTAGAACATGAGCTATATGCTTATTCTTTTTAGTTAAAATTATAAGAAACACCTTTTTATTTGAGCATTAAATTATGCCTAGGTTGAAAGCAGCAATCCCAAGAGAGATCCTGTAATGCCCAAGAGGACAGGGCTGCATTAGTCATCATGACGTATACTTATATTCCTTGGAATGGAACAGCAAAGTGTGCTCCAGTCTTAAAGGCTGTAACACATTGCTAATTGCTGCACTTCACATACCCGAAGTACACTTGACAGGTAAAGAGAGAGAGAGATGCAGAATTATAGTAAGATGCTAGAGCCCAAATTCCAGCTAACGCCACAATCCTGATCCTGAACACATTGCTCGAGTTGTGCCTAATCATGAACGAGCCTGAACCCCAGAGACACATCTGCTTTCAGTCACTGAGATGGCCAAGATGCGCTTCTGCGTGATCATAAAGTTTTGGTGTCTTAGGACAAGAGTAGGAAATTGCCAAGTATGATTCCTACAACAAATCAAAGAAGAAAAATACAAGCTATTTCAGTTTCAAGCTGTACAAGCAAAAATATTTTAGGAAATGCAATATATGCTCTATAAAAAATTTCCTCTCCAGTAGCTTCTTGATGTGCTGGGAATGATAAAGGGAAAGCACACGTATTACAATTTTTAACGGTTTAGAAGTGTATCAACAGAAAAATTTCCTTCTCATTTTCCACACTTTCATCTTTTTTAGCTAATTTTACATTTTTGTTCCAATCAAAACCTCAACAACAAATAAAGGAATTGTACTATCTGAAAATTAAAAACTACTGATTTTGCACACCCGGATCTAATAGCAGCCCTCTTGGTCTGGTTATGCTTACAACATAAACAACTTACAATCCCATTAAACAGCTATTTTTCTTTTTCATTATAGGGACAGGCAAGACTACACGCCTTCCTCCTCCATCCCTCTTCTCATCACTTACAGAGCTGAGAGAATGAGCGTTAACTAGATACCTTCTTGCTCCCAGAGTCCCTCTTGTGTTTCAATCACATTCTTTTATTCACAAAGTACAACATTGACTACCTCAGACACTGTATCAATACAGCTCAAGTACTGTCTAGGCTCTAATTCCTAACTCTGTAAAGATCTTTGGGTGAACAAGGTTGGCCAGCAACAGCTCTGGCTTCTGTGCTGGACGCTGTGGCTGCGCACTCTGGATCCTCCTCTCTCCCGTACTTTGCCAATCTGGTTTTACTCTGCAGTCTTCTGCACTGCTGGAGAATTGATCTTAACAGGGGTTGCATACACCCAGCAATGAACAGAGACGCGATCTTAATTCCTTCTGCCAAACAATGATCAAAATTCCCCATCAAAATTCACAATCCCTGTCATCACAGGAGAGCCACTCTGCTCTGACTCTCTAAAGTAGTTATTCAGTACCCTTAAAGTTCAGATCTCAATGAGCCCAAAGTAGACTACAAGTAACAAAATAAGAACTCACACACGCATATATATATATATACACCCACAATCAAAATGAATTACAGTACTGCATTTTCAGGAATATGAGCTTATTTCTATATTACAAGATTTCAAATGTATATGCTTTATTTTTTACTTTTCTTCACTCAGCATATTTTTAGAATCTATACATAGTTTAATACACGACTCTTAGTGATGTATAAAAAACATCTTTAACTGAGGAAAAATGTGGTAGAAGTAGGGGTGGAGTTAGCAGAAAAATTAGTAGTACTACTGATTTACAGATTTTCTTACATCATCCCTATCATGCACATTATTTAGCTTTTGGTCAGCTTTAAAACAAAATACTGTAGCCACCAAAGAATTTACGCCCTAACCCCCCCTCACCCATTTTCCTTGCTTATGAGTAAACTTCCATTTAGGACATAATGGCCTTACAGCAGGTTGGATTAGAAAACATTAAAAGACTGTGAGGGTTTTGGTGGTGGTTTTGTTTTTCTTTGAAATGACAATTATACGTGCTATTAATTTGTTTCTCTTTTGGGAAGAAGGAATAGAGGTGCACAGATGGCTATTAATTGAAAAGTAGAGGCAGATCCACAGATTTCAATGCAATGTCTAATACATATATCGGAGGAGTAACAGAAAGCATGAAACAAAAATCCAGTTACAGAAGATATGGACAGAACACTAAACTTCATACAGTAAGATGCTATTCAGTAACAGTTAAGTACAGGAACAAGCAATTAATGGGTCTGTATCTGAATGCTGCCTCTCCATTGCAAGGAAGTAGTTACAGGACAAAAACATGCCTACACTATGAAAGGATTAGAAATAAAGACAATAAACATTGAGCAGAGAGTTATTCCAGGTACAGTTCACTTATAGTAAGTGAAACAGAACAGCCTCAACTATGTACTCAGCAAAGGACAAATTAACATTTTGAATCTACCTTATGCCTTCTGCCATAAAATCAAAAAGCCCTCAGTAAAAGCCATGTTACTGAAATTAACACTATTTGCTTATAAAAGCAGAATGCCTAACACTGAAACAGTAAGTGATATAGGCTGAGGTTATACAAAGCCTGTTAACAGGAACAGAAAGAAATTAAGTCTTTTTCTCCCCTATCACATTTCAGCATCTTTCCTACCGCAACTTTCACTGCCACCTTCAAATAATTAATCTATTCTAGCAGTTTCTTACTATCATATTCTACAACGGAAAATAAAGTCTAACTAACATTCAAGGTCTAAATCTTCTGATGCTGTTTCAGATGAGGACGTTCCAAGTCATTACAACAGTGGAACCACTATTCTGCAAGAACAGAGGCCACCTTAATCCAATAAAAACTGCCTTCAACTACATGCCTCCTACCTGATCAAACTGAAGATCTTCACCTCTTTGAAGAGATCTGGACAAGAGCTTTTCCTGAAAAAAAAAAAAAAAAAAAAAAAAAANTTTCACAATGCATTTGACTGTTATCAAAGAGATTCCTTCTTTCTTAGTTATATTTCAGAACAAAGAAATAACTTTTGATGTGAATATTTGCATTATTTTTCAGCCAGAACCATTTCTGAAGATGTAAAATGTACTCACTAAATAGAAGAAAACAGATCTAAAATTAATTTGGTAGCTTAATAGTAATAGTGTTAAAGACCAACAAAAAGAAAATGTCAAACCCCTCTCCCAAACAGCGGCGCCTACAGCGGTGTGCTCAACAGAGATAGCTGGCGGTGGGCACCAAGTCTAACTTAGAAGGAAAGCCGTTCCCATCTGAATTAACAAGCATATTCATGTTCATATGAGGCAGTTATTGCAAGCGACAAGAATGAATTTTAAAAAGCCTTCACAAAGGCATAGACAATTGTTCAATGCATTCCCAACCTGCGCTTTCCCTGAACTGCAATGAAGAACAGCTAGAAAACCCAGTCCAGGGAAAGGAGAATGGCAATAATAACTTGTTTTACATTTGAAATAACTTTGTTAGGTACAGAAAAGTTGCAATATTACTAGAATTTAATTATTACAATATTTCATTGCTACCAGTACCATAAGACATACTGCTCTGTTAAAAGCAAAATTAAATTACATTCCTGAGAAAACAACTTAGTTAGAATTAAAGCATTAAAAAACCCAAAACACTCATGAACTGTAATAGTAACGTAATAGTAATTCTTACAAGTCACTGTGGAGAGTACCAAGTTATACAGTTACAAGAAATACAACTTTTAGTCTCTTGCTATCCTGGAAAGTGAAAAAAAAAGAAAAGGGGAAGGGGAAAAAGAAAAGAAAGAAAGAAAGAAAGAAAGAAAGAAAGAAAGAAAGAAAGAAAGAAAGAAAAAAAAAGACTGAGTCCCATGTACTGTCTCTGAGGGTCAATGATTTACAATAAGCCAAGTGCCACAGTAAGAGCTTTAAGGGCACACTACAAAACAGTAAGATATATAAAGGTGTGATTAGCACTTCTTGCTACTTAGAGAAATTTTAAATTATATTTCGCTTTATTATAAATGAATCAAAAAATGTTATCTTTGACGAGCAAAGTAGAAAAAGTGCTCAAGGTAAGGAGTTAATAGCTCACATTACATTGCAGTAAGCAAACAAAGAGCTTTTATGGAGCAAGTTAAGTCAAGTGGTAAGCTGGAAGAGCTGTTAACTTGCCTGGTCTGCGATGTAAAAGGAGGAGGTGTCAGCAATACTGGTAACCAGTACTGCTCTCAACAGGCTGTGCCTCAGTTCACACAAAGTAACTGCTCAGTAGTTTAGTGAGAGGCAACACCCATGGTACTGACAAAAATAAGAAGTCAATATTGCTTGGCCTTTAACACTTAAAGGCTGCAACAGACAGGCTATATGTTAAACAGATACAAATTAGGGTTCCATGTACCAAGTCCAAGATTCAAACCGGCAGCTTATTTTTGCTTGTCCTAATCATAATCTTGAAAATACGAGGCAATTTCTGGCATTTTCTGTTATGAGTGCAGCTGTATTAGGTGTTCAAAAGGACACAAATCTCTGGCAACTATTAGAACCTCTGGAAACTTGAATTCAACATTGCCCAGGCAAAAAGCATTTGCCTACTCTGAAAGTATAACTTGAAATAATACAGGCACCAATTCAGAAGTCAGACCATTTTCACTTCCTATAATCAAAGAAACCAACTTAATTGGCTAAGAAAACAGTCACCGATGTATATTTCCAGTAAATCTAAATTAAAAATATTTT
The DNA here is from genome assembly GCA_003993805.1 of Himantopus leucocephalus. NCBI lineage: Eukaryota > Metazoa > Chordata > Aves > Charadriiformes > Recurvirostridae > Himantopus > Himantopus leucocephalus. The sequence continues at coordinate 72,054,880 of RSEF01000004.1, read as the reverse complement.
TAAAAAGAAGGTGTTTTCAGGACAACGCATTTAATATTCTGAAAGAGTTCTCTTTGTTCATTAAATGATGTATTACCCAATGTTCTTTCACTGTGTATTCAAAAGCAAGGGGAAAAAGGTTTCAGATACTGGCAAGTAAACATTTTTTTGAATCACACAAATTCATATAATTTTACATGTTAAGTCTGCTCAAAATACTGTTATGAGAATTGACATTTTGCAGCAAATAGTAAAAGCTCCAGAGAGCAGTTGCAAATCAGATTTTCCTTTTAACCAGAATTCCTCCTCCCCCCCCCCCTTTTTTTTTAATAAGGAAATGTCTACTGTAGGTGAATTCATGTTATCTGTACTATGCTTTTAGATAAACTGCACAAATAATTGTAATCTTATCTATAAAGCAGAAACACGAGAAATGTTCCACCCTATATAAACATCGTATATTGCTGAATAAGCCAAAGGAAAAAAAACTAGAAAACTATTTCTCAAGAAGATGGAGAAGTGACTTTCCTGTAAGAAGATGGTAGAAGTCAGGTTCCTTAGGTTTCCTTATGATACAATGCCCTGACACGCCATGTTTCCACCATGGTACTACAAAACTGTTACACAGGTGAACAAACCCTGGGTTTATTACACCCACTGCATGTGCCTAAACCCAAAAATAGCTAAAGAAAAGAATGGTAACAAAGAGAAGGGAAATAATATGCAAGTCTTTAGACGAAGAAGTTGAAATCCACGTCAACAGACAGCAAACTATTTTTAAGATAGTTCTGAAAGTTTAGCTTTTGTTCCCCCACATTCTATACTGAGATACTTCTGTACATGAAGTGTTGATGTAACTTTTAAGATTTTTAGTATCAGAAAGAATGAAGACCTTACAAGTTCATAATCTTCTCTATTATTTTTCCTCAGCATTAAAGATCTTAACTGCTAAAAGGTAAATATCACCGTAGTTAATGTAACACTGACCAAACAAACGTGACATAACCAAATAATACTCTTTAACCCAGTCACAGGTTTATCAAGGCCTTTGAATTATCTTCCAACTCTGCTTTGTCATGGCCCCAGTCATCTCACATGACTTACAAAAAAAATCTATCCAACACCATAAAGGTCTGGAAACTTTCACCGAATCAATAATTTAAGATTTATTTTCCTGGCTTCCTGAAGTTCAGAGAGGGATGGAACTAATAGGTCTGCATTTATCTTTTACAAGTAAAATGAAAAAAATAAAAAAAAAGGCCCTACTATTGAATTAACCAAAGAGCAGTTTGCATCCGTTGTGTAAAGCAGAAATGTCAACATATGGCAGGCAGCAGAGATCAGGATGTAGACAGACGTGCGTGTGCTGTGCAAACAACTGCACCCCTGGAAAAAGGTACCACCCGTTGGCCCCTCTCCAGTATTCACCGGCGTCGTCCTCTGGCGGCTAGCACACCTCAGCAGGGTGGCTCAAGGTGAGCACAGCAAAACCAGCGTACTTGTTTCTGTCCTCCAAGCTGCAGGTAAGAAACCAGACAAGTGATGCTGCCTTGCCCGCTGCAGCCCAAGATGGAATAAAATCACTGCTGTCGGCAACAGGCTTAAATACTCTTGGCTAGTTTTGACTCAAACATGAGACTGAACTACAATTTAGTAAGTTAGCAGCTTACATAGTTAACAGCTTGGTAACTTGGCTGCACCATGTTAAACCCTGCTTAAATTCTAACCATCTATATTTACACAGAGCCTGACAAAATACAAGGCAGCTGCGTTTATCACTGATCTTTTCCACTGGTATAGCTTGTATCACGTTTGGGGAAGGCTGGTATCATGCCTCACAGTCACCCTTGCTCAGCTGAGGAACAGTATTTTAAGCTACAATAAATTCTGTCTGAACTCTTTTTCCTTTTTTCCTATATACTACTACAAAGACTTAGAAGAATGGATTTAAGGAAAAAAAAAAGTGATTTAATTTAATTTACTCACTAAAAAGATGATCTTCCTTCCTATGGTTGTGCTTGCTACTCGAATCATTTGTTTTAAGCATTTGCTGATAAGCTCTTTCTATAACTTTGGAAACTCTGCAGTATTAAAATTTTGCAAGCAGAGAACTCTTAACTAAATCAGTAAAAGGAAACTACTTTGTTATTCAATGAGTATCATAAGTAAATTCACAGAGAAACCATTTAGTTACCTTTTAAAATCACAAGTCAGTCAGTTCTAAATGAAACCCATACATCTAGCCAAAACAGTACCATCCCCTCAACTCCCATGCTGTCTTTATCTGAAGTTACTTTTTAAAATAAAATTTAAAAAAAAAAAAGTTCCCCTACTGGCATGTTCATCTTCAAGTTTTAAAAAGTGTCTAGCTCCTAACTTTGACAGCTCTGGCTCCAAATTCTCTCCATCAGCTTCATCCCACAACCTAGCTTAATCTAACACATTAAAGATTTATGTAACACTATATATATATATTCTCTACATTATTATTTGTAGCCAAGTGATCCCACAAAATCACATCACACTAAAATGATAAAGGGCTTTCTTCTCTTCCATTAAAGCCTTTTCTCTAATCACAGTCAGTGCCTCTCCTGTGCCCTTTCGGCTTTTTATCTTTCTTTTTAAATGTCATACACTAGAACTGAATATGCAGTATTTATATCAAATACTACATACAAAAATAAAACTTCAGTACTTCCTTTCATTGAGGCACCTAAGGATTCCCTTCTAGCTCTTTGGGCTACAGAGGCTCAGGTTGTTTCACTTTTCCACAGCTTTTGGCACCTCTTTTAAATTGCTGGTTTTCTATGTAGTCCTTCCTTCTCAGCAATACAAAATACGGCATGCTCACTATATGTGTAAATTTACATTTGACTTCATTAAGAAACATTTTGTTTAAGTGAATTCAACTTGACAAATGAACCCATACAGAACTGTTAAAGACCTTCACCAGTGACTACTCCAGCAATATTTATAATTTCTTATTTTATCCCAAAGAATTTTATACACACTATATACACACAAAATACCAATTTCAGAATCCTATTAGCAAAAGCTCCTGACTAAGGTAGACTTCATGCAGTTACCATAAAACCTCACCAGACAACAGAGCGGGGAATCCCTCTTCTTTGAAAAGTGCATTATTTCATTAGTTCCATGGGTTTTCCAATTTTTAATCTGGCAAGATGTTTTGATTTTATATGATTAACAGTTTTTAAAACATTTGTTTAACAGTCAACAGTGTGGCAGGGAGACACAGCCCCGGATTGTTGTCAGAGTATTTATTTAATCTGGTCTAGGGACAAGTTTTGTAGCACAAGTGAACTCCAGGGCTATTATATTTACCTTGCTACTAGTATTCCGGTTAGGAGATATAACTCTGAACTAGCTATGTCTACAGGAAAAGCCCTCTTCAGCTCATCTGAATTACAGCCAGTCATTGTCCTGCTGGCCAAGCACTGCCCTTCCCGTACATTTCGCAGATGAATGGAAAAGGGGCAGAAGGAGCGGCATTCGCAGCCCTCCCTGAGCGGAGTCATCTGCCTTTCCACCCACAGCATCACCACCCCGAGAGCTCTCCTCTCACTTCTTAGCCATCTACCCCTTCACCATTTGCGTGCCGCTTTTCCTACGAAGTGTCTGTGCTTTCTTATCAAACCCTCCTGAACACCTGACTCGTCTGGATGTCTACAAGGAAACGGACAAGTTATGTTAAGTAGTAGGCTTCCTTGGTACACACACACACCCATATATATAAGGTATACCTAAGCAGGTGCATATAAAGAAATGTTCCTTTTTCCTCAGCCTTTGGTCCACTAATGGTTTTAGTTGAAGACGATCATATCAGTGACACCACAAAACACGTTTAGCCCCATTTTGGTGTTCTTTTGGACTGCTTCTTAATACCATTTTTTCCTAAAGTTTCAAAACTGGGGCTCGAGTGCTCACACATGCTTTTCTGCACAGGAACACTTTTGCAACCAGCAGTTGCAAACAGAGGCCTTCTGCGAGCCGGCCCTCTGCGAGCTGCAGCATCTCGCCTGCTCAGCAAATTTCCAAGTTAAAAAAAAACAAAAAAAAAACAAAAAAAAAAACAAACCCCAAACTTTTTTTTCCCCCCTCTTTTTTCCCAGAAATTTCCAAGTTAGGAAAAAAATCCATTTATTTCAAGATCACACAGTCTGGATCACCAACAGAATTTTGCATTTTGCCTAATCCGCAATATATGCTGAGGACTACGTTCTTCCAGCTATTAGTGTCATTACATGGGAAAACAAACCCAATACATCTTTTCTTGAAAGTATATTGCCGAACTATTATTTCAATGAAACATCAACAGGAAACACACTTCACAGTGTTATGAAGGAACATTTTTTGTTGTCGCTATTTCCTTTTGTAACTTTACAGAACTTAGGCATACTAAGAGGTCTTGTTTCCAGTAACCACTATGTAACAGTTTTAACGGAAGTCAATAAAACATAATCCAGATTGCAACCCTGTTTGCAGAAGCCTATTATTTATCCTTGAAGTAATGCCTTTGAAAAGTTAACAATATTGGGGGATGTTTTTTTCAGTAACCACACATATAATAAATCAACCTATTTTAGAAAAAAAAGCAGGACCATTTCAAGGGATACTATGAAAAAAAGGACTCACCAAAGGTTCAGCCATTACAACTTCAATTTTCTTTTCAGCTTGAACAGCAAATTCAGCAAAGAGGCTTTTGATGACATACTCGCCAGGTTTGACATCTGGATCAATAGTAATGTTAGACATGATGATGCCTCTCTTTTCCCAGGTGGAAACAACACTTGGAGAAACTCTGCGTTTATTTACTCTGCTGGGTGGCGTGGAGGCTACAGGAAAAAAAAAAAGAAAAATAAAAAGCTGTAAATCAGAGCTTCTAAATACAGCGCCTGTCACTTCTTTGCTTTCCCATCCACCACACAGAGGTATTCACACAGTAAATTCTGTAAACCAAGAGGAGGAAATAACTAGCTGTAACATCCAACAAGATATTTTTTTTTTTAGGTGGGAAATTCTACTCAAAGTTGCATAAATGAGTTACATTGTAAACCCTTTTGTTCCTGATAGAATGGAAAACTGTCTTATGCCATGTGAACCGCCCTGTTTTGAATACAACTGTATGATGATCATGATAAAGATTACAGCTTTTAATATCTTGAGTTCAAGTCTCCCTCTCTTGGGATTAGTGCTTTCACCTTTATACTGAAATTGTCATATACTAAGTTTATATATATTTATCCACCTTTAACTTTATTTTTCTCCCTAAGCATGCATAAAACAGTTCTTTATTATCACAGCTGCCACCCAATGTGAATTGCAGTACTGAAAATCACAGAATGGTTCATGTTGGAAGGGACCTTAAAGATCATCGAGTTCCAACCCCCCTGCCATGGGCAGGGACACCTCCCACCAGACCAGGTTGCTCAAAGCCCCATCCAGCCTGGCCTTGAACACCTCCAGGGATGGGGCATCCACAACTTCTCTGGGCAAGCTGTGCCAGTGCCTTACCACTCTCAAAGTGAAAATTTTCTTCCTAATATTTAATCTAAATCAGGTATCAGAATTCACTCATACATGAGTTTAACACACACATAACAATTAAGAGTAAATAATTCTTGTCTTGCACACTATAAATCAAAATAACTATTGACGTCTCTAATGATGCCCCAGATCTACCCAGAAAGGTCTGATATTTCTCTAGCATATTCCATGACTGCAAATGTTATTTTTTAATTGATGGTAGTAGGAACTGATACTAAGAATTCTTACCTATTGTTATTAAGATTTTGATTTCCTAACATAGTTGTACAGGGAGCCTAGTCTCAGTCTGTGTTATTGTATGACATACCGTGATTTGTTCAGGTAAGCTTCTTTAAGGCTTCTTGCAGTTAAAGTGTGAGGAAACGCGCCTGGCCAATTTCGATGAACTTGCAAAATTTGTGTGTGTTTCCAACTTGTATGCGTGCAATTCCTATTAGCTAAATATCATCCACAACTTTTACTCAAACATTTTTTCAATGTTCAACTCATTCATGAAAATACTGGTTGCCATGGAGACCAAACCTTTGGTACTTCGCATCTTCCCAGGTTTGAGTCTCAGCCATTTGTAATTTCTTCTATCAGTTCAGAAAGTTACATTTTATGTAACGCAGACTTCCTCAACTTCCATTGAAAATAATCACTTACCAAACTCACTACTGAACTCAGCAATTCAGCAGGAGTGAAAACAGAACAGTCACGACTACTTTAGCCTCTAATCAAAAAGGAAGGTTACCTTGCATAAGGTTGTGAGTACTACATATGACCTGTGCTTTTTACCCCAAAGATTATTTGTACAAACTTGCTGTTTCATTGGGAGTAATGCATATTTTTTTCCTGAACATAAATTGCAGTATGCCGTCTTTGAGGCTGGAAGGACTAGCCAAGGTCACAGAGCTGAGTTCTCAGCAACCAGGGGCACCACCAGAACGATGTGCAAGCACACCGCATGCCATAAAGCATTTCTGAACATCCTCTAACACTTTGATCGAGCACTTTGATCTTGGTAACAGAGGTCCTAAAAGACACAGACGAGCGTGTGCCACACAGCGCAGGCAATGGGACATCAAAGACGCTGCCATGTTCTAGATCCCTGCAGTGGAAATTCACTAGATGAAAGTACACAAAGGTGCTAGGAAACGGACCGCAGTGCATGCTGCAAAGAAAGGCGACAACCCAAAATACCTGACTTCAAAGAAAAATTCTTTCTTATCCCATATCTGATGATTGGCTTGTCCCTCAGTACAGAAGCATAAATGAGTCAGGCACTTTGAAAATATTTCATTTCTTTACAACGTCTACATTCTCCAGCGTCTGTGCTCTTGTCATTCTGAAGCCCTGATGTTTGCAAAGGCAGCTCAGGAAGCAAGAGAGATGAATTATGTGTCAAGAACGAGAGCACAGACGTTCAAGAAGATAAGAGGTGAAAAGAAAAAAATATATCCTTACAAACAGAAACACCAAGTATGAGACTGACAAAACAGAAAAATGCCACAACACACAGATTTTGAACAACTCATATCCATCTGTAGAAGAACAAAATAAAAACGTCAAGTACCTAAGGGCTCCTAACAGATACCCCACATTTCTAGGTAAACAGTTGCTTCTATCCTAAATATGAGAGTTTCTAAGAAAGCTAAGCTTTGTTCTACTCAACAGACAAATTGGACTCTATTCTTTCAAATCATATATTGAAGCTAACAGACTGGAAAGAAATGAGAAGTTTAAGTCTCCTTTTGAGAGACATATTAGCTGTGTCTGGTCAGAAGAAATTTAGCAAAGCAGCTGCTTTGGCTGCTTCTAGACTTACCTACTGGAGTATGCCACGATCCCCACATCATCAGGACTGGGGACTAAAGGAACGTGCCACAGCTCCAGTCCAGCCCACGCGCCTGGGGCTGGAGAATGAGAAGCTGGTACTCAACCAGCTCTTGTCCTTCTACAGGGAAACTGAGAAGGACTAACCCAGAACTACACCTAGATTTGCTTTATGTTGACAAGTCTTAGCGGTGTCTTTACACAAGATGTTTCTGTCTCCAGTTTTCAAAAGATCACCTTAAAAAGCCCCTGTCATTTAAGAATTGGGAAAACATTGAGAGCTGATCATCTTCAAAGTACTATCTTTACTTTGCGTTAGTAAACTAATCCTCAGTAAGAGACCATCTTAGTACATTAACTTTCAAAGCTACAAAACAGCTGCTTCTTGCTAAGGATGAAATCCCCGCCAAGGCTGTTTAGGCTGATGTAAACCCAGGCATACTGCAGGCAAATCCTCCCCGCAGGCTCATGCGACAACGCAGGAAATAAACTCAAAATGAGGAAACTGGACAAAAACCTAACCCTGGCACAAAAAAAAGCAGCAACTGGACTACAACCAGACCAGCTCCCAGAAGCGTTGCAGGTATTTCAGTGCAAGGTAGAGGGTACGACCATGAAGCCGAGGGAACATGGCACCAGGACAGCCTTACGCCAGCCTGTAATGCCAGGGACCCCGCTCCTCGGCTACAGTTTCACACAGCCCCCTTCACATGGCATCGGCTGCAGTACTGAGGGATGCAATCCCTCCAGCCCAGCTATCTCCTTCCCTGCACCACCCTCCTCCTGTGCAAGCAAACACAAGCATGCAGCTGTGTAAGTGAACTGAACTGGAAAAGCACCATATGTGTTAGGGTTTTTTTCCCCCAGGTTAATTTTGACATAATCAGTTGTCCAATTCGCTCACCACATGACTGCACGTACGCTTGCGCCAGCATGAGGAAGAGAGTCAGTGCAGGGACAGCACTTGTCTTTTTACTGCTCCAGCGGCAAAGCTGAGTTAAGGATATCCTACAGTCATACACGTTACTAATCTCTGTGCTCACAAGCACAAACTCTTCAGCTGGTAATAAAACTCCCCCGAAAAACAAGGGAAAAAATGTCAAACTGAAGCAGTTATAAACGCTGCCATGAGAGGATTACAAATATCTTAGTTTTGCTGAAATGCCAGTGTATTCAATAGGCAGAATAAATGACTAGGATTTACTTTCATCTGTGAACTTGCTGAGGACTTTAATTCATGACAGCATTAGTGGTTCACACGAATGACTCTTGCCTTGTTGATGACAATGTTCGTGGTTTTATCTGCTATGTAAAACCAGTGAGTTAGTTAAACACACACGGAAAAAAAAACACACAGGAGGGAAGCTTGACTGTGTTTAATAAGAAGATATATAGTAGTTCCTTAAAGAAAAGCCAAAATCTATTATCAGACTTCTTAACTAGGCCAAACAACATTATTATCTGGTATAATTATGTTCAGTGGGATTTATTTACTCATGAACTTGCAATCGATAACACTGTAAGGAGGGTCTATGAGGATTTTAAACAGCATGTTTAATGGAAAAAAAATCTCATTACAGGACAGGATTAAATAATTTCTTTCTGCTATTCTTTGCCATCAAAGCATAAGCCATTCCCTGCTCTTAGCTGCCAGAGAAAATTTAAGTTTCAAACATTGTTTTGAAGCTTCAAAACATGGACCATTTGCCAGAACTTCAGATTAAATCAGGAACCAAAAATCATACCACTTGCAACAGTTCAAAAATAAAAAAAAAATACTTTCATAAATCTCTTGAAAACACTGAGCGTTATTCACTTGAAACAATATCCTGTTTGTTTGCTCTGATGCGAGCTAGCGCTACGTGGGAAATCTGGGAGCAAGTGCCGTAGGAAATCTCTGTTAAACAGTATTGTTTGGTTGCTAGGGCCACACCAAATTGTTTGGATAGTTTCAAGGAACAGCATAACAATACAAAGGATAATTAGACAGGCAACATACTCCTAGGTCAAAAGGCAACAAGCCCTGATGTACACTAAGTGAGAAACAAAGTTATTTCATGTTAAACACAAGTGTCCAGAAGTAGGAAAGGTTACTTAATACCCAAGCTGAATATTCAAGAATGCTGTTTCTATCATCTTGCTTCTGTGTAGCCCAAATGCATCAAGTATTTGAGGATATAGGTAGTGTCCTATTTACCGACGAGATTATTCAGGATTCAAACATACAAAGCAGGTACCAAAACATAACAAAAGCACCTCAGCCTGTGACAGTCATGAGTGCATTTTACTTCATGGCTAATATGACATGATGATTTTTACCTTTCATACACTGTTTTTGGTACTACTTTACATTTAGCCAAATGTTGACCCTTCATATGTGCTTTAAATAGTCCTTCCTAAGTTTTTCATGTCCTTTCTTTTAACTGAAATTTGCTATCAGTTGCTGATGTTTCTCAGGAAGTTGGAATGGTCAGACTGAAGCTAAACTTCCATCAGGTATCTCCCCCTCTTTTGAGAAATCTGAAAATACATCTAGAATTATTTCATTTTTTTTTAATAAGGTATCCAACTATAAAATAAGGATACTCAACATGCTTTTGAGAGGGCCTCCATAGTTTTAATCAAGCAGATCATATTCTTGGTTGGTATTTTTATATTCATTGCTAAGGTAGTAAGTCATTTTACACAGCTCACATATGATCATTAAGCTTTTTATTATTAAGGCATACATAATATCACAGGTACAGTTTTCTGTGATACCTGTTGCAGAATAGGGTTTGCATGTGCAACTGACAATATGATAATTCCCAAAGATTGAAAATATTTTAGTCTTCTACTCTGATAAACATCTAGAACATTTCATCCTGCCTCACAGTGATATCAACATACACCGAACCACGTCTGTAACAATTGTTAGAGTGCTTCATAGCAACAAATCTTCAGTTCTTTTACCAAAGGAATCATTATTTTTTCCTAATAAGGGTGTCAATGCTCAAAAGAGCTGGAGACCTATCCAGTACCATCCCAAAAAATTAGGAGCAGAGCCAAAAAGTCAAACCTAGGTTTCTTGCATCCCAGACCAGCAGCCTGTGTTCCAAAGCAGACAACTTCTTCAGTAACCTTATCGTTATTTGACAATTCTACAATTCCTGTAGACCATCAAGTTTCTATTGTTTCCAAAGTCTCATTCCTCATATCAGTGAAAAAAAATCTCATTCCATGAATGCACCTCGTGATTTGAATGAGAGAAATGATGAACATTTTTATGAAGACACCGAAGTTCAACATATGCTGCTCTAATAACAGATGCACATTCCAAATCTTAGCCTCCAGTCTACAGATCAATATAAAGAGTAAGCCATTCTTCACTTAAATCTCTTGGATTTGCTTTCAGAGTAGCAAAGGGATGATGCAGTTGCTATTTCTTTATCCAGCTGGTTTACCTGGGTTGCCGAAGCGTGTGGCAGTCAGCACAGTAGACCAGCCAGGTCTACTTCACTGGGTTTTGTCCAAGCTATGCACCACTAGTGACAGTGCACGGAGTCTGTCTGTAAATTGAATTTATTACTGGCTTACTAGCTCTAGCTGTACCGAAGCCCAGCTGATCTCACGCACAGCCAGCATCGCTGCACACGCAGCTCTGGCTGGTTCCTTGGTTCGCCAGCAGCACGCAAGTGCCAGAGTCAGCAGTCTTTGCAGAGTTGGTGGATACTTCTGCATTATGCTTCATTTATCCAGATTTTTGCATTTATTTCACGAATACTCATTTACCAGCAAAATGTTACTCATTTTAAACTGTGCTAACAGGTTACAATGAAAGAGAAGAAATTGCAAACCTGTCAAATAGACTTATATGCTTATTTTAACCACTTCCAGTTTTATATAAATGCTATTCCAATTTTTTACAGTGATCTATATTATTCTCAGTAATGTGCTTAGATGGACTGAGATAATAAGCTTCTGCTACATGCCATTTTTTGATGCATTCTTAGGATGCGTTTTACAAAGAGTACTTAATAAAAATATTATTCTTGATACAGGTACGAAAACCTGAAAGTGAAGAGAGAGGCATAAGTAGCCTCCTGACACCATAGCTGTGTCACTTTACAAGATAACCTACATGTGAATAAAATCCACAGTTGTTGCCAGTGAAATTATATATCTATTAAGAGCCACTAACCACACAAATTTTCATAGATTGTGTTACCTAGCTATTCCTTTCCTTTATGTAATATACACCTACTGATCGGTAACACCACAAATAGAAACACAGTGGTTTTTGGATTGAAACACAAATAGAAACACAGTGGTATTTGGACTGAAATCAGTCCAAATACATTACACTATATACGACCAAGAAAAAAAAATCTGCTCTTTTTCCCTTATTTCTCGTATCTTAGTCTGCATACATAGTTCCTGATGAACAAACATCCTATTATATTCAATACAGACTACACAACTAATTCATTCAGTGACATGAGGTATGGCATTCTCCTTTCTCTGCGTTGGCAGTGTACAGTGAATTATCTTTGGGAAACGTTTAACAAAGATCGTGGCTTCACATGTCCAATTACACTACATGAACAGGCAAAGACAGCCAGTATCTCATTAACAAGCCACATGGACTAAGAGCCCAGATTGCAAATTCTTATTCACCTCTCTCTCTTTCACCGATTTTGTGAATTTGATGAAAAGAATTAAATCACCAGCAGTAGTTGCTGGTACTTCTGTCACGCATTTACAAAACGTCACATGTTAATAAGATGAATGGATTACCCACCTGTGAAGTAGAAACAGGCTTAGGACTGCCTTAGGTCAGCAGTATGGTTCAGTGTACTGTTTGTAAAGCCAAGTCAAAACTTTCAGTGAGAGGAAGTTGTATGTGCATTGATAACTTCCCCTCTGTGTCTACATCAGAACTTACATTTTACTTCTGCAGTAGAAACACTTCCCTATTGACGACTTATCTAAGGAGCTTCAGATATGTTTATATTATATTTTAGCCAAACTCTGAAATAAAGAAACATAAATGAATGCTGCATCAATAAACAGAAGATAAGATTATTTCAACAAGTAGCCACATATGGCTAAAATGTGAAGGATGCCCTGGGAGGGAATACAGAAAGGAAAGTGAAGTGTTTTGAACGTATTGTGGGAACTGGTACTGTGACAACTGAGCTTACATTTGAACTCAAAAAAACATAGAATAAAAACCTCACAGAAATCTTCTGAAGCTTAATCATACAAATAATTTTTCTACCCCCAAATATGAATATCCTTTCTTTATGGAAAGTTGACTGACTCAACTAGGAGACCAGTTGCCAATTTGTCTAGTTACAGGTACTTACATGAAGCTTGTTTTCTGCTTTCAAAGCCTCTGAAAACACAGGCAAGAAATTTAATCTTGGCTTTCCCCAGAACACGATAACAGAAACATTACTTCAGCTCAACAAAGAGACACAGCAGAAATTCTAAGGCTTAAATTCGTATCTGGCAATATCTAGTTTTCTAGGTGTCTGGGACAGATTACAATTCCTTAGCAGATACAGCCTTGCTGCTACTGATGATCCTCAAATTTGAAGTTCTGCCTTGCAACTAGGTAGTTTTGTCCTTTTTCACCACTGCTGTTAATATCTCTGACAATTTCATTCATAAACTGTAATATTTAGATTTTCATTTGGCATAATGCTTTCTAGAAATCTAACCAGTCTCCTGCAAGGGAGAAAGCAAAAGAGAAATACGTTTCAGTAATATTGCTTCAAACTTATAAGTGATATATTTTGTTATTTTTTTAAAAAAAGAATCCATTTAAGTTCAGAAGAAAATTTCTGCTCCATCTTTTCCACACCTATGAACATGGTCTGAGACATATGAAGTCAGTCCCCTGCATGTGAAACACAGACAAGTCCTTCAACGGTCTCTCTCCCCCTTCTAAACTCCCCATCACCAAAATCTTCTGGAGACTTTTTGCGATATTCTCTGCCACATAGCACCTTTCCCCCTTTTTCTGTACTCACTCATTGAGGAAGCATTGTGAAAAGAACAAGAAATTATTCTTGCCTAGCTGCTTTAATGGCTGAGAAAATTCTAACCACCAAATATTCCAGTTCCTTATGGGACTTCATATCTCGCAGTCTCTTCCCTACCTTATTTTGAGAAGTCTCAAAATAAAATAGGTGTATTATTTCTTCTGTGAAACTCTAGAACAGACAAAGATAAAACAGATTACAGAGATAAAATTGGGGAGATTATTTTTAAATACTTCTTTTGCCTAAACTCAGATACATGAGAGCGGAGAAACTAGGCTACACATTTGCTTAAGTAAATCCTACTGGCTTTGCCACTTCTTAAATAAGGGCTACGCTAGTCATTCCTTTTACCTTTATACGTAGGTGAGAAGTAGCAACTCTGCAAAACCTTCCTTCTAAACCTCTCTCATCTGTGGAAAGCAGCACCACTACTAAATTGCAAAACACCAGTTTAAGTGTTTATCCCCGAGCAAAGCCTTCTTTTGGGTCAAAAAAAAAAAAGTATCACAGCAATCCTTAAAAATTGTTGGCAGAGTAACACATTATCCTCATACTGTATATAGAAAACCTGCTTCTCTATAGAATTGGGACTGAACAGGCTGAACAACAGCCACGTGCATTATGTACAATCACCTAAATCAGATGGCTGGGTATTTTATAGCTATGGAAGGTAGAAAACACAAATAGTTATATTAAGAAATGTAATGGTTGGAAAAGTGGTCAGATCTGACATTCAGGACAGCATCAGGACATCCAGGGCAGCCAGTAAGAAACAGACTATTAGTCATTGCTGGGCTCTGTCCACTGAGAATGTCGGACAAAAGCAGCAAAGGCTACAAGCTACTCAAAGATATTTGCTGAAGCTCACCTGATCTCTCATACTATGTAATTCTAACTTACTTAGTGTGGTATGGCAGGGCAGAATGTCCCATCTGTGGTGCAAGTAACTACCTTTGCAAACAAAAGATTTAAAATTAAATTAAAAAAAAAATCACTAAGATGTATGTAAGACCAATTTTACTTGTTTAAATTTTTAAAAATCCTTAACTACATAACAGCTGGGACATAGATGTGAAATACTGGCTGAAATTGCTACAAGCATATGCAAGAAGTATAACTCATTATGTGAATCACTTTACAGAGCATTCTGTGGTAGAACATACATGTAGATTATTATCAGACAGGAAAAAAAAGAGGAAATTAAAAAATAATTTTAATAGCAGAAGATGCCAAAAGACCAAACCATACACATTGGAAAACAATGTGATAAAGCACAAAAATTGGACAGGGAAGAGGAAATCAGTTTGAACTCAATTGTCTCAAGTCCTGCCCAGTCATTCTTGATTATGGCATGCTGTCAGGAAATCCTGACCATTAAAGTGTCAGACCATTAAAAATGCAGTTTATGTAATTCCTTTTCTAGAACAACTGCCAGAATAGAAAAGCTCTTCAGAGAAACCATTTTAATTAAAAATCATATTTTGAATTTCACAGAAACCTTCACTTAGAAAGACGTAAGATTTATTTCATAGCATACTTCCAAACTGCTAATATTTTTAACGTGCTTTGTTTCACTGTCAGAAAGCTGTTCTCACACAAGAACAGTTTAAAAGAACATAAAAGAGAAGCCTCTTTCGCTGTCCATAATCTAGAACACAATCCATCATACAAGGAAGTAGGATAATGGCAGGAATGGAAAGGTTCAGGGCTAGAAGTTAAATTCCCAATGGTAAATTTCAGAAATGCTTTTACTGTCCTGAAGTTTTATACAACTGTAGCTTTCAATTAAAATTAAAATTACACCTATAATAAAGCAAGTTAGACTTAATATATGATTTTTTTGTTGGAAAACAGTTCTGTAATCAAGTTGCTAACTTCTCAGAGAAAAGATGCCACCTTAAGCACATATCTGTTACCTATGGTCTTCTTTCCCAGTACACTTACTGTGAAGACTTAACACAACCCCACTGTCAAAATACTTCTGCACAGCAGTAGCAAAGGACTAGTGCTTTGTTGCCAGGTAACAGGGGTATGTATCCTAGTATCTCAGTTTCCTTCAAAACACTGAACTATAATAACTGAGTATATATAACTGCCAAGTTTCACTCATTTACTAATTTTGTATTCCCTCAAAAGGGTAATCACATAAGCATAAAAAAAAACCCCCAAAATTGTTTCTTTACTTTCTATACCACAATGTTAGGCTTCTGCAGCATTGTAAGTCACACCTTCAGTAACGATGCAAACACAGAAGCAATTCTATTCCAGTACGATTAAATTGCAAAAAAAAAGCTTTCACTACTAATTTTAAAGAGCAACATCTGATGCTCATTTTTTATTTAAAATTATTACTGCAACAGCAGTAAAGATGACAGCTTCCTTTTGAATATGGAGAGCAAGGATAGAGCACTGTAACTTTGGCTTGTTCTGTTAGTTCTTCTCACCCACCTGCCCTTACGAAAACATAAACTAAGCCACCACTACGTCTGAGCTAGCTGTATTCCCTGGCTTTCAAGGGGACCTATAAACTCAGGCTCACCACCATACCAGTCATGGTTATCATGCTTTTAGATAGTACTGTACATTCACGTAATAGCTGAGAGGCCATAAGTTGCAAAAGCGCCAAACATCTTTCCTTCAGTTGACTCCTCCTGGAGTCAGAAGGACAACTGGAAGTAGCTCAGCTTAGACATCTAGCTATCTGGCATCAATTCTAATGGTTCGTGCCATCCATTTTTTCTCTAAACATGAGCAGTTAGAACTTTCTCTGATGATGTAAAAGCTAAAAATGTTGACACCATCCCATGGCTTGCTGCTGGATTCCCAGCCTGGCTGCAGCATTTACCCAAATTCACCAATAAGGACCCAGAAGTAAGGTATCCATTTGAGCCTAGCAGCTCTTCATAATCCTATCTCCTGTATCAACGTTTTCCAGTATTCTCCCACCAGCAGACATTTTTCTTTCCTTTTTTTTATTCCCCCCTGCATCCAAAGGGGATGCAGATTCCTATTGAGCAAATTTAAACTCGCTAGGGTTTCTCTCCGTTCCCTCTCCCAGCTGATGAACTGCAGTTGGAGAGCCACAGAATGACGATGAACTTCTCAAGTAACAGGTAAGTCTGCGAGTAAACTTGCACGCACACTTTCTCCCCCGTGCCTTTTCTGCTTAGCGCGGAAAGTGTGCCCTGCTCAGCTCATGGGGGTGGGGAAAGCAGGGCAGAGAACAAAACATTTACTGGTAACAGAGAAAATCATTTTTTCCTTCCTGGGCTATCAAATTGAAGACTACATCACACTGGAAATGCACTGATGCTCTGAATCCTATGTTAAGCATGAGCTAACAAAGGCAATAAAATCATATCAATGCTTGGCTAAGTGACGTTAAATTAAAAAGCATTAGAGAGGCAAAGGCAGCAGTGGGAAAATACATATGCGTCAGGCCTGGGGACTAGAAGAGTAGAAAAAGAAGGAAAGATAATTATATTGACCAGTGTTTATTCCAGATTTCCATGTACACTGTTCCACAAGTTAAGGAAGCACACATTTCCACAACTATGAGGGTGAACTTACTCTGAATAAAGACTTCATTTTTATGGTACATTGATTATGTGAAGTGATAGAAAAGCGCAAACTAAACCCTAAATCTAAAGCTTTTAAGAAGTAGTACCTAAAAAACCTAAAACTAAGGCAAGGACATAGCATCAAAGGAATACAAACACACTGATACATGGGCTGCGCAGACAACTTAATTCTAACACTTGTCAGTGCAAACATATCATCTATGATGACGTTTTGTTTCCTTTTCAATATATTAACAGATACGTATACACCACACAGAAAAAAGTATGAAGTAATAAGGTAAAAGTGATCATAGGCATACCTTTATTAACCAGCAAACAGAGAAAGAAACTTAATTACCTTCTCTCATCTTTCCTAATCCACATTTCTCTGGAAAAACAAAACTCCACATCCTCAGTTTGACGAACTAAGGATATAAAAAAACCCCAAACCTATCGATGCACTGTACTGAAAGAAAAAACAATGACAAAACACTCAACAAATTTACACTTGATATTCCAAAAAGATGGTGTCAGAAGCCAGCAGCTTTTGCAAAGAGTTCTCTTGCCGAGCACAACCCAAGGTAGTTTGTTTAAACACCCCTCCCACTGCCTGCTTATTCTTTCCTTGTGAGAAGAGGGCAATTCCAACTCCCTGCAGAAAGAGGAAAAGACTTTTCCTCATTATCCTCATTATGCTCATTATCCTCAATTATCCTCATTAATGTCAAACTGATATCTTTCCTGAGTAAATGCAAAAAGCAATGAATACTGGCAGCTTTGCTGTAAAAAGCTATTTTGGAAAAACACTCTGGAGCATCAGTTATAAAATAACCAATAACTTCAAATCATGTATCATTAAAAAAACCTAAAACCTATTTTTAAGAATCTATAAAGAAACCAAATTATTTTCTTTTCATATGCTCCATATAAGCATTTTAATATTGCAGATGAAAAATATATCTACAAGTTAATGCTCAAAAACATTACACTAGCCCAGACTGGGCCCATTTAAAGAGCATTTTCACACCTTTGTAAGTAACTGCCCAGTGAAGTACTCAGAAATCTTATAATGGTATTTCTGATACTGAGGTATGGTTTGAAAATTAAAGTGTTAGATATAGACACAATGATTAAAAAAGAGAATAAACAAACAAATACATTTGAGCATTGGAATATGCTCAAGTATACACAAATCGGGGTTAGAATAAGTCTCACGCATTAAGTATCAATTTCAAGAAAGAACAACTGTTCCATGCTCCGATTCTGTCAGTTTTGCCTAGTAATCCTCCACATGAACATAGGAGCTGAAAAGGGAAATAAACCTCTGAAGACTAGCTCAATGTGTCATGTTTAACACAAACAAGCCAAGGAAGAAAAAAAAAGGCAAGCCAACATTTTCAAAAGTATATTCTTACAGTAAGTATGCTGGGGAGTCAAAACAAAACAAAAACCTCCCCCCCTTAGGTAACTACCTAAATTTAACTGTCAGAGAAAAAAAAGAAAATCCTATCCAAACATATTCCCTGAAGTTTTCTGCCCTGCACTGAGGGGATCAGCTCTTCTGAAAATTCTGATGGGTTTCAATTCCCAGTACAACTAACCAAAGAGTTAGCACATAGGAGACGTTGATTCTTTTTCAACCAGAGCATTAACTTCCTTGTGACGGCACACACATTAACAATATTGTTGTAAATTCTCTGTTCTTAAATTAGCGATAGTCCTCCATGTTTTTCTGTTTACCAAACATACTCTTCTGAACCAAGTCCTTTCATTGACCAAACTCTACAGAAAAACAGCAACATCAACTGGTTAGTGATAATCTGGGATGTCCATTTTCATTTTTTCTTGGGGAAAAAAACTCGATGAATATGAAAATTAGCAAATATACAGAAGATTCAGGTTTGCTCACTAAGTCACTTACCCAAATCTGGTTTGCTTCTGTGGTTAGTGTGGGAACTGTATTTTGAGGCTCCTTAGCACTTTTTAAGTCTTTAGCAGCATAAGGTAGCACTGAGTTCACATGAAGCCCTAGTTAATTTTTTATTTTTTTTAAAAGTAAGCATGAGACACTTGTATTTCTAACCAGACCTTCTGAAGAATTTTTTCTATGCTAACTGCAAATAAAAGTAAACTAAACTAACAAGAATCTGAAGTTGTGCAACTCCTTAGAAAAACAGAGGACAGCCTTCAGGGCTTTAAGTCTTCAGAGAAAGTGCAAGGGCACAGCACAAACCTAGTGAAAAAAAATCTCACGTGGCATGCAGACATAGCCAGCGCTAGAACTGGACCTCTGTAAGACAACAATACTAAGAGCCATGCAATGCTATTCTTAGCCACCATAAACACACCGAGCTTTCAGAGTTAACAGCTTCTTTGTCAGTTCCAGGGGAGCAGACTAGTCACATCTGAAATAAAAATAGGTTATCATATGCTTCGCCATGGAATTCCAAAATACACGGCTAAATTGGTCATTTAAAAGATTTGAGCTCTATGTATTGGAATTCAAAGGAAGAAGAAAAAGCTTTTTTCTCCTACCTTCCTCAACTTTCATTTTAACTTTTTATCTCATTCTACTTTCCTTCAGAAAGTAGTTTGCCTTCTCCACAATAAGAACCTTTATCTGGTTTCGACACATTCTTACAAGCTCTACAAAGCACTGCAGAGGCTCAGACGGGTATGAGGGGGAAGGTCTGGCTGTGGAGGCACCAGGGGAAGTGGGGCTTTCAGCGCAGCCTGCGCGAACAACACCCAGATGAGCAGGTCATGGAGAACCCCCCCACATCTACCTGCAGTTTCACAACACACCCAGACCTGGAGACAAAGAACCACGGCGACTCGGAAGGACTCACAGAGGTGGGACAGGATGGAGACGCTGATCACTGCCAGATCCAAAAACACATATCCAAAATCTGTTGGCAATTGCAGAAGAACCGGGGACATGAGGAGAATGTGGCATCTGGCATCCTAACCTCCCATACCATGGCCATGGATTCCAGACCTAACAGCCGGACACAAGCATCATGGTGACTTTTTGCTGGAAAGACACCTTGAACACCCCTGCCCTGGTGCCCGGCTGCTGGACGGACCTCTTGGACACAGGCTCTGGGGCTTGAGGGACTGTAAGAGGGAGTGAAAACTCTTTTTCCCCTCAGTTCTTATTTTAAATAATATATTCTTTCCTTCTTATATAAGGTCTCACATTTACATTTGCTATGTGTTTTACACAATGTTTGCACCAGTATTTCCTACACTGTTTCCTGATAAAAATTAAATAGTAGGATTCATACTTCTGTAGGAAGACACAGAAAATATCCACAGTCTATCAGTAAAGTAACAGACGCTCGCCTACAAAATGAATTGTGGTAAAATCTGCTCTGAAGTCTTCCATGCCGATGGAAAGAGAGCAGCCTGTAAGGAGGCAGTACAACTGTATCACAGCTACATTCAGAACTGTAATCATTTGAATACTACCAGGTTTTGAGGCTTGAAAAGTAACTAAGCCTCTAACTGTACGCACTAACACCAACTACGGCTTGGCCAACTAGCAGTATTTGGGTGGTATTTAGAAGACTACACAGTTTACCACAAAGGCAGACAGACAGAAAGACAGAAGAAATATATTGGAAGAAAAATATCAAAGTATTAAGATTCTGCTTCAAAAATTCTCCAATGTCCTGCCGTCTTCAGGAACAGAGGGTAAAATCTCCTAGTAGAGGGTATCACAAAAAAAAGGCTCTATAATCCATAACGCTCCTTACTACTGCTACATGAAGAAAAAAAAAAAGTCACTTAGCTTACCGACCAGAACTAGCACAGACAACTAGCCAATGCCACCATGTCCCAAGCTGCAATATATAAATATACTGGTAGCGTTATTTTGAAGACGGAGCAATACTTGCTTCATTTTTACTCAGGCATACTATTACCAAAATTGTTTCTATGCATTGTCCAACTATTCCCACTCAGCCCTGGCAATCTCAGCTTCTCTGGTCAAGGTTGTAGGCCTCAAGCTTCCTCTGTATATCAAATTTACACAGGCAAAATCTGTATGCATCCCAAGAAACCATTACCTCACTCATCATTCTGCAGTAATAAAACACAGATTAGATTAACAACTGAAGCCCTTTTGAGGGGGACAGAAGCAGAGGGCAGGGAAGCAGCAGCCTGGCCGCGGTGGGACCGTGCAGCTCAGTCGGGGTTAGGGCCTCAGAGGAGGGAGCGCTCTGGTGCTGACATCTGGAAGGAGACCAAATGCAAACCATGAAACGATAACGAGCTCTGGCCTCTGACGAGTTACACTCTCGGCCAGTGACCTAGAAATTTGAGTTTCACATCCAGAGCTCATCGCTCATCTTCTTCCCTGATGATGTGGCATTTATAGTTTGTGTGGTCCCATATTGACAGCAGCATAAAACACCGAGCTGTTTAAATCATGCTATAAAAGCCCATTTCCCTTCTGAGCTGACTGTAAGTTTGCTAGCCCCGCAGAAGAACGAGATTACTGTTTTCTTCCTCTGCAGATGGAGAGCAGGAGGCAGTCAGACCAGGAACGCGCTGCTTCTCCACAGCCACAGACACAACTCAAGTGGAGGAGCCGTGTTCAGTCTCCAGAAATATGTTATCAATACCCTGCTAAAGCAGCTGCACTTGGCAAGAAGCA
Organism: Himantopus leucocephalus; assembly: GCA_003993805.1. Classification (NCBI taxonomy): domain Eukaryota; kingdom Metazoa; phylum Chordata; class Aves; order Charadriiformes; family Recurvirostridae; genus Himantopus; species Himantopus leucocephalus. The sequence goes on along the minus strand of RSEF01000004.1, from coordinate 72,033,269 downwards.
CAGGACAGGAAAACAGGGAAAACTATCTGGTTTTCTTGCCTAATTGTAGATGCTGATGACAACGTGTGACCCTTCCGGAGCCTCTGCCGCCTCAGTGGAGTCACAACGCAGACCACACACGAGCAAACATCTTCAAGTTAACAAGACAGACCAATACGCTTAAAGGTTAGAAATATCCCATCCCCCTCTCAAAAGACTTTTTTAGGTAAGACGCTCAAAGCATACACATGTTAGAGTGCCGTTAACTCGGAAGGTTAACTCCGGCCTAGCCTACATCGTCTGGGCAGTACTCCCAGAGAGCGGCGATCGGGGACTGAGCCTCCTGAGAACTGTAACCCTGAGGAGAAAACCCTGTCAAGGTGCTCTTCCGCACCTTCATGGCGCTCTGTCACCTCTCCCAGTCCCCAAATAGCTACAGCTTATCCAATAGCCACGATCACTCGATCACTTTTTGGCAGTCAGTCTTCATAACCTTCGTCTTAAAACTGCAAATATAAAATGAAACCAAGTAATTCTCAAGGACTTGACACCATTTTTCTCAGCACCATTAATGTAAATGGTCTTAGCAGAAGTAAGGAAGTACAGGAGACATACGAAAGGTAGAGAAAGAACTAAAGAAGTACAAGAATGTATTTAATAAGCCAGTATCTAAACAAAAATTAACTGAGGAATCAGTACTTCCTCATCTCATGTCTTCAGAATAAGTAGTGCATGCTATTTTTTTATTCTGAAAACTTGCATCTCCAGGAAGACACCAGTTTGGCACAGCAAGATTCAGTTTTAGTGAGGCTGAACTTCAGCTCAATACGCTTCAAAAAGTTTTCATGCTCAGTGGTGGCATAATTCATATCCTTCACCGCATTTTAGATAGCGAAATCCTACAGGCTTGCTTCCAAAAATACAGAACCAATGTCTGCACCCTCCCTAGGGCCCTCCCAGGCCCTGTCCTGACATCTTCTCCCCTGCTCGATTAAACAAGTTATGTTCTTGTTTCCCTTATCCTCTCCAGGATGAGCACTCTAGTTTTCCAGTTACAGTATCCTCTTCAGGGATAATGCAGCCATAAAAGACAGGCACAAACTATAAATCTAAATAAGTAAGTAAAAGTTATTCAAAGAATCCTTTGAACAGTACTACAGTGACAAATGCTAGGAAAACTTTTAATAGTGGAATCACTTTCCTTTTGGTCACCTTTCGCTGTATTTGTGAAACCTGTTTTTGCTCAACATAAATCTTTCAGAATTAGTTATACACTTTTACTTTCTTTCCTGTGGAAGAATAATTATAGCTTGAAGTACCCTTTCAAGGTTTTTAAAATTATTATTTAAGAAGAAAAAAAAAAAAGAGAGAAAAAGACTCCAAAATCTTTTTCATCCATGCACTTGTGCTAGGCAATTTCTAGATCTTTGGATTCCTCCTTCCTCTTTTCCTATCCTGTTAACTTCTGAAGAGACAGAGGTTCAAAGATAAGAATACCCCTACAAGCAGAAGAATACATGACTCCATCTTAATATCCCCTGATCAGTCTATCATGGGTTTCTGGCCACAGTGTCTCAAACAGCTACCAAAAAAATTTGAAATTCTCAGCCAAACCTCAGTACATCTGGGTTAGCTTCCTTCTTTCTTTGCTTTGCTGTCATAAAAACAAAGTGCCCGTTGCCAGCCTGTCTTTTTTCCAGGACAAGACCTCATTTGCAGCTGAAGGAACAGTAAAAATCTGGTGATATCTGGCCCAACTGCTATGTCCTGCTGACAGCCAGCACAAACAAGATGTTAGGGAGAAAAAGGAGGCAGGTTTCCACTGAGATGTCAGACACTTGATTTTCTAAACCTAATATCAGCTGCATTAAGAGCGGCTGAGTTGTTACTGACCGGCAACCCTGGTGCACTGGTACCCGCAACAAACACCACAGTTCCTGACCTGAAGATCTCACGTTCTAGTTCAGCACCGCGATCAAAGGAAGCAAACAGGGATGAGAGATTAAAGAAGCAAAAGGAAGAAAATCAACAATTCCTAAGGCTACTTACACTGCTTGGATAGCACTGTGAATATAACAATTCTCTCCAATATCCATTAATTAGTTACCATTGATTTGCAAGCCTTTAAGGCATTCATACATCTTTCTAGACCAGCACTCTGGTCTGCAGCAATTGTCTACAAAGGAAACTTCAAAAAGTAAAGTTGAAAATATCCCCGATGGGCAGAACCAGAGGAGTCATTTATACTTCCCATGCTGTGCTTTCCTGAGGTCTCTGAGAAATTAATTACTCCTAGAACTTGAACTAACTCTTGAGCAAGAAACCTATAAATATCGTTTTAAATGAAAAATTTTATTTTAGAAGCTTGGAATGGTTGTTTTTTTAAACTCTTAGCTATCTACTTCTGAGGCTACGTAAATCGGAAGAAAAGTACTCTTTCAAGAATTTTCAAATTCTTGATTCTTAAGAGAAGAATGAGAAAAGATAAAGAGTGAGGAAAAATTTTTATATGCCTGTTGTTTTTTACTACTACTTTGAAAACATTATATATTCATTAGTAATATCTATTCTGAACTGAGTAAAGTCTGTCCTACATATACTGCTTTTCTTATTTGTCCTAACTATACCTACTTAGGGGATCAAGTTTAAAAACTGATGAAAATAATTAGTCATAAAACATGTAATTCTGTAACTGTATTGAAACATTCTCCACCTCTAGCTTTTCGACCATCACCATATTTCATCAGTCCATAAAAAGTCCTGGATTTGTCTAATGAGAGTTACCAACGCAAAGTCAATGATATACAGTTTATTTCTTTCTATACTTAAATTTTTCAATAATTAATATTCTAATATTAAAAGTAATTAAAACAAAGCAATTCTATGCCTTAACACTTTACGTTCTTCTGTTCTTGTGGCTTGACAGCCTATTACACAAATCGTATTTCAGCAAACTCCCCTGAAATTTCTCCCAGAAAGCAGTTTCCTCCAGACCTACTAAGGTAAACCTTTGCTTGTGACATTCACACAGGCAAATGGGAATGTCAGAGTTCAAACACTTAACTCATATTTACATTAACATGGCCCACTATCTTTTAGGTTCCGAGTGCCCCTTTTGATTTAGAATGGCCTTTTCCTCTTTAAGTTTAAATTCACCCTAGCATCATTACTCTTTGTAGAGGAACGAGGAAGAGTGTTCCTCTCTACACAGGGTAAAACCTGTAACAACATGCAAACAGGGTATAATATAGCAAACAACAGTTTTGCTCCACAGAGTGTTCTATAGTTGGCAGTCACCTTTCTAAATAAATAAATACTGTTTTGCCAGTGATCTCTTAAATGCTATTAAATCTCTAGTGTCTGAACCTCTCCCCTTCACATACAAAGGCACCAGAGCTAGAGTTTAGAAAAAAAAAAAAAAAAAGTCAGCAGAAATGGGGTATTTGATATGGGTTGTTGCAATCGGTTTATCTGGAGCTTTCCTGAAGTCCATGCAGAGCGTGCAGTTTATTCGAGCAACAGTAGCTGACAGAGTGGTTTGCATTTGGGGCGCTTTCTCCTTTCAACAGCATTCTCTTCCGCAATTTGAATCATTACAAAGTCTAGTTATGGGTTTGGCAAAAAGTATATTGTTTTAATAGAAAGAATACCCCAAAGGAAAGCTCATTCTAGCATATTTAAGCCTGATGAAGATAAGTAATGTATATCCCAACACATAATGTACTTAATATAATGCAGGCATCTTATTTAAAAATTAACATGAAAAACCTCACACATAACAATCTTAAGAAAAAAAAAAAAAAATCACAGTTCAAGGTTGTCCATGTTCATGTGCAGAGAAGTCCAAAGTAAGGCCCAAAACATCACATAACCTTATCTACTTACGACTGGTAAAAATCTGGTTACATACACTTCCCTAATGGGCATGCATGCCCTTATGCCCAATCTACACAAAAAACAGACTGTAGGCATCAAACAGATAAGACAGGGGAAAAGTACACACGGAGGTATGCATGTTCAGCAACAGTGAAAGCTACACCAACCCAAAAATAATCACACAGCTTCAGTCACGCAGAAGAAAAATGAGCAAATATAAGGAAGGCTTCTATGCAATACACGTGAGAGCAAGGCTCAACGATCCAGCTGAGCTGAGACACCCACACACGCCCACCAAAAGAGGCCACGCCACCAGCCTCTCACTGCTAGCCAGGTGGTCCCAACCCTTTCTTTTACACCAGCCCTCACGTCCACCCTCCTTGCCTTGAGATGATTCAGTTGGATAGTTCAACCAAAAAAACCCCAAATCTCTACCTTCCCAAGAAAATTCCTGCTGATGTAATGACCCAAAACAGCTCACTAAAAGGAAGAGACAAGTACTGCAGTTGGCAGGTGAAAAGGTGGCAAGGTTGCACCACTGGGGGCAAAGCCACCACTTTTGGCAAAAGTGCCGAGCTCAGCCATCTTATGAAACTTCCCTCATCTTCAACCTGCTTGCTTGACTCACATCTAATCGAGTGGGACTGAAAAAGTTTGACAACTTCAGAACTTTCACGTATGTATACTGGGTATTTTTCAGCTTCAGGATGGTACGTTGGTTTGACTGGTTTGGATGATCTACTTATAGCCTAGTTGTCTTCTTCGAGCCTACATCCATTTATAGACCTTGTTATTTCAACCCTACCCCGAAAGAAAAGAGAAATAAAAAAAGCTCTCTTCTCTTCACATAGCAGATTTCACTACACACAATGTTACTGGCATTTCATTTAATTGAATGTACGTCAACACGCCNCACCCCGAAAGAAAAGAGAAATAAAAAAAGCTATCTTCTCTTCACATAGCAGATTTCACTACACAGAATGTTACTGGCATTTCATTTAATTGAATGTACGTCAACACGCCATACATCACAAAATGCAATGACTGTTGATCTGATGTGCCTCAAGATGTACTGCACAAGTGGCCATCATTAAAGATCACCTAAGTTCACAAATAGGGCCAAATATGGAGGTTACGCTCCATAATCCCTTTAAAAAAAAAAATGACACATTCGCATTTTATTGGTTGATTAACTACTGACAAAAACTTGCTTTTCCCATGACAACTGCCAGGCTGTGGAGAAGCCATCATAAGCAATACGTGCCGTCTACAGCAAACAAACTTGCTGCTCCAGCAGTACAGGGATCTGTAAGTACATTTACTACCACAAAGTACACTTAAATACATTTTTTTTAAAAGAGTGGAATGTAGTAGCTTTTTCAAAGCAACATAAATTTGGATTCAACTCTCATTTAAAAGATTCACTTTTCATTATGTCAAAACAACTTGGGAAGATATAATCACAAGGAAAAATTGGTACATTCTCTGGAGACAGTCTACGGAGTTTTGGTATACAAGACAACTGCTAACTCATGATTTTTTGAAGTCAAAGTTACAATTAACAAAAACTTCCTACAAAAAGACTGAACACATTATTATTTGGGATGTTCAATTTTGGAGAAATAAAGTTAACACCCTACTTGATATTGTACTTATTTAATGACTATAATTGTTTTAGAAGGCACCAAAAATAGCATCTCATGAAAGTAAGATTTCTCTTGGTTGTGAAATAACACTGATTTTGCCACTGGAATGTAAAACTGTCATTAAAATATGTCTGAAAGTTCTCTAGAGCACTGCACTGTCACAAATAACTGCTATTCCAAAGGACAGTTTGCAGGAGAAGCAATCACATAACATCTCAGATCAATTTTTTCCCCAGGTTTTCTTTTTCTTTGCAGTTTAACAGTTGCTGGGAAAACAAGCTGGAATTTATCATACAGTAATGATTCCTAAAATATAAACAAATTGTGCTTTCATCACTTTTAAAAAGCGTAATCCACTAGCAAATTGCAACAAAAGGAGCAAATCTGTCCTTTTGCTAAAGCCATGCACACCTCCGCTCACGCTCCGCCTCACCCCATCTCCTCCCAAAGAACAAGACTGGCAACAAAACATTTGTTCCACAATTCTTCATATGGTCCCTTTTCATATACGTTCCTATCACGGCACTGTAAAGGTGATCTCACCTTTCTTATTTAAATGACAGTTTCATTGCTGTCATGAAATGAAAAGCCACAGGATGAAAATGAATCCATTACATCTACTTTGTTAAATACTATATTATCAGAGCAGAACCTCTCTTGAGAGCCAGGAGTTCATTTTTGGTTGGTAACAGAGGAAGCAATCTTCAGTCAAGCTAATCCTATGGGAAGGTATGCGATTCTTCACCTCCAAGTGCTTTTTTTCATTCACAGAAAGAATGATTCAGAAGTATCTGCCAGGCAGCTCCCCAGTTTTCACACGCTTGTCAGCACCTGGCAGCCAGAGCTCCAATAATTCACTTCCTTTTCAAGTTGCTCCATTTCTTTCTGGTTTTATAACACATTTGCAAAAACGACTGCTGTACAGGCAGATAAAGCTTGCTTTCCTGCCATGACTTTGCTCCCAGCCTCACAAGCGTAAGGAACTTGAAAATCACTGCCACAAACCCTTACCAAAAAGAGGGCCGAGGGCAACGACCTCGACGTAGCTTTTGGCAGGCGCGACATTAAGAGCAGCCCCTTTCTCTTAACTGGTATGAATTCTTGAAATATATGCAGGACATCTGAATGGAGCCGAGCAAGCCGACATGAGAACCTCATGAAGCACCTCCAACACTGGTTTACCAGAAGAAGGTATGGACAAGTGCAAGGACAGAGAAGCACCCACAGGACAGGTGACACACCGCAACTGCAGCACAGCAACAGAAAGCTGTGTATTCGTTATTAGGAAGACAATTTTTTGTCCCTTTTTTATTAATCCAGAAATAATTATTTATTTCTGAACTAGACAAGATTATTAATACAGTAAATATTAGAAACACAGAAGAGCTTTTAGAAAGCAGTAATGGACTCATGTTTACTGGAAAGCAGTTGCTCCTGTCTAGACTGTAAGCCCCAGAAATACATGCGTAGTTTTGATTGAAACACATGGCATATCTTACAGAAAGGTTTTCATTACATAATGCTTTTCATTGTAACCAGCACCACATTTGGTTTTTTGAATGCATATATTGCATTACCGAGAGTAATTCTCATGGCACCCAGACTTCCCTAACCTTAAACAAAGGTTTTTGTGGACCAAATACGAGAGCTTTCTTGCACCAATTGATATAAATAACAATCAAAATGACTATTTTTTGCTACAAAATCAGAAGCCTCAGAAGAATGGTTAAACAGACCACATGTTCAAACCGCAACAGACTAAACAACAGAACCCGTAACTTTAAGAGCATTAAGGTGCATTATCAAAATTAAGATTCCTTAAATGCTATGGAGCCAAGCAGCCTGAGGACAAGCCAGTATGAAGCCTCCCATTATATCCACAACTTCAGAAAGCAAATAATTCTTAAGCAGGAACATCCTCACTTCACTGTTGGATTAAAAGAACATTCCTGACTCCATTTAAAAGGAAGTAATGCCTAAAATTGTTGGCACAGAGACAGCGTTCTGAAACTAGGCCATATGAATGTCACTTCATTGTTGTTACTGAAAGAAAAAAGATCAACTACAATAAAACCTTAGCCAGCACTGCAACAACATTATGCCAGCTAAGCAAGCCCTTAACCAGCCCCATGGAGCTTTGCTGCTTTTCTGTTATATACTTGAACACCCTTTACAGATGCTTATTTTAATGTATATGGAAGTGCATGCACGCATACCCACTCCTCCTCTGAGGTTCTTTAGTATAGAAAGTTCTGATGTTATCACATAAACCATGAAAAGTAGCATTTGCATATAAAAATTGCACGAAAACACAGGAAAACCTTTCTGAACTAATTTCTTAGCATACACACTTTTAATGAATTTCTAAACACATACTCAACATAATTATTGCGTAGTTTCTCGTTCTGCACATGCTGCATCACTTGATTGGAAAACATTTTAGGAAAAAAGCAACTGCCTTGCCCGCTCAGCTCAATTCACTAAGCGCTCCATGTGAATCGCAATACTTAAACCCGGTATAGGCTGCACAGAGAGGTCTGCTCCTGGCCGGCCTTTCCCAGCACAGCGGAAAGCCATCGGAATGCCACTCTCACAACGCTTACAGAGCAGACGTGCAGCTACGCCGTAATCACAGCAATTTTCACAAACGGAGTGACAATGGCGGAAAAAAAGTGAAATAAACCCCAGCTATCTAATAAGTGAGCACAGAAAATTAGTTTGTTGGCAGATGATCCAAGTACCACTTCCTGACGAACGAGTCAGGAAGATCTTCCTCCGCTGTGCTTACATAACAGAGGACATAAAGGAGAAAATATGGCATCGTATATAACCTCTTCTCAGATACCCTTTCTTATTATTATTACTCTCTATCTTATTACAGCTGACAATTGTCTAGTCTAGATTCTGCAATTCATCTCCTTATCTATACAGCAATTATTTATCTAGTTGTAGACTGAATTTATTGTAACAAT
>RSEF01000004.1:71996013-72024696 GCA_003993805.1 Himantopus leucocephalus | reverse complement strand
AAAAAAAACCCCAAGAAGAACAAGAAGGGCGCTCCGAGGCTGAGGCTGCCGCTGCCAGCGCCGTACTTACTGCCGCCGCCGCCGCTCCAGGATTTCAGCAGAGACTTTATGTTAATTTCGAAGAAGAGGGAATCCTGCAGGCTGAGCATGGTGCCGCCGGCGGCACGAGCCTTCCCGCGCCCGCGCCGCTGCCGCGCGNGGGGCGGGGGGGGGGGCACGCGCGCTGAAGGCGGGGCTGGCGGCGGCAGCCCGACCGGCCCCGCCCCAAACCACGCCCCCATCCAAGCCACGCCCCCCCGCCCAAGCCACGCCCCCCGGCAAACTAGAAGGGGGGGGAAAGTCCCGAACAGGTAAAGCAGGCGCAGAGCGGGGGGCTGGAAGGTCGTAATGGGGTCGGTGCCTGCAAGAGAACTGCGGGGGTTTAGCTTTGACACCCGCAGCCATCAGCAGGTTGGGGTTTTTTCTTAGTATCTGTCGAAGGACTTAATTTTGACATTTCTGACGGTTTATTACTTTGTTCAGTACCATCTCAAAGGCCAGGATGGAAAGTATCTTCAGTGTGAAGTTTCTGGATTGCTAGGGATGGGATCCAACACCGCTGGAGACTGACCAACCATCCTTTGGGGATAAAGCAGGAGCCCCCATCGACAGCCTGCGCCCATCTCAGCACAGGGTACAGCGGTTTAAGACCAAGCTCCTGCACTCTGCCCACACCACCGGGTACCACCAAAAGGCGGTGGCCCTCTGCCAGCTTGAGGTGTTATCTTCAAAGCACATCTGAAAGTGTCTCAAGGTTTTAATGGACAAATCTAAAAGTAGGCGAAAATTTTAGAAAGATTTCTGTGGACCGAGAGGAAGAAACGATACGGAGAAAATAATGCTTGTTTCCACAAGCGCCGCCAAACTAGACATATGCCACCACCCTCGGGCCGAATGCAAAAAATGGAGAGAACTGGATACTGAGATCACTGTGACACTGGCTGCTAAGAGTAGTTTAATTAGGTTTATTTAAACTATAACTTGACCCACACCATACAGATGAACTAAAAAAAAAATTCATCATATGGGTCCGCGGTACAATGATCAACTAAATCTGCTTTGAGTTAATTTTTAAAAAAAAAACTACGTAGTTTCAGAACGGCCCCCCACCCTGTACTAGGAGTAAACCAGCCACGGGGAGCATATCATACCTGTGCCCTCAGATAAACTAGAATTATCTGAAGTTGTTGAAAAGGCTTAAGAATGGTGTACATCACAATAGCTATGCCACGTTGCATGCAGGACCACAAAAAACCTGTTTTTAAAGCGTAATTTTCCACCGCAGCATGCAAAAAAATAATAATAATTAAAAAAACCCCCTTACATCAAAAAAACCGTACATCAAATACTTTTACAGTTTGGTTTTGTGTGGCTGGGGTGTTCNGCTATGCCACGTTGCATGCAGGACCACAAAAAACCTGTTTTTAAAGCGTAATTTTCCACCGCAGCATGCAAAAAAATAATAATAATTAAAAAAAACCCCTTACATCAAAAAAACCGTACATCAAATACTTTTTCAGTTTGGTTTTGTGTGGTTGGGGTTTTTTTTTGGTGGTGGGTTGGTTTTTTGGTTTTGTTTTTGGTTTTGTTTGGTTGGTTTGGTTTTTTCCAATATATACACACACCCCTCCCAAAAAGACAAAATACTTATCGCTACCAGGGAGGTAACATAAAGCTGCCAACGTCCAGCTGAGTGGTTCTCAACGACAGGTCTGACACACCAGAAGGATGCTGAAGAAAGAGCGGGAGAAGTGTATCGCTGTACCAGCCCATTCGACCATCAAGACAGCTGCCGTCTGACATCCATTCAGGAGATTAATAGTTATATTTAAAAAAAAAAAAAAGCGACTGGTGTGATCACTCAGTTTTCATAGATTAAAAATAATCCAAATTTCCCTGTGAAAAAAATATTTTCTGTGGTAAGACAGGAAATTGCTACCTCTATCTGGATAAGTCTTTCATGTTTCTTCTCAGATAGAGTACAGAATGGGAATCCGCACAGAGTAACTCTTTGGGACACTGCATCAAACTTTCTTTCCTAAGCCTGTTGCAGGTAACACCGCCCATGTAGCGCCTCCAATTAACTCATACTCCTTTTTCATCACTTCTTTTATGAATACATTCAAAGTTATACTTCAAACATTCCTTTTTCCTCTTACTAAATAAGATAGAAGTTGTATTTTGTTATGAGTAAGATGTAAAGGTCAAATTTTGGAACTGGCTGATGAATTTCACCACTAATTTGAAAGACTGTATTAATTATGGTTGGTCTCTGACTGCCTTTAACACTGGGCTACAGAGAGTTCTTCAAAGGAATCCTTGTTAACAGCGTGCATTCCAAAATCATGAGCCAACTCTCTCAGCACCTCAAAAATAATGACTTTTTAAAATACACTTTGGGTTCTTTGTAGTTGCCCCTTCCCCACCCCCCCCAGCTTTTATTCTTTAAGTTATTAGCACCGGAAACTTATTAAAAAACAATCACCCCAGAAACCTCGGGAGATACAGTAAAACAATCTCACAGAAATAGTAATCTCAATGTTCAACCTTCTGGAGTCCTGTTAAGACAACTTTCAACAAACAGAAGAGCTGCCACTATTTCTGTAAAGCAGTGTTTCAGAAGTTAATGAATATTAGGAAATCTTCTTAAAAATCTGCATTTATTTATGATATCGATGTGTTCGGCCAAGCAAGTTACATTGCTTTCTGCCATGGCATCTGAGATTTTGTTGCACTATTATTTATTCATACTATCAACTACAGATCACTGTCGATAAGGCTTCCTCAAGGATACTAGCAATTATTTTGACTGCAGTTAGCTCAATAGAAGATACTAGCCCATTAAGAACTTCTAAGATATCAATAATATTTTGAGAACTGTATGTACCAAGAGTATAAGCTTCTCCCTCCAATGATTTCAGTAGAAGTACTGAAGATTAGAAGTATTTAATGAGGAACAAAAATATTTTGAAAATAAAAATCCTCTTTTAATACTACGTGAATATACACAATATGTGTGTTTTCATACATATATGCACAGATATAAGAAGTTTGATTCAATGGACATCACGAATTTATAAAAATTAAGACTGGCATATACCAAATACTTTGAGTGTGTGTTCCCCCCCGCCCCCCAAAACCCACCACAAAACAAATCCAAGTCCATTTAACAAGAGGGGTAATGGATCTGTCTGTATCTCAGCTTTACGTGTAAGCATCAGTGTCGTGAGCATTATCTTATTACACAACAGTGCACAAGCCTTCTAACAATTCTTCACAACCCAATTTACATGTTTTTACAACCAAAGATGTATAGATGACAACTGCTGCAATTTTTGACTTTCTGGGGTTTGTTTTGCCTTTGTACTGAGTTCATGAAATAACCTACCAGATACTAGAATAAGCAGAAGATTTCAGGATAAACTGAGAGGTTTAAAATGCAACTTTTTGTTTTATTTTTAATCAAAACAAGAATAGTAGAAGCAGGAAAGAAAACCCCATGGATTATAAGCCTCTGAACCTTGCCAAGCACAGACAACACTAATTCACTGAGAAGAGCCCAATAAAACTCATTATGTAGAGTCACGAGATAGCATCGTCATGTATTTCTAAAACAGTGTGAGAAAATGTGATTTACACCATGGATTCTTTTCCAGTTCCTCATTTTCAGAGAGGAAAATGGAAGAGACTTCTGGAAAGTACACTGTGTTTAATATTGAGAGCACCAAGTATGTCCACTGTGAAAAAGTCTAAAAATACCTATCACTTTGGAGTACTTATATGGGAAGTCTTGCATAAGATTATTATTTTACTACCTAGAGAGAAGATGGAAAAGAAAGCACTCGAATTTAACTATAAGCCAATAGCTGGAGCTGGTTTATGGAATAAAAACAATCCAAAAGGAAACTCTCAAAATGAGGCTTTGTGCATACTTATGTTAGTAGGCTGGTCATTACAGAATTCCAGTAAATACATAGTTTATATACTGATCCAAATATTTGCATACCTTTTGATTCCGGACCAGTTATAGATTTCACTACTAAAGGAAACAGACTACTATAAAGTCTATGTTTTTGATACTTTCTCGAGAGTTAAGGTGAGGTAAAGTGTTAACGAGCTCACTGGTATCAGTAAGCTCTTGAAAGAACAAGACAAGAACAGGACTGTAGGTGTAACAAAGCAGAAGTGCTCAATCTGCAAACGCAAGCTGTTTGCGCTCTACTAAAGTGATTAATGCAAGTGTCCAGTCCACACCGTGCTTTTTGCTCAGATATGAAAACCTTTTAGTAAAGAGGGTGGCTAGAAGCAAATTGCTTGAGCCGCTTCAGCGACATCGATCTGCGGACCTCGGGCTGCAAATAGACCTATACATTACGAGATGCAGGCGCAGAAAGCCCAGCTGCTCTAGGAAGTATTAGACCATCCATTTGCGGTACCGCTCATTCATAGCGCACTCGACCGATACGAGCAAAGTCAATTCAGCACTTCAAGAACGCGTACCTTGTCGATGTAATATCCAGTACACGTACAGCAAGCCTGGTCACACAACAGGGAAGATTTGCCCTGGGTGTTACAAGTAGCTCTTGGGCCCAAGCAATATAAGAGATCAGACACTATCGTGCTGTAGTACAGATAACAGAAGTTCCTTTTTCTTTATTTGTAGAATTTGGAATTTAATAAAAACATTTCTAAAAGGATCACTATACTTACTAGAATCAGTACATTTACTACAAATGTGTATGCAAAGGTTGTTTGTACAGCTTTTCTTTAATTAAAGTAGCACCGTGCCACTTTCTTGGAGCTGCCCGGAAACACTGCTGGCAATTACTTTAAACAATGTAAATAAAATAAGTGCAGTGCGTAACAACTGCTGTTTCTGTAACCGCCAGGGCTCTGGCCTGTGGCAAACACCAGTATGTGAGACTAAATAAAAATAACGTCGTTCACACAATGTTGTTTCAGCTTCACCTCTACAGGCTGAAAATGTAGAGGGATTTTCATGACTGAAGATATCGCTGAATAAAGTATCTTAAAAGAGCAATATTTAACTTTAAAAAGTTCACTTTTAAATGACAAAGAAATAATATTCTATATGTCATTCATTTAAATTTCACAGTACAGCTCTTTAGCCTCATTTCCTTTTTTTTCCCCCCTTCATTTGAAGTGTTATTCCCCAGTTCTACAATAGTTTTAATTCTCTAGGAGTATATTCATATCATACTATCTCCCTCCCCCAACTCCCCAGTGCAGTTCTTGCTCTTTTCTACTGGGATGGCTGAGATAACAGCATATGATTTGTCTACTTATCCCTCTACAAAACAATTTGCATTAATCATTCCAGCATAAATATTCAATTTAAAAACCACAGCTAAAGGCATTATTTTAAGTTATGTAGAAAACTGTTGCTGTTACCAAAAGTTTCTTTGAGGTGTTCAGTCCTACTACAGTCATCTTCAGGGTGACACGAACTGACAGAAAAAGCATTCAGGCAAAGAACTACAAATAATATTTCCCATTTAAAGTAAATCATGAGTCTTCCAACTCGTTCTGGAAGGATACTGAAGATTCACAGCTTTTTGCGGAACATAGTATTTAAGTAAGATCAGAGAGGATACTGTTAATATTTAACTTTTCGGTAATTTAATATTATCTTGATTGAATAGTAACCCTACCTTAAAAAAACAAAAACCAAACACACAAAAAACAACCAAAAAATCCCCCAGAACTTCAAAGAATAATTAAATACTGAAAAAAATCAAACAGCTTTCAAGGTAGTTTAACAAAGACCTTACCAACTTCATAAGGATTTAGACTAAATAGATTTCAATCTGGCCTTTCCTGAAAATCCAGCTTTCCAGATCAGCAAACATCACAAGATTACAAGGAAATGAATCAGTAATAAAAAGGTGAAACATTTCAAACAACCCAGCAGGCAGTTCTGAGATGATATTTAACCAACCTCTCTCTAAGAGGAAATAAGACAGGTAAAGCGATACAGAAACCTATAGCTGTTATGTATGTCATGAGCCTGACAAATCCAAGTTTCTCGATTTTCACAGGCAGTTAAATAGTAGATAAAATTCTAGAGAACTCAGTGATTTACTCCCTCTCAGATGCTCAATTTTGACCTTCCACGACTGCAAATAAACCTTAAAGGTATAAAGCCCAATCAGTACAATTCTGTCTGTGCCGGACAACCTGAAATAACTGCCCCGAGATCTGATCTGCTTGATTCTGTACCATGTCAGCCTCCTTACTGTGCTTCAGCACTAATGTACCAACGTACTGGTTTTGGGGACCCAGCACTCCAGTTTTCACCAACCTTTTAAATGGAACCTGGAAACAGTTACGGAGCTACACGGAAAATCCCAGCTTAGTTGCTGGGCGTTTAAATGGATAGAGTAGGGAAAGGCTTAACTCCGTTACCCTACAAGGCCTTAAGACAACTGCTACGAACCAGTTATGTTTCTATTTTTGTTGCTCCTCCCAAGCTGCTGGATGTCTGTGCCACTTTTACGGGAAACATCATATTTGCATTATGTGAGGATCAGCTACTCTATCCCTATAGAAAGCACTGGGGGGGGCAGAAAAAACACCAAGAGTTTAGGATTCATCCAGGAAAACTTAAAAAAAAAAAAAGTTAAAGTGAATCAGCTATAAGGGTAAACTCAGCAGAGAACTCCCAAGTCTGTCAAGCCTCACGAGTGCAACAGTACTCGGGTAGAAAATGTTCTCGGCTGCAGACGCCCACAGCAGCTGAAGGTACTCGCGTATTTGCCTTGCCCTGAAATTTCTGCCGTCCTCCCCCCACCATAAGCAAAGCTGAACATTGGCTCCTGCGCCGCTGTGGTTGGCAGCCTGCAGCCCCTTTCTGTTTATATACGTTACAGCACTTTACAGCCCCACATAAAGCAGATCCTGTCTGGCTCAGCCCCCCCCGTGCCGCAGACACCGATGGCCGGCCAGGGGGTGGCCGACTGCACAGTTCCAAGTGGGAACCACTTCAGGTGCCTCTGCTAAACCTCCTCACAAGCACAAACATACCAACTTACTCCACCGCTGCTCAAATCCCTACGCGGGCAGCAGTTTTACCAGCTCCGCGCACAGTGTAAGGACTTTGAAAGGTGTAGTTACGGGCAGAAGGAAAGCGAGCAGGGGCAAGGCATGGACAGGCAATTCTCTCTCAAGATTTGAACTCCCGGAATTGCCGTTCCCCACGTTTCAGTTACACAGGGCAGGAGCAGAAGCAGCTCCATCGCCCAATATCATAAATAAAATCATTACATTAACATGGCATTATTCATAGTTGAACTAAATTGGCATATTTCTTCACTCCAAATCCAACAAATGCTTAATTACAGTGGATTTTTTAATGTTTCAGTTGCCAGGATTTAAACAATTAAGTGCTTTTAATGCTGAATTTTTCAGCTTTCCCACCTCTGAGAAACAACAGATGCTCCTGTAGGAAGCTGAAGCAGGAGTACAAAGCAGAAATGCTTTTAGGATTAAAAAGAGTTAATTAATATATATACATCGATTTGCATGTCTGAATTAACAGAATTCATAAGAGTGTCATGTCAGAAAACTTTGTCCTCAGCAAGCGTGCTGTTACATTGAAGAAAAGTGAGAAAAGAAATACAAAAATCAGGAAGGGAGAAAACGAGATGAAGTACCAAACTCAAAGGCAGATAAATGCAACAGTTAGGTACCAAACACCTAACACACACACACACACACGCTAAAACTTATTTGTCTGGAAGTTCTGCCCAAAGGCCACAGCACAAGGTTCCCTGAAGTGCCTCAGCTGATGGGACTACAAAATAGCCTGGGCCAGCAGTGGCAAAGCTGTGCCAGCGCCAGCAGAGACCACCCGGCAGGGACCACCCGGCAAGGACCATGCCCATCTCTGGCACTGAATCTGGCGGAGCAGATCCGATGGAAAGGGACAGTATCACTCCACTGCAATCCCTACTAGTTAAAGAACTGACAGCACGTGGTAGAAACACGTTCAGGTAACTCAGAGAACATACCTAGATTTTTTTTCAATTCATGGAACTGGCTGCTCTCTATTTGTCAGTCATGTTACTTCTTCATAGAGCACCAGCATACTGTTCATTTCTCTCAGTAATTAACATGAACACGTTAACTTTCCAAACACGCAATCTACCTACAAATGCATATGGTATAATTTCATCAACTTCTGGGCAAATTAAACTACTCCGTTCTATACTGCTCCTTCCACAAAATAACAGTTTATGGGAACCCCAACCAAAGAATAAAGAAACAGTGTTTTAAAATTATCTCTAGCCAACAGAAAACAACCTACTGGAGAAACACAGTATTTTTATACAAGTTATGAGCTGCTTTTATGTGTCTTACTTCCTGGTTTTCCTGCTTTCAAGTTAGAAAATATTTTGAAATTGAAAACATTCTCCCTCCAGCCAGCCACCTTCTCAAAGAAGTAACCGAGAAAAGGCTAACCCCAGTGCATCTTAAAAGATGCCACGAGACACCAAAGTTTTGGGTCAGCGTCTAATACGACTGTGCAACAGCACCCTGGTGGTAAAGTTTCTAAAGCTCACATTGCCGTACTGGTCTTATCAATGGGCAATGAGAGTCTCCCTTTATAAAGTGAGGGTGCACCAAGTCCTGAACATCCAGAGCATCTGATGACACACTGCTGCGGACAGGAACTTAATCCCTTCCGAAGGTACCATTGCTAAAGTGATGAGGCTTTCTGAAAGTTTCACCCATCTCTCTTCAAACCAGTAGTGCATTTGGATTTCTCTTAACACAATCCTTCCTTTATAAACACACATCCACACCAAACGCCTTGCAGCACGAGCCAAGAACCCTCTGTCTGGGAGGGTCTCTCCTTGCAGGGACCTTTTCGAACTTGGCTGAAGAGCAAGAAGATGCACGTTGAGTAAAACAGCCAAGGCCGCACATGCTGCTTCCCAAGTCACAGGTATTCTTCAACAGCGCTTACAAATTGAGAAAACATATTCCCAATTGAAGGCGGCACTTGTGACATTTCCTTACTTGAAGGGAAGGAAATCTGAAAGGCTTGAAAGGCTATTCAGTGCCAAGTTAGAGACACAAAGAACGCCATTTACTGAAAAAGGAAAGGTTTTCCAAAGTAGTCCTTGATTAAGATGAGATAGTTGAAATTATTTTCCCTTAGTTTGGATGCACACAATAGTTTTCAGAAGGAACGCATACAAAGTTAGCACTTGCAGGGTAAGAAGTATTCTGTTACTTAAAAGCTTAAAACAAAAGCAACTAGAAACATGGCAGTCTACAAACCAAGACATAGAACAGCTAACAAGTGCAGCCAACAGAAACTGCCAACAGTCATCAAAAGTATAACGAATTACTGAAAAATGTCATGTCATATCTGCATCTTCCGTTTATGATTCATATTTTCATTAGAAACCAACAGAAAAACCACCTCTAGAGAAGATTAAGACTTATTAGATCACCTATAGATGAAGTTTTGCATTTGACACACTTTTTTTTTTCTTTTTTCAACTGAAAAGTGAAGAACTGCTTAACAAAACCTTCAAATTATCATCTTTCTGTAACTTACATCTGAATTGCTGATGTCACTAGCATGGCATCTTTATATGCAGCTGCTGATTTAATCTTGCTGGTAAATGCTTTATTGACCTTGGATATGGTTCTTGAGAGTTAAGGGTGGGGTGTTGTGGATTTTTCAGCCCAGTGATCAATTTTAATGTATTTTAAAGGATAACAGTTTTATACTTTAAGGGAAACGGCTCCTTAAAAATAAGCTGAGATTTTGATTTTATATGCTGTCCAGCCTCTTACAGACTACTTTGGACTGCAGACAGACATTATAGAGAACAGATAGATAGCCATATCACAGGTGTGTTCTATGTGCAAGAGATTTACAGTGTGAGTCAAAAAAGAACAAAATGCTAAACCCTTCTCCCTCTCAAAATGTCACTGGTGAGTCCTGTGGCAGTTTAGACACAAAGAACTTAAAAGAATACTTTTATTTCCTTGTATTACCACCATATCACAGCAAGACTGGGTTTACAGTAGCATATGTAATTATTTTCGCAATGAGTTTCTCCACATCTTGTGGAATTCAGCACTTCGTGGCTCCCTTTAATAGCCTACTGCAGGATCTTCTGAAGACTTGCTTGTTTTTCTGGCTATGTTAAATTTTCTCGTTCTCCTCATACTATCACCTTTCTCCCCCTCTCCTTCAAGTTAAAAGCTTTATTTTGTCCCTCTCCCAACTATCTTGTGTAAAGTAATTGTGGATTGAAAAGGGAAAGAGATATTTCTTTTATTTACACCCCCCCCAAGTGTTAACTGCATTATCTTGAAGAATTAGCCTAAAGATGCTTAAAGAATATTTGCTGCTAAGTATTGTCCAATTGCACATGTAATACTTTTTTTAAATTTTTAAATAAAAGGAAGAGTTCTCATTACTTCTGACTTTTCAGCTTAAGTAACTAACAATCTGCAGGACATAAAGACAAAAACAAAAGAAAAAAGCCCAAACACCAGGATTTCTGACATTCACTTCCTAAATTTGCTGTTGGCTGCTTCCTGCAGCGTTCCAGTTTGCTGCCTATTAGTTGGTGCGGGGATGGAAGGGGAGTGTGTGGGGGGGTCCTGTTGGTTTAGCAAGTTGAACAGTCTCACCAAGGACAAACTTGCAATAGTACCACTACAAATGAATATACGAGACAACTAGAGGTGGACGGGTGCAATCTCCTTTTTGCAGCATGGAGCCGTTACCTTGGTTCAGCTGTCACCTGAAGCCTTATACTAACATGTTTAAGCCTCAGCAAACCTTTTAAGTGCTTGCAGTCCAGAAGACATATGAATCATAAAATCAGACCAAAAAAACCCTGCAAAGTGACGCAGAGGTAATCTATTAAGTGAACAACAGCATTAAAAAAACCCGTAAGCTCTGTTCACCACATCTCAGAGAAAAACACATTAATTACCTCCCAATGAAATCCATACGAGTAGCTGTTAAGTATGAAGAAAAGGCCCTTCTAGATCTACCTTTGAGTTGTACTGAAAGAAGCACCAAATTACAATTACTTTGTTGCTCTTTGTGACGAGGTAAAGNAAAAAAAAAAAAAAAGAAAAAAGGGAAAAAAGTACAAACACTGTAGGAAAAAAAAGTATATTCATTGTAAATCCATGCATGCTTATGTTCAGATGAAACCCCGAGACGACTACAATAAAAGCGTATTAGGCATACAGCCAAGTACACAATAGAATATTAAAAAAAAAAAAATCAGATCTCAAAGAAAATAGGGCCAAAAATCATATTTGAGATATCTCCTAGAACCAAGTCATACCATCATTTTTTTTTAAACAATTAAATATAACGATAGTCAATTTTCCACATTAACAGTAAAATGAACAAGTCAGAGCCGTACTCCCTTTGTGCTTGGGCTTACTTTTAAAAAGACTTGCTGGACATTCTGTCAGCTCATTATTGATTCCCTCATAAGCAAATGCTTTACTTAAAAAAAAAAAGCATTTACCCAACAGTCATTGTATCTGCTTATAAGCAGTAATAATAAAACCTATCATCGCTGCACTTAAAATAAAACTCTGGAGAGATACTTATGTTTCCATTTATCTAAAATATTAAAGAGTTAGTTTTCTACATCAATATATTTAAAACAGAGGGTATCCAGAAGGTGACTGCTACTTTTCATGATGGACATCTAATGCTGCCCCCACTACTGATCAAAAAGGACCTTTCAGTGATTCGATTCCCCTCACCACTTCATCTCAAAAATACTGCCCCAAAAATATTAGAACGTTTTCTGCTGGCTTTGTGAAATGAATCACCTCAGGGAAAGGCCACACCAGTGCCCAACAGGAGACAGGGAAGGGCTGCACAGCTGGGAGGGAGACTGCCCTTTTCATGGGCAGCAAACTGTTGGATCAGCCTGATCCGCTTGTAAAATCTCACTCAAAAATCTAAACAAAATCCCCTTCCCCTCCCTTCTGTTGCAAAGGGCTTCAAAAGCAGGTTCCAGAGGCCCTTAGGAAAGGTCCCTTATTACTTTTAATGGAAAATATACGTAGAACAATTTCCTGGGGCATTACTCAAGCAAAACAATGCTATCTGCTGTGATAAGAAAACAGGAGAGAGGGTTAGAGATTTTTACGTAAATAGCATTCTGGATCCCAAACAGTATTCTGGAGCAGCCTCAGAATGTAAGCGAGAAGCAGAGACTTGGGGCAGGGAAGCCACGGTACTTAGTTGCCCACTAACCCCTCCAGTCTTCTCTAACTGAAACTCAGAACTGGGGTACAGAAACAGACTTATTCCAGACAGATGCTGGGTCTCCTGGTGACCCTCTGCTGGCCCAGGCTGATCAGAGACGTAACACGGAGCTGAACACACCCTGCTGGTGTTACAGGGACACAGTGCTCATAGGCAGTTCCTCTGTATCCAGCCCCTGCTGTAATTGAGGCAATTACAGCTCTATTCCTCATTTCTTTACTGCCAGAGAACACACTTCTGTTGGCTCATTTTTGCTCCAGAGGCACTTGAAGGGAAGGAGGTTTAATGTTTGCAAGAAGAGACGTTTTCTATACACAGGAATAACGCGGACACTGTAAGCAATGAGCATACTCACAACACAGATAAATTTAACATCTCTCCTGCAGTTATTGCAGATTTAACTTCCACGGTTGGCCATTAAGACTGTTGCAGAGCGTTAGCTACCCTGCCTTACAACGCAATGGAAGCACAGACCGGCAGCAGACGGGCATGTTTCACACACCACAGGTACAGCTGCCATTTGGCAGTTTGCACAGAGCAGTCACGGCGTTCCCCTCCTTTAACGCTACAAACAGCAAAAAGGGAGAATATGAAATAGTTTATGGATGTGTCTGTATGTGTACACACCTGTATGTGGGTTTTGATACATGAAAATACTTTCTCCAGATCTTCCAAGCTCATCTTTCTATGTTTGATGTGGATTGTAGCTTTTTTGAGACGGCAGTTTTTAAAACTGCGAAGACGTCAACTCTTAAATGCTACAGCAAATTTAAAAGAACTGCCTGTTCTTTCACTAACATCTATTAAGTGCCGTGATGCATACAATCATATGCAAATACTTCAGTGAGTGAAGTTGGTTTTCCTAGAATTCTCATAACTGTCTTTTTAGATTTAAGACTGTTAAAGATTTCTAAAATACACTTGAAACCATTCTGACAGAAGCTACGCTTTTTAAAAGATGTATTTTAAGCTAGGTATTTTACAAGAACCTCATCACTTGAATTTGACACAAAATATTTAGGTCAGATATAGGCAAACCCAACTAAGTGGTACTACCAAAATACTACTTTTATGCTTTGGGTGCCAGGAATAGGTTTTCTGTTTGGTCTGTTTGTTTAAGACCTTCTAAAATACTTTTATACTTTAAAATAATTGCATTTCACCTACGTTCTTATTAAGTGTGGCTAAACGGCAGCAATAAGGAACAGAAAGGAAAAAGAAAACAAAAAACCCAACCCACCCACTTTCAAATTCAAACATATCTACAGGACAAACTACCTTAGCTTTAAAACCTATCGAGTTCCTGAACAGCTTCACTGCATTAAATTCGGTGGTCCATTAACACATCTGCTGACATTAAGCAAGTAAATGTTTACAATTTTTTTTCCAAATCATTCTATCGTTTTATTACCTGTTTTGTCGGAACCTGCCTTCTACAGCATACCCAACCGGTAAACACAGTAGTTCTTTTGCTCTATTCCAGCAGAGCAGTTCATTCCATTAACAAGATACAAAAATAGAAATAAGCAGATAATTTAAAGAGGATTCAGCTACTATCTGCTGTTGTAAAAGCATGATCCCAGAACAGACTATAAGTCTGCATTTCACAAATGACGACATCACACTATTAAGTGATATTAGTCAGGCACTACTGATTTCCACAAAAATCACTCCTAATAATCACCATTTGGCAAATATTTAATGAGCAAGAAAGGAGAATTCATCTTCAACAGTAGGACTGGTATAGTCTATGTTTATTATCCTCATTTGCTCAAACTGTCGACAAAACATTGAACAAGGTTACATGAAGGCATCTCTTTGGTCTACAAACTTCAGCCTATAGCATTTTCTTTTAACTTGGCACAAAGACAATTCTATTTATTCCGGAATTATAACATTTTAAATAAAGTATTATTTAAAAGTGAGAGCTACAAAGAAACAATAATACAGCATAAAAGCAGAATTGATGAGATATGCCTATGGAGACATTTAAGCTGTGCACATCACAGTGATATCCAACTACAAAATTCACAGCTCTACAGCATTCAAAGTCAAATGAGGACATGAGCCTGGCTAAAAGAGCCTCACCCTTTGAGACACCATGAGCTTCCGATCACTTTTCAAGCATACAGGCAATAACAGTCTTAACAGACCTTCTTCTGTAAGAAGTCTTAAATAGTCCATACCATTACAACTTTAACTTGTCCTTTGTTATACACGGAAACAATTTGTTTAACAAAACAGAACTGTCCCCGCTTTCCCAAGCTGCCCTTACTCAATCTGAAACATTAAAAAAAAAAAAAAAGTGGTTTATATTACAATCAGAAAGACTAAGAAAAGTCTTTCCAAGGAAACCCCTTTCTCTCACCACCGCCACACACTTAACTCCATAATTAAGGCTGTAAGTTCACCACTCAGTAAGATGGATGTCACCATCTCACATCTTTGCAGTTAGACACATAAGGGAAAAAATGTCAAGGCCACACTAACTCCTGAAAATAGCCACTACATAGCAAAGGGTAAAAACTGTGCATCTGACAACCATCAGGATCCAAGACCATAAAGGCTCAAGACCTTACTATTTTAGCTGAAGGCAAAAAAAAAAAAAAAAGTGGATTTTCCATTGCCACCCAGCTGAACTGCTGAAAAAGGAACTTTAACTCATTCTACTTCTTATTAACACAATACCCTGTAATATTTAGACACTATCAAGCAGTAAAAAAAAAAAAAAATCTTCATACAAGCAAGCTTACCCACGTTCTTAAGTTAAAAATTCTCTATACAATGTCCATATTTTTACTTGACTTCTTTAATTTACATATTATGTTTATAAAAAAAAAAAAAATTCTGTGGTCTTCCAAACACTAAAAAAGGACAGCAGAAACATGTTTGAAATAAGAAAACTCTTAAAAGGAAAGCCTTTGCAATCTTAAGGGATTTGAAAAACAGGGAGAGAAAAGATGACACAAAACTTGAACCCTGCACTGCAGTCAGAGCTCTGTGCAGCATACGTCTGTCTAGACAACTCTTCATGTCTAATCATAGCTACGTTACAATTTAAAAACTTAAATAGGGAGACATCCCAAAAAAGGGAAAAAAGTCACACAGGCATGCAAAGACAAGGAGCACATTAGAAATCCTGTAAAATTGCTTTCAAATAGGTCACTAACACATGATAGTGTCTCAATGATAAAATAGTTCTAAAACTAAAGACACCATTATCATAGCGACTCTGATTAAAAGGCCTTTTATAATCAAATTTGTCAATTTAGCAAAATAATCATGATCTGAAGAAAAAGCTTAGTAATCGTTTTTTACCAGGTTGATGACATGGATACATACTGTAATCAGGATGTAAAACATGTGTCTCCTCATCTTCATCTATTGTCTGTCCTAATGAAAACAGCCTGACACGTCTCATCTTCAGTAGCCTTGGGGAGCTTTCACGGGCAGTACTCCCAACATCCAGAACTACCTCTCCAGAAGCGACAGTGGGAACAATTTTTTTCAGGAATTCCATTTTTGCGCGCCCTGTGCGTTCTGAGCATTTACGAAATTCAGCAGTTCAGCTACACGTTACAGAGCGTGGCTCCCACATCCACTTCCTTGAGCACCGAGGTAGACTTCTCCTGGTGATATCACGTTGGACCTGGGTGGTGCCAAGCCCAGCACGTCAGCTGCCAGCTGCTCCGAGGCAGATTTTAAAGACGTCTAACTGTACGGACTGATAAGAAAACCAAACAACAACAAGCCTATATATTAACCAACGCACGCTAAACTCTGCACTTGTAGAAGACACCGTATTTAGCACCGCAACAATTTTAAGCGCTAATAAACTGCACGGTGTATTTTCAAATTCCTCTCTGACAGAGTTCAATAGCTCTTAATTTTCATGAAGTGCAGAGAGAGTGTTCATCTGCATTTGAAAGATAACACTTATCATTCAGAAAGTCTACGCTCCAGCTTTATAAACAAAGTCTCTAACAGCACCACAATTTAAACCATTCGCATTCTCACATGGTTTTAACTACTAGCTACAAAGATACTAACATTTATTAAATATTAAGTTCTGTTTTGCAGAGACTGATGCTATATTTACCGCTTAAAATACTCAAAGCACCTTCCAGAAAACGCCAAGTACAGAAATAATCTGTCTCATTTTGTCCAAATGTCCACTTTATCCCTAGGGCTACTTCTCCATACATGCCCAGTTTAGCTGAGCTTTTGTTTTTATTTGGGGGAAGTTTAAATGTTGTTCTATATTTAGCTTAAAGAAGCCATTATGAAAGATGCCTCGCATTTGGAGTGGAAAGCCCGAGGGGAAAAAGAGACATTAGCATGGAAGAGTGTTCCTTAATGCTTTCTACATTTGGGAATACGTATCACTGTTTGATTGAAAGTATTATTTTATTTACTAGACTTGGAGTGGAGATCCACAGACACACTGCTAGGTAATATTCCCACCTCATTTGACACCAAAGATTGTACACATCACTCAGAGGAAATCCACTAATACTCACGCTGAATGTCTGAGCAGCAGCCGGCACACTTCTGGTATTTTTATGAAAGAGGTCAGTGTCCAAGACACCTCTGAATGCATCCAACCTAAGTGTGAAGTATACCACACTACTATACATTGCTTAAAAGAAGATATTTAATCTGAATTTCACTACTGTGTCTAGCTCTTAAAAAAAAAAAAANAAAAAAAAAAAAAAAAAAAAAAAAAGGTACCTAGAGTAATCTGTTTCAGGTCTCAAGAGTTCCAGTAATTCAGTACTCGCAAGGGAATGCTCAACTGGATTAAGCTGTCGGTCCTTTACTGACCAACTCTACTGTCAACTTCGTAAGTATTACATCTAGTTAAGAATGCTACAACTTGAAAAATTTGGTACAAGTTCATTAAAGTTGCCACCCAAGACATTTTTCAACTTCTATATAGACTGAAAAACATGCGATAGCTTTTGTACTCAAACCTGCATTAAAATCCCCAATTATTCAAGTTGGTCTACATTTCCCATGTAAATGAATACAAAATTCTACACAAATTTTTCCCTGTAAATGAATACAAAATTCTGACCTTATCATAAAAGAGACATTGTTAGAATATTATTTCCTGCAGTGAAACACTTGGGAGATTGAGCAAAAAATTTATCCCTATAATGATTTCATTCACAATATTTTTTCCAACACCACAAAAAAGTTACACAGAATATATTTTCAGAAAAGCATTTTAAGTGTTTTCAGAACAAATAGTAAGACATCACAAAGATAATTTATTATTATAAAGGATCATGAGTCATTACAAACTCAAGCAATCATTTATTCATAATGGCATTATTTTCTATAGAATTTCTTTTTTTTTTTGCCCTTGAAATCTTGCCACAAACCTACTTTGCAGTTTCTAGCACTTGGGAACAAAAGAGAAATCCAGACACTTCTGAGAGACTGAGAATGCTCCCAACCATCCACCTGCCAAATTGCAGTCTGCAAAGAAGGGGGTAATCAGATATTTTGAGTTGTACCTAACTTAAAACGCCCTCTGAAAGGTTCAAAAGTGCTCTTAACCACGCTACGGAGGTTTTATTATGCATGTGGACACAGGGTGGAGACGACAGAGGAAGTGCAAGCACCTAGTGCATCACTTCAGTTAAATGCATACGATGTGACTTCCTACACAACATGCAGTGTATGTGAATTGGCTGGGACTAAAAAAAATTAAGGGTTCAAACTACATTTTTTAACAAGAAAAGATAATAGCCTTTCAAATAATAGGATTTACAAAGACGAACAAGTAATAAAAGCCACCCTCCATACACATGATCCTATTTCGAGATTAAACTTGATAAGCTAATAAAGCTTGTAACACAGATGTATCCAAAAGCTTTTGATTGGTTTTTCCTTTAGGATGGCTTTTGTTTGACTCTTAAAAGGACATGAAGGAGTTCTCTATGGGAGACAGTTGGGGATGTATACATCCATTTATATATTTTTATCTATATATATGTACATGGATGGATGGTAGTTAACTCCAGGACTTCCATACTTCATTACACTCTATGAAAGCAGCATTTTGTAAATAATGCAGCTAAGACACAAAGCTTATGTTTCTGCCTGTGTCATTCTACATACACCTCCTCTCTCACACTGGCTCTTACCATCTCCCTAAACAGTACAATGTACAACGGTGGTCTTCATACAGCCTGAGCAAGCTTTACAGATAATCTGTCAGGGGAAAACATATGAGAACTCCTAAAGATGAATTTAACAATTTTAAACAAATGAAACCAAAACAGGCTACAACAAGCCTTATTTGATAAGTTTTAACACTTTCTTATTCTGGAACTTCTAAATAAAAGAAAGAATGGGAGAATCAAGCTTACATAGAATTATTATTTGTATTACAGTAAGTCCTTTGATTTCTTTCTGCGTGTATTCCACTTCTATTGCACTCAAAGGACAACTCCAGTTTTGCACTGAAGTACCCGCCGAGGTCATTCAGGCTTCCCCTGTTGCAATTCCACAGCTAGTGATCTAAACAGCAAGAAGATTATGTCCAAGCTCCACATCCCTCCCTAACAGGAATCCACATCAGCAGGACTTCGCATCAAAAGGGAATACGAACAGATCACAAAACATGCAGAAGCACTGGGAGAACCACTGAGTGATGAGAGGATAACAGCACTGTCCCTTTGCATTAGACCTTTTAGGACACAAACAGCAATGCTGTCTGGTAGAGGTGCACGGGAAGAGCAGCTACACGGGAATCCTGTTGAAGCAGGTGAACCTGCTGATGCAGGAACATCCTAGCAATGAGAAATGCTGCAAAAACAACACACAATCAATGAAAGAAAGATCTATGTGAGAGTAAACTACTTGCAAGTGCCTCGAGCTCACACGCCTAGAGAATTTTTAGACTTAGTAATAATGATAGTAAAAGACAACTATGAAACAGACAACATACTGGGAAGTGTAATTTTAGAAGAGAGCCTAGATGCCCTATAGCCTACCATGAACATGCATTATTTGATGGGTCTTTTCACAAACAAGCATGCATTACAAACCTTGCTTTGTAACACAGAATGTTTTTAAAACTATCCCACCCTGCTAGAGCAAATCCACCTCAGTCCCACCTGCTGTCACGGAGAGAGGACACAAGACTTCCTTTACATATAACATAAGCTGGCAAGACAGGTCCTGGGGTTTTTGGAGGCCGGGAGGAAGAGTAGTGTCCTGTGGCCTTAACTGGATTAATGTGCTGATCAGGGAATAACAAGGTTCTGAAGGGTGTGCGCCATGCTGTCCACCACGGTCCTCCTTCTCCTCTCCTCTGCAGGCTTCTGGGCTGCCACACCGTTAGCCACACCAGGCATGGTGAGCTGGTAACGCTGACCTCAAAAGTGGACTGGTTTTAAGCAGGATTCATTTGTCAGTGCCACAGACTGCCCTGCCGCATGGAAGGAGTGGAACTGTGCGTGGCTTCACAGCCTCCTCCAACACTGGCAGAAGTCAACAGTTCAGGGTAGCTTTGTTGGCATGGTGGTAACGTGTTTTCCAAAACTCTTGGCCGCAACGATGCTGGCAAAACCACCGAGTGGTAGAACCACACTGGCAGAGAGGGCAGCTGGAGGCACCCCTGTGCCAGCAAGGTGGAAGCGTGCACTGCAAACCTCCTGGCATTGACGTATGATCTCCCCTTCAGTGGCAGCGCTCCTGTCGGCACACAGAACCCTTGCTTTCTCCCACCTTCTCAGCATCATGACCACATTGGCAGGACAAAACAACACAAAAAAACAAAGGTAAAACTCTCCCTCCTGCTGGGGCAGTGGTACTGGAGGTACTGCCAAAGCAGTTCCAACGGCAAAGACCCAATAGTACAGAAAGGGTGCAAGTTTTGCCTTTTGAAAAAGCGAGCGGTCCAGGTTATGCAAAGCGGTCTCTACCTCAGTTTGCAGCTCTTCAATAAATGTTAATATTCCTTGAGCTCAAGTTTTAACTATGCATCCTTGAGCCCACATTGGACATAGCATCAGTGTGCACCAAATAAGCACCATTACTATTTTCTCCAACTTGCTAATTTAAACCTGACATCACTGTTTCAAGTGGGAGTGAATCTGCTAAGGAAATAAGAGCAACTACGATAGCACTCAAGTATTTAGGAAAAAAAAACAAGTACAGGAAGTTTTTCCTTCTTGAATCTCAGAATAGAAGCCTAATTTGTAAGAATTTGTCTTATCCCAATGAAAACAATCTGCTCTTCCCCCAAAAAAGTGAAGATCAGAAATACATAACTGAAAACAGAATAAAACAGTAGAGTTAGGAATTGAGCCTGCAGTCTAGCCTGTAAGTATAAATTAGCATACCTGCATTCAACTGATGAGAGGTACCAGATGCTTGGACAGTTGCGTTATACTCGTTAGCCAATTAGCAGGACACTCTCATAATTTCCCACAAAAGACTGTAGAGGTAGGGAAGACAAACTCCATTTCTTTCTCTGTACGCACTACACTTTTTTAAACGACAAAACTTTTTGCTTTAGAGTTATAACTTAATATAGTCACACGCATATATATATATCTCTTTTCTTTCTTTAAATACAGAAACTGAACAGACAAGATAACCGCAAAAAATNCGCACTACACTTTTTTAAACGACAAAACTTTTTGCTTTAGAGTTGTAACTTAATATAGTCACACATATATATATATCTCTTTTCTTTCTCTAAATACAGAAACTGAACAGACAAGATAACCTCAAAAAACGTATGCATAGGGAGAAAACAGTTTCTTTGTCATATTGTGGAGTCATCTCACCTTCTGGCAGTTTGAAATACCCCCTTGTAAGAACCTGACACATTTCAAGGAATTAACTTTGCATGTCAGAAAGTTTCAAAGTTTTAGAAGATATTTAAGATGAGAGACTACGCTTCATATAATTTACAATTATACGGTACCAGTTCATTCCCAAGATACTTAGCATTAACGGCTTTCCTTGGTCCAGTTCAATTAATGTAATTAATTTCACAGCAAAAAACCTGAGAACCAGTATAAGCAGGAACAAAGCAATGCACAATTTTGCAATAAACTATCTCTGTATCAGTGTAAACTTGTAGCTATTATTTTGCATAAAAAAAATACTTGAAACCCAACACATTTAATCTTTTTATAGTTTCGCTTTATTGTTGGGTTTTTAATGTAAACATGCAAATAGTTTTAGTTGTCCCCATGCTTTTCTCAACGAAAGTCTCACTTTCTGTTTCCTGAGAAATGAAAGTAACAAACAACTGTCAGCTCTTGGTGAAGTTTTCATGTCCTTTCAGTCACTTACAGTGTATTTGCTCGGGGCGGGGGGTGGTGGGAGTGGGGGTGTTGAGCAAGTCATGGTGCTGCTCCTTTGGAGAAGGCTGGGGATTTCTGGAGTGTTTGGGTTGGTTCGGGTTTTGGGTTTTGTTAAGAGCTTGACTTTAATTATTTAGCATTAATAGGAGTGAAATACAAGTAGAAATAAAATACTTGGCAAGAGATATCAATCAGAAGCTCATCATAAGACACAACTGTTATGTTCACTGACTGAATGCAATATTATCCTGTTTAGTAAAAAGCCCCAAAATTTTTACCATTTATGTATTACGTAATAATTGTTCTTATCTTGAAGTTGCATGCAAGAATACAATGCTTTCCTGAACGCATTAGGCGTTCCTGAGAAGATCAAGGCATTGTCTATCCTGCAGCTGCTACAATCCTCAGCTGGGATAAGGATCTGGGCTTCCTGTTGCTAACCTCTGGCTCATTCCAAGTACTGACGTATCACATAAGATCTTCCAAACCTATGAATTTCTTCCACTGGCAGATTTCTTCAAATAAGAACTTGCATTTCAAAGCAAATCCCAGAGCAGTACATACTCTGAGTCATACCCATTCCCATGCAAGTAGGAACACCGAAAGAAGAGGTCACTACACAATCCCATAACGACAGAAGTGGCCAGATCTTTTCCTTTATGAAAGGATCAAAGTGAATGATGACAAGCACGCGTTGGTATCTCTATGCAAAGGACATTAAAAACCCCAACATTTAAAAAGCAAAGGTTCTGTGGAACAGCTACCAGTAAGTCAGACCAACAACAGCAACACTGCTATGAAATTGCATCTCTAAGGAACTGAGAGCTGAAAACCTTTACCAAAAGCTTTTTAAGTGCTGAAGAGAAATACAAGGAACAGAGTTGCCAACGATAATGTAGGCTTGCCTGTAGAAAAGCCAGAACATAGACAATAAGGGATAACCAGGGACCAAGCGCACACATGCATCTCCAAAATTACTTAAGAACAGAAGTGGTTCAACATACATTTCTTACACAAATATTTTGGCTATTTATTTGGTTGATGACTACTTTCCACAGCTATCATTGCTGTTTCCATTAGAATTTGCTCTAGCACTGCATGAAAGGACATACCTGTAGAAGAATTTCCTCTTGTTTGAAGGGTCAACTTTTAATATTATGCCCAAAGCATAAAACTGGAATGGCCAGGTAAAGAATCTATGGTTTATCATTCAAAATTATCTTCATTCTAATCCCAAAAGTGCACACAGCACCAGTTGATCTTGCTTCCCTTACCAAGCCTGACCTAATTTTAGTTTACTGCTTAAAATTTTATACAAGGAAGATATGTTTAAAATGTTACCGACCTAGGGAAATTATCATTATCCTTTTTTCATTGGAACTCTTCTCCACGGCTTCCATTAATTAATAAAAGCACACTTACTGAGTTCACAGTACAAGCTTAGTTTCCAGCATCAATGAAAATCTTTTGGACATCTAGATTAAATACGGGTTCTGTCTTGGTTCACATAGCATTCATCCACTCCAATTTATTCTAGTTCTTCCCTTGCAAAAAATACAGAGTTTTGAAACGTGGTCACAGAAAGTTTACCTACACTGCAAAACAGAAAGTAGAACTTAACACCCAATCTAGTAAAAAAAAACAAACCTGAGGATAAATTCACAAGTCCATTTGCATGGACCGACACACTCATGTCTCCACTAGTTTAGGCGTACATCCTCCATGCTCTGTTACACAGACCATACTACTAAAACTCTGAAATGCTGTATATAATATAATGTCATAGTGAAATGTATTTGCATCACAAGATTTATGTTACCTGAGGAGCAATGTATTTTTAAACCTCCTATATACAATTTCACAGTGTGATCCCTTTCTAGTAAGAAAACCACAGCGCCAGAGAAGGACATACAACTAGAGATCAAGATCCATAGCTTAAT
This sequence comes from Himantopus leucocephalus, assembly GCA_003993805.1. NCBI lineage: Eukaryota > Metazoa > Chordata > Aves > Charadriiformes > Recurvirostridae > Himantopus > Himantopus leucocephalus. The sequence continues at coordinate 72,001,087 of RSEF01000004.1, read as the reverse complement.
AGTAGTCACAGAAGAAATAAGAACTTAATTTTCTTAAGTTACAAATTTATTTGTCAACAAGGGTAGCTAAATCAAGTCACTGAACATATATTATTTCTCACACTATACTATCTGTGGGACTTCTGAAGGTTACTCTTAGCTAGAGGATACAGGTAGCTAAAACTAATGTATCTATTTTCTCAACGGAATATTATCAGAAAAAAAGTTAGCTATCAAGTATGTTTGCCCACAGATGTTTTGGGACAGTAACTTTAAAATGCCTCCCTTCTCATCTCTTCTATCTCAAAGACAGAAATAATAATCTCTAAAGTATTACAAGGTTTTTCTAGTGGAAATATATAAGCTTAGATTTTTAAAAGCAGTAGTAGTTTTGCTCTTGAAATCCTAAATGAAAGACTTCCTTCAGCGTAAAGCAACAGCACTCCAATGCTTCTGCAAAATACAGATGTCTTTGCCCCTTTTTACTTAATAACTGGAATGCATTTCCACTTAATAATCTGAACATAACCAGAAAGAATAAATGCTGCTGTAATAACTATGTAATTCGTTTTAAATAGAAAACAGCCCAATCTATCAGTTCTTACAATAAATGGCGTTGTACCAGGTACTCTGGGCTGAAGTCTTCAACGTTTTATGGCTTACAGAAAGGCTGGCACCTGTATTAAAGGAAATCAAATTCACCCCTGCTCAGATCAAGATGCCTTCCTTACCTGTTATGGACATGTAATGATTATATTAAATTCAAGGCAGTGGAAAAGTAAGATACTTAAGGAAATTACTTATGAGATAGCACACGATCTGAGTATGATTTACCATAGTAATACACTAGATGAATAGCAACTATTAATTTACAGCAAATATTTTATGTAAATTTTGTAATCCTAAAACAGAGTAAAGGTTTTTCGGTACACTGACGTACAATGTTTATGGATATTCTTTCCATTAAAGAAGGTTTTTTAATTAACTTTCAATTGTCTCCTGTCTTAAGGAGAAAAAAAAAATAAAGAAAATTGGTAACAACCATCAGACTATGTAGAGCAGTAGAGGTTACTCCCAGTGGAGCTCCATGCCGGCCTATGGGAACCACAGTACTGTAGCTTTAGTACATAAACATTTGCAACACGTCATTCATGTTTAACAGAAAACAGAGCTATCCTTTCAATGCTATAGCTGTTCACATATAGCAGAACTGAAGTATTTTAAGTTAAAATACGCATTTCTAAAAAGAAAAAAAAGGCAAGGAATTTGCATCTTTCTAATTTCTAGAAAGGAAAGAGAATGGATGTAATTTAGGTTTGTTTGGCAAGGTTTTGGTTTTAGGGTTTTGAGCACAGGAGAAGAAATACTAACTTTCAGTGTAAGATGTTGGATGAAATCTCATTTACTCTTCCTATTTGAAAAGCTACACCACACTTGAGATGAAACAGAGATCAGACTAAGTTAGGTACTAAATTAAGGCCCAAAAATGTTTTAGTAAGCAGGGGAGTAAAAAAGAAAAAAGTTTAAAACTCTGCTCTAACTTTTGTTATTAGCAAATAATAAAACACAGTTGCTAAATGCACTGCTAGAATAAATAACTCTCAGTACATCAAAGTCACTAAGTAAACAAATACGTGGGAAGATGAAGGAACCTAAACCAACAAATTGTTGAGCCACCCAAGAGAAAGCTTCCATTTTTATCCTATACAGAACATTTATGTACTTATGCACGCCTACGCAAGTCTGCTCACTAAAATTAGTCATCTTATCACAGTAAAGCTTATGAAATTGCAGAGGGGTAAAAAGACCACCATAAATAAATAAATTAAAAAAAACCACAGAAACAATACATGGCACGCTAACTGCGCGGTTTCAGAAGCTGGGTGAACAGACCTTCCTTAAAATACAGCAATCAAGGCAGAGGTACTGCTCCTTCACGCAGGCTCCGCTGCTCAGGCATTCTGACAGCGACCTGCGGGCAACAGAAGAGCTCAAAGAGCACCTGGATGTATTCATTCTTCCCAAGTACCACAAATTAAGACGGATCTATAGAACAGACAGACACATCATGAATGGTAACTTGCAAAACACAGATTAAGACAAAATAGCAACAGTGTACATTTAACTAACATATATCATCAGATTAAAAAGGATTATTCTGATTTCTAACACCCAAAGAAGCATATGTGAGATGAGCATGTATGGTGAAAGCATTTAAGAAAAAAATTCCTTATTTGGATTTGGAAGAGAGTTGCTGTATTACAGCTATCTGAAGGAGAGGTTAAGCCTGTTCCTATCAGAAGCAACAATAAAGCAATCTGCCTTTAAAAGAGGGAACCACTGAAATTTAAGGACACAGCTGAACATGATCACCCAGGAAGGTGAGGATTCCTTTATTTAAAGAAAAATTGATGCTCCAGTCATCTCATTAGAACAGAAAGCCTAAAGACCTGCGTCCTTTCCTCACTTGTGGCTTTTTAAGTAGCCTAATAATAAAAGACTTCTAACTGCCATAGTGAAAGACAGGAGAATTCTTTTTCAAGAAAGTTTCAGAGGCTGGAATTACTTCCTCCTGAAGGAAGAGACCACAAAACAAACTTTACTGCTTTCCATTTCTTAGTAACTAAATTTCAAAAACATCCTCTCTTTTCAAGTTAATGTGCGCTAAACAGGAAGAAAAAAATTCTCTAAAGAGAATGTAACATACACATTTTTAACACACACAGGTCAGCTTGTAGTACGAGCGTTCCAAGCCACCTACAAATGGAAATACACAGAGGTGTCAAGACTGTTATTCTGCCCACACTAGGAGTATCTTTCATCATTCACACAGAACAGCCAATGAAATATGGTTAAAATTAAGAATATTGGCTAAGTAGACCATAAAGAGAGGGGTCCCCTTTCCTCACACAACACTGCTATTCCTTCCTTGACTCTGCTGTACATTTTAGCCTGAATCCTTATATATCCTTTAAGGTATTCCTCAAATCAAAGGATCGGGGACTTTATGTACTTGTTGTTGTTACAATATTGTCTGCATCAGAAGTGAGGCTTGCTGCACTTCATAAGCCATTTGTCAGTCAGAGATGCTGAGGATGAGGTAAGGCGGCTACCAGAGGCGAGAACTTTGTGATCAGTGGTGAGCTGTAGGTGCAAAGCACCCTGAGCCAAGCGAGGCAGGACGTGTCAAGCCACGCTGGGCAGAAGCACAAGGAAGGGGAACTCGGAGAGTTTCCACAGGAAAGCTCTGACGCTACGTAGGAGGTATCATAAGTAGCTGCATCACTTGTGCCTTACCCAAACCTCTGTAAAAATGCCTATCATTGTCTCCCTGTCTTTGAAGTACTTGTTTTGTATAAAGACAGTGTTTTCATTAGCTACTAGCCAAGGGATAGGCATTTTCCAGTTCCCTAAAGGCTTCTGGTTTCCATTCCATTATATATCATAGATTTTAAACTGTCATGCACTCTTTACTGTAACTTGTGCAGTTACTCTACACCTTGATAAAGAAGTTGCTGTTTCTTTTCAATTAAGCACCTCTCCAAGTGAATTCTTTTCAAGTAAGCAGTTGCTGGCTGCACATGGAGAACAGCAGCATCTCCACAACCAAGAGTAAAATTGCTGTCTGACCAAAAAGAGTGTTAAAAATAAGATTTTAAGATACGTATGCATACAGATAGCTGTATATAAATAAACTGCAGAGCTGTAATAGCGCAAAGTTAACCAAGATCAAAGTTAGTTAGCAGACAAGAGTTTCTTTCTCTACCACCTTCTTGCTGATGCATAAGCAGACTTCTAAAAAACCACAACAGTTCAAGCCCCTTAGAAGGCCAAATGTATTCCATTTTAGCTGTTAAAGAACAGTGCCTTGTACATTATGCTCAATATACAAGCAGATTACATTAAAACAAATACATAAAGAAATCTTAAACAATCTAAAAAATTATCACTCATTATAAAGATACATAGCTGTTCTCCATGACAGAAAATAAGTTCAAAAAGAAAAGCTTTACAAAAGGTTGAAAACAGGAATTTTATGAATGTTGGATGTTGCTACAAAAAAATCCCAACCCTGACCTTCTAGATGCGAGCAGCACAAGAAATCCCCAGAATCCTGGGGAAGGGGAATCCTACAAGATGAGTTCAACAGTTTCTTCCCCCCTAGTCTGACACACACGGTTTTCCCACTCCACAGATTAAGCAGCTCTTCTGTGTCCCTATTAGCATTTTCATTTTCTGTTCTCTTGCAGATGCATCTCAGATGTTCCACGTTATTTGAACAACATGAGGCATCAAGCGTAAGCATGGTCTACAAAGCTCTTCAGCAGAAGCATACCTCCAGTTGGGCAGCAGAGTGAGACCTAATGTTCAAATGAAGGGGGGAGGCACAAAAAAAAACCCTCTTAGAAGCTGGTGAAGCCCACTGAGCTATGAAAAATACAAACCACATCTTCATAGAAACTTTGTAATAAAAAAAGAACTTAAATGTTTCCATTTATTTCCCCAATATCCATATTGCAATTCCTCCAGACACAGCTAATGAAACTGCTGAGCAGGGTAGTGAGTACCAAGTAGTGCTTTAATCCTGAATGATTATTTAAGTAGAGGAAAAAGAGAATAAAAAAAAAAAAAAACCACCAAGCACACTTTTCTCCTCTTGATGGTCCCTTATTTTCTTAATTATGTGGGGAAAAAAACCTTAACCACACTTTAGTGCTACATCTGCAAAAGCTCTTGTAACATATGAACAGGTACATTAATTGTAGTGTTTAGCAATTGCATTTACAGACAGAAATAGGCTTTCCAGCGCTATCTGATGCCCCAGTCATGTAGTTTTCACCGTGAGAGCTTTTCAAGACCTGACTGGATAAACCCTGAGCAAACAGGTCTGCTGATCAGGGAACTGATTCCAGGGAGTAAACTAAGTAACACAGAAGAAGAATGGCAGCTGGCACGTTTTTTCCAGCTATATATTATTGTTCCTTCTCACACATATTTTTAAAGGAAAGCAATTGAGAAAAGACTGCCTCTGCATTCTCTGACAGGAAAATACACCCTGACAGACAACTTGTCTTTACCTTGTGCCGAAGTGGGG
>RSEF01000004.1:71948007-71995913 GCA_003993805.1 Himantopus leucocephalus | reverse complement strand
TCACATGGATCTGGGGGAAAGATGTGCAAAGACAGAGGAGAATGATTTTGTGGGTAGGATTGTTGGAAATGCATTTTGTGCGTGAAAGGTGCATATGAGAAGCCATACTGGGAAGGGAAAGTAGTACTGGCAGTTGAAGGAGCAGCTTGGAAGGAAGCCAGAGTGTGATTTGATGCGAAAGAGTACTTTATATGACGTTTAGAAAACAACAACTAAAACATGGAGGTGACAGGTGACAGGAGGCAACCATTGAGATCTATCATATGGTTAGAGTTGCAAGGTGGAAAAAATACCCTTGCAATTTGTGCTTTTCATGGTTTGGCATGACAAGTATGAGGTTGGGCAAAACCACAGAGGAGGAGGTTGGAATGTGGGTTGAGACTGAAATTGTTGTTAAAATATGAGGACAGTGTAAAAAAAATCTGCAGTGTATTTGGCCAGATGTATGGTACAAAGGAAGACTCAAAGGGCCGAGTGATATAACAGAAGATCGAGACACTTAGAGGCACAATACTAGATGAAAAGAGAATTAGTAACTGTTGTTCCATCACACTTAAAAGTACGATAATTTCATTTAAATAATGGATTTCCTAATAACAGGTATTACACTGAGTTTAATTTGCATTTTCTGAGGAATATTTAGTAGTTTCTAATACTGACATATATAGCCTAAGAATGTAAGAGTAGTACCTCATGTCCTGATCACAAAATTTAAATTTATAGTTTTGCTGCGTATTATTTTTACTATTGTAAAGACTATTTTGATCTAGGATTAATGATTTAAATAAGCACAAACCTTTTTTTTTGTGGACCAGGTGGTACAATACCAATTTTCTGGAACTTTTTTTGGCATTCTCCTATGTATGACATCTTTCCCACGGCAAAACCTAAGCCACCAGCAACTATAGAGACAGATAACAAAACATTGTTAATACAAGAGCTTAAATCAAGAGTATGCAATTTGCTCCATTTTAATCATATGATGAATTGTATGTAGCATGTCTTCTCAAAACATGTCACAAACACATGTAAAGTTATACAGGGATTACAAGGATGATTTCAATAACTATTGAAAACCGGCTGCCTATCGTGAGATGTAGCAACTGGTCCAAAACAATGCAGACAGGAAAAGGATATCGTATTAACATGGAATTACAAGATTTCCGATTCCGAGGAACAGATTATAGAGAAAGCCCACAATGAAATTAAATCACAATGTCAGCACTAATTTCTCTTGCCCTTGCATGCACACCATGGTATTTCTGATGACTGCAATCTTAACACATCTCCTCAGGGCTTCTAAGAAGCTAGAATGTCAGCTTGCCACACTCTTGCACTGGGGCTTTCACTCATTACAGAGTCACAATAAAAATATTACTTCAACATCCTCAATTTTCTGTTGAACTTCTGCTGAAGAGAAGAATCAACTTAATTTCTTGCCATTTAAGAACCACCATACTGTACTGTATTGCACAGTTTCTGTGCTTTTATTTGTTGTCTTTATCTACGTGGTCATAAACTAGACAGTTAAGATAAATCAAATGAACATATGAAAAGGAAAATACTATTTTATATATACTGTGATGGCCCCTTGATACCATAAGCAATGTGAACTGCTAAGCATGGCTGATCAATGAGGCTGACATTATTTATGGGTAAGATTGGAGTTTTTACCAGTTTGAGAGGATATATTAAGTAAATATAAGCTGTTATTAAAAATTAAATGAACCTTATTTCAAATATTTCTTTTTAAACACAGCAGAATTCTGATTTCCTAAAGCACTGCAGTAACATCTTATAAATTCCAAAAAGGAAGAATTTGAAAAGAGTTTCAGAGACATGCATCAAAGGTCTGCAGATTGCCTGTAAATAATCTTTCTTTTCCTTTTAGAATTGGGTACAACTTACTTGCCATCTTAGGTAATGCACCAAATCTTGGGCTTGCTGAGAAAACGCCTACAATAAAAGGAAATAGTCAGAAAACTTACTCATTTGAGGAACTCACCATCACTCAAAACTAAAGACAGTATTTTTCCGACAAGCTTTTGCATTTCTGAAGGTGAAGACTGTACAAAAATCTTGTAAGTCCATTAACTCAGATTTAGGAAAATGAGGGTCTTTTCCATTCCACTAGTTCTTAGTGCATCCATTTTGGTGCAGTCCTAGAGTCATAGGAGGAAAAAACTCTGGACTTTGCAGGATTCAGTTCAGGCAGGGGTTCGGAGTGTAAATCAACATGAAAGCAGCATGGCTGCCACTGGTGACACCTGCAGCACTACAGGAGAAGATGGTGGCCTACGTTTCAGCACAAACCAACCTTGCAAATGTAATAACAAACTGAAATCTCATACTCAGGGTTCAGCTACTTGTGCTGCAAGAAGCAGGCCCGAATTGTTCTTCAGTAGTTTTCTGTGGCTATGGGTTAAACTTGTGTTAAACTGTACCACAGATACCTAGCCTCCTCCTCCGGAGAGGAGAGATCATACATTTTGGCCTTTATGAGGAGAATACAGTGTGCTGAACATGAAAACCGAAAGATTAGCTTTTCCTACGAAAATCCACCTCCCCCCAGTTAACACCAGGAGGTGGAACCATTATGCCTCTGCAAGTGTGTGTGTCTGGCAGAGGAGTGCCATACTGTGGAGGATGGCTCCACACAGCAAGATTGCCATGGCAAAGGGAAGGGAAGCGAACACTGTGTGCACTGTTCCATGCATTCAGACAGTATTAATGAGGCTCAGAAGCTCCACCTTCTTCTAGAGCAGTGTACTGCGTGCAGTCATCAGAGAGGAGTGCTTAGACAGAGGAGCATTCAGTCTATGCTAAGTGCAAGGGCCTTCGCCCACTGGCATCCATGCAATTTTATATTGGGTCTTTCAGGGGCAGGAGGAACAAAATTACTGTTTGTTTCTAAACAGCCCCCCTCTTCCAGTTGTTGACACATGGTAATGATTATTTAATACGGTCATTTGTTATTTCACAGCTGATAAGAAATGTCCAAGTACAATGAAGAGAAACCGAGAAGAGTACTTGGTGGCAGAGGGTGGCGTGTTAGCTACTGAGACAACCCCAGTGCCCTTCCTATCACCACTGACCCCTTTTCAAATGTGTAAACCTTTGCCTTCCCTCACACACTCTCCCTTGCTCGTTCCCTCCCCATCTGCCTGCAAGCACATAGGTCAAGGATGCAACAGAGAACCTACATCAGCCTCCTGTGGCATAGCACAGCTTTTAGGTTTTCTACTCGAGTCCTCCTGATCATCTTAGTATGAAAAAAAGAATGTGAGGAGGAGGAAACATGGTAATAGTGGCTGGAACAAAACAAGGGGCTTGCGAGCCCACACAATGAGAAAAGGGTGAGCCATTTCCACCATCTCCATTTGCTGTCACCCACCACCCATCCCTTATAGCCCCTGGATTCTTTTTGGCTTCTTGCTTCAGGCCCTGTGATTTTTCTCTTCTCCTACCTGCCTTTGCTGTAAACGGCTGCTGAGGCAGGCTGAAGGACTGTCTTATTTGCTCCTATGGGATACACCCTTCTTAGAAGTCTTCAGGGTGGATGCCCTTCACTCTTTACCCAAAACGCTAACCTCAACCTTATTATTAAAGACACTCAGAAGGGAAACTAGACATTGCATGGTGCAACGTGTAGAACCAGACTCATCCACCACATAAACGGCATACAATTCTCTTTTGTGTTAGCCTGCAGATCGCAAGCCGTCTCTATAAAAAGCTCTCTGTCTCCTCACTTTGGCAGTATTCCTTGTCCCTTTGCACCAAAGCTGTATTCATATTGATATGTGGTCACCATAAAAACATTGCCAGCATTTTTCAAATAAACCAAGTTAGAGCTACAGCACCCGATTCTGATGCCCCTGCTCAGGTTGTATGATATTCTGCCCTACAAGCAGCACCAGCAAAGACTCTACTCAAATACACGTGGTCATGGTGACAGAATCTAGCCACCAGTCTTTGAATTTGTGAATTCTCTTTTCAGTTCATGTGCTTTCAAAAGAATGATTGTGGCAATGCATACATAATGATCAAATCACTAACAATGATGGTGATGAGTGAGAGGAATATTGATCTTGAAAAACAGCAGGCTTTAGGGAAACCTGCATTTCAGTAGTAATTCCAGAGTCTCAACTTCATAACTTAGGACCATCATGTATTTTTCATATTTACCTTTTGAGACTAGCCCCTGGGTGACAAGCATGCTTCCAAGAGACAACGGAAGTGCTGTAAAAACAAAAAAAGGAGGAGTGTATTTGGTATCAGCCAAAATTTGTTACCTATTTGTTAGAGACATTACTCTTTCATATGTTAAATGTTTTATATGTTTAGAATGTTAAACACGTTACTCATCTTCTAAACATTAACTTTGCGTACTGTTTTAATCACCTATTACATCTGCTCATTCAGATTACTACCTCTTCAAAGCAAGGGTGTGTTCACACAGTGCCAGACACCAGGCATGCTGTAGCATCTGGAGCTAATGCATTATATATATTTATTAAATAACAGCTTCCATAATCTGAATATCTCCTCTCAGTACTGCAACACTAGTAATGACAGCAGCTCCAATTAAATGCTGAAACCCTTTTCAATCTTCTCCTTTCAGAAAATGTGTCATTTAGATACAAACTGACATGGTGCACTTAAAAGGCACTGAAACACTGAGCAACTAATCTTTTAGATGTCCTAACACCTAAAAGTTTCACAAACCCAAAACACATAGCCATGCCTGCCTTTCATTCAGAGGCAAGAATAAGTACATAATAAACTAAAACATTCCTAAGGTTGTTTAAATAATTGACTTGGAGAATAGAACCAACTCTATGATTGTTAAAGTAAGTTCATATTAAACAAGAGCTTAATTCAACCACCTTTACCTACAATGATTACGCAAATAATTCAATTAACCCTATAGTAACATATTGCTCAATTTAAAATAAGGTGACAGAGTTAATCCACAATAATATTCCAACCAACCCCAATGGATTACAATAAACGACACGGCATTTTGCAGCCAGTTTTGCATAACGACATCAAGATGTCATTCCCAGTGCAATAAGAACAAGTTTGGATCACTCACCTCTGTACCAGAAACTTTCCTTTTTGCATTCTTTACGGATCCTTGCAATTTCTTCAGCATCGTGAATTTGTGAGATGGGACAATAGAACATTGGCTGAAAGGATAAAGCTGGCTTAGCTTATTCAATTTAATCTCACAGGAAGAAAAGGAAGCAATTAAAGAAGACAAATTATTTAAAAAAACAAATAAAATACAATGCAAAACCCAACCAAACAAGCAAAACTCCTTGTGCTGTTGTTAGCAGTGTGATGAAATACTTGACACCCCAATACAGAAACAGAAAGAACTGCATAGGTTTTGAAGTTAAAACCACTCATCCTGTTGGTCTATACTTTCCTAAAATAGCTCAGCTGCTGCTTACCCCAGAAGTATATTGCTTTATTTCTGTTAGCTATTTCATTCTTACAAGCTACATCAGCTTTCTGGGACAGAGATGACAGGTAGTAAAGGCAGAGTGCTAGTTTCTAAAAATGAAGTTCTGCCCCATAGAGAAGTCAATTTAAGTGCAGTTAGAGTAGATTTTGCAAGTATTCAGAAGCATGTCAACAAAAACTCTGTCAGATTCCCCTAACTAGCCAAACTTTCTCCCTGAGAAGTTTAAATATATTCATGGCATTAACTGAACTCAACCATACTGGATTCACCTTCATAATAATTAGCTTGCTGGCAGGCTTCTTTTAGGCTAATGGTAGCTCTGTTTTTTTCCATCGATTGTGAGAAAAAACTGACACTATTCTCTCTTGCACTCTACTATCCAGGGTATTGACATGTGGATATAAGTTCATAATTTTTCTTTCTTTAAGAGATGACTTGGTTATCAGTGTTAGCACTTGTAGTATCGTTATTGGACAACTAAAATATACAAGTGTAGTGGTTTTGGCTGGGAAAGAGTTTATTTTCTTCATAGTAGCTGGTATGGTGCTGCGTTTTGGATTTGTCACCAAACCAGCGTTGATAACACAGGGATGTTTTATTGCTGAGCAGTGTTTGTACAGCATCAAGGCCTTTTCTATTTCTCAGGCTGCCTCGCCAGTGAGTAAGCTGGGGATGCATGAGAAGTTGGGAGGGGACATAGCTGGGACTTCTGACTCCAACTGACCCAAAGGATATCCCATACCATATGACACTGTGCTCAGCAATAAAAACTGGTAGAAAGAAGGAGTCTTCATTAAGTTAAAATTGGTTGAAATGTTAACATTTTTCTGTAAAACCACAACCTCTACAAACATACGTATTCTTGAAAGCAAAACCAGACTTTGTAGAACAAGCAGTGCCTTGGGAAAAGAGCACATTAGTCTATTACAGGACTCTATGCCTGACTGATCCATGATTTTGTAACCATAATAATGAAATGCATTTATTGGCCGCAGCCACACATTTTACATTTTAGCTAATTAATATCTCCATCCTTCTTCAAGCACTGCTCCCACTAAAGTTTATGGTGGTGCTGCTTGGGTAAACGGTAGAGAACTAACTCTGCTCCAGACCCTAGGGAACCACTCCAAACTGGTTTCACAGCAAGGTCACAGCAAATACAATAAAATCCAAACAGGCTGAGTGAAAGATAAGGAAATGAGTGTCAGGGCCCTAAGTGCACCAACAGGCTTTGCAACCTTTCTGTCCCCATGCACACCCTGCCAGGGGTTTAGTTGCTTGGGCTCAAAATCAGCTCTAATATGGCACAGTTGTGTAACACTGAACTAGCCTGCTGCGAAAACAGCGAAACTGGGAGAAAGAGCTGTAAGAAGCTTTGCCCAGGGCCTCTGCCCCTCGGCTCAGGAGCTGCATTTAAGCTCAGGCCCTCGCCTAACGTAGGTATGCCTGTACCTGGCCTTTTACCATGATGATCCCTACCTTGACTTGCTAACTTGACGTCCTGGCTTACCATCAGACTTGCCTTATTCCTAGGGACTTGCCAGGCAGTCACTGGACTAACTGTTGGCCAACCCCGGTTAACACCACTGGATCTGCTCTGCTCCTCTTTTTGGGATACTGTGGGACTGTGCTCCTTGTCCCTGAGGTCACAACTCCTGCCCGCCTTGCTGTCACTCCTGGCTCCTCGGTCACCTTGTCTTGCAGATCAGCCCACTTTTGTTGCGCGCTGGCGGTGACTGGTTAGCAACAAGATCACACCACATTTAAATTCCTTGCAGTTAATTACATGCTTATCGCATAAACTGGTAAAATTGGAACCCCCATGGGTAGCCAGCTTCTCCAGCAGAGGGAAACACTCATCTTCTGTACAGCTGGAGGGCAGGTTCTTGTGCAGTACTGTTCCCTTCTCCCCTTCTGAATACATGCACACGCACGTGCACAACTTTACAGGGACAGGTTATACTGGACTAGTACTCAGACACTAGGGCTCTGCCAGTTTGTAACTAGTTTAACTAGCACAGCATAAATCAGAGCCCGCTATCTTAAGACTCAACAGCTCCTAGCCCTCTGAGTGTAGTGAATCAAGAATAACACATAGCCCTTTCTTCTCTTCATTTATATGCTTAAGCTAACAGACATCTGTTTCTGTCTTCAATAAGAGCGACCAATGCAAATTCCCATTCACTAGCAATAGCATCAAAATAAAAGGGAGGAAACCCAGCTTACCCATCCAGTTTGCTTTAGTGAAGATGTCTGACTTTCCTGTTGAGTTGTTTCAGAAGACATTGTCTCTTTCCCTGTACTCTGCTGCTGATCTTGGTCAGCAGAAATTATGCGTTTTATGCGTGGCTACCTCTCTTTCTGCTAGGTACAAAGGTAAAAAGCCAAAGTATCATATTGATACTTTAAGTTCAGTGTTCACCTAGAAATAGTAATGACCAAGCAGAAAGGAGTATATTTTTGTACAGCAGATAGCACCCAGTCACCTGATTATATACAGCTTACAGCGCAGTGTATCACTGATTAGCACTACAGCGTTGTGTGTAGCCTAATTCAAACAAGGAAGTCGGTAAGTACGATTAGATGCTGGATCACGACCTAGCACAGCGCTCTGAATCATAAAGAAATGAGAACAAATATGAGCACATCATCCAAAACCTTTCTAATTTTTATTGTATTGCAAGTCAAAAATTTAACTTCTTCAGTGTGCTGTCCAAAATCGCTGTACTGTTCTACGCTCATCGCCATGATCTTAAGTTTTGATTCCACAGGACCCACAATGCAAGCCGATCACAAACCACATCTGCATTTCCAAAAAACACAATCCAGTTACAAACATGCTTTAAAAAAAATAATCTATGAAGAATAAATAGATTCCAAAGAGTTTTAGAGTTGCAGTCTTCCATGCCTGAGAATTGCGCTGCTAGGGAAAAGCAAAAAGGACTCCCATTTATTTCTGGAGTAATTCAAACCTCTAAACCGTGATTTTTACCTAGTACTTTGCTGCATGGTCTGGCACTTTATTTATCAACATACACGGCACCTTTTCAAAAGGTGCCTTCTGAGAATGGTGGCACTGAGCAAAGCTCAAGTGACTGCAAAGGACAGAGTTAAACAGGAAATATATGCAACAATTTAATGACTTGAATGGTTTTTGGCATTCATAATATTACTGTATAAACGGCTTCCTGCACTTATTTTGGGGTCAGTTACACAACTATGAAGTTCAAGCAACGTCTGCTTCACACACTGGATATTCAGACAGCAATGCTTTTTTAAGTGATGGAAGAGAAGGAACATGACCTCCTTTCCCCTTGGTAAAAAGACTCAATTAAGCATTGCATTCACACAAATCTGCACTTTATTCTCAGCCACTCTCAAAAATGACCATGACCACTGTGTCTTTGAAAAAAAATGAAGTTTGAAAACCACATAAGTTTGGGATAGCCCACAGTTCTTCACTGTCTGCCTCACCCTGACTAAAAGCAATTTAATTTTCCATCAGTCTCTCGTCACTTAATGCAAAAAAGGAGATAAAAAATGAGAAAAATGCATAAAACTGAGACACAAAATTTTCTTATTCTTATCTGCTTTCTTAGTTTTATCTGCTCACAAAGCCTACCTGTGCAGGCGGTTGCATAAAAAGCATCACTGGAAAGTACTACTGACTGATATGGCTTCTAACTGCTGCAACAGATTTTAAGTGCTTTTCTTTTTCATGAGGATAAAAAAGCTGAATCACTGGAGAAAATAAATAAATTTTTTTAAAAATTAAGGAGTATGAGTTAGGTTATAAAAATTTGCAACTTGCCATTAACCTCCTGTATTGTCTTCAGTATACATTCCTCCAGAATTATAAGTTATTCAGCTATACTTCTGCTTCCACATAACAAAGAATCCCAAAAATATGTAGCCCTTTAAGCAGCTTCCCAGTACCTCTCCCACTTGAGATGAAAGCTGAAAGCTATACTGGCAAGAACGAAGCAAAGGGACAGAGTTAAGGTAATCAAAATATTATTTAATTGAATTATTAATATTAGTACTTAGCACACATGCTGCCTCCTATCTGAGGAGTGTAAAAGTGTTCCAGTATTTTGGGGCATTGTGTCTTGGAAAGACAACTGTCATCCCCCAAAATAACTTTATTTGCATTGACCTGTTCAGGAAATGTAACTTTCTTGCATATTTTTACTGTAGCACTTATTGCTGTTTTCTCAACCTAACTATGTAATTGTTAGTGTACCAATTAACTGTATATTCTCTTAGCCTTGGAAAGAATTCCTCAATGATGTTATTCTCCTGTTTAATTGAAATACCTATATAACACATGATTAAATCAATGTAGCTTGCAAGGATCAAGTATTCAAAAAAATTATTCCTATTCTACAAGAACTGTTCTGGATCATTTACTCATTTACAGAAGCAAAGGCTAATACAAAACTCCTGAAAGATCTCGTGGTTTTGATTCTTCTAACTGGTTGATAAAGAAGCTATATGCGAGAGCTATGTTTTTCAGATGTGGGAATTGCCAACTTCATATACTCTGTTTTCAGTAAGAAGCCTCCTTCCAAATAGGAATGGTGACCACATAATTTCTTAAGATTTTTGGGGAAGAAGGTGGGAGCCAAAATTGCATATGTTAACCGGTATATACAATTGACCATGATCTACAGTGGAGATACTGTGCATTTGCCCAGGGCAGGTGCCGCTGAAGTACAATGATCACTGAGACAACTCGTTAGGACCTCAGAGAGGCCCTTTAATGAGTGAGTGTCTATTGTGAGGAAGAGGGGAAGACTCACTATGATGTTTCAGGCGTATCTTCTGAACTGGCACTTTATTTTAAATCCAGGCTCTTATTTCAAAGGAGAGTCAACAGAGCAGCTGCACTGGGTCTTCGGTGAAAAGCTCCCTACGAACAACTGGGGGGACACCAGGAAGCGGAGGAACGCCTCATGCTCGCCCAGCCGTGCTGCCGCAGCACCTGCTCCGACGTCTCCTGGCAGTCATTCATCCAGAGCACAGCACGCCCAGCGAGAACAGGCCATTACTTTGTGCTTGCTGCTTGCTCTAAGGGCTAAGGATGTGGCTGGGGACGCGCAAAAACGCCTACAGGTCCGGGTTTCATGGGAAGGAAGAGTGGTTGCAATCAGGCTCCGGGCAGGCGTCCGCTCCAGCCAAAGGCGGCCGTCCCTACCGACCCGGCCACCGGGCCTGTTACACCCAGCCCAGCCCCTCGCCGTGCCACGGCCCCGGCGCCGGGGGACGGCCCGTGGGGAAGGGGAGAGGGCAAGGAGTCGGCGCTGGAGGGGGGTAACAGTCCCCTTAAGAGCCGCCGCCTGCCCCCTGCCCCGGGCCGGCGGCCGAGAGCCACGCCAGCCCCGGCTTTCCTCCCTCCGTGACGCCGGAGAAATCCGGCCCCGCGGAGCTCAGCCCCCCCGGGCCGCTCCCCCCGGGCCGCGGGGCGGAAGGTGGCTGGCGGCGGGCCGCCTCCGCGGGCAGCGCTCACCCCCCCGCGGGGCGCCGGGCCAGCGGAGGAAGGGGAAGGGGGCGGCCCGGCCCGGCTCCGGCCCCGGCAGCCCCCGAGGAGCGGGGGCCGGGCTGCACAGCAGCCGGGGCCGGGCGGGCACCGAGCACACCTCCGGGGCTGAGCTGCCCGCCGGCCGCTGCCCGCGCCGCCGCTGGCCTCCGCCGCCACCTCCTGGCCGCCGGCCGCAGGGACAGGCGGAGCACCCGGACATTTTAGTATCAAGGTTAATAAGAAGTAAATTAAACAAATAAGAAAAACGCTTTCATCGACCAAAAGTGATCTTGCAAGAAAAAGTTATCCTGAAAATGGCAGTTCGGGGGGGAGTGGTTCCTCTGGGGAGACTGAGAAAAAAAAAAAATTGTTCCACTTTCTCTGAAATGACACATGCGATGCCTTTAACAATAAACTTCATAAAACAAAGCATGTAAACCTGAGTTTTATTTTGCGTTTTCTCTTTAATAAAAACTGTAGTGTTTGGTTTAGTTTTGTGGGGTGTCTTTGTTTGTTTGGTTGGTTGTTGTTGTTTTGCTTTGGGTTTGTCTTTTTTTTTTTTTACGTGAGACAGTAGTTTTCAGTAGAGTATCCTCTATGGTGACATGACAGTTCAGTGCTTATCACGAAATGAACAGCGTGTGAGATCACCATTATACTTCCTTCTCTTGCATGACCTCAGCGTCTCAATTTCATACCAAACATGACACAAGTCATAGTTCATTTTCTTAAGTCCAAAAAGGCTTTCAGCTTCCAGAGGTCTTGGCTGCTTGAAGCCCCTTTCCCCAGAGTATTCTCTCGCTCTTGCCAGCCAAACCAGACCGCTGGGCTGTACTGCTGCAAAATGTACTCTTCACATACAGGTTTGGCAAGAGTGATGCCCTAAAACAGCTCTTGAAAGCGCACCTACACCTCCTGTGATCTAAAAGTTATTTTTGAAATTATACATGGATACATGGTATTCTTAAAACTACAATACACAAGAAAATCCCACGTGAGGCGAGCCCCTAATAACCAATTACTGCTTAGCTGGTTCACCTTAAACTGGTCATAAAATGAAAGAGCACTGGAATGACAATTTCCTCATGGGGCATACGCACACCCGGGGATAGTGGTTGCTTGGACTCTTACACCTTCCTGTGCAAAAGTGCCTATTAAAAATCAGATTAGACTTCTTTTTCATTTTAACTTTACAGTTGGTTATCACAACTGAATATGTTCCTCAAACACTCTTTGTTCTTAAGATTTACCTGAAAGTACTTCAGAGGTATGAAAATGGAGAGGAGTCGATAGACAGAAACCAGTAAGTGTTAGTGCTTCAGAATAATACACATAAACCAAAAGAGAGATCCTTACCGCTCAAAAACCAAACCAACAGATCAGGACAAAACCAACCCTACAGATCAAAGAAAAAAACAAGAGATACCAGAAATAAAACAACCAATAAGGAACTGAATCCTCAGCCGAGGAATTTTCTGCTGCCAGAGTAGAAAGAGGTCAAGGAGCTGAGACTTCACAAACGCGGGGAAGGTTTACATGCTCTGGCTGCTTGTCTGAAGAGTCTTTTAGAAAACACCACAGGGTTGCCAGGACCCCGAGGTTCAACACAGCCACCGAAGGCAAAGCCTTTCCAGCGTGTGTATCTAACAGGAACACTCCATGGATGCATACAGCACGTGACAGGAGGAGGAACTATTACCAAGTATGATAAATATGGTTGGTTTGTTTGTTTGTTTGTTAGAAAATCACAAAGACTGTTAATTGCTTAAAAATTCCCTGAGAAACAAAGACCTGGAGAAACAGAAGCACAACGCGGTTACAAAAATGTATCAGTAATAAACACATTTAGAGCAAGGAAAACCACGTAAGAATTACACTGTAGGGCATTGTTCTCATGCTAATGGGAGTAGGAGTTAAGGGTGAACGAGAAGACATTAAAAGTCACAGCAGGAAACAGTCAACATACTTCTGAGTAAAACATTAAACTGCCTCACTACATACAAGAAATCATGTAATGGTTTTCTATGTCCTGGCTGATTCCTGCATGTACTTAATTCAATTTTACACTCGGTCTGGCCTATCTTTTAGTAAAAGCGGATGGCTGACAATTATCAGATGTTCAAGCTTTGGGATTTTCACTTCTCAGCATGAAGGCAGCTGTAAAATGGCCACAGAGTTCTCTTTTCTCTTAGGCTGCCCAGCTATATGTGTAGTTTCTTTCCTACAGTAAAGACTTGCAACACCAGCTGATTTCAACAGGGTTATAGGTGCTTAGATCCTGTAATCAGACTTGATTGTACCTGCCATTTCTAATACATATTGAAATAAATCAAGACCTATTATATGGAGTACATTACTGGAATTATTCTGGGACAACATTCCTGTATCGTGTCCCACAGAACATTAGTCTCAATATTTGTTAGTCCTGTGTTTTAGGGCTAATTTACAAGAGATGAGTCTACACTTCAGCCCTGGTGTAACAAACGAACAGTATTTTGTAGCCAACACACTGTAACCTTGAGAAAACGACAACCAAATTAATGTTGAGTATTAGTATGCATACAGAGTTTTGCATAATGGGTGTAAAGGTAATGATTAAGAAGCTTTACCGTTGTGCAAACAAAATAGGCATCTAATGACCTGCAAGTCTTTGTGTTTCCACTGAGACTGTGGCAGGTGCCCAACTGCCAACTCAACCACCCCAGCTTTTTTCCAGAGTCACTTTCTTAATCCTAATTTGTGTTCATACTTTTATGCTTTTTTTCCTCTATTTCTCTGGCACTTTCTTCTGCTTCTTAGTCATACCCATTCAGGCACATCTCTCCTGGGCAACGTGCAAGGACAACTTCTCCCAGGTTATTTTAAATTTCATGTGTTTATTTTGTGTTTCAAAACATGCTTGTATTATAGCTTGAACCCACATAAAGCATTGTTTTTTACAATCACTAGCTTTAAAGTGGTTTACCCCTGTCAATACCAATATAATTGTGGGGCTGTATTTTATTTTCTGTTAAATTCAGATAATTTTTTATGTCTACCTTAGGTTAAGGGTATATTAAATACTATTCTAAAATGAAGATGCTTCTTTTTCTGTGAGTGGAAGCTCTTACTGTAATATGCTATCTTGGTTTTGCCGGTTTGCCGTCATTGTATTCCTGTATAGATCAAATGCTGTTGCTTTATTGTTTATCAGCTACACATGCGGCACTCCCAGAATAAAAAAATATAGTGAAAGGCATTCCTACACATATATGTGTAAGGAAGCACCTTGTAAGCATTGACTTTTGTATTTAAGGCATGTTTGTTTTCATTTCAAAACACTACACCTGAAAACTCCCTCCTTTTATGGTCAGATGCTTATCTGTTTGTTATCTGGAGAGAACTGGAATGTAACTTTGGTAGGTCCGAAGACAAATTTAATAGTTACTAAGAATCTCAGAGAGAGTACCCAGAATACAGTGGCTAAATTTGTCAGGAATTGCATTATTTTCATTGCATTATGAGTTTAATGGAAGCCACACAAGCACGTCAGCATCATGATTCCAGTCGTGTCTAGTTTTACTGGAACTCCACCTCTGAACCATGAAGCAAGATACTGTGATTACAAAAAGTGTTGCAAAATTGTTTCAAATATTTATTGGCTGAATACATCTTGTGAGCCTCACGCTCTTGCTACGCAGCTACAAAAGCAGCCCTGTTCTGGGTTTACTCTGGCCAAGGATCTCATCTTACGAGTTCCATTTGCGTCATGTTACAGCAAGATGAAATGGTGTCATCGCTTGCATAATCCTAAACCAGCGATAAGTGAACTTGGTGACTATTCTGGGGTGCCTTTTCTTAAATGAATGTCGTGGTTTGGGCTGACAATGAAGAAAACAAAAGATGCCTACATGGAACTTGGGAGAAAAGAAAAAAGAAAGGTGGTCATTAAACCTATGAGTCTCATTCTTCCTCCCCTAGAGAGTTCGACTTTTTCATCAAAATACTTCAGTTCTTTTGTGGACATTTGGAACATATATATGTTTTCAAATACCAACGAAAATTCAACAGAGTTTCTGTAGCTAGCCAAACCCCATTACACTGCAGGGTAAATTAACTACTGGATTGTGAGACTACTGAAACAAACTTTTCCTTAGTACTCTACTCCCCAAAATGTTTTGACAGGAATTTATTGCTAGTAATAGGTCATATTTAACAGGTGTCAGGAGTTTATAGTTTACTCTTACGTATTTGGAATTTCACAGATGAAAGGGAGAGAAAATGCATGTCATAAGGTTTGTTTAGAATGGAACAGCAGTTTTAACACAAATGAGAAAATATAGCTGGCAGTTTCATAGGGTACTGTATGAAGATTAATAAAACTTAAGAAGATGACGTATTCCAACAGCAAAAGGGCTTTTTACTTTAAGAGTTACAAATTCAGATTTTGCTTATGTAATCCTTTTGTCAGAACTTGGCAGCGGTGATGATGTCTGGGTTCGTATAGCTCAGGGTTTCTTCTAAAATTAACAGACAGATTGGCTTAAGCCTCAACCCAGGAATCTCAGCAAACTAAGTGCTTCTTTTGATGCTTTTTGCAGACAGGATTGCTTATCACAAGTCCTTANATATAGCTCAGGGTTTCTTCTAAAATTAACAGATTGGCTTAAGCCTCAACCCAGGAATCTCAGCAAACTAAATGCTTCTTTTGATGCTTTTTGCAGACAGGATTGCTTATCACAAGTCCTTAGTCTGCTATAAAGCAAAGTACATTTCATTAAGATGAGCACAGCACCAATCTGAACACCCCTCCCCCCCCCCAAAAAAAGAGGCAATAACAGTTAATCGACCATGTATTTATGTGACTAGCAAGTGAGTCAGCTCCTCTTTTCCCCATCAGCCTGTGTGAGGACAATTATTTGCTTCTGTTTTGTTACTTGCTGGTGTGACTATCCAGTGGACAAACGCCCCTTTGGTAACACAGCAGTGAAGGGCTGAGATCTACTCACCCGTCCTTGTCACAGGGCTGTGAAGAATAAACTCCAGCCACCCAGGCTGACCTCCATGAAGAAACGCCTGGTTTAACTGAACATCTCCTCACGAGTCACCTCACACCGCGCCATCCTCTCGAGCTGCAATGCCATCTCCGTGTGGGCTTTGCCACCACAAGCCACTGGGGCTGTGGGGCTTCACTGGGGCTCAGCCTGCTCCGCAGCCACCCTGCGGGCTCAGGCAGGGTGTCACTCCTCTCCCTCACCAGCCAGGCCGCTGGAACGGAAAGGAAACTTGGCGCTCAGGAGCGGGAGGCATAAGGGAGCCGCCGCCATTTCTGTCAGCGACAGTGCACGGGCCGAGACCGCTGGGCTGAAGGGTGGCGGCCTGGAGACACTCCTGGCGCGCAGCCCCTAACCCCGCAGACCGTCACCGCGCCATCACCCCTATCTGGCAGGTTTCCCCCCTGCCCCTGCTCGCCGCTGGCCCAACCCCCGGGCCGCGTCGCCCCTCTCCCGGGGGCGCGGTCTCCCCCCTCGCCCCGCTCCCCTCAGGGCCGGGGCGCTCGGCGCGGAGCTCACCCCCCTCACCCCGCGCTCCGCCAGGCGGCGCTGTGGCGCCCGCTCGCCGGCGGCCGCGTGCCGGGCGGGCTCGGTGAGGCGGGACGGGCGGCGGCGCCGCGCCCTGCCGGGCACTCGCCGCTCGGCTCCGGGCGAGAGGGGCGAAGCCCCCTGCCGAGCTGAGCCGCAGCCGAACCGGGCAGCGTCGCGGGGCGATGTTCGCCCTGTGGAATGCCGTTCTCTCGGAGAGCCTCCTGGGTAGGTGGCGGCGGTGCCGACGGACGGGGCTGGGGGTGGGGGGGCTGTGAGGTGGCCGCGGTGGGCCGGGCGGCGGTTAACGGCGTCGGGCGGCCTCCTTCAGCCCCGGCAGGGCAGCGCCGGGGTCCGTCTCGGCCGCCCGTAGCGCCGTTGGGCTTAGAGTCTGTGGGGAGGTGTTTCCCGTGAAAGGTGCTTCAAAATAAGCTCCTCCGCTGGAAATTAGTAAATAATGGTCACCGCTGGGCGTTCTTCTGTGGGTTCTTTTTTCTTTTAGTGCTGGAATGCCTTTTGTCTCTTGGGTTTGTTGCGTGCCCTCAGCTCGGTGCTTGCGCGGGTGTTGGTGAGCCGGCGCTGAACGGGGCAGTTCTGCCCCGAGCAGGTGACAGCCGTGAGGGTGGTCACCAGGCCCCCTCAGCCGCCGTCGGCGGGCTCAGGGGCTTGGTCCTTCTCCTGCGAAACGTGTCGAAAAGCGTAGCACGGTGCTAGTGTGCCTAGATAAGGTGTCTTCAGGGGAGAGCGGCCCACCGATTTACTAGAATAATTGGTTTAGCCGCCGATCTGCCTTTGAGGAGTCCTGAGACTGTGGGTGGACTACTCATTTAGCCAGCGTTGTTCCGGCCGAACAGTAACCCTTTCCTAGATTGAGCATTCCTTTACTGAAGATCAAAGCAGGAACTGCTGTCTTGAGTGGGGGAAGAGCTGTTCTCTTCTCATTGTTCTATTTCCTGGGAAAATGTGTTTATTGACTCGAAATACCAAGTGTTTCCTCACCGAAAGTGGCTTTTGTTACTTGAGCCACTTTTAAATACATTTAACATTCTATATTTGGAAGTATAAAATGGTATATTTTTAAGTAATCTCCAGGAAACCATGCTGTTGAAAATGTGTGATGAGTTGTTTTACTTTTTTTTTTTCTTCCAGGCTACATTTCTTGGTCTCTTTATCATGCACTGCCACCGATGATCTATTACTTCCCCCTTCAGACACTGGCACTCACGGGTCTAGAAGTTTTTGCTTTTGCCTTCTTTTCTCCAATATTCTTGATAATTGGCCCTTTTTGGAGGTTGGCTAACAATAAGTACATCCTAGCCCTTCTGAGACTGACTATGGTTGGTAAGTATGCACCGCAGTGAGTTATAGATTCCATCTTGGTATAAAGATACAGGAATAAACATTCAAAATTGCCTCAAAATTCAGGTGATACTCAAGAGAGACAGGAATAAGGAGTTCTTGCTCTCCCAAACTTATGCTTTTCTTTTTCGTTCGAGCTTTTAGATATGGTCAGAAGAGTATTGCTTGCATCCATTGTGTTGGGTTTTAGCCCAGTACTGCATAATTAAAGACAA
Source organism: Himantopus leucocephalus (assembly GCA_003993805.1). Lineage (NCBI taxonomy): Eukaryota > Metazoa > Chordata > Aves > Charadriiformes > Recurvirostridae > Himantopus > Himantopus leucocephalus. The sequence goes on along the minus strand of RSEF01000004.1, from coordinate 71,977,787 downwards.
ATTTCATTTAACTTTTATTTCTAGAAGCTTTTAAATTAGTACAAGTCATGCCCAATAGGAAAAAAGTTCTCGATACTGCACAGGGATCAGCAGAGCAGGTGTCTTTTGTATAGCAGTGCTGTGTCTGTGACAATGGGTAGGGAAGAGGCGTTACAGAACAGCTTGGGGCTATTACAAAAGTAATCTACTGTGAGTGAAATGTTCTTTTTGGTAAACTTAATTTCTGAAGCAATTTTTTTTGTTGTTGCTAAAGAATATGTGGAGTTTTTTTCCTTTGTCAAATATGTCTGTATGCCTGTAGCACATTGATGGGGTTATAGGCTCATCCTGAGTGTGAGATGGCTCTCATATTGTCAGTCGCACAGGAAGAACGTTTGAGCTTATATTCAAGATAAAACTGCCTCACTACCCATCCCATGTGTTCCTCCCTAAACCAAGACTTGCTGGGATTCCTTCTTTGGTCTTCAGCTAACTGGTGCAAGTCTTAGCTCTTACTGATTTTCTGAAAGTTTGTTGGGAGAAGGTTTGGCAGCTACAGCCACATTCAGAAGCAAGTTGTTGCTAATGAGTTTGCAACACCTGCATGAACTCGGAGGAGACAAAGGTCTCCATCCTACATACAGGGAAAATGCTGCTGCTAACTTGAGTCTTTCAGAAGCAGCAATTTCTGGTTTCTCTTTCAGAAGCAGCAGCTCCTGACTCCTCATTTATCAACATAAGATGATAATCGGAGAATCGCTTTCCATATAATTTTCTTCTTTTACTGGTAGAATACGGCACAGGATCATCTTATTTACTTTCTCTGTATTACTTTAGTTTTAAAAAGAATTCTTGTTCTTTATCTCTAAAAATATATTAGAAATGAAGACAGCTCATTGGTTTCATCAGTTTAGATGAAGCATAAAGTTACCATGTTATTTGCTTGTCGACTCTTTCTGTCATATCCATCCTTCTCTGTTTTTTTTTAATAAGCTTTTCAGTGAGTAGTTTTCCGCTTCAGCTTTCTGCAGCAGTGCTCAGTGCATTGCTTTCTACAAGATCTGCTAATTTGGAAACTAGTAATGAGTCTAAGCGTTTCAAACTCGACCTTGCATTCCTTCAGATACCACAGTAACACAAAATTTATTTAAGATTAGTCCTTCAGATCATCTTGCTATGTTTACTAATTCACTTTACCAGAAGAGATGGAAATCACTTAGATGTGTGTAATTTTTGTTCTGCTAAGTAAAGAGCAGTGACCGGCCTATAAGGGTATGTAAAGTTTGTCGGTNACCTATAAGGGTAGGTAAAGTTTGTCGGTTTATGCCTGTTTGCTTCACCTGAATCACAAGCTCCTGAAGATATTAACTGCAAACAAAAAGCTAGCACCTTCAGTAGTAATCTGGGGAAAGGATGTGTTAATGGAGGTGGTCATAGAAGGACTCCAGAGCATGGGGAAACTGAAGCTGTATGCATTGTTACTTTTGGGCTAAGCTGAGCGTTGCTGTACGCAGGTATGACCTCCCTTTCTTTTCTGCCTGAATGGGAACTGTTCCCACAGTGACCATATCCCCCTGCTGTTTCCATCTCCCAAACGGTCCTAATACTGTCCGCCCCTTGGCGAGTCTACGCCATATACGCTCCCAGCTCTACTGTACTGACTCTGATTCCCCTTACCTGGTGCTCCACAGTGAGCATCAGCATTTGGGGAAGATGTAAGAGCATGTTCTTCACCCTCTTTGTCTCCAGCAAAGAGTTTAGCAGCCAGTGGTAATGCTCACTCTTTTCTTGCCTCCCTACTGCAGGTTCTCAAACCACTTTAAGTTATCCAGATGCCCTTGCACAGGCAGTGCTGGTCTTTAGGGCTTTCCATATATATCTTTTTGCTTGGTTCTCATCACTCCATTGTCTTTTAAATCTGTCCTGTCATACTGTGCTGCTGTTTCTCCTAGTCCTCAATTATTCCTGCTTTCTTTCCTTCTTCATACCTGACACTTCTTCCTTCTTTCTCTTTTTCATCTTTTTCCCTCCTCAGAAAGGCCATGGCCTTACTCTGGGGCTCGTTGAACAAAATCAGGAAGAACAATCTACCCCATGCATGCTCCACCCCATTCCACTGGAAATAATCAGTCTTCAATTTCACAATCAAAAAATCTGGAAATTCTTCATGCTTAGCTAAAACCAGAATATTTAGGGGGTTGGGTTTTTTGTTTGTGATGGAAAAAGCTCTTCCCTTATTCATCATTATCTTTCTTTTTGCCTTTTCAGGAAGCGTTATTTTCTCTAAAACTCTTGTTTTAAGTTCTGTATCCTTTCATACTACTTGATTTTGTGTTCTATTTAAAGAAACCTCAACAACAACGACCTACCCCTGTGGTAGTGTCCATTTGAATCTATGCCTTCATAGATTCATATAACTTCATAGTAAATTTGCATGTTTGGATAGATATGTTTACTTTTTGGGTGTACTTGCTCAGCAACAAAAGGTGTGTCTACTGTAAGTAGGCAAACCCACGCTAGCTTTAATCTGGCTAGCACAAGTGATGAAAGATTTGAAGAGGCAGAGTTGCGAATTTCGGCACAATCTAATGACAGAAATCTGTATGCATTGTACTCGCAACCTCTGCTAAAGTCCATACAAGTACATCTTCACTTGATTTCATTTTACCATCTTTACTCTAAGCTTTGCATGTTTTACTCTGAGCAGAATGAGCAAATAGATGGTTGGAGGATTTCTAGCATGCATTGCCAGAATCAGCAGCTCCATTTCTGGCCCTCCTTGCTTAAAGTCTCTTCAAGTTTGACTCATACTCGCTTAGCAAATGACCGGTAGCAAAAGGATGTTGCTTCTCCTGCTGATTGTCAGTCATCCTGGGCCAGAATTAGTGACGTTAACTGAAGTTACGAGAATGTGCGTGACCCATAGTCACTTGAATTGCAAACTTGCTAGCAGAGTTTAAAACTGCTGATAACGGTGAGGTCACTGCCCTGGGAAATGGCGGAGATGCGCATGCATGGCCTCTTGCAGTGACTAGAGGAGTGACAGTTTCCAGTAGCAAGATGACACAGGCTGCTAGTGACCACTCTGAGACCAGATACTGGGCCAGAGAAAGCCTTGTTCACACCTGGTGAGGCAGTTGCCTACTAATCCTTGTGCAATGTATGGTGACTGATCCTTTCTAAAAAGAATATGGCTTTTGCCACAGTGCACTTTTATGCCTTTTGAGTTACGTGAGTGCTCTGTGGCAAAAGCCATATCCCTTTTTGGAAAGTGCAGTCACCATACATACATGTTATGCCTTTTGAATTATTTAAGTGCACTGTTCAGGAATATCTGTATGCTTAGGTATTTTATTCATATATCCTATTTATGAAATCAATGACCATAAGTATTTAAATTAAGGCAATCACTGCTGTCTTGGATAATCGCTTCATATTATTTTTTTTCCTGAAAGTGGTAACTGCTCTAACGTCATATGTACCCAGTTTCTATCCATACCTACGTTTCTTTGGTTTACTTAAAAATGTGTAGTGTCATATGTTTTCAGGTGAATGATGTAGCCATTCAAATTACAGACAAGATTGAATTAATGCACAGGAAATCCTTATTACTTGATCTCTATTGCCCATTAAAACAATCTCTGTGTGTGTTTGTTTGTAGGAAGCTTAGCATCATACCAGGCACCAAATGCTTCAATTAGACTATTCATCTTGGCTGTGGGTGTTTCCTCCTCATTGCTGGTTCAAACAGTAACATGGTGGTCAGGAAACAGTTTACAAAGGTATCTTTTTATACTGATGGGATTGTAAATAACATTTCTTTATATTAAAAGGTTGGGTTTTTTTGAGAAGTTAAGAATATCTTTTTTTCTCAGATGTGTCACGGTTCCAAAACTGATTCTTATAGGTTCATCAGGATATGGGGCTTCATGCTGGGCAAGATAATGCTCCTTGTTCTTCGTATCTGGTATACATCACTAAACCCAGTCTGGAGCTCACAAACTGCCAATACTGTCATACTGATACTTGGTTTTATGGCAGCAGTGGAGCGAATTTATTCAGGTAAGCATATTACAGCAAAGATGGCAGTTGTGAAAACATCCTGAATGATACCTATCTGTGTTTCACTGGGGTTTGATTCTTTGGGTTTTTTTCCCCAGTGCAGTCTGGTTTTAGACCTGATGCGTGAGCATTGCAGACTTTAGAAAGCATAAGGTACTTCGATCTGCCCCTAACATGGCAGAATCAATATCCTAATTCATATAAGCTGTAGTAAGTTGGTGTTGGAACTGCCAACTAATTGCAGTATCAATAATGTGACAGTAATGCAAACAAAGGCATAACTTAGACCAATAAAACCAGAATGGGTTATCCTCATTCCAACATGAAACATCTGTGGTATTTCTGTTATTTTGTTAATGCAGTCTGCTCTTTGAGTTTCTCTGCCAGTGTGTATCCTTTGACAGAGAAGAGGAGACAGGACAAAGCTAGGGAACAGCTGATGCAGCAAAATAAACAGAAAGAATTGAAAGAGTTATCCTGGTCAAAATTTGCCTGAGTTCTTGGAGTGCCTGGACAGGGTACCCAGCAGTGGGGGCTGCCATGGGCTAATCACACTTTAAAATTGTTAAAGACAGGGAGGTTGGGCTGGTTAGTTAAGGCAGCTCATGTTAAGTCCTCAGAAGTTCCTTCGTTCTCGGTATAACCTGAATTAGTTAATTGAAAGGTAAGACGTTATCTATGCGTAAGTAGGTATAAATCGGCATCGTGTGTATTGTTTTTAGACTTGCTTTACATGACATAAATGAAGCCTGGGCTTTCATCGTAATTTAGAAAGGGAATCTACTGCAGGAGATTAGGAAGGGAATCTGTCTTCTTCCTGGGTGACAAAGCAGTATTTCTATCCAATTAAAGACGCTGCTTTCTCCTTAGAGCATAGAGGATCTAAAGTGCATGGAAAAAGGAGAAGAGAAGGAAGGGAGTTTATTTCTGGCTTCTTTGGAAGTGTCAGGTTTTGTTCTTATCAGAGTTTAGAGTTTCAGAGAACAGAATCCTCTGAACAAATTCTAACAACTTTTCTGCTGATTTTCAAAGTGAATTTAATGATTTAAATTCCAGTAGTATGAAGAATAATTGTGTTGGCTGGTTGCTATTTTTGTACACTTAAGGTGAGTAGCTTTTCCTAACGGACCTGGGAATGTTATTAGAGAATTTTTGTCTTACCTATTTTCACAAATGATCAGATAGGTTAGCTTTTGTGTCTGAGCTATTCTGGTAATTTTGTGATCCCCTTTCTATTTGACAGTTAATAACCCTTTCTATTTGACAGTTTGCTCAGCTATATTTCTATTCTTATTCTAGGTGGAGACAAGAGGAAACAAGAAGCAAACAAAACTGGTAATGCAGTTAGAGAGACTGTTTCCCACCCTCATTGGCTTTTGTCAGGGATTGCTTTTGGCAGCCTCATGTTCCTTACCCTGTGGATATTTGGGGAGGTCTCACTAGTTTCTAGATGGGCAGTAAGTGGACATCCACATACAGGTCCAGATCCTAATCCATACGGGTAAGTGGTTTATTATTATTATTTCAACAAAACAATAATCAAAAGCCAGTGCTGTAGTGGGTGACAAATTAAAACTCAACCAGCTGATGGTATAAGAACTTACATAGAATAAAGTCAGTACAAGGAACTTCGCACAGAAGACTTGTGGATTCATTCTTGCTTTCAGATACCTCTGAGTATTCCATCTATACCAATAAATCTTAAAATTTTCTAATATAGAATGATTTTTATTTCAGCAGTAAAAAGCTTGATTTGCCACATTGCAAAACAATTTTAAAATTAGGACTGAGGTTCAAGGACTTAGGATTTAAGTTCATCTATAATATGCAGCAAATGAATCTAGCAATTGACTTCTTAGAGGAGATGGTAGGAAATAGTGTACATAGAGATGCATGCAGATAAAAAAAGTGAACCATGTGCAATATTAGAGGATATACTTCTGTAGAAGTTTTGGTTAGTAACAATTTAGTTTTTATACTGTGTGTTGCTCACCCAGGTTCCAAAATATAGAAATAGACCAGATTAATTACTCTGAGCCAACTACATGTAGTGGCAGGTGAGGTAGCTAATAATATGGAATTAGCGTACACAAGAGCTACCCAAGACTGATAGCAGTGTTTGATGCTGTAGTATCTCCTATTTGACGTGAAGAAAATACTTCTGTTTGGGGTGGATTACTCCCTCTTGTTTTCTCTGAGTCCTTTTTGCCGTTTTTACCCAGTATTTCAGTGGAGTGCTTCCACTGCTGAACATAGCTCGCTTATACATTATGATAAAATGCCATTATTTTCAACTGGATGTTTTTTATGTCCAGTAAAGGGGAGAAAATGTAACAGAGTGTAAGGTAAAGGTATTTTTTGCTCAAATTGAGATCTGTTTAAAAGAAAAGGATTATACAGTATTACCAAGCATCCTGTCTGTCTGTCTAGAAGTTTCTTTCTCAACGCCAGGTTGTTTATAAAATTATATTAATGTATGGTTTCTTTTTCCTTATTGTTGTATTAGAGGTACGGTTCTGTTGAGCCTGGCTCATGGACTGATGCTATCATTTTGGAGCTGGTCTTCTGTCACCAGTTTTTCTTGGTTTCTTGTAGGTAGGTACACATCTTGAGCAGAATTTTTTGTTTCTATTACCTTACTGCCTTTACTCAAGCCCTCTGGCCCTACACCACATCTCAGAGAAGTAAATTGCTAATCAAAGCATCTTTTTCTCTGTCGCTGACTGTAGTATGCACATGCCTGACCATTAACTAAGGGTTACAGGCCAAATCTCAAGGTCTCTGCAGAGCAGTATTGTTCTCTTCAGAAGCCCCTGTTGAGGTTCTGGTCCCTTGAGTAGCGTCTTGGTTCTCACAGTCTGCATTGAGTAAGGCTACGTCTAAGGTTATGGGGTTGAGATGACACACGCCTCTTGATTCCGCAGGAGGCACAATAACTTGTAATTTAATGAGGAGTTCACCTGGAGGCAAACTTGTCTCCTGTCTCCTAAGTTGCCAAGATCTCCAGGCAGTAAAATAGTATGAACATCAAGGCAGTTCTGCTGGAGCAATATATTTGTGAATCAGTCTGGGTGGTGGGGAGAGGGATTCAAGTGCTGGATCTGGAGATCCATTTTCAGGAGGATGGTATAGCTATGCTGTGGAGCAAGCTATGCATGGAGCAAGTAGGAGGAGATGGAACTAATTCTGCTCTTAAATAGTGGTGAGGTGTGTTTTCCATACCCTCTTGGCGTGGATGGATAGGTGCAGTTTGGTTTAGTTTGTAGGCCCATTCTGAGTGAAATTTAGTGACATAAATGCTGTTTAAAAAACGTAAGTCTGCTTCTTTTTGGCCTTAGCTGTTTGTAGATGCTTATATCAAGAATAAAAAACAGTACTTCCTACAAATGTTTAATAATAAATTGGGACATATCAAAGTACAGAGATGAAAGGAATGATGAGTTATGTTTTGATTTTTTCTTATTCGCCTTCTTTTTTGGAGCACTTAAGAGCCATGACTTTCAAGACGTTTTCCACAACCTTGAAGACAAGAAATTTAATGCAAACTGAGTTTTTCCTTGTCAGGAACCAAATTAAAATACCAAATATCAGGAAAGTCACAATAAAGGCAGAAGAGTTGGCAATGCTTAAACCATCAGTTGCCCAAATAATTTACCTTTTGGTGCAGGTGTTAGTTTTAAGAAATGTGTGTGCAGATTGTAATGTGAGTATGAGCATTTGATTTTTGATGTACAGACATTGCTAATTTAAAACAAGTACTAAATGGTTCTTTAGCTGATTCAAGCATTGTATTCTAAAATGCTCAGAACCTTGATGCATAAAATATTAAATTTTTTTCTATGCATCTGCTATCACGATGTGAAAGTTAGTCAATGTTTCCTTACCTACAATAAAGTTTTAAATTGAAGTCCGTCTGTTATAGAGAGTTTCTGTGGTTGTTAATGTTCTGTTTGGGGTCAAATCCCATCACAGTCAAAGACAGTGTGGTAAATCAAGGATCTTGTGGTTAGTAAAAGATTAATAGTTGTTTTTTTCCCATCATATGGTTATCTAAAGGGAGAGGAGATCAGGGAAAGATATGTTTTATCTTCACACTAACTGATTTGATTCTTCCTGTATTCTGTTAAAGGAGGTTCATAACAGGCAGAACTGTTAACCTCTTAAAAACTGCATCATCCCTCTTGTGCTGGGAGAGCTCTGCATAAGAAAAACTGTTTAGTTTTGGCTCTTGATGATGTTTCTCTGCTGCCTTTTTGCTGCACTGTTTTCAGCTGAATACGCAATCTTTAAGAGAATGAGGTATCTCTTTCTTTGGCTATTGGGAATAACTGTCTTTCTCGTGATGCAGTTCTCATGGCTGCAGAGCACAGTTATATTTCCCAGACTCTGTTTTTCTCCTAGACAGAATGCGAAAAAGAAGGTGGCAGATAATATATCTGACTGTGACTTACTCTATTCTTTTCTACCCCTTCACAGGTTTAGCGTCTTCGGCTGGTCTCCTTTATTTACACACCTGGAGTGCTGCTGTGGCAGGCAACATTCTTGCAGTCTTTACTATGTGTGTGTGGCCTCAACTGGCTGGACGCTTTGTCAGCTGTCTGCATCCTGGGAAAGCCATGAGTACAGCCATGTTTGCCTACGTTCTTGAATTATTCTTCTGTGTATGGTGTACGGCTTATAAATTTGTACCTGGAGGAATTTACGCTAGAGAAAGCTCCCATCTTCTTTTAGGTACATTTATGACTATGAACAAATACAAATATGCTTCCTTTTGCCTCAACCAGATGTTTAAAATGTATGTAGCATATAAAAAGTCTTTCCAAATGCTCAGCTCGTTTGATTTACTATGGTAAGAGTTTCTATGAGAAAACTATTGAAACATGCAAAAAATAATCTACTTTTTTTCTCTACTGTTAAAAATAGTTTAAAATGTGGACAGAAAATAGAATTAAGTTGAGGGAAAATGGCAAAGTGAAAAAAATTCTAATAATTCAGTAAACGATTGAGGAAGAGATCTGTTAATCAGTCACCCAAAAAATATGGCTGCAACCCAGGGTGTGAATGCACCTGTATGCTAGCTACCCAAGAAAGCAGTATCGTACCTCAGGTAACAATGTAGTTTCTGGAAACTTCAGAGGTTTATGAAGGCTGTGTTACTGGGACTGTAACATAATTCAGTGCATTATTTAGTCCTGATCTGAGGAGCAAAGCGCAGCATCCTGCTAGTCTAACTAGTCTGCGTTTGAGACCTGAGCTTCATTTCCATGTGGCTGTACCTTATGCTCTGTGGACACACCAGCATGTTTGGAGTAATGTCAATAAGCCTGCAGTGTCAGAAAGATGCGAACAGGAGAGGAAGAAAAGAAATTGTCAGGTATTTGCCAGTGAAGAAGAATTGAGGTGAGCAAATGTAAAGGTTTTAGCAAAATGATCCCTTGATGAAGGTGGGGAGGTGGAAATGAAACCAACCCTCTCTGGTTTTGTCTCCAGAATTATTTTCTTAATAGGTACTAATGTGTTTCAATAGCATATTTCACTAATTATATTTAAATGATGCCAAACATTGTCTTGGGCTAAGTGTGTGGCACATTTTAAAATGTGACGCATTATCCTCTATTTTGTTTGAAAAGGATTAATGAATGCTATGCTTGACTTGTTGCTCCAATGGTTTTAGATTTCGTAAATGTCTTTGAAACCACTTTCTGTCACTCCAGTTTCTCAATCTCCATATATTACAGCAATCACATGCAGTTTGTTATGTTTTGAGGAGAGTTTCGTTACATTTATTGCCGTTTTCTTTGTTCTGAAAGCACTCTGGAGGTCTGTAGAAACAGTTATCCCAGTTAATTTAATTTTATTTTTTGAAGTTATATGAAGAAAGCATGCAGTAGAAGAATGTCAAATGCTTTCTTGAGTACTGCTTTGACTAAAGAAAAGCTGTTATATAAAATCCCTCTCTGTCACTTCCTTTGAAATACATACTTGTGACTAATTCACCTGGCATGATGACTGGGTAGTAACACAAAGATGGCCCTAACTTTCTCTTTGGTAAAAAGAAAACTGTGAACTGAACCTGTCTTGGCTGATGGCGCTATATGAGTTTATATTCCATCTGAAAATCCAGTTTCTGTCTTTTTGATGCCATCCCGTTGCTTATGAAAGATTTGCAAATTATACCATGAGATCATGTATTTGTTGCTGCGCTTCTTCCCTTACAGCTTGGCTTTCTGGCAAACTGCTTGTTTTCTTCTGGTTTCTTTCAGGTGCAAGTGCTATTTCTTGCTTTCTCCTCCTGTCCAATATCCTGCCTTTCTCTTGCCGCAGTTTGGGTAGGGAACTGCACCGGGAAAAGTGACAATGAAAGTAAGATCATTATGTTCAAAACTTCTGTGCTGCTTCACTGTGATGTAATGTAATGCTGAGGGGTCGGATCCCTGGTCTTCCGTCAACTTTAATGGCTTTGAATTAGTCTCCCTTTGAGAAAGGTTTTGTGTGTGTCCCCTTCTTCATTGCACTAGACTCAGCTTCCTGGTTTCCAAACTTTGACTACAACTAATGTAACTAAGGGCAGTAAGAAAATACTGAGTAGTGGTTGTTTTATCTTCAGCTGTAACTCTGAAATAAAACATAACTTCTGTAGTTAATTAACTATGCCACAAAGATACTAAGGACATACACCTTCTCCAGCAGAGCTCTTATCCCACGTTTTCTTTGCAGGTAGTTGGATCCTTTAGCTCATAAAGCGTGGGAAAAGAGCTTGTACTATTAATCTGAACTGCCTGTTGAAAAGATACCATCACAGCGCATTGCAACAGTTAGTGCACTGAAGTCACTTACTGGCTTTTAGAATGTAGCTATAGGTGTGCTTAGTTGTCTATTCTTAAAAAGCACAGCTGCTTCTGTTGGCTCTGGAGCAAAAGAATACAAGATACTGCCATGTTAAACTGGCCTCCCAACCTGGTGCAGTCTGCTTATACTGTTTTAGAACAAACTCTCGAGCAATTGCTTTTGTAGTTCCTATATAAAAATGTGTTACTTGTATCTTGGTGACAGAGCAGTTCATTTGCAAAGATAATAGACATCTACAATCAACAGTTTATTTTTTCATCAAGCTCTTGTTTTAGGTTCTGTAATAGGGAGGTGTAACTTAATTGTTCTTGTCCAGGTTAATTCTGGTAAACTTTGAAAGTGCTGGGCTGAGCTGAGAGTTGTAGCAGTCAATAGGGGTCTGGAAACGTCTTACGATAATCCATCTACTGTGTGCTAGAATTTTGACGTAATACCCTGAAACTGTACTGCAAATCAATGTTTGCTTGAGAGTGCTGGCTAAGTACGCTCAAGGTTCTGTGGAAGTTGGTGTTAGGATACACAAAGGTGGGGAGTCACTGCTTTGCTGCAGATTAAAGGATTAAAATATTTTGTTTTCATCGTTCTCCCAATTAGTACATGAATGGAGGAAGGAAAAACGAGGCTTTAAACAAATATTTCGCTACCAGAAGACACCTGATAAAATGTGCAGTAGTGGGACCCAGAAGTACCAGCAGAGTTAAAATATCTCTGTGTTTCCATAGAGAATAATGAGACAGGTTCTCAGGATTGCTTGGTTAGCACCCACTGCAGCCTGATGCTTGGGACCATAAAGTTATCTGGTAACACCATGATCCTTAGGCTGCTGGGGAAAAACAAGAACAGCTGTAAGTTGCATTAGTGTCAGTAGCTCCCCTTGTGGTCAGTGTGAAAGACCCAAATGTAGACTATATTTTGGAGCTGACCGCAGTCCAGAGTAGAGTTCATAATGCAAAGGGGTCTTTGGCTAGATACTTCTACTATTAAGTCTGCTCTTCAGTTGTTAAAACAAAGCAGGCTTAATAAGGCTGTTTCAGGTGTATTAAATCTGAGCAGCAGCTAATTTGAAAAAAAAAACCAAACACCAAAGCCCAAAACCGAAAACCACAACAAACAATGTAATTTTAAACATCATTATTTTTCTGAGAAACAGGTGTTCAGTGGCATTTTAAATAATCTTTTAGCTTTGAATTCGAATTGCAGTTCTACTGTTTTGAAATATTTTTTGAAATATTTGTCATTAGTGGCGTGTTTAATGTCACTAGCTCATCTTGTTGGAAGCAATGCTTATGTCAACAAGTACAACAGTGTAAATTAAGAATTTTTGAAGTGCTGCAGGCATAGGCGAGGTGAATACTGTGACAATGAGAAGTAGGATCTTCGCTATCAATAAATCTCTCATTGCCTGCATTACTATATTGGGTATGGCATTTATCTGTGTTTGCGCTTTGAATTGTCTGTCTTGTTGGAGCCATAAGGTTGAATGTAACGCAACAGCTGGGAGTTTATAAATGGTGCATTTATGAGCAATGTTTAATATGTTAAAGCTCTATGAAAAAACTAATTACTTATATTTTTACAGGGTTTATCATGTTATGTATTGGGATAGACTTTCTAACAGGACCCAAGAAAGACCTTAGCTCTATCTTTGAAGTGAAAAGCAGCCAAAAGCCACTATTCAAAAAGAGTAAACACTATATTAAATTATGTAAGTATAATTTTACTTCCTTTCTTCCATGACTCTAGGAATAATGTCTGAGGAAAAAGAGTAACACAGTGGAGTGTTTTGCTTGGATGTTTTAGAAATGCTTTTTCGTGCTAGTTGTAGAGCCAGACTTGTAGTTGATATTGCCCTAGTTCCAGTTTTAATGATGGCATATACTAACTGAGTAGCTGATTCACTATGATTACGGTTGAGAGAGAGGCTGTTCCTCATGGAATGTGTTAAATGGAGACCAAAAAGTGAACTGGGGAAAAAAAGAAAATGTAAAAATGTATTTGGCATCATTTGTAATTTCATTTTGTCAGTTGAGGAGGAGGCCTTTCTGGATCTTGGAATTTATTACATGTATATACAAAAAAGCCATGAATGATTTCTCAGCCCATTCGGTATGTTGATTTTGAAGCAGTTCAGTCTGACACCCTTTACAGGGCTGTGTGAGCTGGCTGGCAGTGGGGTGGGACTCAGCTGGCCCAGGAGCTGCTGTATAATGTGACACCCCTCCTGTGTGAGGAGGTAGTCTTGCAAAGCCTGTTGTGGCTGGCATCACTACATAATCCTGATGCCTTACTGCACGTTCAGACCAGACCAATCCTCAGGAAACCTTTGTTGTTATCTGCCTGTGAACTACGCCTAGGGATCCCAGCTTTCCAGATGATACGTATGAGGTCTGCTTTTTTCCTTAGGTTTTGAAAAGAAAGTAAATGTGTGAGGTTTTACTGCTTTTAGGCTTTTAAATTTCTGGAATCCATCCAAATGATTTTTCAAGTATTTCTGTACAGTCATTTGACCTCCAGATTTGTTTTCATTGTTACTTTTTAGTAACTTTTAGTTAGTTTACTTTTAGTAACTTTACTTTTAATTAGTTTACTTTTTTCTAAGGAAAAAGTCTGTCACTATTGTGAAGTTTGGTAAAGGAAAAAATTGCTGTGTGTTAGGACGTGCCAACCCTACAGAGATCAGAATGCTGAAGGTTCAAATCCCTGCATCTTTTTTTTCCTCTGTGACTTCGGATCAAATCACTTACCATTTGCATACCTCATTTTGCCTCATCTGGAAAGCAGAGACAATAGTGCTTCACCACTTTTCAGAGCTGATTCTGAAACCTTTATGAAGGTCTTTACCCTATATACTCAGGGGCCAGAAGAATGTGACTCCAAGAGTTTGTTAGAGGCAATGTGAGCACCAATGCAAGTGGTTTGGATATTACTACTCAAAAACATTTCACAGAAGTGAGGAAATACTTCAAAATACTGTCAGAAATCACAGCCCTTGCTCAGCTAATTTTGTGACATTACAACAGTAACTGCTGCATCGTGCCGAGAGTTGTATTGTTTCTCAGCTTTCCCTTTAAGCACCTTTGCATCTTGTGAAGTATGAAATTGCTTGCTTGACATTTACTAATGTGAACAGCATGTCTTTTCTTCTGACATCATCCATGGTAAAATTTATTTAAATTTTACACAAAATTGTTCCAGAAAACTTGCATAAAAATAGCTACATATCTGCTCAAAGATTTGATGAAAGAATAAACTGGAGTTACTGAAATCATTGTAGATAGTGTGTGCCACTGTGTAAATGAAATAACTGCAGAGGGGTTTGGACATCAAATTACAATGTACCCAACCCTGCGAGCTCTTAAGCATCCACTGCGGTTATTTGGAAGGCTACAGGAGCAATGGAAAAGCTCTGAATTTGCATTCTGTGAAGCCACAGTGCCTTTCCAAGAATCTGTCAAACAAAGGGCTGCTCTGGAGGTCTGGCAGGGATCAAATCTTTCTGACATCTAAAGGCTTGCGAAGTAAACTAAATTACCTTCCACACATTGTATTAATATAAAATGAAAAAAATCTATACTATAAATGCATACCTGGAACACAGAGAGGAAAACACTGGAAGGTTTACATGATGCTTTTGCTCATCTCCTATAATGAATTCTTCAGTAGGTATCATTTTTACATAAATATTCCAAGGAGTTTTGGTATATTGTATCTGCTCAGGCTGTTGAGTTTTGGAGAATGTAAGTGTATCTGCACACATATCGATACTCTTACATACACTACTTTGGAATGTGTTACCACTGGCATATGTGGAAATTTAAATGTATACATTTCTCATTCTATGACTAGCACACCTTAGAATGACAGTAAACCAGTTCTGTTTAACTCCAGTGATAACAACATTATTTTCTTTTGCTTTAAAAACAGCTTTTCTGTGTTTTTCTCTTTCAAGTATTGTGGCTGTTTGTTGGTGTTGGTTTGCTAGGATTGGGTCTACGTTATAAAACTTACCAGAAGAAGTTGGGCCAAGGGGTGAGTAGTGTTTGTGAAAATGGTAACTTTCAAATATACAGTAAAATGTGCGAGTGGTATCTTAGATGTGCCAGTTGGTGCTGAAGAAGTGTTTGTACCAGTATCCAAGTGTTCAGCAAAAATAATGCAGAAATGAAGATGCAAAAAGTTTAACTTGTAAATTCGTGTTGAACATGGGAAATGTCTGGGTCTTTGAAGATTTATAATGCTGCCGTGAAGGGAAGAATTATTCTGAAAAACTGAGATGCTTGCCTCATATATTCAATTTGAATGTTAATTTTATAAATGAGTTTATTTGAATTGTATTCAAAACTTGACTGGACAATGCTGTTAGCAGCCTGATCTTGTATCAGGGAAGCTTGAACAGATAACCTCCTGATGTTCCTTCCAGCTGAAGAAATTCTATGCTTCTAAACATTCATATGTTTATATGCATAACTCTGAATTGAACCTCTCTGAAAAGTTGTTGACTTAGATTAGACTTTGACTAGTTATGGAAATTGGATAAAAATCAGAAGATTCCAGTTTTCTATCTGGCAAAAAAATAGGTATTGCAATGATAGTAACAATTAAGTTTAGCATTTAGATTACTTAGAAGTTGTCCGAGTGTGTTGCTTGCATATTTAGTAATTTTAATCCAAAATTAGAGTTGTTTTGATCAAATATAAATTAATGTTTCCATTCTATGATTTAATTGATTACTAATATAAAATTGAATTTTTGATGCAATTAGTTGCAATTATGAATTAGACTTTTTTCTTTTGGTGGCAGTTCGGAAATAGTCCTTTGAAACTTGCTATTGACATGTATTCCTGTTGGTAATTTTTTTATTGGAGAAATCACTGATGAAAAATGCAGGAAAAGATGCATAAAAGGTGATGACAGCTAAGTAGAAATTGTGTGTGTATGTACCCACACGCATGTGCTTATTCACACATGCACTTGGATATATACAGTTGGCTTTCTTTTTAGAACTCGTCCAGGTTTGTAGTACCTTATAATGTGGAGAAAAGTGGGTAGTTCCTCTTAGAAAGATGAAAAAATTTGTAATCTCTTTCATGTTCATTTATTTACTGTTACTTGTATAAATTCATTTTAACTTTGATGACTTTTCTCCTCTTATTAATAGCAGATTTTTCTCAAAAATACCTAAAGGTTTTGTAATCCAGACAGATTTATTAGGAAAATATATTGGTTAAAACATCTCTTCTTGTGTGTCTTTTATGGCACCATGTATCTGTTGTTGACTGCAAAAGTATAGTACATAAAGGTCAAATTGTACTTGACTTTTTTTTCCATTTGTTTTTTTGAGGTTCCAAAAAGAGACTTCTCTGCTATGATCTGGCCTTTTAGATTTGCATATGACAATGAAGGATGGTCTAATTTGGAAGGATCAGCTAATTTGCTTAATCAGACAGGTAATGTTTTTTTTCCACTTCATTTATATTTGAGAGGGTTCATCTGAAGAGACAGGTGGGTAACTGAGTCCATTCTTGCATTAACACAAGAACCTGTGTCTAGTGGCTTTCTCCTGAATTTGTGAGCTGTTCCAATACATTCATTTCGGTTAAAAATACATTTGCAGAGGTGATAATTTTTTAAAATGTATTTTAAAGAGGTTTCTGGTTGGAGGAAACACTTTTCTTACTATTTGGATTTTTTTTCTCATACTGCTGATGAGTTACATGTCTATAGAGAAATTATTTGCATGAATAAAATAATAAATACCATTTTAGATAAAATTTAATGTTTTATAACTTCTCTGCATTTTTAGATGTGAAGTATTATAGAATTCCTAAAATGTCTGAAACTAAAATGCCCTAAACAAAGTATTACAGAGAAGAAACAGACAACACTGTTTCCATCACTGAGCCAGAGCAATTTATAAAAGAAAAATAGTGATTGTAGCTTGGTTGCATTGTCATGATTTTACTGTAAAGAATGATGTCTAAGCTGATGCTCATGGACAGGATTTTGGTTGGAAAATTAGCTGTAGGAAATGAAGAATTTGGACCCAAGATTAATGCTGCTGCAGGGTGCATTGAAAGGAATTGACCAGTGGTGCTCGTAGGTGTTACTTGCTTTCTGCGATACCCGTGAGATAGGGAAGACTGGCAGCTGCTGCTTTAAGATTTAAAGCAGCTCAGGAGATTAGGAAGCACCCATGCTGCAGTTCCAGCATTTGTTGTTCTCCTCTCCTCCTATGGTCTGAATGCACCACACGGCTTTCCTGAGCAGCTCAGGCTTCACAGACCCAAGCAGTGGGAAGGCACTGGCACAGGTGCTGCTGTGCAAGCCTTGATTTGTGGCAGAGATGCCCAGGAGTTAGTGAAGAGGGAACAGGCTGATTCGTGCATCATTCGCTCCAAAGGTTCAGAGGGCTGAGCTCTGTAGGCTGTCTTGTGATATGAGAAAACTGCGACATTTGATGAATTCAAATTTGGGGCATTCTTTTACATATGTGATTCCATAGCTCATGGCTTATGTCTGGGTACTTATTTAATCTTTGCATAATTATTTATGAACTGTAATGAATGCATTTATTTCCGGTACCTGTAATTTAAATTCATGAATATTAGAAAAAGTGATTACCTGATTATGTCCACTGAGCATTTCTTTGTGGTATCACTTCTAAAAGAAGAAATTAATAAGTGAAAAAGGCAGCAAATTCCAAAATATAAATGAATAAATCTTAATTCCTGATTGCTGGAAACAGTATTCTGGAGTTCTAAGTTACATGTGTATTGTTATGTAAAATACCACATTAACATTTCCAAGAAATGCTTTAATGCATTCAGAGTTAAGCTGGAGATCCTTAAACGATTTTTTTCTTTTGCTAAAGGAGAGTAGCTGATTTTAAGAGCCACAGGAAGAAAGAGTGGCTAACTTCTTCAGCATGGGGGTTATCTTTAAAGGTGTGGTGGTGTGCATGCCTTGGGCTAATTTTCTCTCTGTTGGAATAGTGAAGATGCAACATGTAATGGCTTTTGTGACTGGAACTCTTGTCTGCCCTGAAGGGAACCAACATCAACCCCTCTCGATGGTTTCAGTTATTGTTTCTGTGGCCAGCATGTATGCTAATGATGTAGAAGGAAAAATCTGGGAATCCACTTAAAAGCGCTCTGAGCTACCATTTTCCCTGCTAACATGGCTTTCGTAGTGTTAAATAAGACATTTCAAAAGAAAAAAAATCTTATGTGGCAAGAGAGGTGCTGGATGGAGCAGTCTTAATTCCTTATAGAAGGGCTGCAGGTGAAGTGGTGGCTTGACCTGCCTTCCAGAGTCGGAGAGCACTCCCAGGGGGGCATAATCACAGCAAGAAGGGAGCGCTTGTTGCTGCTGCAGCTGTACCAACCTGCTGCTCAAGCTGAGCCTGGATGGTTCAGCCGGCCTGTGGCCAGCCTGCAGACTCCTACCTTCCTTCAGGCATGGGAAGGCCTTTCTTAGCTGCCAGTTCCCTGAGGGACCACATAGCTCTTCCTGTATCCTGCAGCTAAAATATAGGGGAACCTGTCGTGTTCCCCTGAGAAAACCACGCTTCGGCATGTAAACAGGGAGGGACCACAGTACCTTGGGAAAGTGAGGTGGCTGCAGATGGTCAATGATTCACTAGAGCTGGGAACCCTTCTGTTACCATACCTGGGGGCTGATGCTAGGTTGCTGTGGGCTGATTAATTGTTTTGGCAGCAGCAGCCTGCTCGCTCTTGGATAGGACCCTTTGGAGCAGAATAGGATCTGGGAGATGAAGGTAAGTGCAAATTCGCTGCATAGCGCTTGTTCATCAAGTTGTAAGCAGCAGACTCGCTACTGTGCTGTTAATCTGTATTCACATTATATCTAATGCTTTTGAAATGGTCTGCTCTAGGTATGTGCAGGCCAGCTGTGCTGTGCAGTTTCATGTGTGTCTGATTATGCACCAGGGAGGAGCTATGGCATCCAGACACTAAATATCTCTCCATCAGAGGCTGTGTAGCCTACAGTGACCCAAAGTTTGGGCATGACTTTGTCGCCAGCATGTTTGCCCTGATTGACTCCTGAAGAGCTTGCGTCCATCACTGTGTTATCAAAAGGGAAATGACAACATTATGTAGTCATTTATAAATCACATTTATAGGTCATAGTTATAAACTTGGAAAGATTTTCTTTTTCTTCCTCGCTTCAGGTGCAGATTTTATCACTATTATAGAGAGTGATGCCTCTAAACCATTCATTGGGAACAACGATCCAACAATGTGGCTAGGAGAAAGACTAGGATTTTACACAGATTTTGGTCCAAGCACAAGAGATCACACTTGGGGGTGAGTCATCTTTACACGCACAGTGACAGTAAAGTGTAAATACACTGTCCAATACTAACTCCATTACAACATGGGCAAAGAATAATTGCAATAACAATCACCGTAATCACTTTTTGGAGCTTGTCTTTAGGAACATGTTTTGATTGCCTAGCATTACAATGCAATGAAGATGAAGTTTTCTCGTTGTTAAAAATAATCAGGTTTTGGTGCCTGTCCCTGCAAGCTACTTTGGCTTTGGTGATGCAGAGAATGTCATTGTGCCCTTTAATGTACAGATTTGGAAGTTTGGCATTCTGAGTACTATATCTGATTCACTTTTCTCGTTATTTTGTTTTGGGCTATGAGGACTTTAGATTTCAGTCTTAAAAATGTGATAGGAGTTGGAAAACATAAGTGCGCTTGGAGTTATTAGAAATTTTGACTTCATTAAAGCCAGCTTGAGCTGAATAGTGGGAAATAGTCAAAGAAGGGTGCATGTCTTTTTGACCAGATTTTTTTGTGTCCAATTTTACTTTAATGCTTGACCAACTACCAGTTGCTTATCTTTCCGTATCTTTGCCCTCTGGAAAATAGTGGCTTGTGATGTGGCTTTTTTTTCAGGGGGATATGCAGGTCTCTGTGGCAGATGGAACTTCCTAGTGATGTTGCAATGCCTATTTAGTTTTTGTAATGTGTGAGGGGAATTTAGTAACGTTCCTCTTCCAGAACCTGTGTTTTTCAGTGATGCAGAATGGGGCAGAAAAGTCATTCTCTGAAATTTTCTTCATGAAATATTTTGAAAAAAACCTGATGCAGAAGCTGAAAGAATGAGAAGTGTCTCACTTTAAAGATGTATTTCTAACCGGTTCTACTTCTAATAAAATATATTTTAATTACTGTTGGTATAAAATTCTGTCTTGTCTGAGGATGCAGATTTTTGAAAGGCTCAGTGTAAGAATTCATATATATGGAATGGTATTTCTTAGTGTAGGACTGAATTTGATAGTGCATTTGTAGACCTTAAGTAAGAGGAAAATTGCCTGAATTCAGAAAAATCCTCACGAGACCGTTTGTATTCTGTTCTGATGGTTTGACTTCAGTGACCATTAGTCTTCTGCTCACTTTTACCTACTTAGTTCACAGTTGTGATGCTTGTGAACTACAAAATGTAACTGGTTCCCTCTTCGCCTGTAGGATTATGGCGCTGTCAAGGTATCCAATTGTTAAATCTACCCATCACCTCCTTCCATCTCCAGAGGGAGAGATTGCACCTGCCATCTCCATGACTGTCAACTTCACAGGGAAACTGGTTGATTTTGTTGTCGCCCACTTTGGAAATGAAGAGTATGTATTTTATTTGTTACGTATGTCATACAAAGTCATGTAATATAATTGTAATCTATGAACTTCTGGGACTTCTTTTGTACCTTTTAAAATCCGCTGCTGCAATACTGGTTCTAACGACGCATATTGGAGACATAGCTACTGGTTTAAAATTTTCAAGCATTTTTTAAGAGGGACAAATGTGTCATGCAAGATTCAGCTGAGCCTAATACCTGAGTTACTAGGGATACATAGTTCTGCAAAACCACAACAAGTAGTAGGGCTACAGATACGTCTCAGTGTAGGATAGCATCCTTCTGACTTTCTGCATGTGGAATAGATCCATTATATTCCGCAATGAGTGCAGATAGTTACAGATAGGTAGCATTAATGGACAACTGATGTTTATTAAAATAAAAAATAACAATTCTGAAGCCTCCAAGAAAGAACAGTGTTGAAACAACAAGAAAAATATCCATTCGGTGTCCTTCTAACTATATGAAACTGGAAATACGAAATCTGATATCTGGATTCTGAAAGGAATAATTATACCAATAACTCAAATATGTTAAGGTATTTGAGGGTAAAGGTATATATTTCAGTTCTTTACTTTAAAACAATGTCTTGATTACTTGTGTGTAATGGATATTAAAAAGGGATAGTTTTGTGATGCTCCGTGTAGCTGTTTTTCTGTTTTATTTGCTGCAATATCTAGTATGTTTGTGGTTATGCAGTAAGATTTTGACTTTTTTAAATATTTGTTATAATTCATGGAGAGGCAAATTTATGGATTGGGTGTAGAATATAATACACAGAGAAGCTGCTCAGAAAGCAGTAGGAATTCTTGTTATCCCGTACTGTGCTCTGGTGTAGAAGCTGTTCTCCAAGCATGCAAATTGTTTATAGATTTCCCTTTTACTGAACACATATAGTTGTCAGAAACCACTCACAATTTGAACTCTAGAAAGGAATTTCATTCTGTGCCTGACACAGATGATTAGACTTGCTTCTCTGAGAAACTGTTTGTCAAAGTAGAAGAAAATAGCACTGTATTCCCCCCTCACAGAGAGACGAGATAAAGATGAAGGAGAAAATAGGAGGAGACACACATGGGAAACGAGTGCAAATTAGATTGTGTTTTGAGGTGAATGCGTTTTTAATTAAATGGCACACACAACTGCTTGGTTTTCATCTTTTTTCATCTGCTGCTTAGGATGACATAAACTATACAACACTGGATAACTAGGGATTTTTTTTTAAAGACTATTTTTGAAATGTGGGAATATAACAATGACTATGTCATTTAAAAGAACCCATCTTCTGGAGAGGTGTAATTCTGGAAAGAGCAGCTAGCTGAGCTGGCTTCTATTTAAATGGTTGGGGTTTTTTGTCTCCTGTCTGTGTGCTCTTTCTCCGTAATGCATTTGCTTCAGTCAGAAGTACTGCTATGTAGAAAGCATGGCAGCATTTCAATTCTTGTCGTCTTTTGGGATTACAGATTCCAAAATCAGCTTCCTGTCTCAATTGTGTTTAGCCCAGTCTACCAAAATACAGGAGAGAACATACTTTGCACAACTGTTTAAAGTCATTAACATGAAGAATCATAGAAAGAGAACTGCCTTTACATTACGTTATGACAAATCCAAGCACAGGGAATGGGATCCAATACAGTATTTTACCGGGTTCCACTTAGGCTATCACTTTGGTCATGTTGGAACTGTTGTGTAAATCTTGTTAAAGAGGTGCAGAATACCTGCCAAATGTCATTAAGTAGTGTTAACAGGATGGTGTAGCTCATAAGTTATATTTTATAAATTATGTGACACAGACTTTAAGACTATATTTACCATCATAAAAGTTTTGTTAGCATGTGAGCTGTTTGTATGCACCACTCTGTGCTAGCACAATTAAATATAAAGTGCAGGCTGAGGCGAAGCCTCAGATAACCAAAGCACTTACATTCACATTTCTTAGTGATGAGATCAGTATTAAAAACAAAACAGTAATAGAAAAAGTTGTTCCTATAATGGTTAGAAAGAGAACCCTAATTACACCTACCACAACCATGTGGCTTTTATCGAACATAGTGATCATTTTGAATTGGTGAGCGTTGTGTAAACTTCCATACTCTCTAATACCGAGCAATAAAAAGGATGTCAGATTTGTTTGTGGTTTGCTATGTTATAGCACAAAGATTTTGAGCTAAAATGTGTATACATTGAAGTCTTTTGCATTTCTTTCAGAGAGGACTTGGACAGGAAACTCCAGGCTATAGCTGTTTCAAACCTATTGAAGACTAGCTCTAAGCAAGTTGTGTTTCTAGGATACATTACTTCAGCTCCTGGATCCAGAGATTATACTGAATTAATAAAAAATGGAAATGTGCAGGTAATGTAAAAATACTGCTTCTTTTAGCAGTTAGAGATAATATATATTTGAAACATTCAGCTTAGTATTTCAAATTGGTAACTTAGAAATAGACGTATAAGAAAATACATACACATTTTCAAATAAAGTCTTCAGCTGCCTGACATGTTGTAGAGAAGGTGGAGTTATACAGTGAAAGGTGAAGACGTAATGGTCAGCGGTTGCCACAAGGGAAACGTCAGTTGGAAAGTAGAAGAAAAAAAAAAAAATCACAGTTAGGGTTGTCAAGCAGTAGACCAGGGGCCCAGAGAAGTTGTGAAATCTCCATCCTTGGAGATATTAAAAAGTTGGCTGCAACCTGCTTGGTTACATTGAGCACAGGAGTGGGAATGGGTGACCTCCAGACATTCCTTCCAACCTCCAATTCTGCAATTGTTTTGTTTTAAAACTGAGTTCTGCAGTTTGGTTTTGTGTCAGGAGATGTCAAAAAGTTGTCTGATTTGTCTGTGTCTAACCGTGGGGTTTTTTTTCATTTTTACTTTACTACAGTGTTTTAGGCAAAACATTTTTCTGCAGCAGGTTTACATGTTGATTCTGTTACTGATTTAAAGCCTACACATAAGGAAAGCTTGCCTGATTTGTTTGACTTTTTATTTTTTCCTTTTACTCATAGGATATTGACAGTACAGATCATGACAGATGGTGTAGCTATATTATGTATCGTGGAGTAATAAGGTGTGTTAAAGTGGATCATTTATTCATTGGTTTTAAATATCTTTATGACAATCAGTTTTACACCCTTCTGTAGGTAATTGTTTGAGTCATATATCCCTAAACGATTGTGTGTGGACAGTTAGATATATCATGAAGTAATGTGAAACAACAATCTCAGGATTAATTGGTGTATTTCTGAATATAATTTACAAAGACGGTATTACAGGTTTCATCCTTCTGTATCAAAAGTCTTCGGATCTAATCTGCTTTCATAACATAAAACTACTTTTTTTCCAAAGCTCTGGCTTTGCAGCTTCATTCTAAAATGTGAAGGCTAAGCCCTAATTTGTATGTGACATAGAAGATACAAATTTTGAACTATGATTGTAGGGTTTGTTGGAGCAAAATGCTGATCTAATCCAGCCAACCTTTATGCTGGATCTAGTGGAAACTTTAACTGTACAAGCCCATATTGAAGCACTTTCCTCCACTGGGACCTGTGCACTCCATATCTTCTAATACCAAGTTGCTTGTGAATCATTCTCTTGGTGATGTATGTACCAGAATAGAATTCAACTTATATTGAATAAACTGCAAATTCTGCAGTGTTCACAGGAGTAAAACCAGTAAAATAGATAGCTGTCTTAAGTAGCAGTATTGAGTAAAAAAAAAAAAAAACAAAAGCAACAACCCCCCCATTTGCAGCCTTATTTTTCTCATTACTCATTCCATTGTTGCTTGAGTTTCTTCCCTGAATTTCAAAATCTCTTCAGTGAAAAAAGTTGGTGAGTTTATACCAGTATGCATAGTGTAAAACTGTACTTTTAAAAATAAGTTTCTAGATCTAGAACTTATTTTTGTTGTCAAACACTTATGCTTTCTCCATTTTTCTGCTTGTGACATTGTGTTATGATGCTCATGTTTGTAGAGCACTTTTAAGTTTTTTGAAGGTGAGATTCACAGAAATGGAAAGTTATGTTGATAGGTTAAATAATAACTCTTGGGAAAAAAGAGACGTGAATTAAGAATGTGGTGAAATTGCCTTGAGTTATTTCTTCAAACTAACTCTTCTTGTGTCTGATAGGTTGGGCTATGCCCGCATATCTCATGCTGGTTTAAGTGATTCAGAAGTCCAGATGGCCAAATTTAGGATCCCAGATCACTTGGATAGCTATGTTGACAATGACAGAATTGTCATTGATCCCAGCCAGGTTCCTGAGGACATCCATTTCAATCCCAGGTCAGTGTGTCTCATAAGAAATTAAGGGGGTGACGTACATGACATCTTGTAAAAGAGAAGTCTAGGAACAAAATTGTTCTTAAAGTGGGAGGCACTGGTCACTACCATACTGAGCAGAAGATTAGGAGTCAAGAACTTCTGCTTTGTAATTCCATTTTTTCTACTGAGTTGGCATGTGCCTTGGGAAAATCAGTCTGCTGTGTTGTAGCATAAATTGAAGGTAATGCTTATTTCACCCAGGTGATTAATTTCTGAGATTGTTTGATAGGGATGTTTGCCAAGTGGTGTGGGAGATCATGAGAGATCTCCCATGTTTCTCAGCACTTTTGACGATCGGGGTCTTAATATACTGTTACTTAGAACACAAAATAACAATCTATACGTTAAATACTCTTTGCCTAAGCATTTTAAAACATACTATATAACTGGAGCAAAAATTAAGGAGAATGCCTGAGGCAGTATGTTACATATGTCAAGAAGAAAAAACGGCTAGGTTTTTACATAAAAAGTTATTTATTTCTAGAATGCTGTCATTTTTCCGCAGGCATTGCATAAGGAAGAGAAATATGGAGAAAGTTATGTATTCTGCACTGAATATCAGTGGAGGAGTGATGAAGTTTGAGATAGGTGTTGCCACAGAGAGACAATTTCCAGCAATGCTGTATTTACTACTTCTGACTTGCTTAATACAGAATATATTAATTTCTTACGTACACCCAGCAGCTGAGCTTACTCACTTTTTATTTCCCACTCAGTCACTGGCTTTCTGTCTAAGCAGGAGTTTGCTCAGTCTTTTCCACATGATGAAACTTGCCTAAAGTTAGCTTTCACATTCAGATTTTTCTCAGCTGATTTCAGCACAGAATATTTTTCTTGTCCTAATTTCTTTTATGTCTGCCTATAAGCAGGAAAAAAAATATACCCTTTAGGAATAAGTTTAACTTTTTCCAGTTAACTACAGTTCTTTTGAAGTACAATGACACTACTTTTAAATGCTATTTAGCACTGATGTTTTGAGTAAGTACTGTGCTTTACTTTTGCAAATCTATTGACCATAATAGTTAGTAGTCAAAACTTTCAGATTTAAATATTAACGTTATTTAAATATTAAATAACAAAAAATTACAATTTTCACCATAATTTTCAAAAGAAAGATGTGCCATATTAACAATAGGGTTGAGTATTTGGTACTATGGGAGGTTAAATTCTATCTTCGCTGAAGTCGGTAGAAAAAACTTCAAAGAGCATAGATTGGATAAATGCACCGCTCACCTTTGTCAGCTGGAGTTCCATTTACAGAGTGCCTATGGCATTCGTCCAATGAGTGTAATTAAATGTCTCCATTATACTCAAAGACCTCTAGTTAGATAGCGTCCATAGATTACGATTCATATCTAAGTAGGGTTGTGGTCTATTTCTGAAATAAACTAGAACATTCAGAAGAAGTGTTAATTATACTGTAGTAAGTGTATCATTTAATTGCATGGGTTAAATCATGTTGTAATGGTTTTGCTTTGAATATTTTTCTTAGGTTTGGATCTTATAAAGACGGACATAATTATGAGCATATTCACCACTTTCATATGAGCACTCCTAAATATTTTAAACAGACAAATTAGAATGGGAAAGTGACATGGCATTGGGACCAGCAAGAAAGGTTTGTTGCTTGAAAATGAACGGGCAGCCAAAAAGACTGCATTGTTTAAGGATGAGCCACTCCCAGGCTGCGTAGCGCTGTGAATGTCTGTAATAGTTGGTGACTCTTTTTTCTTTAAGGAGTTGTCATCACTGAGAGAGAGGGAAGATGCATGCATTTTGATAAACTGGTATCTACCTGGGCCAGATACCTGCTTTGTACTCAGCAAAGCAAAGGTGGGGACTTGCTTTGGCAATAACTTCTTCAACTTTTTTGAAGGTATCCTATGTTGTGCTGTTTCAGAGTTGGATGTATCTGTCCACCTTTTCTTTAGGGTCCAGATATGACCCTTTTCCTCTCCTGGGAACTCATTGGAACAATCATGGGCAAGGAGTTTCAGCTGACTTCCACACTTTTTTGATGACTGAGGCAAAGCAAAATAATGTGGTAGAATAGGTAACCTGTTGATATACGCTGCACTTTGTAGTCCTGTTGCTATCACAATAAAAAGTTTAGCCTTAGGTTTTTCAAAATGGGAATGGGGCTAGTGTGTTTTTTAATTGGGAGATATGCCATAACTATGTGTTTGAAGTGTGTGCGGTTTTGACTTGAAGTATTTACATCTTCTGCTATTCCACATTGTATTCTTAAATGAGTTTTGTTATAGCAATTTGCAGATGATTGATGTTCATAATGTTGGAGAAAAGGCGGTGACTTTTACAGGCTTTCTTTTTTTAACCCGACATTAGACACTGCAATGCTTTTATAAGGGGAAGAGTAAAGTACCTCTGAATAGTTATTGTTATGAGACACTTATGTGAACACACTGCAGAGGAATTAAAAACAATCATGCTCAACATGACAAGGTGTCTGAGATGGGAGAAAAGTTCTTTGTCATTTTTATTTAAAATGAACTGTAATAAAACGGAAAAATGTATTGTTCCTGTGCTAGCACTACACTTTTTAGTGGGACTGAATAAAAATGGGGCTTTTTTGGCCTAGGCAGTGAATTACCTACTGTGTAACACACATGTAACACAATGTAAAACATGGTGTTTTCTTGGAGTCTCTTAGCAGTATCTTTCATATTTAACTCCTGATCCTTCAGAACAAGCACAGAGCTGCCCTTAAACAATGAGGACATTTTCAGTGTTGGCCAAAGGAAGTTTCGTGCTTGTGAGAAAAATGTTAGTTTATTTAAATGACCCTCTCAACTTGGAAACCACATTTGTGATGTCAGTATTTAGTACTGTGTGTCTTTCCAGTAATACCTAAACATACTGTAAGTGAAAGGAATAGGACGTTGCAGGAAAGAGGTGGGTTTTTTTCTCTCGCTCTCATTCTCCACCATGTGCTTTTAAGAACAGCTTGAGCATACTCAATTTTATTGTTTCTCGATGTAAGCAAATACAGGATGTCTTTACCCAGGATTTCTTGGTCTATGGAGTCAGGTAATAGCTGCCATCGCCAAGCTTGTCACTTTATCCTGATCCTCCCTTGTTTTAAGGACTATGTTTCTGAGAATGAAACACTTCACTGATCTTTGCGGACGGAGGATATCTGAAAGGCACTTGACGAATACACAGCCACCAGAACTTCATCTTAGATGGTATTAGAAAGCCTGACTTTGTTAGTTACAATTTACCAGACATTGTTGACATTGTTACTTCTCACCTAGAGGTGCTGTGTTTGTCTTTACAAGCCCAAGGAAGTCTAATGAAACATTCCAGTTTAGATATCCTTTAGGTAGGATTTTAAATCCTCTAAACTTGTTCTCTGTGTGACCCTCCAGCAGGACAGGATAAATTAGGTTTCAGAGTGATGGGAGTGACTTTCTTTCACTTTCAGCAGTTTTCTTCTGCAAACACCAGTAGCCCCTGTCTCTCCCTTCTCCCAGCCTGCAACAGCAGCTGGCACTGGCACCAACATCGCGCAGTGGCTCTGAGTATCCTCGCTTTGCAGCATGCTCTCACGCTAGCTCTGACGCACATCCAGCCACAGGTTTGCCTTTCCGTAGCCTGTGCAAAACATAACATTAACTTGCCACATTACTTAACATTCTCCACAGGCTGAGTCTGCAAATACCTTGTAATGTGAGTAGTTTATTCATGTGAGATGCAGGAAATGATAATCATAAACATAAAAAGCTTGAAACCCCCATTTTTTTTTTAACAATTAAAAAATAGAGTCAGGGTATTCTTCTAGAAGTCAGGCACCAAAGCGTGACTTGCATGACAGATCGGGATATATGTCATCTCTGTGTGTAATCTTCAGTCTATGACCATACTTGGATGGATTTTCACAGAATTTAGAAATGTTTGCCCCATTAGAAATGTTCATGTAGACATTGACGAAATCTAAAGTTTGAATAGCCTCTTCTGAGTAGCGTGTGTAATTTAATGTTGCTGGATCCATACCTCATAATGCCTTATATCAGAAAACATTGTATGCTAATGTAGCAACTATTTGTTGACATTTGCATTATTTTATCAGAATGACTAAGAAAAACTATGACCGTGATCTGTTTGTATACTGCTTCTGCTACTGTGGTTAGAATTGGGAAGCTAAAACTACACTTTATTTGTTCTGGAATCTGCCCTGTATCTGCCTGGTTTAGAAACGTGTGCAGTACATCTCTCAGTCGCAATCACTATGTTTCAAAGTATGAAAGAAATGTGCTAGAACAGGTCCCGCTGCAGGGGCATGTGACTAATCATCTTGTTTCCTAATCATACTCTCTTCATCTTACCTTTCATAAGATAATATGCTATGAAAGAAAAAGTTTGTGGATATCTTTAACTATGCATTCAGAGACAGCATGAAAAGATCAAATGTATAAAATTGACATTATTTTCTAAAGGCTTGAACTTTTCCTGGCGCTAAAAGGTCTAGATTATATATATCTGACTTCTAAATAATATGTATTCTGTTGTACTCCTAATTCCATCCTCTCTGACATTCTGTGCAGGTCAGTTAAAGTTTCTAGGAATATATGGGAAGAGACAGCAGTACACCAGGAGCCCACCAGTGTGTACCTCAGAATAAGAAAGAAGGAATCTCCGTAACACGTGAGAGCACAGCTTCTGAGAGTAATTGTACTGGATTCTTTAGCAGGGTGGAGACTCAAGTCTCCTCTTACAGATATTCCTGCTTTGGGGCCTTGACTCAGGCATTTCTATGTGTATTGTAAGTTCAGCTGCAGGAGCAGTGGCTCCGGTGCTGCCACAGAGCACTCTGAAACCTGGGAGCTGCCGTTCAAACCTCTTGGGCTAAGAAGGACCTGATTCCCCCCCCCCCCCCCCCC
>RSEF01000004.1:71875423-71943059 GCA_003993805.1 Himantopus leucocephalus | reverse complement strand
GGGGGGGGGACACGGACAATTCCTGTGAACCCTCCCAGGAACGTGTTCTGGCCGCGCAGGGGGAGTCGCAGCTCTGAGGCGCTTCGTGAGGGCAGAACTTGCTTACGGGAAAGATAATGGAAAATGGAAGCGTTGGTCGTGCGTTAATGAGCGATGGTCCGGCTTTTGGACAAAGTCCTGAAAGCAATTACGGAACGAAGCGCGGCGCGAGGCCTGGGTTTTCTTGAATCCTCCTGTGTTTTTCCAAAATGAGAGGTTGGGCAGGGGCAGCCCGGTGAAGGCTCCGGCTCCTAACGTTATGTAATTTCTTCAGTGGTTCTGGTTTATTTTACCTTTATTTACCCCCTTTACCTGAGGGGTCATTGTACGTTGGTGGTTAAGGCCGCCGTTAAAGCGCAAATAACTGCCTCATGTTGGAAATGGAAGGGTAATTATTCTAGAAAATGCCTTCGGTTCTGTGTCTTTTGTCATGTGCCCTGTCCAAAAAAAAAAAAGGTGCGGGTCTTCATTATACGCCTGTAAGCTACAGTTACAGATATTCCAGTGCTCCCTCACGTAGGATGTTAAGACTATGTGGTGATTTTTATTTTTAATTTCTTTGCAGAAAACAAGAGGAGTGCTGTCTCTCAGCCTTCAGCTGTTACTGGCTTCTCTTTAAAAATGCCCCTTGGAATGATTGAATCTTCCACCTCAATACGTCTTTTTTTTTTTTTTTTTNTTTTGGCTGTTCATGGCCTTGTATATGTGTTATTTTAAATAGGAATGTTTTCCTAAATTGACTAACTTCATTATCTGTAGCTTCATAGTAGTTGTTTTTTTTCCTCATTGATTTAAATGCTTGAAACAGAAAGTGTTTATAGCATATCTCTACACATACAGAAGTTGCCTTAAGATTGTTTCTTGACTGAATGTTTCTTTTGAGCCTTCTTTTTGATCCTTCTTAGATTCTTATCTGTTCTTATGATATAAACTCTGTTAATACATTTTTTTCTCAGTCTCAGTTTTACTTTCCAAGACTGAATATACACCTTTCACATTACATGAGAAACATCAACTTTCTTTTTTTTCTGTTGCAAATGTTTGCTTAAAAGTTTCTTGCAACTCCAATAAACTACAATTGGGATTGTAAACAGTCTTCTTTTCACTGCTTCGCTGCATTCTTTTGTATCAGGATGAGATTTCATTTGGGTAATTGCAGCACTTGATTTAAATAAGTTTTTTTTCTGAGTAGTTTTCGTGCTAACTTTAAGTTAATTATTTATCCTGTATTTTCTTTACTTTTTTCCCCTTACTTTGGAGATATTGAAAACAAAGACTTTGGGCTTTTTCAGGGCATTATTTCCTAGTTTTGTTTGTGTCTTCAAGCAGAAGAGGAAAACTTGTTAATTTGTCTGTCGTGCGCTTGCCAAAAAGCATTGCATGAGGAAGTACAGTACATCCCATGAAAATGTGCAACTCTTGTATCCAATTTAAATATTGGAGCATTTAGTAGTGTGGTTATTTCTTCTACAATAAGTAAGACTGCTAACAAAGGCTTTGAGCAGAACCCTTATTTTAAATGTGCCAGCGTTTTTCTTACACTGTCCAATTAAATTGTTTTATTTAAAGTCATAGGTCTGAGCTTAAACAGAATTTCTACTTTGGGCTTGTAAAGAGATAGAAATAACTACCAGTCTGCTTAGTGTTTTTTATATATATATATATATGTGTGTTTGTGTATATATATCCTGTTGTGTGTATATATATATATAAAATATATATATTGTTAGAGCTACAAGGCTTTAGCTTGCCCTCGGGAACCAGCTGGTGTGACACATGCTTGTGTGTCACTTGATGCAGATGTGTGGCTGCACAGACTGTGGGACTCTGTCTACTGCAGCTGCTCATTACTGCCCATTAGCTGCAGATTACTGCTTCCCTTGCTCTACTGGTGAAATGCTTTGCGGGAGCACTCTCTAATCCACTCAGTCGAATGTATCTGGGTTAGCTCTTGCCACTTACTTAAATTGTCTGAACTGACAGGGTTGGCTTTTTTTGCCTGAAGTGGATTAGGGAATGCGGCCATGAGCTGTGCTGCTGGCAGGGCTGTGGGCTCTGTAACTTTTGGCAGAGAGGAGGAAGCCAACAGCTGGGGCAGGAATGCTTCTGCCTGGCGTAGCTGTTCCGAGGCTGTTGCAGATCCATCGTGACGTGTACTAGATCTGCATGGTGCTCGATACCCTAGTAGTGCGTACTTGACAGGGTTACGTTTCTGCTGAATTAGCTAGGGCACGAGATACGAAGTTTTTATTAGCTTTATGCCCTTTGTAGAATGGCAGGTGATACCTAATCTGGCATGAAGTTAAGAGTAGTGCTGGCAAATGGCTCTCAGGCCATAGCAGCTGATGATGCAAAACTAACTCACTGACGCTTTTGGGAATTAATTTGATGGTGGAGTAGGAGTTAGGCTAGATGAACGCTTTGCGTCAAATGGGTGTAAAATTGGTTCTGTATGAAATGCTTTGTAGCTCAATTTCCTATGTTCTTGAATTGTAGACTGAAAGAATATCTGTTTGCAGTCTGAGTAACATGGAATCACTGAAATACTGTTTGATTTGGTAATACATGCTTTAGAAATAGATTTAAATTAGCTCTAATTATCCACTGCTTTTACTCATTCTTTTTCGACTGAGGCTGGTCACTCCAGCTCTGTTATATTCTGGCAAGAATCTCCATTAGGAATGCTTACCAAACACATTTAGTAGGTACACAAGTGGTATTTGCAGCAACAGAAACAGCTGTTTTGCACCAGAAATACACTTAGTGTTAGGTCTTTTCTATAAAAAAAAAACAAAACAAAAACCACACAACCAAAACCACCACCACCTTCTCAAACCAAAACAATCCCTAAAAACCCCCATGAGCCAGTGTGCAGGGTTTTTATCCTGTATGTTACTGTAGCATATGTTAGCATAGCTCTTATTTGTTCAGAGTCAATTTAAGGTAAATGGAAATGTATTCACACTAAAGTAACAGTTACACAACTTTTGCACTGCTTAAATTGCTCTAAAATTCTCCATGAGCTTTAAACTGCAGTAGCGCTTTTTGTAAACAAGCCTTCAGATCAAGGTACTTTTTAAATACCTAAGTAGAATAAGGATTTATTCCTATGGGAAAGAAGAAGAGTAATGCTTTTCCTTACCTATGTAGCATGCAGTAATTTTAAAATATTTTGTTGCAGATGAAGTGAGTGACTGATTACATGTGGTAATACCAAATGTTGGCGTGGAATGTGAATGTTTACCTTAAAATAAGTGGTTTTTAGTGTGTTGTCATTTCAGCCACGTTTTATGGTTTGGGTTTTTTGTAGTTGTTTTGTTTTTGTTTTTTTTTTTTTTTTTTTTTTTTTTTTTTATTTATTTTTTTTTTTTNTAGCTTAAAGCACTCTGTGTTTTGCTTCATAACATTTTAGGCTGTTGTGTTTGGAAAATGTACACAACTTTGCAACACTGGGTTTGGATACCGCTGGCGTCAGCAGTAGCTCTGAGCTCGGTGCGGATCTGTATGCACGTGTGCAGGAGAAACGTCCTGCAGCACCATGTCTTAGCTCTAATGGCTAGGTCCTGCTGCTTCTTGAGCTAGGATGGATCATCCCACTTCTCTTTCCATTTAATTGCATGTTCTTACCATCCAGGCTGGAATTCACTTATTTTCCTGACTTTCTGAACCATGCCCTATGTTCAACCCCACCAAATTGAGGGAGACCCTACTTTCCAAGCCAGTTCTTCTCTACCTCCGCTTGCCTGCACGCTCACTCTCTCATCCCGGGCTGGGGGAGTCTCTTCTGGAGGCTGCCCCTGCTGAATGGTGTCACTGCCTGCACGCGTTCAGCTACAGACACCGCGGAAAGGAATTCTTAATCCTGTCTTTGGCAGCAGTGCAGAGTCAGCTCCTAGCTGCTCTCAACTGACTGCAGTTTGGGAATCTCAGTTTTCAGGTGTGTCGTGATGTTTTTGTGTAAATGAAAATAAAACCAATGCACGTTTTTATTTTTTTTTTTTTTTGTCATTTAGTAATGGATATAGAAATTCTGCTTCCTGAACGTATGTATTGAAAGCCAAATGTGGGTTTCAGTTCCGAACTTCTAAGTCCATTAATCAATACAAATTGTCTTACTGTTAGGATAATCCTGTAAATAGGCTACAGAGCATGAAATGGTGTAGTTCGTAGAAGATTAAATGATTCTTTTTTTGGATAAGTAAAGTTTATTTAAAACTAATTAAGAAGGACAGTACTTTGAACTATTGTTTCCAGTACTACTGCGAGTTTTCTCCAGTTCTATTATTTGAAACCAAGGAAACCAATTAAATAAAAGTAAAAGCATAAACATTCCATTTTAGTTTTCAGGGATGAGTCTGCCTAATATGTGTTTTCTACCTAGTTTTTTTCTGAGAAGGCTACAGGAAATTATCCACAATATTTGTACTGAGTCAGATACTTCTTAGCAGTAATAAAAATTACTGCTACAACTACTTCCATACTTAATTTTTAATATGGAGTTTTATCTATAGCATTTATATGGCATGTCTGTCTAGCACAGACCTACTGTTACTGTGAGATTTTGTATAGATTTTCTATTTGCTCCGAAAAATAATCTAGAAGCTTTTAAAGGAAACTTGGAATCAGCTGCTGATCTGGTTTAGTACTATTGTTAATTTTTTACTAGGCTTTTAGTAGATTGTAGTGCACCTGGTAGCTGTGTTTTGTTCAAGCTTTAAAGTGATAATTTTAACAGTAAGAACTAAGTTAAAGTTTTTGTTCAGGCAGATACATGTCTATGTGTGAGTAGGCGCATAGGCAGAAATAATAATTTTTTTTTTTTGGTATTCATTTGTGGTTTCATTTGAATAGTTTGGCAACACATTGTTCCCTCCAATAAAAAAATGGGACTTGACCTTTAAAGTTTTTTCATTTCAGATAGGAAAGTAGAGTATCCAAGTTCAGTTCAGCTGTATCTTATCGTTTACTTATATTTAAGATACACTGAGTTTTTTGTTTGTTCATTATATTTTGTATGTTTGTGTTAATGGGGGGGTGTAGAACAATTTTTGTCTAGTTTGTTATGGAAGCAAGCCCAGCTAGCTGTTGTTTCTTTTGCCTCTCCGTAACTGTCAGGTCCATAGAGTACACCTTAATCTATAATATTTTAAAAGTTATTTTTAAACTGTTTGCTTTCTACTTCTAAATTGTATATGATTGTGACTAATTGACTAACCCAGACTTTAACACTTAACATTAAGTGTTAATGATAAACTGCAGACAAGGTTTAAATTCTGTGATACTAAGTTGGCTCTGGCATTTCTTTCCTTTCCGGATTCTGGATTTGCAATTTGATTCAGATTTTTTTTTCTTTAGCTGTTACATTCTGAATTATTGCAAAGTATTTAATACCATTTGGAATTTCCATTACTTCAATCTTTGCTAAAGATAAGCTAATGTCTGTCTGAAAATTAATTTAATCAACAAAATACGCACGCTTGTTTGACATACACCTCTTAAAGTCTTAGCAAATGTTCCAGCACACCTCTTTTCAGTATTCACGAAGCAAGCAGATTTCCTTCTTCTGATCCCAGGTCAATAAACTGTGTGGTACTTTGCTATAAAATATTTTTTTTTTCTGCAGGGAAAAAAGCCAAAACATTCCAGAACAATTCGTGTGCTTTGAAACTCTTGTATTCAGGTGAAAATACATGTGATGGCTTTCTTCATGTAAAGCTCATGCAGCCAGCTGCTGAGCGCGTAGCTTCACGTGATGTATCGCTGTTCTCATTGTGGGGCTTGGATGGACAGTTGAGTTGGTTGAACACATTGTGGCTGCCACAAGAGACTGTGTTGCTCCCACTTGGGAGGACCTTTCCTCTTCCTTGCTCTAACCCTACTTACCTGGTGTTACATCTCCTTGGTGATCTGATTCAGACCACTGAGTTGGCAGGGTTGGTTGGTTGGTTTGTTTATATTTTTCACGGATAAGATTCCTGGGGTAGTGGGCTGACCATGGGGATCCAGCAGGCACGACTCGGAGCTGCGTAAGCAAGAGTGGAAGTTGGGGAGTTGGAGGGGGCAGAGTGTGTTCCCGAAGCGCAGTTGCAGCCAGCTGTTGAATCACTTGCTTGTCACGTTGGCTATGCCATTGTCCCTTTGCTAATCTTCAAATGGTGTTTTTTGAGCATGGGAGGTGGTATTTTTTGGATTCTGTTTCTTCAAAAGCATTTTTTTCAAAATGTGCCTTTTCAAGATTTTTTTTTTCTCTCCACAATTTTCCTTTCAATATAGATATAGCAAACACTGTGGCCAGTTCAGAAGGTTACCTGAGCTGTAACTTCACTTCCCTAATTCATTGGCTGCTGCTTGCATTTACTTTTATAACAGTTACTGTAAAAGCAGCCTGTTTTCGGTTTTGGATAATATCCTTACTTTGCAAGCTTCCCCTGTGGGAGAGAGAAAACGTTGGACTCTGGTCTTCCATCTTCATATGGATAACCAGTCTTTGTGGAACTAAGGTGTGATGCTTGTTGTGTAAGAGCTGTAAAATTTATTTGTGTAACCCCTCTGAGTCCATCATGATGATGTAACCTATTTTTGAAGTAACAGCTTAAAATTGTAAGGGTATTTCCAGTGGATGTGTGAAACATACTGGTATGAATGATGCGTTTTGAAGTGCCTAGGAATGTTTTATTTCAAAGGCGATACCTAATATATATAATCCTAATTTTAAAATATTTTTTCTATTGTTTTTAAGAGTACCATCTAAAATTATTGTTTAATATTCGTTTAGAATAAAATATTTGCTCAGTGTTCTCAGCTTGTTACCTCCAGGTGTAACTGGTTTCTCTAAAGACTCATGTTCTTTGTAAATTTTAGGTTGAGCAACAAGGGAAATTTTAAAATTTGTATTCCAGAAAGCTTAGTCTGGTCTGGCACTTAACAAAATAAATCTTATCTTTTAATCTTGCCCTTCTCAGAATGGCTTTTCTGTTCTCCCCTTTCTCCCCCCTCTTTTTTTTTTTTCTTAAATTCCTTTATGTTGAATTGAAGGTTGGCTAAGAAACTTGGGGTTGTTTTTTTTGCAGAATGGCTCTGCTTAGTATTGTTTGACTAGCAAAATGGAACTTTATTGAGCACTTAATGCAGGAAAAAATCTTAGCACCCTGTTCAAGATGCAAGATCTTACTATCATATCTTGGTAAGAAGATCTGTATTGTCTTTGACTTCATATAGATAAGTGTATCTAAAGTTGGAACCTCCATCTTTGGCACTTCGACTTAAAGAAATTGAATTGCTGTGGTAGTGAGCTGGGGACAATACATTAAGACATAGGTAGCAATTAGTGAAATGTGACTCTCTGGCTAACATAATAAGTGAAATGTATGATTCCTAAAGGTATCTTTTGATTATTTTTTTTTTATTCACTGTGACAAGAGAATTCCATAACGATGTGTGTAACAAGTACACTTAAAGCAGGCAGTTCCTTCAGATCCATGATTTAACTTCATAGCAGTGTGGTTCACTGACTTGGGGATCTGATCTTTAAAGATAACTTTTGTTTATTGTTAGAAGTTGGGTCATCTTTAGTGTGTTTTGACAGCGTTCTTTAGAAATGCAAGGGATAGAAATGTGGGAATTATATTTTTGACCTTAGTTCCATCTTGTACAGCACCAGCTACTGGGCAAAGCCAAATTAAATGTCTTGCAGTAGAAGTGCTTTAATGCATTAACTGGGCAGTGACATTCACTGTGTGACTAGGCACATTCAGCTTTTCATGTACGGAAGAATTTTGCTTAAAATACTTTGCCTATCATATAGTACGTGTTTCTAATTAGAGTGGTTTTGCACACGAGTTCTGATGGGGTAGCTAATTTACTTTTAGTTTAAATGGAAATATTGTATAGTAGTTGGCTGTCTTTGATGCCTATCACCTGGTCTATGTGCAGCTTCTGAGGTTCTTGTTGGTTTGCATGCACTCTGGCAGGATCACAGTTGATATTTTTTGTAAATTACTTATTTTCCAGTTTTGTCCTCGACACATTTCTAGCAAAAATAGGGGATTTAAAAGAATAGAGAAAAATTAGTTTGTCACTTTTTTGCAACTGAAGCAAACTGAAGTGTTTTATTTTTGGTGCATGGAAGCAAAGTTAACATCTATGCTATGGCTTCTTTCATGAAATGTCAGAATATTTTATTTTCAGTTTTATTGGCTCTGGTCTTAACATCTGCTGTATTGTGATGTTTGGTTCATTATGCAAAAGTCATGTTTCAACTGTGTAAGTGTATTCCAGACACGTAGTTTTGTAAGGCAGTTAGTATAAAGGCAAATACGTGTGTATTATTAAAATAATCTTTTTTAAGAACTAGCATTTTTAGTAGTGATTTTGGAATGTTACGTGGTACTTAAATTGGTTTTGGATTAGATGGAACAGAAGGACTGGGTAGCGTGGAAATTATAATGGTTCCCAATTTAAAGGAATAAAGTTGTAAATATTTATTTTTTAATTTTGTTTAATGTAATTTTGTATTTAGCTATAGTTCTGTTTTGCTGAGGGTCATTCATGCCTTAAGAAAAATGCATACGTAGGATATCTTTTGCAGATTTCACTTACTGATTCTACTTAGTGTTGAAAATTTTGATGTTGAAAAATGTGTTGAGATGGCTTTTATTTTATAGTCGTGTGGTTATTTTATTAAATGACCAGAGCATATGAAGATCTTGGCTGCTACAGCTGGAAACCAGAGAGTTTAAAACTTTTTTCTTTTTTTTTTCTCCCCCCCCCT
Organism: Himantopus leucocephalus; assembly: GCA_003993805.1. NCBI lineage: Eukaryota > Metazoa > Chordata > Aves > Charadriiformes > Recurvirostridae > Himantopus > Himantopus leucocephalus. The sequence continues at coordinate 71,934,250 of RSEF01000004.1, read as the reverse complement.
CCAGATTTTCAACTGAATTCTCACCTATCAACACTGGCAAATATTCACAAGATTTACCACACCCTCAATAGGCTGGTAATGACTTGCCATTTTCTATCAGCAGAATAGCTAAGGCTTTAGTCTGGAATATTTTGGGATTGAAATCATTAAGTGATTACACTATTAAAAAAAACTATAACTGTCTTTTTGTATGAGAGGTTTTGAATGCTTTTGAATCTGTTAAGAGATAAGCAGTATTAGTAAAAGGTGAAAGATTATACTCCGGGGGTCAGAGTGGAGTTTGAGCACTGTTCACTGCAACATTGTCTCCAAAGAAGAAGCTTTCCTAGATATATCAAATAATGGTAATCATCATCGTTATCTGATTTCTTACAGTTCTTGTGGAAAACAAATTGAATGAGCAAGAGTGAAACAAGATTTTTTTGATGACTGTCCCTGCTTGTTTACTGTGCATTTACATTTGTTTTATTGCAACCATAGCTGGAAAAGCCAATATTGCTTCTGTGCAAATTTAGTGGAAAAGAGCCTGCCTAAAAAAGGGGGTAACTCATTTCTAAGATTTCAGTTGTGTTTTTTTGATCAGTTTTCTTCAAAACACATGTGTGCGTTTATCCTTAAGCAAAGCCATTTCTGTGGTAAATGATAAATTCAATCTAATGCTGCATTTATTAATGGAATTGTTCAATACAACAATGTAAAATTCCCCCTCCAATGGACAGTTAGTTCTACTCTTGAAACATAGTTTGATATGTTTCTCATAGAAAAAAATTAAAAATATTTTTCAAATTATTTAAAGATTATCCTTGAACTTTTTAGATAAATTTGCCAGGGTAACTTTTTAGATAAATATGAACCGAAAACACAAAGGCTGTGCAGTCTTAGCTAGATGCTCCTTAAGTAATTAAGAGGAATATAAGGTTAAAAATATTACTGAACAATGAAGATCACCATCTTGTTTAACTGTATCATTCCTGCTCTCTTGCAGAATCTGACAGAGGACGTTGGTCAAGACGATCGCCAGACAGGTATTTAATAGGGACGTAGTAGAAATAGATTGAAACAATTTAAACACGCTTCATCAAAGAAGTCTCTCTGACATCATAGAAAATTATATTTTAGAAGGCTAAAGGAGTTTTAGAAAACAGGTGCCAGGATTTTTTAAAGTTTCCTGCAAAATAGATATTCGGGCTTTTAATTTATCTAGTTGTGAAGGACTCACACAGGTTTCAGCAGTATCTGTCATTTCACTGTTTCTTAGTGTAAATACTTTAGAAGGTTTCGTAAAAAAAATTTCTCTCACTCCTTGGACTCAACCCATTAGACTAGCAGAACATCCATGTTCTTACAGTGTTTTGACTCTTGAGAGAGGGTTGGTGAGAACTGAGCAGAAGCAAGACCTATTGTGGCTGTTACGATGCCTGTGACCGAGTTTAAATGCTGTGCTCCAAACAACCCAGATTTTTCCTTGGGTGGTTTTGATGCAGGTTGTTCCTGTTTCTTGTGCAGATTTTCAGTCGGTGTCTAAGGGCTATTTAGTAGCCCAGATCTGTTTTCTGTTCAATGAAACATCATCATTTTTTGATGCCTTCATCTCAGGTGCCTGGTACTAGCTTGCTGCCATTCTTGATTCATCAGCATTTGTGCTTTCTGACTTGATGTCTTGCAACACGTGGTACCTCCTTTTGCGCTTGTTACTGTTGAACTGGCGTCTTCCTTGATTTCTTTTTCTTCCTTCCTTTCTGTGGTTCAGGCACGATACCTAAGGAGGAAGGAAAATAACTTGCTGGCTTCAAGCCCTGATCGCTCAGCAGAACTGTTCTTCAAAACTGACCGTATCTGTCCTACCATCTGTCTCAAAGTTTTTCTCTATCCTGAGGTGCTGGCTATGTTTGGTGATGTTACCTGGAGCCCTTAAGAAAGTGGAGAGAGCTGTCAGCTCCTCCTGCAGATTTCTGGGACGCGCTTATAAATCTAGTACACTCTTAGCCTAGAGCAATGAGAAGAGATGAGTAGGACTGCATTGTTTGGGATCGGACCGAGCTCGCTTAGGGCTTATGTACCCTCCTCCGTACTGTGATGGGTGACTTTGTTTCATAGTTGAACTATCTTACCCTAGCCACAAAAGGCTTCTATCGCGTATTTTTCTTCAGTGTGGTTAATGGTTTGATACTTGAAATTAGCTGATCATGTAAATGAAAAACGTCTGCAAAAGAGGTTGAGGCAGGTAGTTCAAGATAGTCAGAGGTTTAATTGTCCGTATGTTAGGACTGATGTCCTCTCCCATCTCTTGATGGAGACTTGGAATTTTCCCCTTTGTGATCCAGGTGCTCAAACTAAACACACGTACAACATACTGATTTCATGCATGAAAATACATTCAATAGTCTTTTTTTACTTTTGATCATAAAAAGCTGTTGGGAAGCATTGAGGTAGTCCCCTTCTGTCTGACCAATCAATAAGATTAGGTGTGCTTAAGGTATTTGGAATTTGTCTTATCTCTTGCCCAGCACTTCTGTCATAAAGGTCAGCATAAGAAATTGGCCTCAGAGCTCTTAGTATCTCTATTGGAAAGTGTTTGAGCATGTTACTGGTTTTGATGAACGGCTTTATACTGACACTCATGGTTATCCTATTGCCTGCATTGTGGTGTTTGAATTAAGTTGTTTCAAAAGCTTTAACGTGCCTATTGAATGAGTTTGGGCATGAAATCCCAGTTGAGAGTGTAATTTTTTTACAATAGTTGTAAAAGAACCTTTCAAACTGGAAACAAGTATGAAATGAGAACTGAAAGCAGATACTGGCAGGCTCCTCATCTTCAGTTTTCATTCCAGTATTTCTTATGCTTCTGCCCTGTTTTATGTCTCCCTGTAGGAAAAGATGAAGCCCCAATGTTTGCATAACTTCCAGGCGAATTCAATTGAAATGTGCGCTTGGTTTTCCTCATATGAGGACAAATACACATGCAAGGAACTATTTTGGCCGTTGTGAATATAGTACAGTGAAGTCTTCCATGTGCGTTTTGTATGGGACTTCACACTTCTGAACCATCTTACTGGAGAGCCTTATGTAAATCGAAAAAGAGTAACTTTTGCAAATTGTTTGATTTTGATGTGCCTAAATTTTTGGAACTTATATTTTCCAGTATTACTGACTGCATAGTAAGAAGTGTCAGACCTATTAATTTTGTCGTGCAATTTCTAGAACTGCATAGATGCTGTGAATTTGAGATTCTATATCCAGAACTCACTTGAAAGTCATATTAATAACTCTGTTGCAAAAGATTCTTTGAGTGTTGCCAAACCCATCTGTCCTGGTTTGAGATGATTTTTTAGTTTTGAGATTTTTTTTTTTAAATTTTATTTATTTTTTAACACTTTTAATCTTCTGGAGCAAGCCTTATCCTTAAAGATTACTATTAATTTTCTGACATAACTACCCTGGTTAATGTTTTTACATTGTGGGCCCTGCTTTTGTGATGACTTAATAAATGCATATCTAAATTTGATCGAGATTTCTAAAAGCTATTTTAAGAAATTAGTATTTCAGTTTTAGGTTAATATTTATAATGAGCTTTTAATGCATATTACATTTATTTCAAAGCGGTTGTTTCTGACCTAACAATACATGTACTGGACATCTAAATTATTTTAAGCAAATTATATCTTTTCTAAGTATAAGCCAGATTTCTTTTCTGGAACCAGATCTTAAACATCTAAGAGCTAGAGGGTGGCAGTTCTAAAATTCCTTCAGTGATTTGGGAGCTAAGATGGACCTCGCTTCAAAATTCCAGTCATCTATAATGATTACAGTCTCGTAAAATGTGTTGGCATTCAGCGTGCATATATATCTGAAAAATAAGGTAGGCTGTAAATATGTCATGGGCCTTTGCCTTTTCAGCTGTTTGTAGGGTAAGAAAAAGCAAGCATTCAGATTCTGTAAACAATTTCTTTTTCTTCTAGTATGTATATGCATTAACTTGGAAAACTGTCTCTAGAATTTGAAATAACAGTTGTTTTTATGTCATAACTACAGATGTAGCAACTTGTTAATAGTTTAAAGTCATGATTTGGTTATTAAATTGTGACTTATTTGCCTCTGTGGACTAAAGTGACTTTAAAAGTAAAAGTACACTTCCTGTTGTCACCTGGCTTGTTTAAAAGAACGAGGTAATGTCTTCAACAAGAACAAAGCTTCGTTGCTGTTCTTGAAGCTTTTTTGGGGGGGAATTACTTCTGCCTCTACTGTGTTTTTTTTTTGTTGTTTTAGAGAAGAAAACACACTTGAGACCAAAGCAATTCTGTAGTGTGGAATTCAAGATAGAGAAGATGATTTTTCCTTTTACAAGAAGATTGCAAGTTGTTTGATGTTTTGATGAGTATCTTAAGTTTTCTCATCTTGTATCTGAAAAATGGTGGTTGTTAACTGTGCTTGTGGTGGTCTTGTTGCATCATTAAGCGAGCAGCTGTATCTTTCCAATTGCTTCAGCATTCACAGTTTCTAATTATTTTTTCCTTTGAAACATCCCTCTACTTAAGCATCAGAAGAGCAGGATTATTCACAGGCATTATCTAGAGAGAAGGTGAAAATTACATGTCTGCGAATCACTTCTTTAGGGACACAGCTTGTAGAATTCTTATTTATTGACCTCTGTTTTTTCTTTTTTGTCCTGGTTTTGTTGCTATTCTAGGAGAGTCCCTCCCTTGTAGTGATTATCTTGCATTTTACATTTCTTAGGGTGAATTTTAGCTCTTGAGTTGATATTTCCCTTTGGTAGCTTTGTCTCCTGCAAATTTGGAAGTACTGAATAGACCGTTTGGCAAACAACATTTATACTCGGCAGGCTTTTGGCTGATGGTGGCCTATTCAGCAGCCATTTGGAGGCTCTACCTTGCAAATGCTAGCTTCAAGTGTCAAAAAAACAGTGAGAACTAGGAGGGTTCTGCCAATCTTGAGTTGAGACCCAGGAGTAAGAAACTCTGAAGATAATCACATCAGAGAAGCTGCAGTCGGTAAGTAAAGTTCCTGTCAAACTTTGCATGAAATCAGAGGGAGCTGCATGTTCGTTTGCAGATGGTCAGACCTTTGAGAAGTGAAATTAGTTGTGAGAGGCTAAACCTAGAAATTACATTTAGAATTAGAAATCTCTGTGTAGGAAAGGTTAATATCGATGCTACTTAGTGAACTATGCTATAAAATAAGAAATTGCAAGAATATAAACAAAACCCCCCAAACACTGATAGTTTTTAGCTGTTGATGGGAATAAAAGATAAATATATTCTGCTGGTTTAACTTTCAGAGTTTGTTACGGGGAAATTATAACTGCCCTTTAAATTCAATACACTAATTCTAGTAACAGAAGGAAATACTTTTGAAGTAACATTCTTATACTGTGTTTTTTAGTAGTTTAGAGATTACTCGACAGTTAAAACATAGTGAAGGCTTAGTCCAAACCTCAGTTTTTAAGATGTTAAATCTCTAAAAGCATGTACCATATGTTTGTCCACCTGGTGTCTGTGTGTGTGTTTGTGCGTGAGGAGGGTGTACATGTGCATTTAATAGCCACTTACCAATTTCTGAGCTATCTCTTTTCTTCCTTCTTCTGTCAGTTTGAGAGCTGCAACTAGATACATTCAACCCAAGAAAGAGTCCCAATTTTTCATATGAGTTATGGGAGAAATTGGGTTATGGTGAATTCTATTATCAGTTTAAGCCTTCAAAACAAGTTCAGCGATCTTCCTAAAAATGTCCTGTCATTTAATGAGCAAAAGACTTCAAGCAGGAATTCTTGGGTTAAATTCTTTGGTTTGTATGGGTTGCAGATCTGACAAAATTATTTTCTTGTTCTATAACTTTTATTTTTACTTTTATTTATTTTATTTTCATCTTTTGCTATGCTTCTCTTTTCACAGAGGCCTTGCGTATTTATTTTCCCAATCAAATAACCAGTAAATTGGACAAACCCCGGGGGGGGGGGGGGGNGGGGGGGGGGAATTGGTGTTTTCTCTTGCATTTTACCAGCATCCAATGGCTGTGGCCATCATAAATAGATATTTTTTTTTATAGGCATTTAAAACAATCAAATTGCTCTCTAAGGAATGAGATAGCTACAGGTTGTACTCCAGTACCTACATATTTTCCAAAACAAGGGGTTCATTAGCACACGTTTTCGTGTCTTAAGTTTAGTGTGTGTTTGAGTCTGTTGGCTGTCTCTAGCCATCTGTCAAGTTCTGCTGTCATCTTAAGTGTTTTTAGTTTGTGTAGGTTTTCAAAAAATACTTACTGGCAGAGTCTTTAGAAACTTGATCTAAAAAGCCATAAAACATCACACTTTCAACAGCTTATGGGAATACAGATTTGCATTATTATTGATTTGCAGGCATAATCAGATGGAACAAGTGACATTCAGCAGGTCAGGTTCAGTAGTTTCTTTAATCTGAGTAGCAAAATGCATCGGGCGTACTGTGAGTTTTTGATGGTCTCTGGTTTACCTGTTCCAAATATGTCTGATATTGGTGAGAAGAAGATTAAGTATTATTATTGTTAATTTCCTTTTGTATCTTGTTCTGGACAGTGCTTCTAGAAGTATTTTCTTCTGACACAGCCATTATGATTTTTTGATGTGGTAGTAGTTTATGGAGTATAATGCTTGGAAGTTTTTTTGATAACTTGTTAAATTATAATTTGAATTTACAATAGTCTTAAAATTTTCTTTCTAAAAGATAGTGTAGGAATTGCTATACTTTCCAGGAGAGGATGCTGGGGTGGGGGAGCTTTAGGCTAAAAAATAGTAGATAGGCAGAATTTTTGAATTGGAAAGAGTATTTCTTGAACTAGAGAGATTAATTATCTTCTTAATCAAATGTAATATAAAGGTAAGACCAAAGAAGCCATACTAAATGCAAAAGCTTTATTAATTGAAACCAGATTAGTTCATCTTGATGTAAAAACTGGTTTGAACATCTTGCTTAATACTAGAAAAATCCATACTTTCATATGCATAGTAGTTTCAGTGCATGTTTAAAATAAAGTACATATAGCAAAGCCTGTGAGGCTGTAAGGTTCCTTACATGTGTTTCTCCTATAACAGGAGAGAGACTTTCAAAGATACGAAGAATAGGTAAGCAAAAGATTGCTGTTAGTATTTGTTGGGAATTGGGCCTCTGATTTCAGTCTGCTCCCTTGGTGTCAAAAAGTAGTCAAAGTTTTATTGCTTGCTTCTGTGCTGTGATTTAAAAATATTAAAATAAAATATTTTGTGGGCATCTTAATAAAGCATAGCTAAACTTGGATGCTGTTGAAGCTGAGAAAAGGTAGCTTAGGCATGCTGGAGTTCTTCGTATTTTCTTGCAAGTTTCTTTGGCATCGCTTTGTGTCTGGATTTTTATACCTCACCTCTCTCTTCCTTTCCTTTTAAAATTCTCTGCATAACACTTAGAGCTTTGATAGCTCTTTGAGCTGCTCTTACACACACCTTTCTCAGGTGTCCATGTGGTCTTTGGTATATGAAAGTAGGACAAAATTTTGCCTGGAGTGTTAGCTTCCTGTTTTCATGACACAGCAAAGGCAATTTAACGACTTGCTGTGGTCAAAAGGGCTGGTCCTGTGCTCTTTCTTGTGCTAATGTACAGAAAGTTGTTACTCTTTTTTGCTTGGGTTAATTATCTACAGGTTTGGTGAGCTGGATTGGCACACTGAAGAGTCACCGGAGACATAGGAGTATGTAGCTGAGAGAAGGGAAGGGAAAGACTGCCACTTGATTGACGTCAGTCTTGAATTGGCTGTTTCCTGCTTGGGGACCTTCATTCTTTGAGAACTCTCCGGTCCAAATGATACAGCCAGCCACTTATTTTATCCCCTGGTGGTTGCTGAATGTCTCTTCCCCCACCCCTTTCACCCCAGAAAAGAAAGAAAACAAACAAAAAACCCAAAGAACAAACAAATAAAACCTTTCCTACCCCTTGCTCTCTGTAATACAAAAAAAACTTGGGGCTTCAAAATAAAAAGGTTGTGTTTTCTGGAGGTGGATGCTCTGGTTTGAGTCACATCTGTATTTCAAAAAGTAATGAACAACTCTTAGAAGTTCTGATTTGAATAAATGACTAAAAATAAGGATGCCTTTTTGAGGACTTAAATGGGATAGTCTCAGTTCTTGCCTTTTGTTAGACTGAAGTAGCACTAGCACTGCTGTACATTTTAGTGTAGTACTTTTGGCCTTAACTGAAATCTGGTCATACAGCACCATGTGAAAGTGAGATGGATTTTGCTATTGAAAGGAGACCTTTTCTTTTGTAATTTTTAAATCCACTAACTTTCTCCCTTCCCTTCCCTTTGTAATATGACTATTAGGGGACACAGTTTAACTGGTCTGCAACAGTTTCATTTCTTGTACTGGTGTTTTTAATTCCCTCTGTAGGAAGTCTCCGGTCTTGCAGTTCATCAGACTGCTTTAGTAAAGTGATGCCTCCAAGGAAAAAGAGGAGACCTGCAGCAGGAGATGATTTATCTGCTAAGAAAAGTAGACATGATGGGTATGTCATCTTACTGTGAGCTAAGACTGATGGAATATCTAAAGTTGAATAGCTGATATGATGGTGTTTTTAAATACTAACGGAAATGGTATTCAAATTTGCTTGGTTTCTCAATATGGAACCATAGCCTGTGATTTAACTGTGGGATATTGGTAAGCACATCTAGGTTCAGTTTGCATCTCACCTTTTTTCTAGTCGTACAAGAAGCTTGTAGGGAACTTCTGCTTGCTTTAGTTTGCCAGCTGTCAAAATAGACACACTTGTTTATTCAGAAACAACTTCTAAGAAATACCATAATATCTTCCTGTATACACGCATGAGGTCTGGATTGGGCGTTCTCAATCTACAGGCTGTCAGGAAAGTGAATGTAATTGTAGCCCACTGAGCTCTTACTTGAAGTCCTGCTGGTCTCTCCCTGTCATGTCCATTTCATGCTGATCACATAAGGGAAGGGTGAAGATTGTCCGGGCAAGGTGATGGTCAGTGGTGATTGAGGCAGTGCTGCTCAGCTTCCCTCTGGGCAACAGAAGCGCAAGTGGGTTATAACTGTGTGCCTGAGCAGTCTGTTCTTTTGGCATAGGTGTTGCATACCTTAGACCTTTGTAAGTGGTGGATTTTCAGTACGTGTATGTTCAGTCAGCCTCAGTCATTCAGAAACCATTGTTTGTGCTCGTTGTGTGCAAGACAGTTGCTATTTATGTGCACTAAATTCAGAACTTGTGGGAGTACAGGACTATACACTCCTGCATGATAGGTGCAGGACTGTCCTGATGTTGAAAAGTGACATATACAGCCAGAAAGTTTGGTTGCTACTGCGTCAGGCAGTAGAATTTGAGCTCTATTACATTCATGTATTACCGGTGACTCAGAAAACACATGCTTCCTTAACACGTATCTTCAGGAAGGTAAAAAGATTCATTTCTCTCCTGTCAGCCTGAAATCAGGCTGGTGCTTTCCTTTTTATTCTCTAGCATGAGTAAGAAAAATGCTGGTGGCCAAATTAAGCCTCTGGTTATGCCTCTATAACTCTATTGTGTTTAATAGGGTTGCACAACTGTAGCTGCACTGGAATTTATTAAATGATCTGTTGATGCAGAAGAAGAAAGAGATTTCAACTCTCCCTTTCATTGCTTTGCATACGTAACACTAGCAAAAACAAAAGAGCTGTACATGTTCCTGATATTTTTTTGTTGCTTTTCAGAAATAATAGAATATAAAAGCTAAATAGTTGATAGAGGGAGGACGTTACAGCTTATTAAAAAATATGCATACAATGTGGAAGTAAAACAAGGACAGAATGTTTCTGGAATCTAAGTAGAGAGGTTCGCGAAATTTAACCCCACCTCACTTTGCCAAGACACTAATGGTAAAACAAAACAACGCAAAATCCCTAGAAAGTAAGGTTGTCTCTGAGTAAGAGATACTGATTTATGTAATTCAAATAAGAGAATGAGAAACTGATTTCTTACTCTGACTGGTATAGATATAATTTTTGATAGCTTTTTGAAAGCATAATTTGAAGGACTTTTTTATATCTGCCTTTCGGTTTATAACGAATGGATCTAGTCCTCATTCTACTGCCATGTAAGGCTTTATTAAAAGGGAGATCTCAGCCTGCTTTTAGAAGTGGAGATGAAACCAGATCTGCCAGTGATGGATGACAAGGGAATATCCTTTACTGTTGTGGTTCCAATTTTTATCTGTCTTGCTTCTTAACTTCTAAAGGTTTTGGGGCTTTCTCTGCTTCCCAGTGCGTAAGTTTCTTTTGTTTTGGTCTCTTGTTTTTTATTTCAGCGTGACTGGCAATATGAAATCATTTGCTGAACATTCTGCTCAGTCTTGAAGCTCTATTTTCTTTCAAGAAAGGATTTCTTCAAATTTGGCTTATGCCCCTGTAACCTTCTGTGAACAAGTTAGACAGAGCAAGCTGTCTTCTACTTCCATGCTTGTTTGTCAGGCGGAGCTCATGCCTGTCATGTTTGGTCTTTGGAGGTCAGACATCTTGAGTTTGTCAAGCAGATATCAATCTGAAATCAGGAACCTCTACAGCAGTGTGCTGTAGCAGACCTAGTTATTTGCAAAGCTGTTTCCCCTTACATTGTATGCAGAGAATGCCGTATACAATAAGAGCAGTATGGATGGTGCAGTGCCAGTTTATGGAATAAGGGGCTTCTAGGCCCTGTTCTTTACCATTGCTTCAGTTTTAGAGGCAGACGTCCTAGAAGCTGCGTACTAGTAACTCAGGATAAGTCTTCAAGGGACATTAGCCTGTGTGGATTCTGTGTGAGGCAAAAAAGGTAGTCAGTGCCTGTTCTTGAATGTCTGCCTTAAATATAATGTGTGCTCTCCAGAAGAGACTGTATTTCCTAACAGACATGACTTGTCACTTCAAATGCTTATGGAATGATGTAAGTTTTGTATGTTTCTTAGTTACAGTGGCAGACTTAATAGGAACAACATTAACGAATTCAGTAATTGTGAGTCTCCTGTTTGCTTTCAGTGAGAAAATGTTAGGTAGCAGTCTGAAGATTATCAAAGGAGTGTCATCATTAACGATGTTACCACAGCTGAGACCAAATGTTGATGATTCCTCCTAGTTTTTCCATACAAAGGAATTTTTTTTTTTTGATCCTTACATGGATAGTTTTGTTGGGTGCCATCTTCAGTCTTTACAATTTGTGGTGTGTTCCTATAATCTCTTCAACTATGATCGTAATGTTTTTGAGATACGTGTTCTTTCCAGAAAGTTTATTTCAGCAGGGCTGTGTGCTGAAAGAGAAGATGATTTCTAAAGGCTCTTAAATTCATAAACTTAAACACATCTGATACCAGGAAGCTTGTAATAGCATTCACCTTCAGTTCCAGGCTGTTAGGGATACAGCCTCATCTTGGAAAGATTAGTGGAATAATAACACTGGCTATTGAGGAAAAACATTTATAGGAACAAATCTAGTTGTTAGTGAAGTTATTTGGAAATGCTGGCCTCATGCATAAACTGATTATGGAAAACAAAGATTCCAAACACGTTCTTCAGCATCCCACCCTTATATATTAAGAGCTTGAGTTCTTTTAATTAATGTTCATAATGTCACCTTGAACCATGAATGCAGTGTTTCAGTGGGAGGGTGTTTTTATACCAGATGATGTATAATGAAAAGGACTCTGTGTATTCATTTCTGGATCACAGTAAGATTTATCCTGTCTTAAAGAATAGCTATGGGAAGTAAACAGTTTAGCACACACCAGAACATAATGACTTGCAGACTTGGTTCGTATTTTCCTGTCAGTGTCGCAGTCTTGAGTTTATTGTGCTTATAACTCTCACAGGATAGGGTATTCTGAAATTGGAGGTAAAAATACATTTTTTCCACGTTGCTCTTCCATCATTGTGTTAAGTGTCTTAGGAAAAGTAAAGCAAGTTTCATGTAAAGATATTTGCTAGGTAAGAATATAGTCCTCTCTGTGTAATTATCTAATGCGGAGTATCTGTTAGACAATCTCTATCCAAATATTGGCTTTTGCCTTAGGGAAAAATGAGCTGTGTAACGTAATGTCTTCTCTTCTTTCTGATAGTCTCATTTAAAAAATAATTCTACTCCTTATTCCAGAATCATGCTGAGGGCAAAAATCTTACAGTAATGGATATTTGGACCTTAGAAGAATGAAAACTAGGAATATTTATCTGCTTCTCTGAAAGCTGTGTTTTCAAGCAATTAGATCTAGAGTCTAATTTATCCTGGGGGTGTGTGTGTACCACATAAAGGCCGACTAACATGAAAAATAGGTTTTCTTTATTGAGAATAAGCTCCATAGTCTACAGTGAAAAAAACATAAGTTTTGAAAACATAGTTAACACACTGTTATTAACATGGGAAAGTAAAATGGGAGTGTACTAACCTTGGAAGTTTTCAGAGCCTGTAGTGTTGAGAGGGTTTTTTGTTCTGTTGTCGTTTACTCACTGGTTTGGTCCTGCCCCACGCAGGCAGCCTGTGTTACCAACTGTCATAGATATCTAGACCTTATTCCTTGAAGTGGAGATTTTCAAGTATGCATAGGTCTAATTTTCCCTATTTCTATGTGTTTTCAGTGAACTTCACTTAATAGTTCTGAAGAAAATTAAACTGGACATGTGACTATCAGCATGTATGCTTTTACACATACTGCTCCTTAAGCCTGATGAAGTTCAAAACAATAATTTAAAAGTTTAGAGATAATTGTAAGCCTTTAAATAGGGAGAGATAAGACATATTAATTCATAAAACTTACCAGTCAAGTAAATTTGCCCTGAGGGTTGCTTTAGACAGTCTTTGTCATGCCTTGCAAATTGTAAAACGTCTCTCTTGCACCCCCCACTTGTTTCTACTACAGTATTTATGAAACTATTGCTAAAATCATAACTGTGAATGAATAGGTAAGACTTTATAAAAATATTTTCATTGTGCTGCACTTATGACAATTCTCAGCTAAAATTTTAATTTAATTAGAATTAATAGAAGTAGTAGGGGGCATCTTCAATCAAAAGTTTGCATCTTTCAAAATATAATAATATAATCTGAAAGCAATTAGTTACTCAGTTCAAAGCTCAAACAAAATGAGGTAAAGGTTTTGAATAAGTTCTGGTTGTGTAGAAACAAAGCTACTCTTGGTAAATTTCTTATTTTTTTTTTCATTCAGTAAGCACTGACCATCTCAGGTGAGCTCCCTGTAAATCTTCATGAGGGGTTAACTTCTGAATTACCATAACAAAGTGTAGCTTTTTTTTTTTCCTTTTTTTTTTCTTTTTTCCTTTTTCTTTCTCTTAAATGAGCTATTACCAGCTTCCACAATCAAGAGAATGTTTTGTGTGACCTAAACTCCATGATTTCACTAATATCAGTTTGAATATTCTGGAGCTACACAGCCCAGAGTTGCTGCTGCGGTAGGTGGATCTCTAACAAATTCCAGTACAGTTGAAGCATGCTCAGAGCAGGAGTAGATACCTAACTTTGAAGACTGCAGTAGATTAAAGGGAAGTACTGTGACCTTGTTCTTTTTGCTGACAGCAGCCATGTACTCTTATGATGACTTGCCTGGTCACCCATAATAGCTGGATGGAATGTTCATGCTTTTGCTTTCCCACCAAATCAGTTACGAACAGAGGAAAATAATCTGGAAATACATGCGTGATCGTATATTTAAAGAAACATGAAAGGCCTAGGCACTCAGTTTTTTTTAATTAGTTTGTTTACATCTACCTATAGCACTTGCAATTATAAACTACATTGTCTTGCTCTGTTGCAGGGATATTACAATTCCCTAGCTCATAGGAATGTTTCAAAGATAAGTTTAAAAATGGATGTTATGAGTCAGCTATTAGGTCATCATGAGATGCAAGCATTTCTGAGAAAATATCTTCATTTAAATGTGGTTGAGTAGTGGATATCACTTTTATAACATTTAGGCAGGTTAATTTCATATTGCTTTTTCCCTGCCCTGTCCCACATTCTTTCCTCTCTCTAGTTGGTAAAGTGGCTGTTAGAAAGAGAGAATGAAAAAGCTCCTTAACATGATACTGATTATAATATAAGAAACATTTTTTGAAGTCTGCTGTCACTGTCCTGACACTGACGGTGTCACGCTAAACTGATTAAAACCATTATTTTTCAAGTGAAGATTTTTCTGAGTTATTGTACCTGCATGTGTGTCTCATTTGAGAGACAAATACATAGTCTTTGCCCATAGGTAATTTTTTTTTAACTTGCTGTTCCTGATGGGCAGGGTGTTTGGGGTTCAGAAATGGAAGGGTAATTCTAAACGCAAAGGCTCGGAGTTTGCTGTTGCCCAGTAGTGATAGGTATAGCAGACACACTGGGAAAAAGTTCTCTGTCTACCTTTCTAGCTCTGATGATGGAGAAAATGGCCTTTACTAATCCTGTTCCAGTGTCAGTATTCTCTGACAGTGGTACAAGTTCTGGTACCAAAAGTACTGAGTATACTCACTGGCCCTTCCTTTATGGAAGGTGTCTGTGGGGTTTTCACCCCCCCCTTTTCTTTTTTTCCCTCTCTTCCAGACTCTGAGCAGCACGTTCTTTCACTTCTGGTGTGTGACTGAAACTTCTGTGGGTTCCTCTTATGGACCATCTATCCATAAGCAAATTACCAAACTGTAGCATGATCAGCATAATGGTTGTGCATCTGTTTGAAGGTACTGGTGCTGGTCATCTTGAGGAAGCTGTGAGCCATTGAAGACTTGCTGTTTGAAACTGGGATCTGTTCAGTGGGTGTTTAGTGTTTAGCTCCCAAAGAATTCAAATATCTGCCCTGTGTACTCTGGCAGTTTGTATTTGTCTGCGTAGCAAGAGACACTGTCCTTAGCACAAAGACAACGCACATCATCTTGCAGTATGTACGGAGAAACTCCAAAGATATGAGAAATATTCTGAGGTACAAAATGGATGCCAGACATCTCTGGCAGTTTGTGTTTTTCTCTTCCGTACCTATGGTTCTTGAGACAATCAAATGGGTATTAATGATAGTTTGGAGCGCAGTCTTTGGAATCACCCTTACCCTGCGCTGCCCGGTTCGGCTTGCTGTGGTAATTGAACCGAGTTGTCCAGGGCTGTAATCTCAGATACTTGTCTACTTACTTGCTTGTATCTCCCTGCTCATCTCGCTTCACCGAGCACCTCGGGGATTAGGAGTCCCTTGCTAGTAGAACTAGCTGGTGTGGCTAGACTGGGGGTAGAAACTCATTTGGTGTTTGGAGTAAGCAAGGAGAGAACAGGCTTCATCTTTATACATGAGAGATCGCTAATACTGGGTTTGCATTGGAGTTACTTGTTTCTGTCATATTCCTTTTCAAGTGATCCTTGTCTTGCAGAATATCTGATCTGCTGTTAGTTCCTTTGGGCTGAAAGAATGGCATCTGAGAATCTTCCAGCCATTTTTGTTGCATGGTTTTATCTTCTGGCCATGCATAGTCTGTTTTCATTACAAATGTGATATGGTGTCACCTTCACTTTCAATGAATGTCTGGCTAATTAGCTTGTAGCAGAGACTGGGATAGCTCAAGACTATATCCTTTCTGATTTTGTTTTCTGAATTTGTGAAGTAATTTCTCTTACTGACACAGGTTGGAAGATCTGTGATCAGTTCTGGTTTCTCAAAAATCGAACTCCAGTGGTCAGATACTGAGCTTTTTGAACCATGATAAGTTTGAGGCCGGAGCGTTTTGCTTGGAGTTACTTGGCCGTATGTTGGGCACATGGACTTACTAATGAGTATTGTTGTTTCCTGCGGTTCCTAAATAATGAACTTAACCGTAAGCACAACAAAAGACTTTCAGTCCCATATCATTCCGATGAAAACTTGCTATGTGTAGGTGCAGTGAATGTATAAAAAGGGCTGTTTTTTTCTGTTCTCATTCACCATTCCTCTTACAGATACCCTGTCATTGGTGTCTTGGTTCGGGCCACAGTATTTAACTCTGCCGTTTGTAGATACAGGAGTCCTTTTTCTGAAATACCTGGATGTCCTAGAGCTCTGTTGATAAATTTATTTCTTGAGGGTTCCTTCCCAAATCTGCTGTTCACATATTGACAGCTAATGTGTTGATGAGTTACGTGAACAGGCAGGGCAAGGCTCTTGGTTATCATCCCTTTGTAAGAAAAAACATTAAGTCTTGTGATGAATGTCTCTCTTTGGGAACCACATTAGCTTTGCATGCCCTAGGTCCCAGCAGTGCTTTTACAGGCTTCTTGAATAAATACAAGGTCCCAGCAGTGCTCTTACAGACTTCTTGAATAAATACAATAGAATAAAGATGTTGACTAGCTCCTGCTACAATCAGTTTTCAAGTTGGTATTCCAGTTGGTGTTTGTCACGTTTGTTTGCTGCAAAAAAAGGGGATACTGAATAATTAGACTTTTGCCAAAGTGGCAGAATGCCTCCTTTCTTTGTCTCAAGACATTTTTTTTGATTCCTTTGAATTCAGAATAGCCTAAAAAAATATTGGCTAGGTCTTTTGTAATCACGGTTCATTCTGCAAGTATGAGAATGTTAAGTTATCGGACCTGTTTTTTTAAAAAAATAAAATTGTTCCAACTCTGACTTATACCTTCTGGCTTAGTTGTTTACTTACTGGGCAGTGCTGTCAGCGTGTTCCTTTGCAACCGCAAGAAAGCTTATACAAAGTAGGTAATTCAAATAGAAAAAAGTGTTTTCAACATGAAAATTAAAAAAACCAACCTACAGATTTTAAGTGTATGAATATATGTGTTTCTGAGACATGTATGACTGGTATTTTTCTGCAGTGTTTCAGTTTGTTGCAGGTCAGTGTGTTTCAGTACAGTGTTAATTTTTCTTTCCATCTTGAAATTTAAAAGCCTTGTTCGCATCTGTCTTCCAGTTAGCAATTTATCATTTTGCTCTGACTAGTATTACTTTTCTAATGGTTAGTTGCTTTAAAGGAACTATGACAATAAACATGAAGTAGTTCTTCAAATTACTGTCAGAATGATGTGTACGCTGGTAACTTCTAGCTACAGTTCCTCATAGCTGAGCTGAGTGGAGAATGGTGCGCTCAGCATACTCTAAGCTCGTAAGTATAGACATCTTTTACACGTCTTTCTAGAAGGTCAAAATGGTGATGAAATCAACTCCAAATTAATTTCATCAGGTTGTTTCAGAATTCTTCTTGAAGCAATTAGCCACTTTGTTGTCCTCCCCCAGCAGGGTTTGACACTGCAAGAGGAAGGGGCTGCATGCTTGGAACACTTGCAGAACTGTTCTTGGCTACCTCCTCTAGTCTAAGCCATTTGTGGCTCGGCTCTTTTCAGCCTTTATGAGCCCAAGCTACTGCAGAGTGGTGGAAATGGATAAGACAATGCATATGCAGCAGTGAACAGCTACTTGGACTGCTGAGTCTCTTTCCTCTAACAGCCACAAATGATACTGTCTCTCAGAAAAGTCTAAACAGGGGGGAGTAACTCGTCAACTTCTGCTATGCCTTCTGTGCTTTAGGTGCTTCAGATACTAAATTCAGGAGACTGGTACTTCAGTGTTGTTTCCTGAATGTAGTTAAATTTCCTTATGCTCCTTGTCGAAGGAGGGTATTACCATGCCGGTTGTCTCTGGGGGGAAGGGGCGCTAGAATCTAGCTTTTCAGGTAACTGTTTACCCCACAATGAATGAAGTTCCTTGAGTTATTGTCAGTGAGGACCTGTAACCTGTTCTCTGTTGTTCTTTTGTGTTACCAGCTTACTGACTTTAGAATAATTTAAGTGTAGGATGTGTCTGTTTTGACCCTTATGCCTTTTACAGGATTTTTTGAGGAGGCAAAAAGAGTATGCACAGTTCTCCTTAGTTAATAATTCAAAATGCACAAAGCACGTGTGTGCCTACAGGTAGGACCTGTGTTGACTGTGACATGGAATTACTCTGGATCTAGACCCACAGCCAAGTTGCAGCCCATCAGTTGATTGTGGTAACTAATGGTGTGCAGAACTCTTACTTGAACTTACACAAAGCAGTTTGGGGTTGAATGTGAATTAGTCTGTATTCATAAGAAAAGTTCTTATGGGTAACTATTACGAATCGGTTGAAGTGTGACAGACTGAGCAAACACAGCATTTAGGTT
This sequence comes from Himantopus leucocephalus, assembly GCA_003993805.1. Classification (NCBI taxonomy): domain Eukaryota; kingdom Metazoa; phylum Chordata; class Aves; order Charadriiformes; family Recurvirostridae; genus Himantopus; species Himantopus leucocephalus. The sequence goes on along the minus strand of RSEF01000004.1, from coordinate 71,916,106 downwards.
CAGTGATTCTTACTCTGTTAAGCAGTGGTCCAAATGACTGGGTATGAGGACAGAATGTTGGGTAAACTGGTTCATGAAAGGAAGAACGTTGCTGCTTACAGTGGCTGTTGACTAAAAGATTGCTTTTAAAAAAATGATGAATTAATTACTTGTTTTTCTTTTTTTAAAGTATGTATAGAAAATATGATTCGACTAGAATAAAAGCAGAGGAAGAAGTCTTTTCAAGTAAGAGATGCTTAGAATGGTTCTACGAATATGCAGGTAAGGGTGACATGCAAATTTCCTCCTAATAACAATTTAATCTGCCTTGGTCTATAAAATGGCATTAACTGAGCTTTTCCAAGAATGAATATAGAGGCTCTTTTACAAAAGTCTTAAAGAAGCTTTTCTTATGTTCTGTGTAGTGTAAAGTTGATGAGTTCAAGGTGCAATTTTTGTCTTTGCCTCTATTCTATAAAAATACAGGAGGTGTGTAACTTAAAATGTTTTAGAACGTGTATACTTTATTATTCAAATCTATAGTTAAAGCTGTAATTCTGTCCAAAACACTGTTACCTCTCTGGCTTTAGAAGTTATGTCATCTGCCGTGTTAGTGCTGAATAGTACAGAATTATGTTTCAGGAGCAGTGTGTCTTTAATTAAAACAAACAAACAAACAGAAAAACCCAACCAACCACCACCACCAAAAACAGGTGAGGGAGGCAGTAACATTAGTTTTGTTTCTGCTAAACCTGGTGCTTATGGTTTCAAGTAAAGAAGCGAATAAATTCCAGTGTCCTGTGCTAGTCTTGTCTTTGTATCGTTTTCCATCACAAGGTATAGGGAAGGTAGACTGAATTATTTATTCTTGCCCTTGTGTATGAGAACTTTCTTCAGGCATTAACTTTTAGAAGTGTTAATTATGATCTGCGATCACAAAAGATGATCCTTTAATAGTCAAGTTGGTCGTTGTATTCATATTTTTACATGTGGTTTTCTGGAGAACTTAAAGTATGGGGAAAAGTGATCTCATAACTGTAAAGACCAAAAGGAGATGAAACAGGTGATTGACAAAGAAAATAAGGTCATCTTGCAGTTTTCTGATGCTGTTTTGGATAACATTGCTCACAGCTTGTTCTGTCTTGTCTACTTCTTATGCATAATGAAGAGTGACTTAATTTGATGTAATAAAATATTTTTTTTCTTCTAGTGAAATTATATAAACTAAATGAAATATTTTGAGATCTCACTTGTCTGTGGCAGTCTGTGAGAGGAGATTCAGACAAATTCAAGCCAAAACTAACCTGTTAGATTCTCTGCCTTTCTGACCAGCTTGATTTATTTTTTTACTCTAGCAACAGGGATAACTCATTTTTCTCAAGACTTTCATGGAAAGAAGGGATGAAAGGAAGGCTGTATATGAAAGAACTTTTGGGTTTCCATTGGATGCATACAACAAGATAAAACAGAGAGAAGCGGAGAGTATGATTCTGTTTACAGTATTGAGTAACATTCTAAGAAATGAATTTTCAAAGAATAATCTCTTTTGTGTTCTTCCTTCATGAGTCTTCTCCTTTATATATGTAGACAGTTGACACTGCATTTGTTTTTTTCCCCCTAGTGTGTCTTTACATTACAGAACGAGTCTTTAAAAAGATTGTTGTGTACAGTCAGAGAACTGTGAGAGGATGTCATGAGAAGATAGGAAAAGATATAATTAAACCTTGTTATTTCTAGAATAGTAGGTCACCTAATAATAAAACATAGATTGATCTTGCCTTTATAAAACCTCTTTTTCTCACACAGGTGATCTTTATATTGGATGAAAGTAGGCCTTTCGGCCTCTAATGTTATTTTGTTGGGTTTTTTTCCCAAATGAGCCCTTTCAAACATGAGTAAAATAATTCCAATAAAATAGTCCAAATACTTAAGATGTGCTTAAATAGAATTGCACAGTACAATTCTTGAGACCTATGTAATTTTTGCAATAGAGAATTGTAGAAGTTAGAAATATCTTGATTTAACAGTGTGTTTTAATAGTAGTGCATTTTAATAGCATCTGTATTTTGAATCTTTTTTTTTTCCTTTTAAGTCAGCAAAGAAATAGCTGTAATTCATGTCTTCCTTCCCCCTGCAGTTACTAAAATTCAGAAAATGCATGGCCGTGGTAGAGTAATATGAATAAACAGGAGCACCAGATTTTTATTTTAGGCTCTTTTTTTGTAGATAACATTATATAAAGATAGTATATGAGACAATAAGGAATGAGATTCTGGGAATGATAATGTCTTGTATCCTGTATAGCTATGCATCACATTTTTATGTGATACGATCTCATGGTAACAGGAGAGATTCAGGCCAAGAAATGAGTTTCACTAACCATCATCTACTCATTTAACCATGGTAATATTATGTGGATGTTCTGCTAGTCTTAAGTGCGTTCTTAAAGATCTTATTAATTTACTGTTCCAAGATGATCTCAGTAAATGGGTAAAATAAAGGATATTGTCAGGAACAAAAAGTTGGTTTACTGTTTTTCTGTCTTTGTTTCCAAAGGTGAGATAAAGATTTGTTTCCAAGTCTGATAGTAAGTCTGGAGATATTTATTGCATGTCAAAACAAACCAAAAAAAAAAAAAAAACCTGTATGGAAGTTCAGGTTGTACTGTGTGATTGCATTTATCTCGTGCTGTAAAGGTCAGACTGTTACAGTTTTCAGAGATAAGTAAAATGCATTTTGTTTGCAGGCACTGATGACATTGTAGGTCCAGAAGGTATGGAGAAATTTTGTGAAGACATTGGAGTTGAACCAGAAAATGTGAGTTCAAAGTCCATTCAAAAGATGCCTAATCTGTTATGATGTACATGAACCAGTCTTATATCTCTTATTTTTCCATCAAGAATTGAAAAATTCTTGGGAGTTTTTAAAAAAATTAAAGAAATATAAATAAAGAAAGGTTTATAAAGAAGTTGTTTCCCAATATATGTATTTTAAACCCCAGACTGTCAGTCTGTAAAAACTCAATTGGTCTTTGCTGCCCCCCTTCTCTTTCACTTTACCACCTGCCCAAAAAAAGAAAGAGATTTAAAAAAAAAAAAACCTGATGGTCATCTTTTCTGAAACAATGAGACAGCATAAGAGATTGGATGTAGCAACTACAAAACTGGAAAGTAATGTTTTCTTTGGGTTTTCTAGGAGAGAAAGGGATTTCAAATATTGTGAGCAATAGTAGCACTCCCATTATGCCATTTCAAAACACAAATAAGGAATATATATAATTACATATGTATTTTATATGTATGTATATATAGAAGTAAATTTTTAAAAGGAATAGTTGTGCCTTTTACAGGCTCTTTCCTAGTGCCCAGTTTTCGCTCTTTAAATGTATTTGCGGGATTCATAAAACATCATCTCTGACCAAGTAAAATGAGAATTGTGGTTTTGAAAGATTTACTGGAAATGTAAGATGTAATTTGCTAATTTTGGAGTTTGTTAGTATAATAAACCCTTGAGATTTATGCAGGCATTTGGGTATATAAGTAGGTATTCTGATTTTGCATTAAAAACCATATAGAGCTGCACTAACATTAGCTAGCTAAAGGCTGATTTGCAAATTTAAATGACTTGATTATTATTTTTCTTCTAGTCTGCAGGGTCAGTTGTACTGCAAGTTTTTCCATGTATATATCAAAAGTGGTTTCTTAAGTTCCTGAATAAGATAGCAATCTCATGGTATCACTTTATCTAAATTCTTCATTGCTTCAGTCTTCTGTGTGAGATGTGAAAAGGACTCTCTTTTGGGGCAAAACTGAAGTATTTATGTATCAGCCTCTGTTTTGATGTGTGCTAACGTTAGTTCATCTAGCTTTGCTTAACATCTGCTTGAATTATACTCCATGTTCAGACCTGCAAAATTAGGTAGGCTAGTGGTACCCTGGTGAACATCCCATTCATACGAGTAAAGCATTTGTAGCCTACTAAACAATAGTTGTTTGAAAACTGTGTGGATCTTTTTGTTAATTCTTTTCTGTCTTTTTCTCTTTAAAACAGGTAGTTATGCTTGTACTAGCATGGAAGCTGGATGCACAAAACATGGGCTACTTTACATTACAAGAATGGTTAAAAGGAATGACATCGCTACAGTAAGTACTTTGAAAAGCTTCTTAGGTTTGCTATAATAAACCCAGTTTTTTAGAAAAACACACGTTGATGTTTTGGCTCATATTACCTAAAGCAGAAAGCTCTACTGTGGATTAGAAGCCATACATTTTTGGTGCTATGGCAATTTAGAGATAACATGAAACCTGACAGCTACATGTTTAAATACAGTCTTAAGAAACGTCATGAGGTTTGACATTGTTTCTGTCCCCAAGTACATCTATCTGTTAGATATTGGTATGTTGTAGTTTAAAATGCTAAATAATACAAACCCTTTCTGTGACACTGCATTGTCATGTTCTTTCTACGAGTTGCTTTCTCCAGTTGAGAGCTCATCTTCATGGCATAATTAAATAAATGTAGTTGAACAATCACATGTTTCATAGAAAGTTGGAGAAAGAACTGTGTTTTGACTTACCTTCCAGAACAGAATCACTAAAACTGCATGGAAAGTTCTATAGTTTCAGCAAAACTATAGAAGTATTGTTTCACTGCTGTGGTTTGCTGGTTGGTTGCCATGTGTAGACAAGCTCTTAGTTTAATCTGTTGGAGAGTGCATTTTCTACAAAGCCAAACAAATTTTTATCGGGAGTGTCAGTGTAAGACTTTGCTGTTTTATCTAAATCCCTTTCACATTGTGGATTTAATGAAGACAGTTTATGCAGACAAACTCGTAAACATGCCTTTGTACAGAGTGATGTATTTTGAACAGATTGATGGGGATACATTAGAGATTCTTTTCTAAAACATCAGACATCTGTATAAGAATGCAGACTCTAAATTCACTTTGTGCTTTTCTTGTAGATGTGATACTACAGAAAAATTGAGAAATTCTCTGGATTACTTGAGATCTTTATTAAATGAGCCTACCAATTTTAAACTTATTTATAGATATGCGTTTGACTTTGCACGGGTAAGTACTGTGGAAAATCAGCATCTGAAATTAAAACCTTACTTTCATAAGTAATAACTGAAAGACTGTATACTTCTGTTTCTCTTAAGATACCACTCAAGATTGCTTCTAACAAGTGGAACTATTTGTTCTAAAAAAGTATATGCAAAATGCCAGAACTGGAAAAGAAAAGCATACAGGATGCTTGATGTTCAGTGGTTTAGTGTTTTGACATATTTTGTTGCCTTTTGCTTCAAGCTATTTTGTGATTTCAAGGAAGTCATTTAGGCCCTATTCTGTTGCATATTGGAGCTTTGCCACTTACTTTCACTGGCTTTATAATTACCCTGGTTTTTCTTCTTGCTGTTTGGATTTTGTAAGCATAAACATATTTAAAACAGGAAGGCAATTCAGGCATTTCACAGATGGTAAAAATAACTAACATGATAAAAGCTGGATATGATATAATACAGATACTGGTTCAGATGGCTGTTGGAAGGTCATTAATGATGTTCTCAGTATTTATTAAACAATATCCTGATACCAGTCCTCCTACTATAAAATAAGTATTCATAAAATTGTACCTGGCATTGGAACCCATAATATGCATAAGACTATTCCTATTCCTATTGCTCCTAAAGGGAGCAATAAAAGACCTTGACTTTTCTGAATTAACATTTGACATGGAATTTGGACATCCATCTTGCTAATGTGATGGAATGTACAGAAGATTTAACATAAAAATGATCACAGGTAAAACTGAAGCTCAGATTTCAGTGCAGGGGCACCAAAAGCACAGAGAAAATTTTGCAGCAAAAAAAGTAATGTGAGAAAAATAATAAGAAGAAATTGAACTGATAGCAATTCTGATAGTGAAGTCTGTCATAAGTAATTCAGATTTGTGCTACATCAGTGCCTTTTGCATGTCAGCGTGCAGAGAAATTCACAGTAGTTCACTTTTAACTAAGGAAACCTACAGCTGAACATGACAGAATGCATGGTATTAGTATGACAGGGAAAGAAAGCTATGTCAATATCTTAATTCCTCCTTTGCTTTGTGAAGATTTATTCTGCCAGTTTTGCACAACATGAAATGCAAAGGCTGGAAATAAGTAACATTGTCAAAGAAGTTCAAGATACTGATGAAATATTTGGAATAGATTAAAAAATGTTTTACTAGTAGCCAATCTGTGTCAGCCGATGGTCTGTCAAAAGTAAGTGCAGAAACTTAGAGGATAGTGGGTTTTTTCAAGAGGTACCAAATTGATGTGACAAACAGTGGTCTTGAAAAAGAACTTAAACATTGAGACACAGATGCTGTGACATGACTTGTGACAAAAAAAAACCCCAGATTGTGGAACTGCAAGTCAAAGGCACATCAACAGGGGAACTGTCAAAACAATACTAGATTAACAGAATTATTGAACTTTTAATACTGTGGAACCAGGGAAGTCTATAGCAGAATGGCATCCAGTAAGAATAGAAATGAATGCTGGCAAAGGCTGATATATTTATCTAGATGTGGCAGATGAATCTGTATGTAATTTTTATCAGAATAATTGAAGTCATTGATAGAAAAAAGCTGATGGGAGCAGTTTTCGGTTTTGATTCAGAAGATTGTGTAATTTGCATCCTAAGGGTAATCATTTCAGGGAAGTGGTGCATGGCAAAACCCACTTGTCTAAACTTCTGAAGTTTTAAGAGAGAATTTTTGAAAGCGTCAGTTATGATTTGGTATTTAGAGTTAGTTTGTCAACAAAAACAAGTATCATTGAGGTTTTATGCAGCAGGCACGATTTAAGTCAGCATGGATTTGAGGAAATAATTTAAAACACCATATGTTGGTATTAAGCACAAATACATTCCTCACTCCCTGTTTGCCATTGTCATTGCCAAGTTTGGGAACGTACAGATGCATGTATTTCATGGCTTAAATAAGTCTGAAATTTTGGGGAAAAAATACCCCTCAAATCTCAGAAAGACTTGTCTGTCATCAATGTAAAACAAATAATGAAGCTTATCAGAGTTTGTCAATATATTCTTTCCACTGTATCCAAGAAAGAGAATGTCAGTATCCGGAATGTATGTTAAGAATGAAATTGGAGCATCTGTCATGGCAGATGTGCCATTAGGCAGTTGGAGGTGGGTATAAAGGGCTTATCTGAACAATTTGTTCTGAACAGTAGTTGGAGAGGGAGAATGTAGAAACTTAACAATGTAAGGAATGTAAAAACAGCAGGGCCAAAGTAAAGGCAACAGAGCCTGATTTAATTAACACTTGAGTGTGTGGGAAGAATTCAGGGTATAAGCAGTATGGAAAATAAAATGTATTCTCACAGCAGTATGATCTCTGCTTAAAGGTGTTTGTGACAGATGTGTAAATGGGCTTTGGGAAGAGAATTAGTTTATAGAACTATTTGATGTTGGAAATAAGTGAAAGAATTGTACCATATTAATACAAAAATGCCTTTGCAGAGTTGTGGGGTTTTTTTTCCAGCTTTATTACTAATTGAAAAGCTTTGTTCATGCTGGAATTTACTTTTTTCCTCTAGATCAGATTGAGTGAAGTTCCTCTTGGATTTAGTGACCAGAATGTAAAACAGCTTCTGATGTTTTCAGAGTTGCTGGTCTCCCCACTTACCTTCCAAAACAAATATGCATTAAATTTTGCCTACACAATTTTAGAATTGAGGTATATTTTGTATTAAATGGGTTTCAAGAAGAGGGGATAACCTTGTGGCTGAGGCATTCAGCTGTTGTCTGAGAACTGGGATCTTTTTTTTTTTAATAAAAATTGTTTTTTTACAATTTTAGCTTGTTTTTTTAATAAATGTGTATTCTGTAATACATACAACTGCACTTGTGCAGGTGAGGCATAGGGCTTAATTCCCTTTGTCTTTGGTTACTGTCTTGCACTGTTCTCTTAGGCATTCCCTGTATTCCGTATATCCCTATATCCCTGTTTTTTCTTACTTTAGACTTTGCAGTCTGCAATCATAAGTACATATAGAGAGATCAGGGTCTACAGTAGCTATTACGGAACTTTATTTTTTGTCATTTCATTGATTTCTGAATTTGTAGCTTAATGCTATAACCAAGGCATAAAAGGGTGGGGGTTTACACCCCATCTCTCACCAATTTTTTTTTTTTTTTATTTCAAGACAGCAAATTTAGATGGATAAACTACTTAAAATAACAAAATGGAGTCTTACATGTACACACATACTTTTGAGATGTGCAGAAGTTGTGTTATCAAATATATTAACTTTCCCACTGCTTAGATGTAACGAATCTTCTGGGTACAGATGATGCTTCTTTTTCTCAGCAGAAACAAAAAAATCACCCCTTAAGCCTTAATATACTACTGCTACATTGAACTAAAACTGGAACTGTTCTGAGAGGGGTCTCTATGTGCTAGTGTATTTTGTTCCCTCTGCTTATTTGATAATTAATTTCATCTGAATTTCATGTAATGAGTAGAATAACAGAACAAAGAACCTCCTTGGCTCACTCTTGCATAGTCAGTGTTACTTGATAGCTCCTTAACTGTCTACTGATGACAGTTCATGTAGTTGTAGTAATACTGCAGGAAATATGTGCAGTGATACTATTTTAAGAGACGTATGGCTATGCAGAGGCATATGTGCAAACACGGATATGGGTCTAATGGCCATTGCTTTCTACAAAGGTCCGAAGTCACAAACAGGAGTGTATGCATCATCTGCGACAGTGACAGGTTTTTGGGAAAGTGTATACAGAAAGCAGCATTTCTGTATAGCAAGCCATTAGCCATGAGGAAGGACATTTTACTAGGAAGTTGTGTTTTATTAAAAACCACTGTTAGATACTGCTATTTATTATTTATTTGTTAATTTATTTTATGTATGGGTGAGCTGTAGTACAGGCAGCAGGAGAGGTGAAAAATCCTGAAATCATGCTCTGTTTTCCTTTTTGACCTTTTGCTTTTTATGCAGGAAAAGGACCAGCGCAGCCTAGATATCAATACTGCCAAGTGTATGTTGGGCCTTCTTTTAGGAAAAACATGGTCCCTTTTTCCAGTATTTCACCAGTTTCTAGAGGTATGGAGTTTGAAACACAACTACTTTTTTTTTTTTTTTTTTTTTNTTTTTAATCTGTCTTCTCTTACATGTTTAACTAGAGGTAGAATGAATGGCTAAGACTTTCTGTTCTGATTTAGAATATACTAACCCCCAAAGCAGCACTTATAAATAGTTATCTTTTCTTTCTTCTTTTCTTTCTTCCTTTTCCCCAAACCCTTATGCTGTTAAGGTTTATTTGATGCAGGATAAAGTATAGAATGTCTTTGATTTGCTTTTGGACTTTTATTTTATTGTCATGTGTTTGTCCACTAAAAGATGTCTTAATCAGAAACATGTATTATTCATCACTAGTTTGACTAGTGGTTTCTTTAATCCTGTTTAGGTTTAGATGGCATACAGATTAAAATAATAATTCATCACAAGTTTTAAATTTTCTGTAAGAAAAGCTGAATTTGAGGGAGTTGAAAATACATTTAAGTAACTTCTGTTTTTTGCCTTAAGCAGCAATCAAAATACAAAGTTATCAATAAGGACCAATGGTGTAACGTTCTTGAATTCAGCAGAACAATTAACCTTGACCTCAGTAACTATGATGAAGATGGAGCCTGTAAGTACTACCATATGTTGGCATTCTAAAAAAATTTATTTCTCTGAGCTTAATCATTCAGTGTCCTTTTACAGAATTTTGTAAAATACGGTTATTTGATCTCTCTACAGGGCCAGTGTTGTTGGATGAGTTTGTGGAATGGTATAAAGGAAAGCAGATGACATAGGAGTTTAACTATGCACAGCCACTCAAGAGTCACTGTTACCACAGTTATGTCAACCATTAGCCATAAACTGCTATTTGTATCAAAGTGCATGCTGCTTTTCTTGCACTGCATCCCTTTTGCAGGGAACTTTTGATGTTCGCTATTTAACAAGCTAGCTATGCTTGCTGTGTAGCATTGTTCTCTTTGAAGGCTGCTTTGCATTTTGTATTTACACTACGAATTGGTGAACTTGCCAGCGTCTTCACTGTGATTATGTGTATATTGCTGTCTAAATTTTGTATATGTGTAAAAAAAAAAAAAAAAAGCTTCACCTAGGGATTATTTCTGCAGAAATGTATTGTAAAAATAATTTTGTGGCATATTTCTAGTCATCACTTACATGTTTGTTGAAACTTCAGTTCTTTTGTTTTTCTTTTGGTCTCAAATGTAGCATTTCAGAAAATGAAATGAACAGACTGCTTGGACATAGTTATGTGAAGAACTATTGTCAATTTTAATGTTACTATTTGAGATGCCAGTTTGTGAGGGGAGAAGACATGCTGTGACTTTCTTCACCGGAATTCTCCAAACCTGACCTATTGCTTAATAGGAATAAAACATTGGTGTCTTAAAAAAATATATATACACATATAAATATTAAAACACTGTAATAGTTGTACATGCCACAGATTATTTCCATTTGAAGAAAAAAGTACTGACTTTTTAATGTTAAAACTGCGGTAGTCATTACAGGTACAAATGAACAAATTAAAGTACCTTTTAAAAATGGGTTTTAGACTTTTGTAAATTGCCTTTGGCATACTCCTTTTAATTTTCTGTGTACCCAAGAGTGTTTGGTCTATGTTGCAGTCTAGTGAAATTGAAAGTTCTAGCTAAAATTAGTGGTTTGGGGAGTAATGTCTGCTCACCCCCAGCACGTAGATAATATAGATTTGGTTGGGGTTTTTTTTGGTAACATTAGTCTTTCCCAGGGTCTCTAGCTTTATGTTTCTAAGTAATTAAAAATATGATATTGAATAGTCAAAACATTGCTTTTTCTCTCATGCTGGGGATTGGAATTTCCTAGCAGAATGTCCATTGCAGGCAATGGGCATGTTAAACACCAGCATTAAACGACAGTACTTTTTAGTAGGGACCACTGCCTATTTCACTCATTTCTTTATAGAACAGTTCTAGTGATTACTTTGGGGAATATGAGTGAATGGAATGATGTTTAAGTTCTGTAATTTTGTCACGTTGTCTTTGCCTTACCCTTCTTTATTAAGTAACATTAGTGTTGATTTTTATGAATAGGTCCTTGAAGTATCCGGTGCTATTAACTTTGATCTCTAAGGATTTATTTAAATGTTCCATATTGATTCACGGAGCATTTAACAAAAAAAGGCCAGTGGATGCTTTGGAGTGAAGAATAACATTACTTTTGTGTAGAAATATTTTACAAGGTATCGGCAGTTTTGATATTTTGCTAGAATGCAATCCAGGAGAAGCAGGGGGAAAGCATTTTAGGTTGAATGTGAAATTTTCCGCTGTATTGAAGTTCCTACTCTGCCATCACTGAAGTCAGGAACAACCGTCATTAACTTGACTGCTTTCAGGATTAAGCCCAATTTAGCAAAAGCACATTAGTTTGTTGCCCTGGACCAGGAGGTTGTAATTGTGGTGCTACAGGTGGTCAGTTGTGTTCAAATCTGTTTGTTGTTGTTGTTGGGTTTTGTTTGTCAAACTCAGCTGCCAAAGACAAAAACTGTGTGTTTGTGTATATTTGTATATACATAAATATACAATATGTATGCATATACAAAACCTAGAATTTCATGATGCTAAGAAGGAAGTACTACTTTTCCCCGTGAAATAGTCATCTTTGGATTTCCATGACACTAAATAGCACTCTTCAAAGTTAATAGTGGTAAAACATACATAGTCATTGCTTTCTCATGTACTAATGCGCATAACCTTAATTCCATGTTTGATGCCAGTTTGCACAAGAAATTAATTCAGTGGAGTGTGGTATTTAATGTTTACAATAAGCCTCTTACTAAAACACACACGTTTTACTGAGACTTCTGATGTAAATGTGTATATTACCTTAGTATAACTGTAAGGAAATATCAGTGGAGCTGCTGGTTTAGTTCTTAAAAGAATGAACTTGGAAGCAATATAACTTTTAACATTAGGCTAAATCGTGGTTGCTAAGATTTTAAGTGAAATACTGTAATTGTTCTTAAACACTAAGCTAGTTACTGAGTCTAGAAAACTGTTCAGCACAAATTGGCATGAATCCTGCAACAAATACAAGGTTTGCATAAAAGGTTTTGTATGTCACAAATAATTTGGCTTCCAATAATGGAAGCAAGAGCCAAAGACACTTTTAATCCATTACTGTTATAGGTATAATTTTCATATAACAGGGTCAACAGAAATCTGTTCAGCTCAACCAGGTGCTCTTTTTCCAAGTTTTGCTAACGTTTAGCAGAATACAAAATTTAATTAAAAGCAAAGAACACAGAGGAAAAGAAACCACAGAAAGCACTCATGTTGTATAAGTAAACAAACTTCATTTTTTCTTTGGGTAAGAGTAATCGGGAGTGATGGAAAGGAAGAACGTGTTTGGAAATGAATCACATAGATGATGCAGATTTTTTTTCCACTTGCAGGCAGGACAAATCTGTAGTTTTCATCTGGTTTATAAACATGCATCTTCATAAAAAAAACACAAATTCAATTACAGCTAGTGGATGGCTTTACTGACGTTCATAGAGAACAAATGGACCCGTATGGTTTGATAAACTTCCCTGTGCTATCCGTCCTTCTGGTTTTTGCTATATATGCTGATAAGCAGAGGATCCTAACACTGCCAGCTTTTCTATTTTGTGGAGGAATTCCCTCTTCATTTTTAAATAATTGTGGAAACTTAACTAAGCTACTCAGTTTACCTTGTATTTAGTACAAGTTTGGTGTTTGTTTTTTTTGTTTGTTATGCCATCATATAGTTGATGTAAGGTTTTGTTTTGTTTTTTCTTTTGAAAAGTAATGTGCAGGATATGCTGACTTCTTGGACAAGACACCGAGATAAGAGGTCATTCTGGCAGAAGTGTCATTGGTCTTATGCTAATCTTTCTGGTGTACTATTATGTCCTTATAGCAGAAATTTGATGATCTGTGTGCAATCCGTGGTTGGTATTTGGGAGGTATAAAGTGAAAAGCCAGTTAGTGAAAGGAAAACGGCATCCAAAGACTATAGCAGTGGATGCTCTAAGTTGATAGATGGGGGTCTTTGGACTTGATGATCTTAAAGGTCTTTTCTATACTAAATGATTCTATGAATATTAGTAACCGAAACATTCCACAAATTAAATTTCATTCTACAGCAAAATAATAATCAGTGTTTAAAAAATGGATATAATTTTGTGTTACTGTTGTTTATTCACTTTTTATCTTTTTCAAGGGAAGCAAGCTGAAGAGGATGGAATTTATTGGAATCCTTTGTACTTGAGTTTTCAGTTAAAACCTGTTTAAGGTTGTCTTTAAGCTACAACAAGCATTTGAGTTACCTTTGTGTAGCCTTTTCTAACATTTGTAAAAGACTGGAGGCTTCTCCTATTTTACCACAAATACGTGCTTTTTATTTAATCACAAATATTCTCACACAGTCAAAATCAGTTACAGCTCATTTCTACTTGGTTAATGTTCCCAAGTTACTTTTTTTGGAGGGCAAAAAATGGACTTCAGTTATTTTAAGGTTTTCCCAGATTTCTGTTGACCCTTGGTCACAAGTCTAACAAATTATTTAATGCTCTTGGAATTCATATAGATAGCTTTAAAGGTTAGCTTGTGCCCTGGTTTTAATTATAACTGCTAAAATACCTCTTTCTAGGCCTTATACTTTGTCCTTTCATATTGCTGTCAAAAATGTGTAGAATCCATCCACCAACTAAATAGTTTATTGTCTGTAATTGAGACCAAAACTTGGCTTGATATTTTTTGGTTGGTTTTATTTTTTAATTTTTTTTTCCCCCTCTGTGTGTGTGTGTGTACATGTGTTGTCACCAAATAGTACCTACTGACACTGCTGTTGCAGGAACAGCAGTTAACCTGTAACTGTGAATGCTTTATGTCTTAGTTCTTTGGATATTACATAAATAAGGTGTGCTAAACTCCTGTGACTCCATGACCTGACGAAAATACTGTTCTGCCACCTAACATGAGTTCATCCGGTTGATTTTTAGGTCTTTTGCTGGTGTTGATGTAAAATGGCATCCCACAAATAAACAGTATTTGTGTTGGTTTCAGCAACTGACTTCAGATTTTTCTGTGGTTCATACTTCAGAAATTCTTATATCTGAACATGTATCACATCAGCTGGCAACCTTTATCATTTAGTAGCAGAAAACTTATGTATAATCTTGTCATCCTTATTTCTAATATTAAGGCAAATCAGTATTTAAAAACTTTGTTGGAAAAAGGTATGTTTCAAGTGGAGTGTGTGGGTGTAAAACAGTATTGTAATACAAAAGTTTTCAACAAAAAGATTCAATTTGAGCAGGAATGTCTCTTAAGACAACATTTTACAAGAAGCATGATTATTACTTGCTCATCTCAACACAGGCTTTCAGCCCATGAGGTCCTCGTAGCAAAGCATGTATGGGCCGGGTGAGCAGACAGTGAGAGGCAGACTGGAAACTGGCTGAATGGCAGGGCCCAGAGGGTGGTGGTCAGTGGCATAAAGTCTAGTTGGAGGCCGGTAACTAGCGCTGTACTCCAGGGATCAATGCTGGGTCCAATCCTGTTCAACATCATTAATGACCTGGATGATGGGGCAGAGGGTACCCTCAGCAAGTTTGCTGATGACACCAAACTGGGAGGAGTGGCTGATACACCAGAGGGTCATGCTGCCGTCCAGAGGGACCTCGACAGGCTGGAGAAACAGGCTGACAAGAACCTTGTGAACTTCAACCACAAGTGCGGAGACCTGCACCTGGGAAGGAACAACCCCATGCACCAGTATACACTGGGGACCACCCAGCTGAAAAGCAGCTTGGCAGAAAAGGGACTGGGTTTCCTGGTCGACACCAAGTTGAAGATGAGCCAGCAATGTGCCCTTGCCACCAAAAAGGCAAATGGTATCCTGGACTGCGTTAGACAAAGTATTGCCAGCAGGTTGAGGGAAACGATCCTTCCCCTCTGCTCAGCACTGGTGAGGTCACATCTGGAGTACTGTCCCCTCTTCTGGGCTCCCCAGTACCAGAGACACCCCGACGTACTGGAGAGAGTCTAGCAAAGGGCCACAAAGATGATGAAGGGACAGGAGCATCTCTGCTATGAGGAAGGGCTGAGAGCTGTGATTGTTTAGCCTGGAGAAGGTGCTGGGGGGGATCTTACTAATACCTAAATACCTGAAGGGAGGGTGTAAAGGAGATAGAACCAGGCTCTTTTCAGCGGTGCCCAGTGACAGGACCAGAATTGGTGGGCAAAAACTAAAACACAGGAGGCTCCATCTGAACATCAGGAAACACTTTTTGACTGTGAGAGGGACTGAGCACTTGCACAGGTTGCCCAGAAAGGTGGTAGAGTCTCCATTCTTGGAGATACTCAAAAGCTGTCTGGACGTGGTCCTGAGCAACTGGCTGTAGGTGCCCCTGCTTGAGAAGTGGGTTGGGACCAGATGACCTCCAGAGGTGCCTTCCAACTTCAACCCTTCTGTGATTCTGTGCTTTCTAAAAGCATATGCTAAGGAAAATTCTCTGAGTTACTCAAATGTAACGCTGGAAGAGAGGACCAGTCTAGTAGTATTTAAACATGGTGATATTTTGGTCTGGGGGTCTGTTCATGACCTTAAATGCTTGTGTTTTTCTTACTTTTTAGAAGAGTTTGTCAATTATTTGACTTATAATGAACTGTCATGTTGATCTTTTTAAAGCAAAAGCGATAGTATCTAAGCAGAGCAGTAGAAAAGCTGCTAGCAATAAGGCATGAGAATTATAGCCTAAATGTCCATAATGCATTCACAAATTTAGGTTTTTATAGGAGCCATTAGTTAATCTTACTACTTTGTATTGCTTGTAGATTTGCAAATCTGTTTTTGAATAGGAAACGGACTTAAAAGCTGGCAAAGAAAATAAAGAACACATGTAAGAGATTCCACAAGAAATTTTAAAATATTTTGTACTATTTGAGTTACCAATCCTAAGGCTCTTGACTTAAAATATTATTTAAAGTTGAATGTATTTACATTACAGTTGGATTATTGTAACGTAGAGCCCATTCTAGAGAAGCATTTCTTCATTAAGTTCGTGTTGGTGATGAAGGCTGGGATTGCCTTCACCAGTTCCCAGAATGTAGCCTGCTGCTTGTATTTATCCAGGAGGGGAAGTCACAGTCTTCTGTACCATGAAAACTTTAATATTACTACCAAATAGTTTCTGATGTTAATTATATGTAGGTTAAATGTGAATTTTTTTTTTATATTCGGTTATTTTCTAGCCCAGTTATCAGCATACTCTGGAAAGATTGAAATGCTTTGTACTTACAGCAAACAACTTGGTAATCATCCAAGTATCATAAATATGTGTTTGAAAATGAGAGCTTTGTTTCATTCTGATTACTGTATCTGAAGTTCTCAATCTACTCTCAAGACTTCGGTACTTTTCCCATACTGATTCACTGAATGGGGGATACTATGTCCTGACAACCCCGGAGCTCAGCACGCCGTTGCCCCGTGAGAAGGCTGTGCCTGGGCTGTTACCGACATCCTCTTGGCTGCCTCCTCGTGCTTCGTTTATGACTTTGTACAGCATACCCTCAGCCACCTCTTTTATCAAGCCTATTCTGTAACTTGGTCTGTTTATCCACTATCAACTGTGATAATAACTGTGATAAATCTTACCTGAACATGAGTTTTGCTACCTGAAGTTACTGATGATGCTAACGAAGTTTCAACATCCCTAGAGCAGTTGCAGTTATGCCTCTCTGCAACTGTGACTTCTATACAGGGGGAGGGAAAGGTGTTGTCTGTATAATATACACTTAAACCTCTATAACTGCAACTGGTTTTGTACTAGTATAGATATTCTAGAAAGTTCTCAGTGACCAAACCAGCTACACTAGTGAAGTTTTCAGTGCAAATGAGATCTAGTGGATTCATGGCAGCTGAAATGTAAAGAAAAGTGAGTGGATAAAATCTCGGAGGGAGTTGGTGAGTTGGGGGCTGTGTAGCTATTGTATACAGAAGGGCATGGAGAAATAGGATGGATGGAGTGGAGCACAGGATGAAGAGTATTGCATGGAAGCCACAGAAAATATAAAAGGTTTTGTATTAATTTTAGGAGCAATTGCTAATGAAGTGAGTAATTAATGTGAAGGAGAAGCAGCTGAGTGTTTGGGTTTGAATGAACAAGTGATTAATCAGAGTGTCTGGAGTGATGAGTAGCAAAGGAAAGGTGCAAGATTAGGCAGAAATCTGAAGGCAAGTTTGAGACAGAACATCAACAATATTCTGACAGTAGAATGAAATACTTTGTCACATGTTAAAAATCCCTTGATGAAGGAGCAAATTTATTTTCTCTGATGAGAACAGCAGATAACCTTTTTCTGTAACTTTATGGCATAAAGGGAGGCTTAAAGAACTCGGAGCTTCTCACAAGTAGTGTACTGTCTGCATCGCCACGCCAGCATTCCCATGGGCAGAAAAAAAGATGAGAAAATAATTTTCCAATATATGTTTTGAAAGCCTGCTGAGCTGTAGCAGAAGCAAATGACAAAACATCGCTGTGTATGAGACATCAATAGAGCCACTCAAATATATCTTTTTTTTTCCCATGATCCAGGAAATTAGCATGCTTATGTAGTTAGATTTCTTAACGTGTTAGCAGCTGGTACAGCCAAAAGGTGACAGACCTTGGAGGTCTGTCAGCACAGTGTTTGAAGCCTCATACATCTCAAAGAACAAGTCTGCACCTTTTAATGTATTCATTTTTGAAGTTGCTTTGGCCACAAGTAAGTCCTGTGTATAATGAGCTTTACTGAAAGCTGGTTATGGGTGCTAAGAAAAGCGCTGGTGGTGAGGAGATACAGTTCTGTTTTTGGCTCCTAGTGCTGTTCCTGTGAGGAGTTGTGCTCAGATTACCCAGTTCCTTACTTTTAGACAATCTCTAAAAATGCAGTTGGTTTTTATGTCACAGGGTGTTCTCTGAGAACAGCAGCCTTAAATTCAATAGAAGCCAAGGCATTACATGAGTATTGAGGCTATGTGGGGATTAGGAGAGAAAAATTGCAGTAGAACAGGGTGTAACATTTACAGACATTAATTGTATTGGGAAACTTTACTTTATTTTAGAGTTACTATATTTTTAACATTTCAGAATGCTGTGATTTGTTTGCAGATGTGAGTGTTTTGTCATTTAGTTCTTATCTACTCAGTTTGTATGAACAATTCTGGACAGTTAAATGTGTAAAACTTCTTCCTGTGTTTGAAAAACAGAAAACAAAATCAGACCCTTAAACTCATGAATAATTTGATGACAAATTACCGATTTCTTCAGAAGATGGTTTCATCCTTGGTCCCTGAGTGGACTCGTACAGAAGCAATGAAGCCAGTACCTGCTGTTAAAAAACTTCTTAGTCATCAGTTTAGATACCACTGAGCACTGGAGCAAAAAGAGCAGAAATCTTCCAAGAACTAACTGGCAAACAAGAAGATCTGTGTGAATGACAGCAGGTTCATTGCTTGTAATGGAATTACGGGTGTTCCTGAGTGAAGTTATTTGCAAATACTGTGGTGACGTAAATCAAATCCATGCAGCACCTACCTGATGCATAACTATTCTGAGTTACGTTAGAGATCTTGAGAAAATCAGCCAGAAGAAAACCCAAAAGAAACCAATAGGAGGTCTAAGCATAGGTGACTTTGCTCAGTAAATATATAACTGATAATTGTGATGCTAGATGTGTAAAGCAATTAAAAGGAACTCAAGGCACTAAAAAAATATTTTTCAAAAGATCAAACAATATTAGCACCGGTCTCCTTCAGTTGCTTTTACTTGCCTCTTAAGTTTTGCAATACTTTTTTTTTTAATTCCAAGTACATGAAGGTAACGATTATTAGCTTCTCTTGGCGTCTCTTTGTTCTTTCCTAGCTTCCTCTTGAAAGATAGTTTCAAAAGTGTGCTGTGCCATTGGACTTGTTCCTCATCTGATGGAACTGAAATGTGTTCCTTCTGTTCGGAGTTTTTAGTGAATTAATTTTGTCTTCATAACAGAGTTTTCCCAGAGTTGCTGGCCAACCCCCTGCATTTTCTGGGAACGTGGGCCTGTTCCCCTTCCTGATGACATTCCCCTTCAAGGACTGCATCAATGATACTGTGCATGTTAAAAGGTCCTCAGGCCATATAGAGGGCAAATTTTATCTAACATTTGTTATCTTTTGACTTAGAAAATGTTACTGTATATCAAGCTATTGATATTCTAATACAGCAGTTTTGAGCTGCTCTTGATTTGCCTCAGTAATATTCTAAAGTGGGTATAGGATCCTTTTTTTATAGGGAATTATAGCTTAGTAACAGTAAGCTGTCTTTTTTAGAATTACCCTGCCCATGTCATCACATCTGCAAACTACAGGTCATGTCCCATCAGTAGGTACGTATCCATAGCTGACTTCTCTGCAAGCTTTGAATTCTGTTCTGTCCCTTTGAGAAAGAAGGGTTTCATTACTCTCTCTGTCTTGCCAAGTTAAAAAAGCAGTTTTTTAAAAGTAGTCAAATATTGCTTGGACTTTACCTATCTTTGCAAAACTGTGGGAATTCAGAGACACTTAATCCGCAAATTTGGGTCAGAGAGCAGCAGACAGTAATATGTCCTATTTCACTTCATAGGGTTAGTCCCACAGGAAAACACAATAATAGTAATGATGTAATGATAATTTCAGTGTAACGTTTATCTTAGACAAACAAAACANATTTATTTTAGACAAACAAAACAGTACATATCAGAGGCAAATTCTAAAAGAAACCAATAATGTACATAGTGTACAATAGTGTACAAACAATAATGAGAAAGTAAATATGTATTATTATTATAACTTANGTTTATCTTAGACAAACAAAACAGTGCATATCAGAGGCAAATTCTAAAAGAAACCAATATCTTAGTACAAACAATAATGAGAAAGTAAATATGTATTATTATTATAACTTAGCAAAAGGTTTTTTTATCAGTTATAACTACTGAGTAATTTACTCATTTGAGTTATCCGAGAATTGTTTTTCATAACATCTATTCTTGTTTGTTTTTTTACAAGTACCCTTCTACACAAAAGTCCGTGGCTTCTGGCCTGAAGTACCCTTTGGAATTACAGTGTTTTTAAATTGTATGGATCCTGGCTTTATATATCTCATTAAGTCTAGTTCTATAACTTGGATTTCTGAAGTTAAAGGCAAATAGATAGTTGTACTGGGGGGGGGGTAAGAGGCGGGACCAATAAAACGCATGGTATTTAACAGTTATTAAAAGCTTCTTTTTAAGACACAATCATTTTTGCATCTACAATATGACATAAACACTGTGGGAGCTTAGTATTACACTTTTGTGTCTCAACTGTTGAAGTCTGTTCTCCTGCTTTGCAAAATATTAGCAAATCCATCAAACGCTCTTTTCTTCTTAACAAAAAACTGTCCCTGTCCTAAATTGGTCTGACTTTTTTGATTGAGTTTTTCACTTGAATTTTGGAGGTTGACAGCTGCTGTAGAATTGTTCTCCAGTCCTGTCAAAGTAGTGTCATCCTCCGTCTTGCTAGAATCAGTGCTTTCGGAGATTATATTTCCTGTAGTNATTGTTCCCCAGTCCTGTCAAAGTAGTGTCATCCTCCGTCTTGCTAGAATCAGTGCTTTCGGAGATTATATTTCCTGTAGCCTGTTGTGGGAATGAACGTGAACTGTCTGGTGTGCTTTCATTGAAGAAGCCTTGTGCGACTGAGAAGGAATATGCACTCTGATCACTCTGATCCGGTTGGAAGTGATCTTCTGTGTTGAAGACTGATTGTGTTTTCTCAGAAGAGTGAAGATGCAGCAGATCTGCCGTAAGATTGCACGATTGCGTTTCTTCGGGCAGATTGCAGTTGCCAGTATCCTGTAATTCTGTGTGTCCGTCGTAGTTCTCCTCATTAAAACCTGTTTGCATTGTATCTGCACAAGCCTTAGTTGTGTTCACCTGCTTCCCCTGTGGTAGCAGGTCTTCTTTTTCTGTAATAACCGTAAAATGTTTTTCAGCTGTGTGTTCAGGCAGAGACTGAAGAGATGATTCATTGCTGGAATGCAGTAGCGATGGTTTTTTAACAATTTCATTCAAACCAGTATCAATGGCAGCAAAAATAAAATCATTGTCCTCAGAGGTACTCGTGTTTCTTCTTAATGTAACGTCCCCTTCGCCGTGATTCTTTTCAGGGGAGTTCCTGTCTGTCTGCTCGTCTGTGCTTCCCTCTGGTGCTTTTTCTTTTTGTTCGGTGGGAGTGAAGCTGAGGGAATGCTGTGGTTCAACGGGAAACGGATACAGCTGCGCTTCAGCCTCTTGGGGAGCGTTCTCTGTATCGGTGGTGTACGTGGGAGAATGTTTTAATGAAAGGAATGTATTACCAAAATCTGTACTTTGATTGTGGAGAGAATCAGAGTTTTGCACTGTTGACTCTGCATTAGTAAAATAATCAAACCTATCAGGAACTTCTTGACTTGAAGAACTAATTGTGTCTGAATCTGACATGCTTTCGTGGTCACTACGCTTATCAGCGTAAGGTGATGCTGCTTCAGGCATGATGGTATCTGATCCATAATTAATAGTGGTTTCAAAATACGCTTTGTTCTCGTCTTCGTTTTTCCCAATATGCTGAAGTTCAGCAGCAATGTTTGGAGACTCTGGCAGTGTGGAGAACTTCTCAGTTCCACTGTTTGTATCAGCTTCCTCTAGTGACGACCGACAGACTGGCAGGTTGTCACCAATGTCAGGTAGTTCCAGTTCAAAGTCTGCTAAAGAACTACAGTCGCTCATTGTGAAAGGAGTCCCTTCATCCGAAGAACTATCGTCAAATAGATCTGCTGAAGCACCTTTTTCATTTGTACGTTCCATTTTACAGTCATACTCTGCAAGAGGACAGTTTTCTGCTGTTTGGTAGACACTTAAATTCTCAATATTTGTGTATCTCTTGCAGTTGCTGGGTAAAATAAAACCTCCCACATCACTGCTTATATTTATGTCGCCATTTAGACCAAGTTGTTCCTCGCAGCTTTGCCTTCCAGGCATATATTTTGTAGTGCTCGTGGGTTCGTTATGTGAAGCAATACCTTTTCTTTCAGGAGAGTCTGGTCTAGCCTTTGTGGTTTCAGACTGCAGCAGACCAGAGCTGTTGCTTACCTTGCTGTTCCTAGAGTCTTGTGCAACTCCCTGCGATTGTCCTGTGGGAAATGGAAAGGCAGGTTCTCCTGTGAGGGATAAATCTGAATCTGAAGAGTCGGTGTGATTTGAGTAGGAGTCGGCATTCAGTCTGCTGGGTATGGGAGGGAACCTGCTCTGATCTGAGTCTGTATTTGCATATTTTGAATCTTTCTGTAATGAAATGTCATTACTCGTTAATTTTCTTGGTGTTACTTCATTGCTGTTCTGGTAATCTACCCCTACAGAAAAAAGTCCATTGTCATCAATATTTATCTTTTCATAATTGCCAATACTAGTTTTGCTGTCTGAAAACACTGTTTTTTTCTTCACGTTGATCTCATTATTGCTTTGTTTCTGGTACTCTTCTTCACTATTTGGTGCATGTCTGCTGCTACCAATGGCATTTTCACACAAAGTAGAGGCTTCTGTAGGAAAAACGCACGTGTTTCGTGAAGAATTCTCATCGCAAATGAGCAGATTTCGCCGCATAGTTGTTGGTTTGCTTGCAGAGCACTCTCCGCTCAAGGTTTCATCTGAAAAAGCTTGATTAGAGTAAGTATGTTCTGAACCTGCATTTTTGTTCCTGCGCATGAGTCTCCACAGGCTCACGAGGTAGGGTCTGGCAAAAGCACCCAGACAGAAAGCACAGACAAACGTGATGAGCACCGAGAGGCAGACAGCCAGTGCGAGGTCTTGCTCTGTTCTTCCTTGTCTAAAAACAGCGTTAGTGTCCCGGGCTTTTCTAACCAAAAATGTGGGAACCCTTTCTTTCACCTGTATATTGTAGATGAGATATTTCCTCTTAGTTGTGTTAAAAGTACACAAATACAACCCTTCAGCAGTGTTCTCAGCATTGTATATCACTAAATTATTCATTTCATCCAGTGTCATATGAGGAAGACTATTATCTCTTGAAATTCTGCCTTTAGGCGTCCACCAAGAGACTCCGTTACCTGAAATAAAAGAAAATACAAACTAAATCTTTCTTAAAAGTATAGGATACTTGGTTTGCAGGGTCAAGTTATTTCTGTAAGAACATACTCTGACCTATCAATTTTAACTGTTTGTTACAAAATCCGTTTTCTTTTTATCCATCTGTAGTCATCTTACATGGTACCAAGTATCTGTTAAACCATCATATGTTCCCCACCATTTAAAGCCCAGTATGTGTGGGGTGTTAATAGCAGACTTTCCAAGAAGAATGGTGTGGGTGAGGGAGGAGGTCACTGGAATTATCTATTACGCTAGCAACTCCTGTGATCTCCCTCGTGGAAGACCCGTGTTTGCAGCCAGCCGTTCTCCAGCGAGGCCATGGTCACTGTGTGCAGCTGAGGGAAAACTGCACTCGTTAACCGTCGGTGTTTCAATCGCTGTGGTTTTGCTGTGGTTACTGCTTTGACTACAGCAAAAAGGTGTGAAAACCAAGGATATTCGTATCTACTCAGCAATTGTTCCAGACTTTACCTAGTGTAGGCTGTGGCTGGTTGTTGGCTTTTGGAATATGTTTCAAGGTGGTATGAAACACCTTTGCCTTTGGATCTGCTTGCATTCCCAGTGGAGTTTTGGTGCGATCCAGTGCGTTGATTTTAATCGCAGGATCAGAGTTTCCATGACTTTCCTTGTTTATAGACAAAGCAGGTGGCGTTTCTGGTTGACCCTACCTATTTTCAATTAGGGATGAAGTGTTCCAAGGGGAAAGCCTTACCACCTCAACGTGCTGTTCGTCCATCAGAGTTAAACCATTTTGCCTTACGGCATGTGACAAAGACACCTTCTGAGTTTGGTCTGAGTTTTCCTTCTGCACGGGAAGTCTTAGCTCTGTAGATTTTGTCACTTGTGCTTCAAGTGCTCTGTGTAATTGTAAATGCTGAATTAATTTCCTAAGTGAACTGTGTGCTACAGTATCTGTGTTTTTTTAAAAGAAATATAAATCCTTTCCCTTGCAAATAAACTTCTGTTTCATTTTGTTGTAACTGAATCCTGGAAACAGTGTTGTATCCTTCTCAGTTTTCTGCATGCCCCAGAAATGCCACCCCACTATCCGGTCCTTTGTTTGCATTCCAAAATTAACTGACAAATTTGCGACGTATTACTTACTGAAATTTATTTGCGTATAATTTGGCATCGCTTATTAGTTTAATGTAAGGAAGGAGATGAAGACTATTTTTGGGAAACAGGACTTTGAAATAATCTAACTGGTATACTACTTTCTAATGAAATAATTTGCATGTTGAATTGTTGTTATTTTTAAATGGTATCTTTAGAAATCCACTTTTAAAACCAGATTTCTTTGCTCATTCTGCACACATTTGGATTTTAGCAGCCTATGGATAGAGTCCCTGCTTTACATACCCCTTGTGTCGTCCAAGTCACAGTTTAGCACCGACGTCTGCGCTGTTGGGATGACAGCCTGCTTGAGCAAAACACCGTCGCTGCAGTTTAAATTGAAGCTTGAAAGATACAGCCGAGGTTTCTGTGAGTTGTTGGCAGATTTATTGTATGAAATACTCCATTTTTTCCTCGTGGAGTCAAAAAGAAAATGAAATAGATGTTTGAAAGCATTTAGTCTGCAGTTGAATATCCAGGCATTATTTGACAAACCCACTTCAAGTTGAAAAAAGTTCAGGCTGATTAATATCTGGGGTAAAGGGGTTGTCAGAGCATTTTCACGGAGATCCACAACCTATTTGGAAATAATTCAGAGTTAATTTGATAAGCCTTACAATGAAATACTAATTGTAATATGAACAATAACATATATGTTCGTATACAAGTGCTTTTGCAGTTACGGGAACAATAAATCTGGTAGACATTTCAAGAATATTGTTCTAAATTTTTTATTTTAAATCAAAAGTTTAAATTGTGATATATTTAGTGTTCTCCCGTTGTGGACTACCTCTGTGTGAACGGGAAGCTGCAGGGCTCTCGCCGTGGAAGGGATGGGGGTAGAAAAGGACGTGTGTGTGCTTAAGCCAGTTACGGATTGGTTTGCGGTATAGATAAATGGTGAATTTATGGTTATATTTTGTATATTTACAAGTGTGTGTGTTTTCCTATATATGAAAAGCAAATATATATTATATAAAAATAATGATTATTTTCACCATTTGGTTTAGTTTTCATAATTGTATACCAATATAATAATCAAGGACTAATATAGCTGATAATTAATATCTTTACTGGTGATTAACACAAAACATTGAAACAGTTATATTATTGCTTTACAACCTGTAATTTGCTGAGATCCCTGAAGGCGTCTGGATGAATTTTAGTTATCTTGTTGTTTTGCAAGTCGATGTCCTTCAGCTCTGAACAGTTCTGAAAATCATTCAGCTCAATCTGTCGTATGCCGTTGGATGACAAGTGGACAGTTTGTAAAGATTGCAGCAGGCCGAGTCCTGGGAAGAACAAAACTATTTCACATTTCATGTTCTCGTTTTCCCAATGGCCTCAAGTGGCTTTTAAAAATTCTTTGCGATGAAATTCCTTCCATTTCCTGTCCAATTATGCCTTTCCTATTCAGTGGTTGTCCCACTCTAAAAGTTGCGTGGCATCAACAGCAGGCACGTTAATACATTCACATCAGTGCATGTTTTAAAAATTCACATCTCCAAAAAAGCAGTGACATTCCTTTGGGCTATCAAAATTATTCCGACTGTGATCTCTGTACTTTGAGCACGCTTCTCTGGAGAACTGGAGGTAGGAACGGAGGAGTGTGGAAAGGGTGTATACTCAGTTTATAACATCTGAACTAATTGTAAATAGAAGGTGGAGATGCCAAAGGTGATACAGTATCTCCTGTTCATTGCCGTCTGCAACTTCACGGGAGTTTTTCATACGTGGATTTATCTGAACCATATTCATAGGGTGTAAACCTGACTGAAACCAAAACCATGTTGTTGCTCGTGCCTGTGAATGATCAAGCACGACAGTATATCCTTCAGCATATCCTAGTTACGACAGCAGCTGTCTCGCGTAAGTAGCCCTTTCGAATGCTGGAGGTGCCTCAGTTTTCTCAGCTGCTGTGCAAGCAGCCCCCAGAGCTCCAGCCTGCAGGTTCCAGTGGGAAGGCAGGCACTCGGACACTCGGCATCACCACCGTTTGTAACACCCAAACGTCACTTTAAAGTGATTTTTGATCATACAGCATTGTTGTGAAGATACTGTTTCTCCTTCAAAATTTTGCCCTTGGTGTCATCTGGTTTCCTGGAAATCCCTTATTCCTGTTCTGTTTGCCGAGCAATTGATCTTTGGGTTTCTTGTGGAAAGCAGAAGGAATGACTCATCCCTGCTGCAAAACTAGAGGCAGCAGGTAGGAAGTGCCTTCAGAAGTTCTGGCAGTTCATCAATTCTTCCTTGCGCCTGCACAAAGAATTGTAGTTTGGATGCGTCCCTGAAGTTAAATTTGTGCCAGAAATACACAGTGGCATGGCAGGAGCGGGCAGCGGCCCGGCACCCGGGGTGGCGGTTGTGGGAAGGGTTTCTCTGTGGCCAAACCCCTCTGCTTTAGAAATTCAGCGTGTTTTTTCTTATCAGAGCTTAAAAATTAGAATGTTAGCGAGGGATTCTGGAGGAGGAACATAAAGTTCTGAACATGCACTAAAATGAATATGGGATTTAAGTATAACTTGATACACGGTGGTACGATGCACAGCAATTTGACTATTAACATCGAAAAACTGAGTCTTGTGGAGAAAAGGGCTGATCTGTCTGACCCACTGAGGCATCCTATAATGTGTTGTTACATTTATCTATCAAATCAAATCTGCATCAATGCTTTTTATAATGTAAACTTTTCTATACTGTCTATATGGGAACCTTATAGATACTAGAAAGTAATTAAGTGAAACGCTTTCCTGCATGCCAGAGAAATATTTAGTATCAAAAAAGGAGAAAAACAGACCTCTGAGGATCCTGTGTAGGTGCAAAATTACTCCCTTTGTCTGACTTTATGAGATAAGTGGGGTTTTGGCATGTCGTCGTGTACCCACCCCCCCAGTATTTTCAAAATCTGGAGCTCATGAATCTGATAATGTTATCAGAGATCAATTAAATTCAGCAAACAACATATAGGATAGTGTTGCTCGTAGCGCAGCCTCTGCCTTGTTTAAGCACTGTGTGGACAACGTGAACCATGTGTTTATGAGGATGGAGGCTGTTGTGAAGGCTGCTATGCCTCGCGTAGCTCAGCGACGAGCAAACACTTTCTAAAAGTCTATCGAAACCTTACGGTGCCCTCCTGTTACTAGAAGGTGTCACTTTGGTTGGGCATCAGATGGCACAGAGCAAAATGGTTTGGACCGAACAAAATGTATTTTTCTGTCTTTGCAAAATACTGAAATTGGAGCAAGTTTTATTTGAAAGAGGACTCTCTTCTGAAAGAGTCATATGAAATTCATTATCTGTCATTTTCTTGATGTTAAGGTTCACGACTGCATTGTGGAGGCTGGTGTTTTTCCAAAGATCCTTACTTCCCTTTCTGTACAACAAGGAAAAGTACTGCTTGGGCTCCCAGGGGATAAATTTGGTTACATTTAACTGACATTAAGGCATTAAGATTACAAAGACTGTATAAAAAACCCCAACCTAATCCGAAACAACCCATTTGCTTCAGTCCCTGTATTTGCAGGCAGCTGGAACTTTCCCTCACCTGAAGTGTAACTAAACAAGATGATAGCCGCACTCTGAATTCAGCGAGACGGACTGAATCATACCCAAAACCCAGCGTACCCCTTGGGAGTGAGGTCCTTAAAGATTTTGAAACGCTTACCTCTTGGAACAGCATTAAGATTATTTCTTTCAACTGACAATACTTTCAAAGCAGGCAGGAGACGATCGACTTTTCCATACTTTTTAGACCCAGGCGCAGGTATGTCCAGCGTGAGGGTGTGGATGGCATTACCGTTGAGGTTTAGAGTTTCTAAAACGGGTAAATTTCTACAAGTAGTTAAGGAGAGTTCAGAAATCAGGTTGTTACTGAGATTCAGGTGTTTTAGCATCCACCCTTCGTTTCTTCCATCAGCGCACATAAAAGTTTTAATATTATTGTAACTAAAATCAGCCGTTATTGCTGTTCGTGATGTGTCTTCTGGAATAGTAGATATTCCGGCAAAAGAACAATTCACGACACGTTCCTCATCCCACCGGCAGTCTGAACGCTGATGTGTATCAAGAGGACTTCTCTGTTTGGTTGCCACCGATCCAGGAAGATTAAAGCAAAGGGCCACAGCAATGACACTCAGGTGAAGGATATCCATAGTATCTATACGTAAAATGTAAAATTATGGTAAGTTCAGCGTAACAAGAGTTAAACAGAAAGCGGAAATACTTTGCCATTAGAAAAATCAACATTAAACAAATACCCAAAGTGTTACCAACCTTCTGCCTTAAACAGTCAGTTTTGGAGTCTTAAGTATGTTTCAAAAAGAACATTCATAAACTGGTGACCTTCCCCCTCCCTCCACCTCTCCCAAAAAAACATCCGAACGTTTTCTTTCTTTTCCAGCGCTTCGGTCATGAAACACAGCTGCTCAGGAACTCCTGAACTAACAACAGTGGAGACTTTTGAACTCTACTTCAGGTATCATACACGATTACCACTGAGCAAAGTCCACCACATACAATCCATGACAAATAGGTGTGGAATGATTTTCATACTTACAGTTAATAAAATACTAGTTCCCCTGTCAATAACACAACCACGTATTTTTAATGAAAAACTATATTCTTACAAATAACACTTCTGAACCACAGCTGCATTTTACAATTTATTGTTTCATTTCAAAACAAAGATTAGAAATTCAGTTGTCTTTCAGCTATTGAAACAACCACCACCTTTACATACGCTGAGAACTCTTCACGTGGAATTTGTTTCAGCATACCCAGTGTGGTATTTTACACAGAGGCATGTAGGATGTACTTTAAACACACAGAATTTTAAGTGCATCTGTGGGATTAAAATAAATAATGTGCCACACAATGTTTTAAATACATATGGAAAAATGTAGCTTAGGCAGTTAGAAGATAAACAGCAAATAAATGCACAACACAGGGCATGTGTGATGCCAACATTTCTCAAACCGTGTAGTGAAGGCAACAAAATATATTAACGATACATAAACAGTAGCTAACAAATTGTTAATTTTCACTTGGTATTTGTATGATCAGTTTTGCTATGTTTTGACAAAAAATCCACACTTAAAAAGCAATTCTCCAGACCATGATTTAAAAGTACTTTTGTGACAAATCTTTCAGCTATGTTGCATACAGTGTTTTATAAAGAACTCTTGATAATTACAAGAACTCAATACTAGCGTATAGGTATGTCAGTAGCAACCAAAGAGCAGCTATAATATGCTCTTCATGTGTAATCTACTTGACTGAGGCAGTATCTGTCATTTACAAGATCTATTTCAGCTTCAAGGATGCTGCTGCTTATATTTTTATACCTGTGTATTTTTATATATATAAAAATAAAGTGACAAACATCCATTAGCATGAGTGAAAATTCTACAAATGTTACAGTTTATTTCCTCCTCTTAATGGTAACAGATATTAATTAGGGCATTACTTAGCAGCAAAGATGTGTGCATGTTTTCAGCAAAATGTGTATTGGAGTCGTTAATAAACATTAACTGTAGTAAAACTACGAAGTTCATGAAGGCAGTATGCAAAATGTTAGTACTTTCCCATAATCTTTAATGTGAGCAATTCAGTGGCTTTTGCTACATTTTATTCTGGTTTTGTTAGAACAGCTCCACTGCTGTCCACCCCAGAAAACCCCCAACAACTACTGAGCATCAAAATCTGCCTTTGCCTGTGAGCAATGAGGGAAGTGTGTCCCCTCTGACCCGCCGTGTGGCGTAATGCCTGACCTAAGGATCCCCCCCTAGAAATCCCTTCTACCCATACACGTCCCACATGACGACTTACTGACTTCTAGTAAATACAGGAACTGGGACCTTAGATACGAAGTTCTTGTTGCAGGAGGAGCTGTGGAATTCTACGTACTTTCAGAGCTATCAAACAAAGGTAGATAGTTTATCTTCCCACAACAAATGATCAATTCTGAAGTTAATGTGTAACATTTGCACAACTTTTAGGAAGAGAAGCACGTGCTTATCTAGAAAAACTTGTCAAAAAGCTACTTGCAAAGCCACCTTTGTGGCCTCCATTATTAAGGTTACTTGATGCCACTGCAAAACAAAACTATTTTCAACTGAAGAAAATGCATGGGGAGGGAGCAGTGGGAAACTTCAAATGAGCTGGTCTGGTTTTCGTACAGAACCCCTTACCTCTGCAAAAGCAGCTACAAGGCTGTAAGAGTTTCTGCAAGGCCCCAGTTCACCACAGACGCAGTTTCACGGTTGACAAATTCAGACACACGTGTATTTACTCTGCTGTCACAGGATTTGATACCACCACATTTAGAATTAGAGACATGCAGTTTAACTTCAGAATTTAATTCTGAGGTTCTCAGTAATGCATCAGTACTGACATTTATGGGGAAAAGGAGATTTGATCTCGGACACTGCTGCAACAGTCATGCTTCAGATTATTACCTGTTGAATAATGGATTCGTACACTGTTCACATTAAAGCACCCAGGAAAATACTTTTTTTTGATAGTGTGCAAGTTGTAAGTACATCTTTAAAAATGTACTTCTAATATAAACATATTTTATAAATACTTCATATAAATTAAGCAACTGTAGAATGCCTAAACTGCACAGATAGAATGGGAGCTCAAGCAACACTTCAATAATCACAAGACTATTTCAAAATTGAAGTTACGTTTCCACACTCGATATTACTTTGCAAATATTATTTGTGCTAGCATAATTTCTTCTTTTAACTACACGAGAATTATGGCAGAAATAATGCCGTATTTTAAAGCGAATCTGCCATTATCCCTCTCTTAGTACACATATGGTAAACCACTTAATTTTGGGGGAAGTCATTATATCAACCTTTGGCAACAAATGAAGACAAAAATTTGCCGCTTCAGCTATCCTCGGCAAATGCACTTCGAACAACAAATCAACATTCCTGTTGAAGTACTTCAGATGGCAGTTGTGTTCTCAGCAGCCCTCAAGGTCTTGGGATGTAGGACAAAAACCTCCTCTAAAGGCGACTGAAGGCAGTCAAGGTTGTTGCCGAGATCACAGTCTTTAAATATATTCGACTGATCCCAGTTCAGGAGGGTACTTCAGTATGCATGTAGACTGAAAGCTTACTAAATCAGTGCCACTATTATGGCAGGATGATGACATAATACTGCTGAACGTAACAGCCTTTGCTTAAAAATATTATGTAATAAATGTTAGTATAAACCGCTGTAAAAACAGAAATCCTTGAAGGCATGCAATTACTTCATACAAATATATGTAAACACAAAAGAGAAGTCTCCTGGTAGTGGTTTGTGTTTTAGTGCGTGGCTCCGCATGGATTGACAGAAGTCTGACAACCCATGTTAAAACCTGTCACCTGAACCTTGAACAGCGTCCCATCTGCGCATATACAGAGCTTGAAACGCAGCCAGTTGCCGTTATTAAACTGTTCCCCGTAAGAAGAACTTGGCAGTCGCGATGGGCTGACCATCACAGTTCCATTCAGGATAATGCTGTTTTCCTATCAAGAGGAAGAAAAAAGAAGTTCAACAAGGCAGGTTGTTTTTGAAAAGTACAAGCTGGTTCAATGAATCAATAACATCTTTAGGATGGCTGTAGAAATCAACAGAATAAAAAAAGTACGTATGACAAGCTTTCATTTTTTAATTAAATTTGTGAGTAAAGCCCATGAATTTCTCAGTTATAGCCAGCAGTGTACTTTGCTATTCCAGTGGCAGATCAATATTGAGAGAGACAGCAGCAGCGTGGCTTTTCACTGGACAGACCTATTAGCAAATGCAGTAAATCTAAAAATATGTACATGAAATGGGAATCAGTGTTTGAATTCATACATGAAATGCATTCTCANTCATTCGCACATTACATAAAAGTGCATGTATCTCCGTCATGGTTTGGGCCTCAAACCAGGACAGTCTATTTTTTATCCTCCTTTAACCTCTTCCATCATTCTATATGCTCTGCAATCTTANGCATTCTCACATTACATAAAAGTGCATGTATCTCCGTCGTGGTTTGGGCCTCAAACCAGGACAGTCTCTATTTTTTACCCTCCTTTAACCTCTTCCATCATTCTATATGCTCTGCAATCTTAACAATGTCCAAAAATCTTAAATGAATGCTGCTGCAGCACAGAAGGCAGCGGTATGCTCTGCTCCTCTGTCAAAGGTTGTTGTCACCAGTAAAACCTCCAGAAGAGAAGATTAATTCCCTTTGGTATTCGCTTAAATGCAGAGGCCAATACCTTTGCTTTAGTTGTATTGTGGGGTTTTAGTGTCTTAGTAGTAGTAAATCATTGTTACCTGAAAACTATTGAACCACTAATTAACAGCAAAGCATTAATCCACCTTTTAAAAACCTTACTAAGTGCACTGACTGCAACTAAACTTTTATGCATGACTTTATATAAAATTTGAATCCATATAAAGCTACATCAGTTTATTATCAGCCTGAATTGGAAACTAAGCTGTTCAAGAAATGCTGATTTGAAATACTTACTGCTTTAAGTTCCATGTTACCCCCCATTCGAAACTCAATGGTCTTGCCTGTGATGAAAACGCCTTCGTTTCCACGGACAATAGCACGGCCGTCGACCTTTATGTTTAGATCACTGGTTGCATTGCTGGTAATCTAAGAACATAAACAAAAAAAGTGCATTACAGATGAGTGAAAATGTGCTGCTTGGGTTTGTCTGAGTAACTTTAATTACCTTAAAAATATTGCTACACAATTTCATAAAAACCTTCAATGTACTTTTTGCCCTTCTCCCATTACACCTATGAAGCTTCTGCCCATTTCCACATTCATATGTGAAAAAGGTTATATGAAATAGTTTATTTTTGCATATTGTTCGTTTGTGATAAAAATAACAATTCATGTGACAATTTTATGGGATACACAGTTAAAACTGGTAGCAAATACAGGCTTCCTCTTAGGAGTGACTATGTAAACTTACTCTATTTTCATTTAATCTGTTCCTCCTACGTATTTAAAGTTATAGGTTCAGGTTTTTCGTTTTTTTTTTCCTGGAGCATACTATTTTAATTGTTAGCCTGCAGAGGAAACACAAAGAGCAAACTCAATTCTCTTTTTTTGTTTGTCCTTACTAGGATTGCTCAATGCTTCCTCAGGCACACTCAACCCTCTATAAAACCACTGATACTACTCTACTAATGTTATACAGAAGAACTAGGGGCTGTACTTTATCTGTAAAGCCTTTATTATACGTGATGATATGAAAGAAAGAAATTTCAGTCTGACATTAAGATCAGCATTTTAAATGTACGCACACTGATATTTAGGTTTTTTAGTTTTCTGATAAAGCATATTTAATGTAGAAACCAACAAAGAACTTGTTTAACCTAGAAACCACAGACTAACATAACTCCTATAATGCTGTGATTGTTCTCTACAGTTTTACTCGACTTCTGAAATTCTAATTGTATTAACATTTATCACCAATAGAAGGAAAATGATACATGAAGTTCTGGTAATTGTTTTTCTAAATTCTTACTAGAAACAGAGAAGCTTTTCATAGAAATTTTATTTCCAAAACAGTCACCTAGGCACAAACAAATCGATAAATGCTTAATAAAGAGACATGCAGGCCTAGTTGGCATGGTATTCCGGACAGTACACTCATTTAATGATGTCGGTTTTCATGTCTGTTCTAATTTTTACGGCGATTTACATTTTCAGAGCTGCATTTTTAGCTACGTTTAGTCAACTTTGTAAGCATGCTTGAAAGATTGTATTGGTAAACTTTTTTCTTATTCTACAGCTAGAGCAATTCTGTAACGAGCTTTTACGAAAAGTAAGAGGTAGTTAAGAGAAACATACCCTCTCCGTAGAGGCCTTTTGTACATTCAAGATTTTAACTCCATTTGGCAGATGAAACTCATGAGTTTCATAGTCTGTGCTGAACAAGGTATTTTGTGTTCGTGGGTCAACAAATTCCATGCCAATATCGCTGGTAATAGAAGTTTTGTCTTTTTCCACACTAAGCTTGGTTGTTCCTTGCTGAAATACAATCTTCAGAAACAAAGTCATTAAGTTAATGATGTTTCAAATATAACATTTATTAATAATGTGACTGTACTTCCATAGCGTTGCTCACAAACTTTCAATTAATGATATAACTTACAGGCTGATTATTTCCAGTGATCACCAAATCTTCATTACGTCTGCCTCCTACAGTGCTTTTATATAATGGATGTATAACACCCATGTCAGAAACTTGCTTAAACCGCAACAAGCCACTCTCGTGGAACTCCATACTGTCACAACCATTGGGACCGATTCGAATCACTGCCCAGATAACTAGTGTGATCTGAAAGAGAAACACACATTTTTGAAGATTACTTCGACCGTTTGGACCTTCCCACAAGTCTTGTATTAACTAGATGTTTTATTTGAAATAATTATTGATGCTAGGGTTTAAGTAAGCTTTAGGTGTGAATTTACTTTAGTCTGTTTAATTCCTACTGGAAACACCACAACACATTTAATTATGAAAACCATTTTACATGATTTTTAGACTTATCTGAAATGGTAACTAAAATGTGTATATATATAATATACGTATTTGGAATTAAATCACATCCATAATTAAATCTTTTTCCTGTTTAAGGGTAACCATGGTATCATTAGCTAAACAAATTTCCTGAACAAAGTAGCTCAGCTCAGGATATACTTACCCTTGAAATACAGGAAAGTACTTCCACAGGTGGATGTCCAATTATGAAAAATAATTACTTCTCATTGATCAAGCAATAAAAAGGTGGTAGTTACAACAATGAGGGTTTAAAGTACAGTGGCTAATTAAATCTGAATGTTCATGTGCAGCTCTGTTATTATATGTAAAACGTTCCTGGCATAACAGTTTACCCTGCATGTATTTGTACTGCGCTAATAACACTTCACACATTTCCTGCTACTGAGTTTTGCGAATGGAGAGACACTTTCAAGGTTCCTAATTCTGTGTTGCATAAATGGTAGGTTCCTTGCTGGGACCATGATAACAGAAATAATCATGACTGAACTTACAAGATTCTTCCATCTAATCTTGCTCAGACTACGAAAGAACAAAAACAAACGGAGAAAAATAAGAAATCTCCTTCAGTACATTTTAAGTCCTTCTCAGCCATACTGGAATAAGTTTATTTCTCCAATAAACCGTCAAAATGAAATATGTCCTGATGTTGCTTACAGCCTAAGTATTATACTCACAATAAGATTGATGACCGCCAAAATAAAAAGAAGAACAATCACACAAATGGCCAAGTTGCCTTTCCTGCCACGTAACCCTGTCTTGTGGAGACGGTCTTCATCAATTGGAATGTATCCCGCTTTAAAGTTACTGTTGTGCTCCTTATTAACGTTCCTGCGTTCCACAGCTTTCTCTCGCATAGACTTCTTCACTGGCCCATTAGAACTTTGCTATAATACAAAGCATGGATTAGCTGTTATAGGGCATGTAAATCCACCAAAATGACAGACATGTATGTATGCAAAAAAATATAGATTTGAATTGACTAGCAGAATATATTACATATTCAATATTTTATTTGTCTGCCACTCTGTACTTAAAATACACATTTACAACCACTGCATTCTCTGCTAATGCTATGACTAAAACTAAATATTTTCAGACAGTGTATGTTTTTGTATGTAATTTTTATCATGGCAGGTAGGAATTATTAATGACATAGCTGCAGTAAAAAAAAATCCACTGTGAAGAACTTCATCAAGTTTTTACCTCTTGGGGACAATACAGAACATAATCCTGCAGGTCATTTAATAATAAACAGGATTTTAGTTCCCTCCATGCAAAGGTAGCATAGACACTCAATGAATCTATCCAAAAGGAGTGTGATGGACACAGTTTTAAAGTTACTTTGATAGCACAGGGTTTGCATTCAACTTCTATTGCTTGCATGCAGCATTAAGAAAAATAACATAAGGCTTCAAACGCAGCATGGGGAATGTGGTCAGCCCAGCTTTAATGTACTCATTTGAAGTTACTAGATTCCAAGGGATATCCCTTCAATGTTACAAATCAAGATGCAGAGGAAAGTCTTGTAGACATTCATAGGGAAAATAAACCTTTGGTGTATTTTTATAACTTTGTCCAAAATTTTATCCACCCCCTTTGAATGGAACAGGTTGCTATTTAAGGGTTTATTTCTTCAAAGAAGGAGCTTGATCTTTTTGATGGGATTAAGTTTGTTCATCTGAAATGAATCCTGAAGCCACATCTTAAGCTTATGGCAGTTGCATATGTCTATACTGATGTAACAGGCAAAATTGTCTTGTTTTCTTCCATTGCCGAATAACAAGAAAATGATGTTGAAAAAGGTGCTTCACCTGAACAGGTTTACGGAGGGCTTCCTCAAAACTAGACTCAGAATTGGCTGGGCAGGGAAACTGAGAGAAGAGGTCTGTGTGCTGGGGAAAAGGAAATGGAAACCTCGTACAACAGGAGAGCAAGTATCCTCTCCTGAGGACAGTGGTCTCGAAAGGATATGATGGCGAGACAGAACTCCAATGTAGTTTTTTCACCTCTTAAGGCAGGACAGCAGAACACAGCATCAGGACTGGGATAATATGGTTGAAATGGTGATTGCTAGAACAAATGCTGGCGCATCCACGCGGAACTGAGCAGTGCTTCCCATGGCACCTGAGACGGGGCTGGTACAGGACCCCCTCAGGAATTTGGGGCTTCCTACGCGCTGCTGCTGACACATGCACCTACACAGACTCACTCTGATTAAAAGTCCCGTGGAGATGCCCCCGAAAGAGGACCCCATGAAGAGCTCGGTTCTTTTTCCCTCTGGCTTGCGCAGCGCTGACAGAGTCCCCGTCCCACCCCTCGGGCTGGGTGACGGTGACACCCCTTCTGACAAATTTAGCTTGTGCTCCCGTGTGACAACTCGGATGCTGAGCCCGAATCTGAGCTTCAGCCTTATTTATACACTGCCGCTGAGCTGCCATACTTGTGCCAGCCTGACCAGACGCCTGACGGCGCAGCCCCATAAATACCAACCGCTCTGACCAGCCTCGCTAATTAGTGACAAGTACCTAGTTAAGCAAGACAGTTACATTCCTGTGCAGAAATGCCGGAACATTTTATTTCGAAAACAGTATTTTTCTTTGTCAAAAGATCCTCGCGTCCGTAAGGTGTCCCACCCCGACGGCGGGCTCAGGGCTGCCTCTCCCCCGCTGAGGCGGCTGCCCCCGCAAGGCGAGGGCCGTCCTTCCCGGCCAGCGCTGGGCACAGCTCGGAATGGCCGCCTCTCCCCTCCCCGGTTGGTGCAGGCGGTGAGGAGCCAGGGAGGGCCGGGGCTGCCCGCCGCCGCCCCGCAGACCCGCCGCCCCGGAGGGCTCCGGCACCAAAACCAGCCCCGGCAACCGCCGCCAAAATGGCGCCCCCTCCACAAGCAGCGCCCCCCCCCGGCCGGACCGGCTGCTCGGGCGGCTCTCTGCGGCCCCGCGGGCGGGCCTCGCTCCCCCCTTCTCGCCCCGGCGGGAACAGCCCCGCCGCCTCCCCGTGCCTGCGCCTCAGCGGGGACAGACCTGCTCGGAGGCGGCCGCCGCCATCTTCTCCCTCCTCCGCCGCCGCCGCCGCTGCGACAGGGCCGGCGGGCGCCCCCTCGCGGCGCGGAGAGGGCAGCGGTAGGGGGTGAACTCGGTGCCGCTCCGTGAGGCGGGTCCGTCCCGCTGGTTCTGACACGCGTTACCAGGAGGCCGAGACGGTGTTCCTTCCCCTCCGCCGGGCCGGGCCTCGTTACCACAACCGAGGCGCACCCTGCCTGCGTCGCCGTGGCACCCGCCACCGCGCCAGGCCCGACCCACGTTACCATCGCGATTATAAAGGCGGCGCGAAGGCGGCGCCGCCCCAGAACAGCGGGCCCGGGCCGGCGGTACCGCTTCCACCCCGCCCCGCCGGCCCGCGGAGGGCTCCCGGGGGCGACGTCAGCCCATCCCAACCCCGGGAGCGAGCTGACAGCCGGCCATGGCCGACGGCTTGAGGAGGCTGGTGGGCGCGGAGAGCGGCCGGGTGCTGCAGGAGAAGCTGGAGAGCTGGTACCGGGACTACGAGGTGGGCTGCGGGGGTGAGGGGTGCGGGGGTGGGGATCCGCGTCTGCTTGGCGGGGCTGTAAGGGCAGGGGCGGCCCGCCTCACCCCGCGGTCCCTCAGGGGGGCAGGAGGCCGCGGCGCCCGGGCCGTGAGGCGGTTTCCGCGGCGACGGCGGGACGCGGAGCGGCGGCGGCCCCCGGCGCCTCCCGGGAGCCCCTTAGCCCGGGGCAACCCAGCCGTGGGGAGCAGGTAGCGGCCGCCTGATTGGGGTTCAAAGGGCCGGTTTGGGACGCTGAGCCGCACATGCACCCAGTCACCACAGTTTTAACACCCAGTGCCTACAGCACTCACAGCTTCAGCTGTTTTCCTGTTTTTTTGTTTTTTTTTTTTTTCNTTTTTTTTTTTTTTTTTTCCTGTGTGAAGGTTCACTGGAAGCAAGGAGTGGCGGTTAAAAGTGATATTTGAGCTGTAATGACTGAATCGGGATCAGAAAAGGAGTTTTGTGGTAAAAGACCAGCAGATGGAAGGACCGTGGGTGAGGGTGGGCTCAGGAGTTGCCGCTTGTGACCTGGGAACAGTCAGGGAAACATGAGGAAAAAGGATGTTGAAAGGGAGAAGGGGGTTCTCCAGCTTCCCAGCTCTGCTGGGTGAGAAGCCCGTTGGAGCTGAGAGAGCCCGCTGCAAGGCGGCACGGCTGCAGAAGGGCTTCAGAAGGGGGAGAAGCAGGCGTGAGGAAAGAGTTTTTGGGTGTGGGTGAGGAGAAGGCTGCAGATGGATGTAATGGGATGCATGGAGGAGTCAGAGGGAACAGGAGACCGAGGAGGCAAAAGAGTGGAAGCAGTAGAGAAGGTGTAAAATTAGGGAAAGATGAGGTGAAGGGACCTGAGACTTGACAACTGTGACTTTTCTCAGCGGAAAATCTTGGCAAAGTTCTCGCTCCTGTGTCCTGAGGTTTCATTAGGTTCAGGGCACTGATACTTGGTTTGGTCATGAGCCTGGAACCATCTACCTTGTGCTACGGTTGGTGAGAAATGGTGCTTAGGAGACATTCAGCCTTTTCAAGGGAAGTCAGTTCTTTTTTCACTTTGTGGTATGTAGGCATTATAGGATGTTAATAGCCAGTGTGATGCTGCAGGATTCACGGCAAAGGACAGTTGTAAGGAGGAGTTTGAGAATAGCTGGTAAAGCTACCACAGAGTGCAGGACATCAGAGGAGGAACAGAGGCATGCATTTTAAAATCTTGCAAATGGATGGTGGAGGTAGATCTCAGGAGGGCTGAGCAATAGCAGGAGCTGAATTCTCCATCATAAGCAAGGTGGGGGTAGCCTCTGAGGTCTTGCGAAGTGAAGGTGAGCAGTTTCAGGCTGCCATTGCAGAAAAGAAGGAGCTGGCAGATGGAAGCACCATGGGTGTTATGTCGGTGTAATGAGCTGGAAAAATGCACTTTGCAATGGTGTTCTGGTGGAGGTTAGCAGGTGAGCACACAGGGAGTGTGCTCCTCGAGGCCAGAGAAAAGCATCTTGCAGCAATCAAAATGCAAGCTGACAGGGGCACGGGTGGGAGTTTTAGCTGTTTTGGAAGCTTGTAAAAACCATATGGAGCCGTTAAAGCCTGAAGGCCTAGAGGGTGATGTACATTGAAGAAGATACACAGGTTACGGATAAAGATTAAGAAAGCAGGTACAAAGTACACGTTCTGGCAGGTGCATCAGCTCCTTTTCAGAATTACATTTGCTGAAAAGTGGTGTAGCTTTGCTGTTCTGTTGTTTCCTAGGCATAATGCTGTATTTTGCCCATTCTTCAGTAGTATTTGTTTGTTGGCAACTCTTAAAAATCGGATTAAATTGCATGGAGGCTTCATGTGGCTCTTGACAAAGCACGATAGTAGCCTTATATGTGTTATTCCAGCTAACATGGAAAATCAGATTTTGGACTAATATGTTTTTTCATCCAGCAATCCCCTATCTTATTATTTTAAAAATTCTGTGTTGAAAGATTTTAAGAGATCCACATTTATTGTGATTCTTCTTTTAGAGATATTTGTGGTTGC
The DNA here is from genome assembly GCA_003993805.1 of Himantopus leucocephalus. Taxonomy (NCBI): domain Eukaryota; kingdom Metazoa; phylum Chordata; class Aves; order Charadriiformes; family Recurvirostridae; genus Himantopus; species Himantopus leucocephalus. The sequence goes on along the minus strand of RSEF01000004.1, from coordinate 71,875,575 downwards.
ATCTTCTTCATGAATGGGGAAAGGAGTAAGTAGTGAATAACTGGGCAATAGAAGTCCTGATGTCTTGTTCGTTTGCCTATTAGCAATGTGAACCTTTTAAAGATGAGTATTAGAATCATAGAATAGCTTGGGTTGGAAGGGACCTTTAAAGG
>RSEF01000004.1:71858744-71875323 GCA_003993805.1 Himantopus leucocephalus | reverse complement strand
TACGGTTGGCTTTCTGGGCTGCAAATGCACATTGCCAGCTCATATCTAGTTTTTCATCTGTCACTATCCCCAAGTCCTTAGCAGGGTTGCTCTTAATCCATTTTTTCCCTCAGTATGTAATGATACCGATGATTGCCCTGACCCAGGTGCATCACCTTGCACTTGGCCTTGTTGAACTTCATGAAATTCACATGGGCCCACTCCTCAAGCCTGTCAATGTCCCTGTAGATGGCATCTGCTGCCTCAAGAGTATCAACTGCACCACTCAGCTTGGTGTCATCCACAAAATTGCTGAGGGTGCACTCAATCCCACTGTCAATGTCATAATGATATTGAACAGTACCAGTCCCAATACAGACCCCTGAGGGACACTGCTTGTCACCGATTGCCATTTCGACACTGAGCTGTTGACTGCAACTCTTTGGGCACAGCCGTCCAGCCAATTGCTTATCCATCAGTTAGTCCATCCATCAAATCCATATCGCTCCAATTTAGAGACAAGGATGTTGTGTGGGACCGTGTCAAAGGCTTTACAGAAGGCAAGGGAGATGACATCAGTTGCTCTTCCCTTATTTGCCACCTCATGTTAGTATCTGTTATGTCTCATCTTGGATGAATGCAGGCATTCTAATTTTTCACTATCAAAGAAGTCTCTCAGTCAGCTCTGAGTGAGTTAAAGATCAGTGCATCCCCCTGAACAGAAGATAAGAGGACAAAAAATCTTGTGATCTTTCAGCATACATTAAATATCAAAAGTGACAAGGTGGGACAGAGAAGGACCCCACAACGTTTGGAAGGAGAGAGAGGTTTTTTGTTCTTGGCATTTCAACTGGTTTGTCAGAATTAGGTAATCTTGTGAAATAATTCCAACCTGAAAGGTTTAATAAGCAAAGGAGTTGTTTTCTGTTGATACTTCTAACTACAGAGAGGAATTATGGGAGATTGGTGGATCTTATTAATTTATATACCTGAAGGGAGGGTGTAAAGATGACAGACCCAGGCTATTTCCACTGGTGCCCAGTGACAGGACCAGAGGCAGTGGGCACAAACAAAAACACAGGAGGTTTCCTCTGAACATCAGGAAACCCTTTTTTACTGTGAAGGTGACAGCACTGGTACAGGTTGCCCAGGGAGTTTGTGAAGTATCTATCCTTGGAGATATTCAAAAGCTGTCTGGACATGGTCCTGGGCAACTGGCTCTAAGTGGCTTTGCTTGATCAGTGGGGTTGGACTAGATGACCTCCAGAGGTCCCTTCCAACCTCAACCATAAAGGTTGGTTTAGGGGTGAGGCATTTCATCCTATGCTCCTGTGTGGATAGAAAGAGATTATTTAATGAGCTGGAGAAAAGTGTTGGATGGTCAAGGTGAGAAGGACAAGGGAAAGTTGTTCACTAATAAAGGTTAGAGTGAGTGTGTGGCAGTTTGCAGTACAAGAAAAAGGCCATTTTGGGCTAGCTCCTGTGAGAAGTGGGAAACCCGCGGTAAAGCTTTTGTGGGTTGCATTTCTCTGTGCAGTCAGGTCAGAGAGGTGTTGGCTGTGGTTTGCAAAGGTAAAAGTCTGGAAGGTGGAGGGCTGCGAAGAGGTAATTCAAGAAGAGATGAAGTCATGCATGAAAGTTTCAGAACTGATCCTTTCAAGGTGATGCAGTATGGAGTCATGATTGTGTAGTTCTTGGCAGGCAAGGAGCAGGTGCAGGAGAAAGAGTTCATGTCCCAAGATACCCCATCAGTGTGGGGGTGTGGTGTATGGACAGAGAAGTCATTCTGAACGTGGTAAATTGTTGAAATCAATTTAGAAACTGGAATTGAGTCTTAATGAAAAACAATGGGTCACAGCAAAATAATTCTGTTATTCTGTAGTCAGGTATGACTTCTTATAAGCTATTTGTGTGCTGATAGTCTGCACAAAGCCCGCTATGATTGTTTTCATATGTTAAATTGGTATAGACTTGGTCTGCTTAAACAGTCAGTTTGTCATATTAAATTCTCTGGTAGAATCTCTGCCTTTACCATGAAGGTTATTAATTTTTCTTGCAGTCTGGCAAAAACCCAGTTGGGTCTTGAAGACACAAAGACCAAATCAGCCACTACTCTTTCGGCAGCAGAAGATGAAATTGTTCAGCTAAAAGCAGCGTAAGAAAAAATGAATCTTAGGGTATTTGTCACAGAAGGTCAGCCTGCAGAGACACAGTCTGTCATTTAGCTGAGCAGGTTCTGTTTATTCTACACTGTCCTATGCTATAGCAAAAAATAGGTCTAGCTCCTTAGCATCCTGTTGCTTTGTTACTTGGTGTTATAGGGAGAGAATAGCATAAGTAGATCCAAGTGAGAAGAACCCTTATGGCTGAATTTTCATCCTTTTTTCTTTAGGACAGAGGAAGAATTGCTTTGAAATTAGCAGTTTAATAACATTTGAATCTGGTAGATGAAGTTAAATAGGAGAGAACCATATTACGAATATAGCTGGAAACCATTGTTTGCAATTTGCTATGATGCTCTTGAAAGTAGCATGTGTGTTAAATAAAAGATACTTCAGTCTGTCTACCTTAAGATAAAGTTCTTTATATGGCTTTTTCTATTAGACCATTTTTGCCAAATCCTTTTGTCTGTCTGCAGAGAAGTAATGGCTATTGGTAATGTTGATGTCTCTGGTTTAAAAATGTATTTTGAGTTTCTAAGTGTGTTGGTCACATCTGGGAAGTTAATCTGGATCAGGAAGGATGCAGCTGGGGGACCTACCTTTCCATTTCAATACAAGGGTCCTTAAAACTAATTTCCTTTTGCGGCTTGATCTACAGGCAGTTCTAGAAGCAATAATAATGCTTCACTGTTATGAAATGTAGCCCATGTCTGTCTGGTTTTGGGGTTTTTTTTTGGTGTGTTATATTATCAGAAAAGAGTACAAATGTATTGAAATTAATTCCAACAGCATGTGAATGCTTGTGACAACTGACATTTCAACAATGGAAATATAGTCATACTTGTTAAATAAATACTTGCAGCCTTTCAGTTAAATAACATTGCTGCTCTAAAAAATGGAGGAAACTTGACTTTGCTGCTTAAACTGTAGGAAAGGATGTAATTGTCCACAAGGTTATCTTTCCTTTTAGGGTAACTGAGAGGATGAGCTACTCCCAATAAAGATAAGCAAACAAAAAACTTCAGGCCGTTAGAGTTTCTACTTCCAATATCAAGTTGAATATCACTTGTTCATCTCTGGATGGAAAACTTATATTCCCATAAAGTAGACTCTTTTGATTTGTTGGATGAAAAGTAACTCATGTAACTCCTTGATTCTTAGATATAACCTGACTGCTCTCTTCCCTAAAACTATTAGTAGGGAATAAAGCATCTCACAATTCCCATGTGTAGGTATTAATGCAGACTGGACAGAAATTCATGTTGCCATTAGTACTACTCACAGAAGAACAAAACATTCCTGTCTTCCTGTGAATTCAGGAATTCCATAATCTCCACATACTTACAGTTCATGTTCACTCTCAGTTTGGTTCGCGCTCTACATTTGGATCTTTTGCCTGGGTATTCAACTCTGGATTGAAGCAAGCGTGCTATTTTTCATGTTCTGTGAATCATCTTTTCAAAATTTTAACCCTTTTAGTTGAGTGAAATCAGATTTGCCTAGCCTTCACCTGCCTGTCAAAACCAGAATGCTTCTAAAAGTAGAGAAAGTGAGGTCAGGACTGACTTGTGAAACTTAAGNTTTTTTTTTTTTTTTTTTTTTTTTTTTTACACAAGGAACAATTGAACAGTTTGCCAGGAGTGTCCTTTGCATCTTTGTCTGTAAACTTGTGTTTTGAGAATTTTGGAATAGCTGATGATCTTGTTCCTCTTGTCTATAGTCTGTCTGTCTTGCATACTTAAATCAAAACACGTTTTGCAAGACATCTTTGTCTCCTGGGATTGCTAGAGCAAATGTGTTCTAGACTCAATATAATTAAATTCTATAGCCAGTATAAGCTTTTGTTATATCAGGATATTAATTGTAACAGGATTTAGCAATTTACTGCAGAGTTATGAAGGAAAATGCAAACTTTTAAAGTGAATAATGATCAACATTTTAATGGTAATTGGAAATTCTTCAGGGGAAGAGAAGAAATTTTTTTTTGGGGGTACATAATGGTTTTCCTCCATCTCTATTTCTAGAACTCGTCTTCCCAAATCTACTATACTTTCCCAGTTGTTCTTTCTATTGGAATTCTTTAGTCTTCTTTTACTACTACTCTGCCAGAAGTCCTTGCTGGAGCAGCTGACTAAGGATGCCCATGGGATTGTAATAGTATCTGCAGGTCCTCCTACCCAGGTTAGGAGATGTGCTGGCCTTACTGTCATCCTCTCAGTCAGCCCGCTCCTTAAAAAGTCAGAACAGGAAGCTTGTCAGCTGATAGGTGTTACAGCTTTCATTGGTTCAGATCCTCAAAAATTTCACCAATGTCCTTCAGTAAAGAAAAGGAAGGACAGACTGAATACCTCCAAAATTAATAGAAAGCATCTTTTTTTTTTTTCCTTTTGGACAGAGGAAAACAAGAGTAATATCTGTGTTAGGAGGGAAAACAGATGTTGACATACTTTCTAACATTAAGTGAGAGTAAAGGACAGAAGATAGACTTGCTTAACTGGTTGTTTGCCAATGTTTAAGAAACACTGCTCCTCTTGGAGAGAGCAGGGAAGGAATCTTTTAATACTACTTGAATAACATCGTTGGTGATATCCTTTGATTGACAACATATTCCAGCAAAGAAAAGAAAAGAACCCGAGGACCTGATATAAGAAAATACCTAGTCTTAAACTGTAGGAAAGAAAAGTGAGCTGGTTTACTCAACATCTTAAATATGAGAAAGAAAATAGTTTCTGTCTTTAGACCTCATCATCTGAGCTAATGGAAGGACACCAAATGTTAACCAGGGATCTCTCCTGTAACATAAAGTGTAGTGTATCCAGTCTCTTGCCATGGTACACTTTTATTTTTTTAAAGTGTAATTAAGACTATGCTTTGGAGGATACTTTTTTAAACTTTTGGTATCCCTGTATTTCAGCATAAGGAGCTTGCTCAATATTTCTTCTCTTTTTCTGTTCTTTTTGTTTGATCATGAGGATTAATTGATAGATTGTTTGCATTGGTAGAAGGACATCTTGTGACTGACTTTATTCTGTGTGGTTAAGTCTGAAGACTTCCCGTGCCCAAGAGAAGGATGCCCTGAGGAAGTTAGATCGTCTGAATGACTATGAGCAGCAGATACAAATACTGCGGGATGAGATTTCTATCCTGGATGCCCAAAAGTCTGTTCTCCAGAGCAGGTAGAGGCATTATTCAGAGACGTCACAGAATCAGAGAAATTGTTCATGTTAGGTAGCATGAATTCCCTCCTCATTTGAAACTGAAGTATAAACAAAAGCTAAGCTTTTGTACTTTGTTATGAAGGGACATAAAATTTTTAACTGATTTCTCCTAGTGCCCAAATGTTTTGTCTTCAGGCAGCTATGTTAAGTTTCTAGCAAAGAGAATGGTTAGTTTTTTGTTTATAAGTCCTCTTTGAATACTGTACCATTACAGGGCAGAACTTGTTGTTAAATTCTCACTTGTTTGACCTTAAAACTCTTCAGTGGTACTGAAAGAGGAGCAAATCTCAGAACAAAGTGCTTGGCTGTACACACTTTAGGAATTTAATTTTATTGTTCAGGCTCTAGCCCGTGAAATGTATTGACACAAATGCCTTCACATTAGACTAACCAGCTACAGCTTCACTTCTTTAATTATGTTGGCTCAAAATCTCAGCTTACCGTGGTAATAAACAAATTTGACACAAAACTCTGCACTAGGCAAAAAGCATCTGAGGATGGTGAGGTAACCTCATGCTTCTTTACATGTCTGTCACAGGCTTGCACGGAGCCGCTCTCCTTCCCCAAGGCGCAGTGAGAACAAGTCACCTAGTCCACTTTCTCTGAGGAGCTGTTCACCTGGCCGAGCCAGGCGTACAAATGCTTCGCGTCGCGCCTGCCTGGTAGCTCGCTTTGGTGACATTTATGCTCAGGAACGCTTGGATGCAGAGACCCTTTTGAGGACATACATCAGTGACATGGAGATGGTGCAGAGGATAATATACATTGCAGCTGTGGTAATAAAAGAATAATTTTTCTTGTTTTCAGGCCAGAAGTGTTTTATAAAATATTGTGGCTGGATTGGATTAAATTGTGTGTAAATTAGCATTTCTGTGAAGTATGGAGAAGAAAACTTCTCTTCTGTTTTCCCTTTTGATTTTCCTTTCTTTCCCTCACACTTGTGCCTTCAACTCTCAATTTAGTGTCCTTTTCTGACTGTCCTGTCCCAACATTAGAACAGGGTCAGTGATCTACAGTACAAGTGCTAAAAGGAGTGCATAAGAAGACTTGAATGGCTCTGAAAGGTAGATGATTCCTGCACTGAACAACACCACCTCATTTAGTTGAATTTTTTTGGGAATACTACGTTTTAGAAAGCAAAAATCTTTCCATGTCATGCTTCCCTCTTACCTGTAGCTATGTGCTTTTCTAGTTTTGTTGGGTCCCTTGAAATTAGCTAGATACCTCATGTTTGCTATGAGCTCAGTCTGAAGAAATTTTTTTTTGTTTTTCTGTACTTAATCTTTTTTTCTATAAAATTGATGTAGTGCATACCTGTGTCAGAGAGGCAGTGTGTGTCTGAATGTGTGTACCCCCAAGCATGTTTAACTTACTGAAGTTTTTTTCCCACAACTGTCATTCAGTTTACACTCTCCAACTCAACTTTTCTACCTACCAGACAAGAGGTGCTCCTGTCCGACATGTTAGGCTGTGGCACATAAAATGCTATTACAGAATTCTGCTCTTGATGTCTTTGAATGTGATTACATTGATCGTGGGTGTGTGATGGAATCCTATACAAAAATAGAATGTTAGGTGGGAAGCTTTTCAATCCTGTCTTCTGCAAATAAATCACACTTGATTTTTAATCAGAGGGGTCCTCCCAGATGAGTACTGTTTTTAACTTTCACAGCAGCATTTTGTATTCCTCCTTGCAATGATGATACTGGATTAAGTTCATACTCTTAGATAATTGATAAAAAATTAATCTCAGTCTCCTGGATTTAACTAGATGTTCTTTATGTTTGCAGGAATCTTTTCATGCAGCAAAGATGGCCTACAGGCAGTTCAAAATACGTGTAAGAGAGACTCTGTCTCTAGGTCACTCGGGGCCTGAGTCACTTGAAGACACTGTCCTGGATTATATAGTTCGCCATGAGGATCTGTATGATGTTCAAGCCAGTGTCAATGTAAGTCAAGGGCAGTGGGCAACTGACGTGTTGGATCTGTTTCAGTAACTAGTAAATTTGGAGTGTGTAAACTAGAAACGCACTGTAACCTGAAGAAGGAAAAATGGTTTTTATGTCTTGTAGCAGTTTATATTCCAAAATAATACTGTGGTATGGCTCAGTAATCACTTGTTTTATTTACCTGTGACTAGAATGTCTCTGCCAGAATAATGGCAATTGCAAGATACAGTGTAACTGTCTTAATCAAATAAACGTAAGCTAAACTTCATATTTTTCTTAAAGTCTGTGCTCTACTGAAAAACTGCATCTGCCTCCTAAGACTGATGTCAATGATGTAGCTCATACTTTATTTCTAAAATAACAGCACATTATTTCTGAAGCTAGTATTTTCTGGAATAGCCTAAGACAAAATTGCTGGGAGCTTCTTATACTGATTTTTAAATGTAGAAAGCTGAGAGGCATATTTCGGAGGGATTTCCATACTTGTCCATGAATAAAAGTGTTAGTGAGCTCAAATTACTCAATTGTGTTTATTTTCAGGAAGTTATTCGCTCCATGAACATCAGCCCAAAGATTTCATTTCCACCAGAAATTGATTTCATTGTGATCAGCACTTTGATTCGAGAGTTGTGCCGTGTGGCTTTTTCAATGCAGACACTCGTTCCGCCTCTTGATATTGCCTTTGGTACTGATGGAGAACTTTTCAGTGAGACCAAGTAAGAACTCTTGTATTTTCAGTCAGATTCTTACGATTAAAAAAATCCATTATGTTGTATAGTCTACTTCTTTCCTAATTAACACAAAGGTTTAAGATTGATGCTAAACATTAATTTGGGGCGAATATTCCTGGTCTGTAGTGAATTCAGTATGTCGGTTTATGATGGTATATAAATGTCAGGATGTAGACCAGTATTAACAGCTTTTTTTTAATGAACATCACAGCAATTTTCTGGATAAACTTCAGTCTCTAGAGTGTATTTAACTTATACTTTAAGAGGAAAATTATCATCAGCTTTCCTTTCCCTGTTTAGTCTCTGTCTGCCTCCAGTGTTCATAAAAATACATGCATCTTTGTTCCTCCTTTCTGGCCCGTTTTGTAAAAGTCATGTTTACTGAGATCTGGCGGTTGGTGTCTGATACCAGGATCATCAACATGTGTGCTGTGACCTCTAGGCTGTGGTTGCTGTACTACATATCAATCTTAATACACTTCCCTCTCTTCTGATTTAAAGCTGACCAAAAAGAAAAATGCCTTTTAGAAATGGGAATTTTGTTTAAAAAATGCACACCACAACATAGTTTTTCTTTTTTCCGTAGGGTCAGGGCTGGCTGCTTTGTTAGCTGTGGCAGAGAACTGTAGGGTACTTCCATGCCTTCAAGAAAACTAATGGGATTGATAGCTCCAAAAAAAATTGCTCTCAAAAGCAAGAAAAGCCACACTGATAAGGAGGTTTCTAATAATAATTTAAAATAGAAAGGAATCCAGATGGGAAAGAGCTTGAGCAGCCAAGGAGAGAGAGAAATAGAGAAAATAAAAGTAACCCTTCAACAGGAGAGTGCAAAGTCATACATGACTAGTTAATGATCCTGTCCAAATACTGGGCAGTTAGCTATTTGATACCCAAAGCTATTGGCTGAATTAAAAAGGCAGCAATGCTATGGTATAGTCTTGGGATGCTTTCTCCACCTACTTGATGTGTGTGGCCTTCAAAAAACAGGTGTAATGTGTTTATACGTGCTGCTGCAGGAGACGTATATACACACCTCTATCCATCTATATAGATGAATAAGTGGCATGTATATGTTTACATGTATAGCATGTGGTACACACAGATGGAGCAAAATTTGTAGAAATCAAAATAGTTCTGTTAGTTATGTGTGACACCATTCTATAAAAGGGCTGGCCAAACCTCATCGTACCCTATACCTTCCTCCGTGCAGAGCTCCATGCCTTTGTTTGCAACATTGTTTTATATAAACTGCTTTTGTGTATAGATTACTAATGTATAGATGCATTGCTGTTTTTTACTTCAGTTATTTGGTATTTGTTTTGAGTTTGAATCCAGAAAAACAGACATGTATTATTCAGCCAATATTGCAGACTTAGGGATGCAATATATATCTGGTATGTTAATAAAGGCCTTCAAAATAATTTTTCTTAGCTAAAAAGTCACTGATTCATTATCATTATTTGAGGATTTTGCTAATAAAATTGCCTCTTCTGTCTCATAAGATACTAGGATGTAACTTTATAGTTGAGATAGAGTATTTCTGTAATATCCTTTATAGGGGTCTTGTTTTAGCAAGATATTTCAGGAAGATGCCAAAATGCTGCTTAGGAGATTTAATCTGTCAGTTGACCCAAGGACCCTGGCTTGTGTGGGGCTTATGCAAGAATAAGTGGCCTTGTGAAATGTGAGATGGCTTTATTGGAGTGTCTCTCGGCATACGTAGACAGTATATTCTGCTAAATCTGTCTTACAAATGCATGTGTTTTAAAGGTTCACTTAAAGAATACTTATTTTTGTGATACAGAAATATTGTCAAGAAAGATGTTTATAAGCTCTCACTAGTATTCTGCTTTTTATCAGCATAGATGACTTGAAGCATCATATTTATCCATTGGCACTTATAAGCAGTCATTTTTTATACTCTGTGTTTCAACAGGTACCATCGTAGTTTTGACTCTGATTTCACAGCTGCCTTGGTGGCCTATCATGTGTGGCCTGCTCTGATGGAAAATGATCTTGTAATTGTGAAGGGAGAGGCAGTCACAAAAAGAGGAGCTCTGGTATGTACTTTTGTTAAGGAATGTGTTAAGGGAAGTCATTGGATTGAAAACACTGGCTTAAGATTTCAAAAGATAAATTCTAGATTTTTCCCTATATGGCTGGAGTTGTGTATATCAAATGTCAGTTAAGTTTTAGTGCCTCATCCTGTATTTAGGATGAATAGTTCCATTTGCCTTAATGGATTCATTATGCAGATGCATGATTGTTGGCAGAGCCTGTTCTAAGAAGAAAGTTTACTGTGTTTACTCTCTGTCCTCAAGCCTTGTCTCCAGCATGGCAAATCTGCTTGCTGGGTCTGTCTTTATTAAATGCCCTCTCTCAAAAGAGATTTGTCAAACTCTTCTCTTGTAGTGGTCTCGCAGAAGTAGAAGTAGAAGCAGAAGCCGCAGCCGTAGCGCCAGTCCTCTTCTATCTCGTCATGTAAGTCCCAGCTGAATGCTTGTAGCATAAACAGCAACAAGTATTTTAAACTCAGAATGTAGGCAACATTTTAAAAATGCTGATGTGCCACATGTACATTTTAACATTGGCAGTAAATGCCTTTGCTGGGTCTGGAATGAGGTGAAACTGAACTGACAGACAGTTGTTGCCTGGTCTAGTTGTCAGTGGAGATAGTGTATGAGAAGTAGAACATAGTTAAATTCTCGGAAGTATTCACTGTGGATCTCTGAATGCTTTCCCCCTACTCCCCTTGCTTCAGTACCCTTCTGAATGACTAATTGCATCATCTGGAAGTGTTCTAATCATCTTGCAGTACATATACAGCACATGGTCCCTGCCTCCTGGAATTAATACTCTGCATTTATCCTTTAATGCCTCAAAGGAGCAGAAAAATCAGTGTAGGGTGGGCAGAAGGGGAGGAACTGAGGTGGTACTAATGAAATATGTGAAACCTTAGCAAAGTTCTGCATATGGTACAGTTACACAATATTTTAAATTATTTCTGTAAAAATCATGTATATTTTTCTAATTGAGAGCCCACATTATTAAATTGACATAGGTGCCCTCAGCTTAAAATGTGAATGTTGAAAACATGAGGGGCTTTGGGTAAGGCTCACTTTTCTGTGTGTGTGCGCAAGGTGTGAAAGAAAAACTAGAAAGTCGTTGAATTTGACTTTGTAGCAGTGGAGCTGCACTGATAGTAACACGTGCAAGTTTTCTGAATGTTGGTGGGTCCCCAGGTGCCTTTCTTGGGTACAGTTCTTTAGCACACCTGAATTTCCTTTTCTGTTTGTCTTGCAGTTGTCTCGAAGCCGCAGTCCTTCACCAGTGAGGAGCGGAAGCCCAAGTAAGTGGGTGTATTAGTTTATGTTTTTCACATTAAACCCTTGAACAAGTGAGCAAACAGACAAAATAACATGCTGAAGGTCTTTAAAATACTTGTCCAAGTCTTATTTGTAAAATGGGTAGCCCCTTTCTTTTCTGTGTGTGGAAAAAGGCTGAAATTTCTAACTTGGAAGAGAGCTTGTTTTTCATGCTCCTCAGACCACTGTCATGAGTTCTCTCTGCTGGTTGCCTTCATTGTGGCAAGTTCTATCGTAAATAAAACTTGTTCTCTTCCCTACACAAGAGACCATTAGCTGCATGCCTGCTGGCTCCATGCCTTTCAAAATCCAAAGAGATAGCTAAGTGGCCATGGTGAAGTGAGGGATTTCAAACAGTATGAACATGTGCCCATCTTGAAGCCAAGCCAGTTTAGAGATTAGGAAAAATAGCTGTACTGAAATGTGTCTTTTTCTTCAATAGGGCGTTAACTGAACATGTTCCTGTCATTCAGTACATCTGGATCCAACAACTTCACTGGTGCCTTTTCTCTTGAAGAATACCTCAAATCTCGCAATAATGTGAATGGCAATTGTCACTCCAAATGGAGTTTGTGTTGTGTGGTTTTTAGAATTATAGAAGGCTTATTTATAGTTTTAGAAACTAATTCAACCCTTCGGATTTAAAAAGAAATAATGCATGCAATACAGGATAGTACTCATGTGGCAAAATTTGCAGAGCACTGAGGAACCCATGCTGTAATCCTGCAGATGGAGATAGAATTATTGCATCTAGAATGTTTTCTACAGATACCAAATGAGGTAGTTTACCTTGATAGGATGTTTAATATAGCCTAAATGGTGAATATTGCAAAATGTTGAGGTTAGCTGTTACTTGAAAACAATTTCATTAATTGGTGCTTATTTACAATGTTAGAAAACAGCAATAATCTTAGGATGTGCCAGTCTCACACAGCGTCCTTTTAAATACACCCTCGAGGTAAACTGAATTTTCTCACTGCAATGCAAAAGTTTCACAGAATGGTTGTAAACTACCGATACTGCAGCAATCCCCAGGACTTTACTGACATTTACTTATGAAAGCACAGGTGTGTGCTTTAGCAAGGCAGGAATAGTCCTTGTTAAATTCATTGTTACTTAGAAATCAGTAACATAAAAAAAAATGTAGTTTGGAACTTAAAGTATTCTGAAAGTGTGCCACTGATTATTTGTAGGCTTGAAACATTTGCTTGAGGTGGCCTATTTGGTATCACTTTTAATGGGCTTTCATACCAGACTGATAGATTAGTAATTCTTGTGAACACAGTGAAAAAACCCTGTCCAGTTATCTCTTACTGTGGGCTTTTTTTAAAGTGTAAAAATTAGAGACCTAAAGAGATTTTAAATAGCTTATTCCCCTTGTAAATGTTTATTTTAATATCAGCATTTTTGTTTTTGAGGGAACTGATACTGTCTTTCTCTCTGAACCTCATCTGTAGGGCCAGCTTTAAATACCAGCTGCACAAGTGACAGCTTGGGGCCTTGTGCTTTTACATAGAAATGTAGGATTTGTCACAATGGAGCTGATGTGTAATTCCCAGCTCCACTGTCGCATTCCAGTCGATACCTGATGATTCAAAGGGTATGTGGTGCTTTCCCCAAATTCATCTCCGCAATTTCAGGATATAAACAATCAGAAGGAGGAAAAATTCCTTTCTGCCTCCTCTTTTAATCATCCTATGCCCTGGAACGTGACATGTCATTAGTACTACTGTAATAACATGAGCACAAATGTGTTTATTAATTCCAAAATATTTAGTCCTTAAAATTAAGTTACAGGAGCAGATTTTGTGATCCGTTTCCAGGGATCTTATGTAGATTTACACATCTATGCTCTTTCTACTTCTTGTGTGGCTTAAGACTTTGGCACAAGGCTTTTTGGCACAGGATGAGATTTCAGGCGGACTTTAGCATTGGTCCCCATGAGCCATGGATCAGCTGTGACTCTCGTTCTACAGATGTGTTTTCACTGGAATTGGGCCCGTTAGTAACCAATGAGAGCAAAATAAGGTCCTATACATAGAGTGTCATTCACAGGGCCACTCTGAGTGAACTAAGGGGACACAAAAGCACATGCGTGGTCTGTGATGTAGTTTCTTGTTATCTAAGAAAGTCACAAGAGAAAATGCAAAGCAGTGTTTCCTCTTCTAAGAGCCTGATTGTGGGTCACAGCTATGGATCTGGGCTTGAAGTAAAACTGCATATTTCTGCACTGATCTCCTGACTAAAACCACTACGGTTCTGGAAAAACTGAGCACCTGCAACTTGTGTGGCAACAAGATATTTGGATATCCTGAGGATGGTTTTGAGCAGAAAAATGAAGACTTTCTCAAAAGCTTGTAATTACCAAGGGCTAAGCAGATGTAGGTTTTTAAAAATTAGGTGTTGGATGTTTGTCTTGTGCATGTAATTACCAAGGCATGTCTGTGTTACGATTTTGAGTTGAAGTAGGTTTCCATACCAACTGTGAGAAAACTAAGACTACATCAAGGAAGTATGTTTTTCTGGACAAGCATGAGAGGAAGGGTAGTTCCAGACTTGCACACACCTGTGTTGCCACTCGGAACTAGTATTCCCAAAGATCTAAAATTGCCATAAAAGACAAATTCGCAGTGCTTGGTGGAGCATCTCATCTTACTTCCCCAGCAGGTACCTAGAGAACTAGTTAGTCTCAAAGTAAAAGAGGAAAACTAATGAAACGACAGCCAGTGACTTGTTTTGGTAGTGAGAATGCAGCTCTAGGATTTTTTTTATTACATAAAGTTTCAGAGCAGAGCAAACCATTTTCAGCAAAATAGGAAGTCAGTCCACAGCATAATAACACTTAATTAAACAAACCTTGCTTTACTCAGTTGTACTCTGAAGCCCATAATCTTTTTATAGGAATATATTGTTTTGTACTGGTTGCCTGCACAACTTAATTATAGCCAATTAAATCCATAGGTCAGATAGAAGATTGCTTTTTGTGTCAGCTTAGACACTAACAGCTCCTGTGCTGCTTTTAATAAACATGACAACAGTGCAGAGAATGCATACCAATAAAGATTATATGGAATTAATCAGCAAATGCAAAATAACTTATAAAAAGGGACTTCTGTAATTACTTGTAAGACCCTATGAAAGAATGGATCATGAACATGAAACTGATGACTTGATATTTTAATAAGAGTTTTTAAAATCTTTAAGATATTTTTTTTTTAAATATTCCTTTTTTTTTCCTCTAAATCACAAGCCTGGATAATGCCACGCTTGTAAATATAGCAAAGTAGAACCAGTAAGGGTGGATTCTAATAGGTGACCAAAAAAATAAATAAAAAAAGGCCAGTAAGGCTTCTATTACAAGATAGTTTTAGAAGAGTATAATCATGATCAAAGTGTTAATACCAGGAAAAAGAAGGCTAGTTTCTGAGCTAATTTAAACTCTGTGCAGATGGACTGATGGAAGTGAGACTGCATGGGATGTTAAAAAAGCACCACCTTTGGGCCAAGGTGTTCATGTAGAACAGCACACGTTTGTGAGGGATTTTGGGATTGCTGGAGAATTTCTCCTGCATGTCAGCTCTTTGAAGGCTGATTAGCGTCTGTCTCAATTCAAAGGCTGTCCCAGAGGCAGTCTAAACGTGTGGAAGTTTTCTCACCAATTTCTGGGAAAATATGTCATCAAAATATCTTCAGTCTTCCTCCTTCAATGTTTGCAGCTCAGTAACATAGAGACTGATGCAGAGCTAGCAGACACTGAGGGTAAATGGCTCAGCTAAATTTGCTACTGCACAATGAAGATTTAAATTCAGAAATTATCTTAGAAAGGTCCTTCTAGCATCTTGATACGAGAAAGAAAGTTGGGAGCAGGAGGTTGGTGAAGTCATCCCATCAGTGAGCTGTGGTGCTGATTCAGTCTTGTAGGAGGCTCTGGAGATGAGTGGTAAGTTAAAGCAAAAATACTCTACAGCCTGAAGAAGGTAAATGCGAAGGCCAAAAATTATCAAAATGCTCCCTGGAAAACATATGCCTATACATGCTCCAGGATTTGAGCCTTTTAACTTTGCTTTTATATTGCATGTATGTACTGCAAAAGTTTGTCATCCTGTAAAAGTGCCATCAGAATTAAATACTGTCTTTCAGCTTTATGTAACCTTCGTCAGCACTTCTTGATTGGTGTTAACTACACAATGATTTTCTTACGGTAGTATTAAATAGTCTAGCTTTGTATTAAAAAAAATGAAAATCTCTTCATTATAGCATGCAGCTACATTAGCATGTGTTCAGATTGCATGTTTTAAGTTTCAAGACTGTATTGTGTTTCTTTTAATCATGCAGCAAACTAAGCAAGTATACTAAAGACGTACATTTCATTTTATGCAAGTTTTTGATTGTTTAAAACCACACTTAAGCAAACCTGTCACAGGCTCTTGCTGATATACAGGTGTGTTTATGTGGAAGCTGTACCTTTCACTTGGTAGACAGAACAAACAGAGCACTTGGTGTCATTTTACTGTTAGCAGATGAAGGCATGAACACAAATGAAGTGGGTGGTGTATTTATACTTTCTTATGGCTTTGAGAAGGCAACACTCCTGCATTGTGAAACCACAGTTCTCAAAGTAATGTTACCAGCTTGAAATTAAAATGTCAGCATAAAGATGCCGTTTACCACTGTTAGTATTGTTCCTGGGAAATTGTTTTTTCCTAAAGGGCTTTGGCCTGCATTCCAAGTTCTTCATAATTTTCTTTTTAAAACAAGGAAAGATCATTTTAGGCTAACTCCTTATCTTCACAGTATAGAATCATAGAATAGTTCAGGTTGGAAGGGACCTTTAAAGGTAATCTAGTCCCACCCCCCAGCAATGAGCAGGGACATGTTCAACTAGATCAGGTTGCTCAGAGCCCCGTCCAACCTGACCTGGAATGTTTCCAGGGATGGGGCATCGACCACCACTCTGGGCAACCTCTGCCAGTGTTTCACCACACTCAGTGTAAAAAATTTCTTCCATCTATCTAGTTTAGATCTTCCCTCTTTTAGTTTAAAGCCATTACCCCTTGTCCTATCACAGCAGGCGCTGACAAAAAATTTGTCCCTATCATTCTTATAAGCCCCCTTTAAGTACTGAAAGGGCTCAATAAGGTGTCCCCAGAGCCTTCTCTTCTCCAGGCTGAACAA
>RSEF01000004.1:71780667-71858644 GCA_003993805.1 Himantopus leucocephalus | reverse complement strand
TACAGAAAATCATCGAGTCAATCTTTAGATAGCCTTCCAATGAAAAAGAAATAATTTTGCCTGTGCACTTATATTAATGATGAATATTCAGGTTCTGCGTACACTCGAGGAAGTGACTCTTGGAAATCGAATGCTTTGGCTAATGGTGGCATAGTGGAACATACAGCAATAATATTAAATCAGATTACATTGAAAAACTCAGATTACATTGAAAAAATCAGACCTGCATCATTTGGAGACAGCAGGTTCATTAGTAAAGGAGAGAGGCGTATTAATTCACAAGATCAAATTGATAAAACCAGCAACCTCATGGACTGGATTTAGCCATTCCCTTACGCAGTTACTTCTCACGAAACCCTGAACCTGCAGAAGAGAGTGCAGCCACTGAATGAAGCATGAGTGAGTTTGCCCCTTGCCATCAATAGCAATCATTTCTTTGTCTCATTTGAAAGCAATTTTGAGATCCTGCCTGGGTAGGTTTTTTTTCCTTCTTGTGTAAATAATCTTCTCCTTTCCCATTGTACCAAACTGGAGTCAGAGTGTGAAAATCCAAACTCGGTTTTCTTGCAGATGATGCTGGCAGTCTTTATCAGTGCCTCTGATTATTTGTAGGGATGTAAATACTGCTTGGGTGCCATGTGTCACCCCAAATCACAGCCTGGTGATGACCAAATTGGTGAATTGTCTAACTGCACCTTTCATAAAGGGTTGGTTAGTGAACAGTAATGGTAAGAAGGTTTTCTTCTGGACGCAGAACATCAAGGTATGTGGTTTTCGGACTTTTTATCTAGACATACCCCAGATGTACTCCTTGCTGCTTGGTAGTCACTGCATTCCTCAGATAACTCTTTGGTAATGATGATATTAACAAAATTCTAGTTACTGTTGGTGCACAGCAGCTTTCAAGTATACAACAATTTCCTGCTTGAAAAGAAGGAGATTCAGGTATGGCTTTTTTATTGTCTTACTAGGAGGATTGTCTTACACATCTTTAAAAGGAGGAAAACAGAAGGTGATACATACATTTTTGTATTACATGTATTTTTGCTACCTCTCTCTAATTGCCAGCAGATAACAACAAGACGTAGGTTTCACTACTGCTATGCTATTTTTTTTTTAAATCTGGATAATATGCCAAAGTTTTTTTTTTCTTTCTTTCTTTCTGTCTTTTTTTTTTTTTTTAAGTAAGGTATATGTAGGGGAAAATTGAAGTTTTCTGCTGAGTTATTTCTTGCCAAGCTTTTTCAGCTGCAGGATATAGCAGAGGCCAAACTCTTTGGAACTTATTAGGACTGTCAGTATAATCAAGGGGAACTGCACGGTGATAAAGTTATGAATCTATGCCATAGCGCCTGTGTGTAACGGATGTCTGTAGACATATATGTTTGTTATGCCAGGGTGCTATGGCATAGCTCCATATTCTTCTTCAAAAGCAGCTCTTGATTGCTGTATATGTGTGTACATACACATACACACAGGAGAGGAGAAAAATAAATATCTCCTCCCTCTATGTTGTCTAATTCTTTGAAGGCAGCATCTGCTTATAATGATAATGGCCATTGACAGGCAGATGTTCCAAAGCTGGGTCTAACTACAGCATAAATTGAGATTTTGACAATTCCTTTATCTTTGGATACAGCAGTTTCAAAACTAGCATGTATCTTGAATTTAGGAAAGATAGAAATGTAACGTGTTTAATATTATCTCAGATGTTAGCCCCAATAGTGGGTTTCTTCAACAATGAATTCCGTTGTCAGGAGCCGTGTTCTACGGTGCAGCCACAATTCCCCAGTGGAAATGAAAGCTGTGATTTGGGTCATTTGTTCAGAGCTGCGGTTGTGCAGGCTCTCTCTGCCTTGGCTGGTACGTGCAGTGCACCAGTGTCCTTACAGTAGTTCCCATCAGGATTCATAAGGAGGTTTCTGTTTACCAGAAGTTCTTAGGGGGAAGACATGGCTTTCACTCAAATAAAACATGTAACGACACTCACAGCCAAATCAGTTTTTATAAAAATAGTTTTAAAGGTCCTACTTACAGCAAAATGTGTCAGGAAACGTGTGTTTGAGTTGGAAAGTCCAACCTATGTTGTTTTGTCTGATGCCACAGGAGGGGAGAGAGGGGGACAAGGTTAAATCTAAAGGGGTTGCAGGAGGATGTTGCCTGCGTTACATCATCTTCCCTTTCCCAGTGGGAATCTTCCTGTGGGGACGGTACACGCAGCAAGTTTCAGACTGTGAAAGGGGACAGGCCCCTGGACCATGGCTGTTTGTCAATGAGCTGGGCTTTTAGCCTCACCCGGCATCAGCCAGCAAAGTCCTGGCTCCCCTGTCTTCCTTGGCTTGCTTGCTGCTGGGTGCCACACAGGATGGGCACATGGAAGGGCAGAGGATGGCTAAGGAACAAGCGTGTCCAGTGCTGCCCAGGAGACCATGCTTCAGCCCAGGGGATCTCTGGGCTACGCCACAGAGCTGAGATTAACTCAGGGAAGTGCATTATCCTGTGTAATTCCCAACGGGCTTTGATGAGATGCGGATGGGGAGCAGCTCCTTCTGCCAGGAGAGTCTGCTGGCCAAGGGCGTGCTCTGGCACAAGGAGACCATGCATTGCACGAGATCTTGGACTCCACTCTAAAACGAAGTAGGGTCAAAAGACTCCCCTCCTTTTAACTTGAGGTTTGGGGCACTCTTGAAGTTTGAGGTTTGACTCAGAAAGTAAACCCTGGCAAGACAGGCTGTTTAATTGCAAAGCTGCTAGAGCTTTCCAGAGCTACAAAGCTATATAGGACACCGTGGTTCTGTACTGTGTAGCTACACAGTACACATGGTGGGATTCAGCTGGGTGAGCTCCAGAGAAACATTTTGTCTCTTATTGATAATTATTTGTCATAGACAGATGAAGGAAACACCTCCCCCCTCAACAAACCCTGGTTAGCTTTTCAAGCTGGGAGATAATTTGTCCATAGCTAAACAGAAGATATTTATAGAGACATTAGCTGGTTGTACGAAATACTTCAGAAGTTTGTTTAGAAGTGATTGAAATCAGCTGTTGCATAACTGAAAACCCAACCACACAAGCTAAGTCTACAGCCCTTGGTCTGTCTGCTGTCTGTTACTGTACTGCTTTCTTCTTCCAGCAGCATTACCAATTCAGGGCAGTAACATTGATCTCCTGCCTTTTATTGGTGGGTATTAATAATTCAAGGATTAAACTCGTCATTGAAGAGAGGCGACTTCAGTGGGTTTTAACGAGAAACTGCTCCAGCTCTTATATTAAACTCTGTTAAAATATTGCCATGTTTGAGAAATCAACCATCAGGAAAGCCAGCGTAGCCCCCAGCCAGACCCCCCTTTCCCAGCAGCTGTAAACCGAGCCAAAAGTGGGTCGTATGGGAGGTAACGGAGGGCCCTTCCCTGGCAGAGCCCTGCAGGTCAAAATCTGCTACTGCAGTAAGCTACAATTAAGAAAATGATGGGGTCAGTGCGAACCAGGCTATTCGGCCCCCATTCAGCCCTGCTGGCTGCCCCGTACAAGCTCTGATGCCTTTTGTTCTCACAGCCCTTCTTCTACCCCGCAGTGAGTTGTGGGCCCAAATACAATGGCGTGTTCTGTACAAGCTGAGCGAGTAGAGCAAAAAATGTCATCAGGGTAATGAACTGAACCTGTCTCATGTGCGAAGGAACTTTCCAGACGATGCACTTCCCACTGAAGGCAGCTACGCTCCACTGGTGCCCTTCCTCTAGGCCATTTCTGGAGTATGTTGTTAAACACAAGCATTGCTTTGACTCCGATAAAATACTGAGATGAATCACTGATTTCAGGGAACTAATCACTAGGTTGATAAACATCAAGTTGGCGATTTTTAATTTGGGGATTTTTTTGCATTTTTTTTTTCTTCTTATATTTAAGTAATTACCATTAGTTAATTAGCATACTTAACTTACCATTATTTACATACCCTAGGATAACCCCTCTTACAGTACCCTCATTTATGAGATGCCGGTGACACCTCCACAGCACAACCAGGCATCTGCAGCCCTGTTTAACGCCTGAGAAGCTCAGAGCTGTGTTCTGCCTTGGCGTATTCCCTGGTGGGAACGTCATGGCTTTGACCTCTAATTGGGGGTGTCCTATGGTTCGATGTCTCCCAGTGGTGGCTGGATTCCTGGCGACATACCTTGTTGATGAATAGCGTGCAAAATGCTTTAATGACAAAAAATGCTAAAGATGCCTTTAAAATATTTTGATGCAAGGTGCCTGAACATGGGGTAAAAGGAAAACCTCCCCATATTTAATCTCAAAGTCAGAAGTTTATTGCTGATGTTTACACAGATGCCATAGCGCTGGAGCCACAGCACATCTGGGGAGTAGGCGGCTAAATCTCCCTTTCAGTTTTTTACTGGAAACACAGTCAGAGGAGGTTGCCTGACAGCATGAATAAATCAACATGTTGTCCACAGGAAACAAGGAGATAGCTGGAATGAAGCATAAATAATGTAATACTAACATGGAGAGATTATTTCATACTTTTTTTCAGAGGGCTATAGTGAATGGTTTGCTGGAAAAATTCTTAGAGAGCTGCTCTAAGTGCACAGTTACGAGTGATCTCTTCAGCTCCATGCAAAAGGCTGGTTTAGCAGGATTCCACGTGGCCGCAGACAGAGAGGCAGGGGAAGATGCGGGAGACAGAAGACAACATGGAAAGATCTTTTGATATGTTTTGTCCTATCTTTGGTTAAGGGAGTGAAAGAACAAAGACTCTTTGGTTTCAGCAACATGAAAAAAATGATTTTGTCTTTTCCATAAAACTTTCCAGATTATAAGAATGAAGTGGTATGCGTATAAGTAGTATTAATCTGTTTTTCCCCATTAAAAAAAAAGTTCCCATGTCTTATCTTTGACAAGAGCAGCGTTGCTAAAACTTGCTTAGTCAGAACATTTAAAAACCTATTCCTTCTCAGCATTTTTTTTCTCTGAGCAAAAGCTCTGTCCCCTCTCTGCTTGCTTGCACTTGGACATTGAAGGAGAAGTAGCAGCCCAAGGGCAGTGTTACCAGGAAAGCTGGGTTGACACTTAAAATTCAGCTATTGTCAATAGAACAGGCAGTCTGATGTAGCAAGAAGTGCTGCTGAGAGGGTGTCTCAGCAGTCACAGCGATGGCTGGGTGCAGTTTTGCCTTGTGATGCCACTGGTGCCTACTTCATGGTGTGGTTACACTGCTCACAACCTTAGTGTTTGTAAAACATCTTCCGAAAGCGCTGACGTGCCAGGTACATCAGGAAGACTCCCAAAAGCCCAGGAAGATGGTCACTGGAGAGCACAAAATCCTGTTGTTTCCTAAGAAGCACCGGTAGGTCCCAGGAAATCAAACCACTTACATGATGAGATCTTCATCCTTGTGGAGCCAGAAGAGCTCCTGGTGTCAGCACTTTGCAAATGCGTTGGAAGGCAGCTGTGCAGAGATGGTTGTGGGAGAGCTAAACCACCAAGAAATGCTATTGCAGGAAGTCACAACTCAGATCTGAATTCCAATTACTTCCCTTTGGATTATGGGCATATTGTTAGGCTTCCTAGGCAAAATAATTACTGCAAAGAGAAATTGTGAGTTTTCTGAATTACTGGAGTTGTACAAGCCTATTAAAATGCAAAGGATATTCACAGACCAAGGGAGAATGCATGAAAGACCCTGGGACAGGTTCAGCATCAATTCATGAGAACTATTGCTGCTGTCAGAGTCTCTGCTTCCCAGTTTATGTGTTTGAGGCTGTTTTCTGATGTAGCCCATCCCTGCTAGAAAGCACCAGATGAGCAATTGCCAGGAGCAATTTCTCATTCTACAGATAGCATCAGGAGAAGGAAGGACCATTTCTTCCCAAGCCCACCTCCTCCTTTGAGAAACCTATCGGTTCCTTTCCTCCTACAAAAGCACTTTCAGCTCTTACCAGCGCTGTCTGGCTGCTCCTCCTCATGCCAAAGCTTTTGTGTGACTCTAAAGTCATTGTGCTCCAGCTTTTCCAGACAGATTGCAAATTGTCCCTTAGAACTCCTGAAGACGAAGAACCCTAGCAGGGAAAAAGGCTCTGTCCTGAACATAAGACTGCCCTGGAAAAGCTGTACCAGGAGTAATTTGTACTCAGATGCTTCCCGTGAGTGGCATAATTATTTATCTGTGGGGTCCTAGGTTTTATTGTACCAGCCCACCATTCTTTCATGGGGTTTTTTTGTGTTCTTGTGACATAACACTGCCCTAAACCCATATGTGGTAGCATCTGTGTCCAATATTAGAAGTTTGGAGATACAAGAAAATCAAGATGAGAGCAGTCATGAGGGGTTTTTTAAATTCCAGAAAAGTTCCAGTGCATTCAGGTGACTAGAGAAATGCTTTCCCATTTTCACAAAGTGTGCACAGTTTTTCCAGGATCCTGGAAAAGCCCCAAATGAACTTTCTGTCATGGTAGAACACTACGAAGTTCTGCACATCTGTAAAGCTGGAAATTTGGCCAGTTCTGCACAGTCTTATTTTGCTTTTATTTGTGGAAATTCCCTCTTTGCTGATTATGCTTCTCTGAATGTTGTTTATTTTCTCAGGCAAGCAACAAGTTAGAATTTAGATGCAACAAAGACTGTTAGAGAGATCTGTCATGCAGTAACTGTCAGCTACTCCAAAGTGACCTCTCTGTCCTATAAGCTGCTGTGACCACAGCCTTTTCAAATGACTCAAGCGCTGCACTATAGGCTTTCCCCTATTTTCTGGATCCACTTGTCATTACTTGCTTTTAAAATCCAGCATGGAGAAACAAGCAGGTCCACTACAGCACCCAGGGTAGCATCCATCAGTGGTACATGATACGATTCCTTCAGAGTGACTTTGCTTACTTCTCTGTGGCCAACCCTACATGGTCTCTGGCGTTTTTGTTCTTCAACAAGTGATGGCCAAAGGCTCTTGAAACAATTTTTAATGGCCTGTAAGATGACTTTCTCCTTTGCTATTAGCGAATGATGAGGCAGTTGTTTACTGAGCCTCTTCCCTCCGCATCAGTCTTTGCTGGACTGATGTTGTATGGTTGATAATATCTGAGATAAGGACAATTCCTAAACAAAAAGCGTCTTCAAATTATGTTGAAGGCATTCATGTAAGATCCCATGCTATCCTGAGCCAAACTGAATCTAAACTCCGAGTGCTTCTATCCTGGAATATTCTTTCTTCTTTTTCCTTTAGTGTTTTTCAGAGTTGACATCTTCAAGATGAAAACTCCTTTCTGTTCATCTTCCCAACAATTTATGTGAGCTGGATAACAAACAGAGAGAAATAAGCCTTTTAGCAAATGGCCTTCTTAAACTAGCAGATGTTTTCCTTATTTGAGCTGAGACAATCTGATCTCTGCTTCCTGGATCTCTGTAGGTTACAAAAAAGTTGTGAAAATCCTGCCCTAGAAAAGTTCTCTGGTGGGTCCAATTCATTACTTAAGTAGTGACTTTTGACTGGGGTCTTTGAAACTTTAGTTTCTTTGTGGATCTAATGCCTCTTAGCTCCATCATCTCATCAGCAGCTCATCTCATCAGTAGGTCTAGCATTTGTGCAGAGAAGCCCAGCAGACAGGCAGGCTGGGGTTGAATTTGTGATGAAGACAGAGGCAGGGAGACCAGGTGAGGCATGAGCTCAGGGATAGAGCAAGGATGTGGTGAGCATTAAGCCTGAAGGTCAGAGCATTAGAAGAAGCATCTCAAGAAGATTCATTTGGTCATTGCTGGCTGTGAGCTGTTGTTTTGCAGAAGATTTCTCCTTGTATTGAAGGTAGAGGAATGGCTGCCTGAGGAATCGGTGACTCCAACAAGACTCATGTTAACAACTTCCATATTGACATAAAAGCTCCTGGCTTCTTCCATTGCTTGGAAAGTCTGTTCCTCAATAGTTAGGTTTCTGGTCATGCCAGTGATTTGCCTTGTTCCTTCAGTATGGAAAGCTATAACGTCTTCCTGCCTTACCTGCTTTCTCTGGTGACATCTCCTTATTTTTAAAAAGCCTACAAAGCTCATTGGCTTGAATACAAGAGCAGTCCAAAACCACATAGTTATTTCTTCTCTTACCATCCCAAACAGTGTTTTCTCGCACCTATCCCAGAAAACTCTCTAGTGGCTTTCTCCCAGGGTCACACACCAGTGACTCTGTGACTGTGCCCTGAATTCTGGCTGCTGACTTTCCCTCTCTTTCCACTTCTTTTGCCGATGTAACACCCTGGTAATGCCAAGCACCTACATGCATATATTTCAAATTTTGGAGCAGCCTCTCCTGTATCCTTACATGGGCAGGAGGACACTTGCTGAGGTTTCAAGTGGCCTCTATTGACTATTTGTTTCCAGGAAATGAAACAGTGCCTTCTGTCTTAATGACGAAAGGCTGTAACTGTCTTCAACTTCATGAGAAGACACTGTTATGGTATGAAGATAAATGAACACAGAATTACTCAGCAGCATCTCTCCATCGTCATTACTGAGGGTTTTTATGATTATGGGGACGTCCTCGGTTACATGTTTGGGGAAGAGTGGAAGACCACAACAGCCGCACCTGATGAAACCAAGACCAGTCTGGTCTCCCTCTAATCGTGCTCCAAGCGGTTGCCTAAGGAAAGAGAGCATGGAAGAGGAGAGATTCTTCTCCTGTACACTCTCACAGCTTCTGGGATATGCAAACCAAGCTGTCCCAGGTGAGACAAGGCTTTGGGGAATCAGACCCTTTGGACCCAAGGAAGGCAAAACTCAGTGAATGTCCTGCCTGCCCCGGTATTTCCATATTACTGATTTCTCAACCGTGGTATGAGCCGACATCCTACAAGCTGTTCAGTGACCCCAAATTCATGTAATTACTGAATTAAAGTGTGTTCTCTTAATTGTGTTCTGGGTTAAAAACAGTGTTTGTGGTTTGGTATGGTTTATATGAGATAGTGACCATAATCCTGATGATGAATTGTCTTCTGGTGGTTTCTACGCTTGTGTTGACAGTACTGTTCTTTCCTGAGAAATGAAGAGTATCTATACTCTGTATTAATTTGCTTTGAGATATTAGGCCACAGCTAATAATTCTGCTCTCCCTAGGCTTTTGTTTTCTTTAGAAAACAGTTTAAAGATTGCTTGGTACTCTTGTTCTGGTTTTGGCCAGACTCCAGCAAAACAAAGTCTAGAAGTCACACTCTAATTAAAACAGTCCTTACTGAGAGCTATCAAGCTATGAAGCATATCTGTTTTCAACTTTGAACTTCCTTCCTGAGGACATTATACGTTTTAATGAAAAAGAACATGATTTCTTCAGCAGTTTTTTTTCTCTTCATGAACCACTAAGATAAGGTCTGTCGCATATGTTGTATATCAGAGAAGCACTCAAACAGTTAAGAGAAAACCAGAACTTTTCAGTTAGCCTGTTTCATTTTGACGATTTCTTTACTTCTTTAGCAAAGGGGGGAAAATAACTGACATTAGCTGCAGGCCCTGCCAAAACAGACATTTGTTTTCCATTAGCTGCACATATCCTTTCTTAAGGGCTTACTATGAATTGAGACACAGCTCTGGGCATAGATCTGGTTTATGTAAGGCATTTTTGATAAGGATAAGTAAACTTCACACTCAGAAGTTTACTGTCTCTTCCTCTAATTTTATACGGATTATCTCTCTGCTTAACACCCAAGGGCTCTGAGTCTGTCCCACTCGGGAAGAGGTGTCCCAGAACAGGAGGGAGTGATGGAGTTAGATGGCCTTCAGAGGTCCTACAATGCTCAAATTTAAGAATAATATGCTGTTTAAACCTTTGGTGTCATTCTCTAGGCTTAAAAGATGCTCTATGTGGGCTCTGGTAGGTGCTGTAGAGAAAGGCATAATTCCTCAGCTGATCTGATTAGTAATCCACAGCAAGTGGAAGAAAAAAATGTTCCAGACATTTTTTATTTTTAGCTGGAGTGTGAACTGGAAGCAATCCTTTGGCCAGTCTGTTACCAGCAACCTAGTGCGTGCATAAGTAGTAACTTCTTTTGGAATCAGGTTTTCACGTGTTCCAGGTGCAAGAAGCTGCTCATGGCCACATGGATGCCAGAGGGCTTCAGAAGCAGTTTTATTTATACTTTTTGGTTGAAAACAACTTTGTGAGTAAAACTCACCACAGACTTCAGCAGCTACATTTTCTACAGTGCTGAGCAATGTAAATGCTATGAGAGGTCACTGCCTCTGAAAAATCGGGTCATTGATTCTTTGGATAGCACAAACACCACTATAGACAGTAAGAAGAGAAAGTGAAACACCAGTTCATCACTACCACTACCACTTCCACAACCCCTGAATGAAAGCGAATTGCTTGAAAACTGAAGCTTAGAACCTTGTTGGTCCACAGGCTCCCAGGCTGCATCCTGTTCCCCATCATGAGGAGCTGGAGGAAACAGATAGGGTTTCCAGCCTGTTCTGGAGGCCAGTGGGCTTGGACGCCCTTTGACTGAAGAAGGGAGCCCTGCGCAGCTGAGAGGTCCGTGTGAGCCATGCCCTGCCAGCAGATCCCTCCTGAGAAAACCCATGAGAGGCTCCTGCTGCTGGCTGGAAGGAGGGCAGAGGAAAGTAAACAGGCAGGGAGGTAGCGCAGTTCAAGGTAGACAACATGCTTGGCAGGGTGTCTGGCTTTAATCATGTCCCCTAGCTGGAAATTAGTAGCTGAGATCACGTCTACCAGCCATGCCTGGCGAGGCAAGTGGAGGAACGTGTGCCATTTCTGTCTCTCTACAGAGGCCTTAGTCTTTGGTTGGAAGGGTGAACATCTGAAAATAAGGTGTGGGACTGTGACTGAAGGGAGTCAGGGCATTGTTGCAGAAGTATACTATGCAGAAAGAGTTGGAGGAGATGATCATGGCCAGAAATGCCCTGCTCACTTCAGGAGAGGCTCTGCTGCGAGCAAAGACACATTGGCTTGTCGGCAGCCCTCAAGAGTCCCCATTCACAGAGTATGAAGAAAACTTTGTATTGAGAGGAATAGGTATTAGTTATTTTCTAGTCTTGCAGAGGAGACACCAAGAAGACATAAATGACATCTGTGATGAGAGAAGAGATGAAATGGGAAAATCTTTACCCAGAAAAGTGAAAACTCCAGTGAGCTGCGGCTCAGGTTTCATTTTGGCTGGTATAGTATGATATGGGCAGTGCTGCCCAGATGGGGTTCTTTACAGTTTAAAATTTTGATGAGGCTGATATTTGACATGCTCACGCTGCATCTGGTATAGAGAATGGGGTAAGTTAATGAAATCACAGGAACATAATCGTGGCTCCCAAAGCAAGGGAGATTCCACCACAGATGGGATTTTGATGACTCCTCATTGTTTGTTGGACTCTTTTAATGGATTATTTTAATGATCATCACAGTGGGCAAAAAAATAAAAAAAATCCTTCCCTCACCAATCTTACAACCTGGAATTAAATGAGACTATAGTATTTTCCTAACTGTAATTCTATTCTTTTTTTTTTCTTTCTCTGTCACAAGGTCCATTATACTCATCAGAAATGATTCAGGCTGTGAGATGAATCAAGAGTCACACTTGAGGCATGTAACTAAAATGCAACAACTAAAATATGACAGCTGTTTTTCTTCTGTAGGATTTCTGAGACTGAGAGGAGGAGATACTCCTGTTTCTATTTGATTTTGGTTAAATCAGCTTTGGAAAAAAATAGGATATTGATCCCATCTCATGAGTGGCCTTAACCATCTAGACGGGCCCCATTTACTCTGATGCCCATCAAGGCCCCGTCTGCTGTGACCTGTGCTGTTTCTCTGACTTGGCTGCTCTGGCAATGGACTTCTTCTCAATCCCCTCTTCCCCAGGACTAGAGTTCACAGCACTTTTCCCTGCATGTGCGGGGGAAACCTCCAGTGTCTCAGTACAGGGAACAAATTCCGGGAGCGTACAACCAAACTAAACTCTGCAGGGAATCTAATCCCGTGAAAAAATGTGGACGACATGTAAGCGAACTGCAGTTCTCATAACTAGACATATGGAGAGGGAAGATATTTCAGAGACAAGCTTGGACAAGTAAAATTTGACGTGAATTCCTTGGATAGCCTAGCTGTTCAAATGCAGTTGAAAAGATGTTTGCTAAACAATGGCAAATGCTTCTTTGGGGATCCAAATAGGAACAAATCCCCTTTCTTTTAATGAAGGGGAATATTTAAAGGAATATTCTGTTCTCTGTAGTGTTTGGTTAAGATGTAGTCAGCTATATAATTATTGCCAAAATAGCCAATGGATACCAATTCTCTAGCATCTGACTACTTTTAGGTTAAGGAATTTTATTTCATCTTTCAATGGGATTTTTTGGCAAATTATGTTTCCCCCTATATTCAGTAGCAAAGACTTTCTGCTTTCCAGGGCAGTAACTCACATAAGATGGTCCAAATGAGATCATGAAGCTTTTAATCTACGCCTTTTTTTTTCTTTTCTAGGCACATATGTTCCCTTTCCTAAAACATGTTCCTTTTGAATAACTTAAGCCAACTCATTTTCTGGCCAAAATGAAGATAGCAAAGCTTATTTCAAGACTTTCACTGATTTTTTTTTGTTAGACTTAAATCTTGCATCGAGGCTGTAGAAAAAATGTATATTGTATCATTTAAATACATGTGGAGATTTCATTTCTACAAACTTGGGCTTAAATCAAGTGTTATTTTAGCTCAGCCTTCAGTTGTGCCTGTTTGCCTATGAGGTGCCGTTTCACCCGTGTTTCACCCTGAGAGCACCAGAGCAGGTATCTTAGAGGCCACGTCTGGTGTTTGCTCTTTAAGCCACCTTCATGACCATGTCCGAGGCTGCCACTGCTGTGTGGGGCAACGGTGCCGTGGGCAGCTCATCAGCCCCGTCGTTTCCCCCTTCCACCATGGCTGGCGTGGCACACAGCGAGGATTTAATGGGTCATATGCTCCTAGAGACTGATGCTGCCAGAGGGAGACCTGGCACAATGAGTGGTTTGTCTGGGTCTATGCTGGGATCTCTTAAACCTTAAGAAAAGAGGTGCAACTTTTTTAGAGGGACCCACTGGAGCACTGTCTGGACCTTTGGCCACCGAAGCAGGGCATGCTGCTAGGACCAGGGCTTGTTCCCAAGCATACTATCCTCTTTTCCCAGCATGAACCCTTATCCTTAAAGACACAGCAGTTGTAATCTGTGCGGGGTCTCAGGCTGCATACAGAAACTACCTGTGCCTACCTGTAAGCACACCTCAATGCTATCAAGTCCAAGTGGATGGTCTCTGTTGCACAACAAAGCCAGCTCTCTTCTCTGCTTTCCCCATGGAGGAGGACAGTAGGTTGCCTGTTCCCTCCTGCACGTGCCTGGGGAATGGGGCAGAGAAGCAGATGATGTATCTGCAATATCCAGGACCTCCTTCCTGCAGCACAATGGAGTCGAGATGGCTGCTGCCAGAAGGAAAATGGGAATGGGGACCCTCAGCGGTGTCTGTGCAGCAGTGTGCCTGGCACGGGGTGAGCGTACCCGGCAGCTCGTGGGTGCACCAGATTGCCAGCTACCAAGCATTCTGCAGCCTCCTGATGGTCCCTCTTTATCCCCACATCTCTGTCAAACAGCCATCTGGGCACGCTGGGTGTCTTGCTGCCTGATTTCACTGGCTCCTAGGGGGTCCAGACAGATGGATTTACCTTTAGCAGATGGGTGAGGGAATATCTATGATGTCCTCAGCCTCTGTGGAGGGCTGTCTCCCCCCACAAGGCAATCCCTTGGCAATGGTGGATCTGGGTAATGAAGAAGCTGCTGGATGTGGAGGCTGAGAAGGGATCCTGACAGTGATTTATTTTTCTTTTGCTTTTGCCTTTGTGGGGTAGGCCGTCGCAGCCACAATTGTGCATGTTGTGGTGACAGAGACTTTCGAGGAGGCGTGCAGTGAGCCCCGGGGGACTGGTGCTCATTTCTGCGAGCTATAAATTCTGCAGAGCACCTCAGGGCTGAGACACTGTGGAGTCACTTATTCATCCTCATTGTCTTTAAAAGCCAAATTACCACATAGCCTGTCCTTCTCTGAGTTATCTGGCTCAGACTCCTCTCATATAGATGTCCTCGAAGCCTAACAGACTCAGAGGGATTCCAGGTGGCCCCACCAGTGGGAAGAGGTGTGTCTGAATAAGTGTACCCCTGGGATGGGGCTGTACCCAGTTTCTCTTGGCGAGCAGAGAAAGCACAGCTTGCTTTGAGCTTATCTGCCCAGCTGGATAGACATCACCTCAGTGTTTAAATTTGTGTCTAATCAGAGCTGGCTCTGGCGAATAAGCGTTGCTCAAGCTAAGGACTCGGTGCGTCCTGTCTCGGCTCCAGCACGCAAGGCCAACCATTTGCCATGAGCCCTGGCCCCAGTGAGGACTGGCCCGTGTCCTACACTCCTTTGCTTCCCAGTCTCTGAGGCAGGAGGTCCCCACAGCGCAGTGGTTTTGGTAAGCAGCAGCCTGGAATGGGCCCAGTGGGACAATGACCAAGGGAATTAGGGAGAAAGAGGGAAATCAGTGTAAAAAGAGGAGACATTTGGCAAGGCTAGCAAGGAACAGAGAATTCAAGAATCTTAAGAGCAGAGGCAGATGGAAGGGTACAAAAAGTCCTGGAGGCCAGAGAACTCTGCTAATCTCTAGGCAGATGGTCTTGTGCATGGTTCATTCCTCAGAGGAGCAGCATCTCTTGCGACTCTGCCTGTGGTCAGTATCAGGTGCAGTGGAGGCCAAAAAACCTGATCTTTCTGTAGCTGTTTGGGTGTGCAGAGCTCCCTGCTTGCCTTGCACAGTGAAGCATGCAGTGATTCTTTTGTCATCCTCCATATAAGCCTTGAGCCAACCTCTGTGGCAGTGCCACCTGGCACTAAGGGGCTGAAGGTGCACTTGATGGACACCCAGCAGAAATCTAGGCTGCAGCCTTCTCGAAGGCTGTGACTGTTGGAAAGGAATGACTGAGAAACCACCATCAGAAAGTGAGCACTGTCCCCAGTTGCATGGGTGGGGTCCCTCCTCCCATGGATATCTTTGTCACTGAACAGAGAGAAGGAGATGCCTGCTTGTCTAAGTCACCTTGTGACCCACACATATTGTCTGTGTGTGTGGAATGCTGTGTGTTAATCATCTGCAGTGGCAGATGAAGGTACAGTGTACAGGGAAATGTTATTGTTGACACAAATGTGGGTTTGCACTGGGAACTGCGCTAGGAATTTGTGTTCCAGCCAAATGAGGTCCTGTCTGCAAGGAAAGAAACTGGGATATTCCTGGGATATTCCTGTTGAGATGAGGTGGGACAAAATGTGGGAGCGCTTGTAGGGATCAAGGTCCAAAGGAAGAAAATGGCACGTGCAACATTTGAAGCTTTGCAAAAGTAGTTAAGGCTAGTACTGAAGCTGGCCTTCACAGGACTGAAGGAGCTTTAGGTTTTGGAGGATACCCAGAAAGAACAGATAAAATATTTCCAGGCACAATAAAAACTTTTGTGTGAAGGAACAGTTGGATAGATGGGAAATGCGGTTGCGACACCTCCGGCCTAGAATAGCAAGATGGACTGATGAGGTGATCAGCAGCCTGACTGCCATGGACAGGAAGCTTTTTTGCAAAATATGATCAAGTTGGCTCTGGCCAACTTGGAGCTTGTCAGCCAATGTGTGCAGAGACTGAAAGAGCTAAAATGTCAGCTCCACAGCTAGAATCAAAGACCAAAGTAGAAATCCTCTGTGTAGACATGGTATTCAGCCAGTTAAAGGACTTGGGTAAGACATGAAACTTTTATAAGTTTCCTACTCTATTTATAACCTTCCGTGCTGCAGAGGGAAGAATTCAGATGGTTACAGCTCATAACTCCTTAACAGGTTTGTTTAACTTCATCGCTAGAGCTCAAATGAATGTGTAGGAGGATGGAGATTTTTTGAGCTATGAATGTGACTTGTAGAAGAAGCCTACAGGAGATCATGGCCCTGCAGAGGTGACCTCAACTCTCCAAAGAGAGGCAGAAATTTCCTGAACTGAAGCAGGCTTTTGAGCTCACTGCTCCAGGATAGGCTGCCTGGGGGGATCTCCCAGGATTGAAAGGCAGAGAAAAGTCTTGGGGACTCAAGGTGACTCCTTGTTCAGCTTGATTTCAGAAAAGTCTGCATGAACTTTTTTGTACTTTCTGAAACAACACCTCCTTTCTGCAGGATATTACCAAATTCTGAGTCTTCATTCCAGTTAGGAAGAAAAACTTAAAAGATTTTTTGAATTTCTGACAAACTGGAAATCTCATTCTTCATGCTACAAGACTGCTCTTAAAGTATGAACTAAACTCTTGTTTTGCCCTTTAAAATTAATGGCTGCAACAGAACTGGGGTTTTTCCTATTTGGTGTTCCAGCCACGCATTTTACTTGGTGTGCCATAGTTACTATGGCAGTTCTTTACCTATCGCAATGAGCATCACAGTTGTCCATTATTCCCCTGTCACTGCTGAGGTAGTCTTGTGAATTGACATTCCTCCACAGCTGTATCCACACTTGCATCTTACGGAATTGTTTTATCATTAATAATTTTGAAAGACTTTTTTTCAGAAATGGTGGAAAAGGAATATAATAATGAGTAACAACTGCAGTAGTTCTGGGATGAAGTCCCTATACATGATTTTCAACACCTGAGAGAACTGATGAATGAAGGAGACATCCCACCTTCAAATGCTGCCTGTTATCAACTGGCCTCTTTTGCTTGGATTTTTCTAACAGTGAGCAGCATTGCAAGGATGGGGATTTTGATCCAGCAAGCAGCTGAGTACCTTGGGAACTCACCCAGCCCACAAACAGGCACCAGAAAGATCTAATTAACATAACATGGGCCTATAAAAGGCAGCTGCCAGGTATGGCATAAGTGAAGAGGGTAGTTTGGAGAGTGGTGGTATATGTGTTGGTCTGGTGCTTATGTCTTCTGGAGGAAAAGGTTGTTCTGGAATGAGAAGCTGTGATATAAGGTATTCAAGGGAGCATGGATGACATGAGAAGAGGATTGCCTTGTTTGGGATAAGTATGGTGCTTAAACCCATTTCTAAGAGAGAAAAGGAGTGCTTAATCTAGTGTGTAGAGTAGCAGAGTGCCCTGGGAGGTGAGGACTTGATGGCATCCTGCTGTGGGATGGGAGGCCAGTCCCAGATCTGGTCATGGATGTAAGTATTTGAGGAGTTCTGAGAGCTCCAGGTATTACTGTCCTGGGCTGTGGGATGTGCTTGGAGAAAAGCTAAAGGGAGGAGTTGCTAAGAGTGTTGCTGGTGAACAGAATGTGAAGAAGTGTTAGGGATGTTATGCTGTGAAGCTTTGGCCTGTTCATCTCTCCAGTGCTTACAGGGATGGCAGCAATCAGGAGACAAAGAGCTACTCTCACCTTGTCCTGTTCAGACTGATGATAACAAGGAACTTATACTGGCTTTCTCTGTTGTGCTGCAACCGAATCATAGAATTGTTGAGGTTGGAAGGGACCTTTAAGATCATCAAGTCCAACCATTATCCTAACCTGACAAAACCCACTTCTAAACCATGTCCCCAGGTACCTTATCTACTCCCTTTTTAAACACCTCCAGGGATGGTGAATCCACCACCTCCCTGGGCAGCCTATTCCAAAGTTGGATAACCCTTTCAGTGAAAATTTTTTTCCTAATATCCAACCTAAACCTCGCCTGGCTTAACTTGAACCCATAGATAGCACTTTGGAGAAAAGAAATAAGTGAACAACCTCTTAATCTTTAGGAATCACTGCAATTATTAATTAAGGTTGGGAAAAGTGGATGTGAGCTGGTTTTGCCTCATAGACTCAGCATAGGGCTGAAACAAAGCACCAAGACAAGCCAAGTGCTGTACTTGCCTTGGCATCCAGTAGGTCCTTACACTGGCAGCTGAGCTTGCTGCTGAAATGTGAGATGAAAAGGTGAACAGCTACGCTTGGGGGTGAATCTGAAAAGAAACTCAGCAGCATTATGTAATACAGAGGATCGCCTACATCCAGGAACTGCAGCTGATCGCAGAGCCAAGAACAGCAATACAAAATAAGAACATCTGCTGAATGGTATGAATACAGCAGGCGTATGAGCTTTTAATAACACCTGTGCAGCAACTGCTCAGGAATTGCTGAAATACAACTGCAGGACTGCATATATTTTTACTGTGTCTAACCGTGGCAGTGAGACCTCTTGCTAAGCTGTGGCACCATTCCCAGGGCAGTAGTCTAGATGGAGACTTTCTTAACCTCCTGAGCTTTTTGTTGTCGTGTCCGGTTCTGGGACTTCCTCCTTGCTTCCTGTTGCATCCTTGGACTACTACCATCTCCGTTTCCCACATCCTCTCATTATTGCTTTCTCCATCCTGTGCTCCTACTGAAATCCTGCTAATATTTGCATAAGTGACATTAAAATTACCTTAGAAGAACCCAATAATTTCTCTTATTTTCAGCCTTAGATGACGGAACTGGGAAATAGCTTTTGAATTGTCTTGAAAATCTTGTTATATAGTGCTAGTGGTTGCAGATGCAGAGTTGCAACGGGCTTTTGCAATAGCCTTTAGCTGTCTGGTAACCTGGTAAATGTTACCCACACCTGCAGAACTGCTGCCCTGGATGTTTGTGTTTGGCTTTTCTTGTTTGATACTTTCCTATTCTGGGGTTTCTGTGCAGCTGGTACCCATTTTACACCTAATAGATGAGATGGAGGGAAGAAGGCATGGTCCCTGCTCTACCAAACTCCCTAAAGCCTTGGGTAAAAACAGGCTGAAAGGATACGTGTGCAAGTCAAGAAGGCTTGGAAACTGCAGAAAGTGTCACTGCCAATGCAGATCCTTGCTTGGTGGAACCCTCTGACACCAGAAGAAAAACTTCTGTTGCTAGAGAGCAGCACCTCCCCTTTGCTGGCCGTAGCTTCTGTGGTTGGCAGCTGAGCTCAGGAAAACAAGGGAGAAGATGAACTCACAGCATGGTGGTAATGGATCCTGCACCAGAGAGCTCTTCTGAAGCAACCTAAGCATCTCCTTCCAAATTAACCAGAAGTGACGGGAGCAGGGAAGTTTGGATCAGATTTGTGTGGCACCCAAATCATACTTAATATGAATTATGTGTATGCTAAAAGCAATTTGTAATTGCTTAAGGAAAGCTGACAAAACACCTGTCTTGGTGAGATGTCTTTCTTAACACACTTTAGTCTAAACGTTGTTAAGTTCCTGCCTAAATGTGCTTCATCGATGAGAGACTTCCTTCAGGATGCCAGTGCATTTTATCGCTATAGCTGCTTGTATTGTGACCTCCTTCAGGCAGGGGAATAAATAATCACTTAATGATCAACAACATCTTTTGGCACTGAGGGCAGGTAGCTCAACACAGGTGTTCTATCTGTACAGGCTGTACTATTTCTTCTGTTAGCTTGTGTAAGAAATTCTCCATGTGAATAGCTTTTGGCCTAGAAACAGACAAAAATCTTACCATATACTTTGGTATATACTATAACATCCTCCTTTCCTGAAGTACACATTTTTGTCAACACAGTTCAGTGTTCTCAACCAAATGAATATGCTCACATTAAATAATTCCAGAGGATTTTTATATAATAAAAGTGGAAGATAAGGACTCTTATCTCAGTTGTGATTTTTTTCTAAATTACTCTTCCATTCCATACAGCTACATAATGTATAATAGAACTGCCAGTTATTTAGTTTGTCCTTACAGTCTTGTTGGGTTTTTTTTGGCAATAAACTGTACCAAGGGCAGGAAAGAAACTGGTTTAGGACCAAGTTCGTCAGGCCCTTCTAGACCTCTAACTAATGTAAGAAATGATGTATGCAGATATGCTGGGATGAATCTGTCCTCTTGCTATGACAAAATCAGTACTGGAGTATTGTGTAGATGTCTTCCTACGGTGGGATGAGACTTCTCTGTCTATTCATGCTCTCAAACAAGACAAAGAGGCCCAACAGCGCCCTGTTCGCTTAGGTTCTGCGAGCCCTGAGATCATGAACAGGATGGTCTGACTTGCTTGTGGGACCTGGGGGTACTTCTGTGCTATCTGCAGTGTCTGTTACGAGTCAAAGTGGAAATATGGAGGCAGCTCACAAAATCTGACACAGGGCATTTGAACCTCAGGAGGGTGTCCTGGAAGCTCATGCAGGCTGTGTGCAGCTGTTTGGCTCTGCACTTAGTTGTATGACAAGGGACATACAGGCTCTTGGCAAAACCTTAGTCCCTAAAGAATATTTCAAATTAGTGAAAAGTAACTGGTTATTTTATGAAACTGAGTGTGCATACCTGATTTTTTTTTTTTTAAATCACAAAAAAGCAGAGGACTCCAGGATCCCATTGAAGCTTCTGTTGTAATAATTATTCTTTTATTTTCCTTTCCTATTTTTGGCACAGATCATATGGATTTCCATAGCATCTGGCATGCAGTTTTCACTGAAATAAGAACTATAAAGGGCCTTATTTCCCTTAGGAACCCACATGCTAATTAAACCTGTACTACTACAGCTTATCTGAGCCAGATGAAATCAAAGCTTTGAGTCCATACACCTTAACTTTGAATGGCTTCAATTCTCAAGGACTGGATGAATTTGAAGGCTGCAGAAACCATCTGTAGCTCCTTGAAAGCTATAAAAGGTGAGGAAAAATATTATTTACACCTGCTGAACAAGCTATAAACTGAATTGTAGTCTGCCAGCTGTCATCCATTTTTGAAGCTGGCTTCAAAGCACTGTATGGTACATTCACCGCTCTCCTTGCTCCTTTTTAAGGGCTGTATATTACAAGTTTAACCCCCTTACTATTGTCGAAGCAATACTATGTTCTGATCGTCATGCTCTTTAGGACGTATTGCTCCTTTAAGTTCTTATTCTTCTTAGAGCTGCATACAACTGGCAGCAGGAATATTTCTGAATGCTGCCAGGCAAGATGTTACGTTATGCTTTATCTAGTAGCGCTTAGCATCCTTCTCGCAAGCCTGAGGCTTTGAGTTTTGAACTCTAGTGGATAATGTCTGCATAACCCTTTGGAAAAATAAAGCCTCTTTAAGTGAAGTTTGATTAGCAACTGTTCCACAGTCACATCTAAGCACACCTGGACACCGTTTGATCCTGAATAGCAGATGTACTTGTTGTGTTGTGCCCCAGCTGTAATCCAGTGCTGGTGCGGTGACCAGCTGACCTGAGATCCAGGTTCATCTCATCAGGCTGACAAGAATCAAATACTTTGGATGAAGTGGCAGGGTTGTCCAAGCACACTGTGGTGTGTTGTCAAGCTGAAAAAGCCTAAATGCTTCTCTGTTGGGATACCATAAAGTTTTGCTGATGTTCTTCTGATGTGTAGGTAGGAAAGATTCACATCATGTTCTCTGCACTCGCAGGTAACTTTGGAAGGCCTTAAGAGGAGTGATGTTTGGAACACAGGCACAGTGTATTTTCTGAATAGTGTTTCTTTTGAAAGGGCGAGACAGGTAGAAACGTTAAGTTGTCATAGCGTGCAACAGTTATTGGGCTGTATTATAATCTGATATTGAAGGGTAACGGAAAGAAAAAGTAAACAGAGGGCTTAAGGCATAAGAAGAATAGTTTACTCTGTGTGTAGCAAAACACACTGAAATGTGGTCCTGTTTAGGGACATCTGCAGAAGTTTGACTTCAGCACAAGCTGGACATAAACCAGGCTGGAAATAGACCCTCAGTCATCTCAATCATTTTCTGCCTGAAAGTGCATCACAGTACTGTGCTTTTGAATTGCTTCTAAGAAACCGTTAGAGCTGAGGTTTGAAAATTAACTCTTCAGTCCTCTGTTCTGCTCATTACTTGCATGAAGCTAACAAATTCTTTCACTTCTGTGCATTTATTTTCCTGCCTATAAAACTGTAATTATGAATACCTCTACATTCTACATTGTGCAGATGTTCTGATGTATAGAAAATCAGAGTATTCCTGACCCTGAGTTAGTGATACCAGAAGTCCATATTATTCAATATCTCATCCCTGGATGTAGCCAGTACAAATCCACGGGAAGATGTAAGAAATCCCATTATTAATTGCATTATTAAATCCCCTTTTGGTCTTTAAGTTTAGCTTAAATCTTGAAATGGGGAACTTAACAGTGTAAAACATGTAATGGCTGTAACTAAATACGTAACTAAAGGAAGTTCTGGATATTCATAGAAATATCCAGCTTCTTGAATCTTGCTAATTGCTTGGCCACAAGTTCTGCAGCTGAATTATGCAATGTATGAACAAGGCTGCTTTTTTTTTTTTTAAACTTCCATCCTTTAACTTGACTGAAATGCCATCTTGTGCATTTATTCACATATGTTCTTTTGCAACCCTCAGTTAAGCGATCTAAAAGTGTACAGGAACACTTTTGACGCTATATCCATAGCAACATGCTAGACTCCACATTGCAAACCTGCAAAGATACTATGCTTGGGGTTGTTCTTGTCTGGGGATACGGGGGAAAGAGGATGTGGTGAAGATGCAGGGAAGAGGAGAGGAGGGTTTGAGGCAAACCTAGTGCCAAAGCCTGTCTTGGAGATATACAGCTGGACTATATATACTGGACCTGCTTTAATACTGGTCTGTAACTGCTGTGCTGCTTTCGCTTCCTGAGGGCCAGTCATACTTTGAGTTGACAGGAAATATCTCAGGGGGCTTTGCTGGCAAGCAAAGCTTCATCTTGTGTTGTGTCTCTTTAATTTTAGCAGACGCTGGCAGAGACAAGGGGTGGTGATAATCTGTCAGAGTCTTGACAAGGCTGTCTCCCTGTCTGTACAGCCAATGACATTCAGATGGGATGTCAAACTGCATGCAGGTCCCATGGAGATTGTGTGACTAATGGTGTTAATAAGCACGCCATGCAAATTTGATCTGAAACAGTCTTCTCGACTGNTCTGAAACAGTCTTCTCGACTACTCATTACTGCTTAATAGTGCTGAAGCGATTATATTCTATGATTCTATGAAATAGTTGATCTTCTGACAGTATGGTTTTTGTTACATCTTCCCACGTTAGATTCTGGGATTATTCCTGTCTTTGCAAAAGTCAAGGTAATATTTCTTAAGCTGCAAGTATCTGTAAGTGAGCTCTGGTTCCCTGGGGACTGGTTCTCTTCAAGCTGTCTGCCTGGGTTTCCCTCCCCTGGAAAAGGGAGATGTCTGCTTAGTCCCTTTCCATTCCCGCCTTCCCTGTGGCGTCTGGCTAGGGCTTGGCTCTGGTATCGGTGAAGAGCTGCTGGATCGTATCATAGGATGTGGCCTTTGTAGGCAAATGAGGGACACTTTCATTCTAAGTATTTGGAAGGATAAATTGTAATGTGACTAACAACAGAAAAGTTAAGTCTGATGTAGAGTTCTCTTATATGCTGCTATAAATATCTTGTACAAATCTCATCAAAAGCTGGAATTATGGATCTCCGTTCACTTTCCTGGGGCAAAGCAGAATCATAGTATTCACTTGCTTAGTCACAAGAGTG
Organism: Himantopus leucocephalus; assembly: GCA_003993805.1. Lineage (NCBI taxonomy): Eukaryota > Metazoa > Chordata > Aves > Charadriiformes > Recurvirostridae > Himantopus > Himantopus leucocephalus. The sequence continues at coordinate 71,835,168 of RSEF01000004.1, read as the reverse complement.
AAAACAAAGCACTCCAAACAGAGTACGGTAAGAAGAAAACAGAGTTATTAACTTGTCAATGTCTTGGGTGATCAATTGCTGCAAAGAAGAGAAACTAAACTGATGAACCACACAGATAAGTTATGTAATGTTATGAAACAGATGTTGAGGAACTGATTAAATGCACACATCCTTTGTACTTAGAAATTATTTCTGGAAGTTCCCAACCCCAGTCATGGCATATGGCAGCTTAAGCATCACGCGTCTGAGATCTAAATATAGTGAGCCAGGATTTCTGCTGCTGGATCAGTATCCAGAGATCAAAATCAACAAAGGACCTGCTGTGCATTAGGACACTCTTTTCTGCCTTCTCCTTCTGTCCAGTGCATTGTGGATTACTTATTTAATGACACTTAATCATTAATTACTTGGTTGTTTGAAAGCCTGTTTATATTGATGATTACAGCTGCCTGCATATCTAGCCAGCCCATAAACTTATCTGGGTTTCAGATGCAGCTTGTTAAGTTTTAACATGTGGTTGCCCTGCGTGAGGAGTCACTAACACTCTTGTCTGTGAAATCGCACCATCGGTCAAGGACTGCGCGCTTTTGCTTTGCATGAAGAAAAGTTCCCCGGAGTAAGCTGACTGTTTTCCAACAGACTCCCTGCTGCCATTAAGATGCAGAGGCACAGCTCCTGCTGGGAACCCCACGGGCTCAGGTGTACTTTCATGATAGACCCCAGCACCTGTAATATGAGGCACTCCAGGAACAGAAGGTTAAGTCAGACTACAAAACTGATTTTAGCTGTCTAGGGTCTTCTAAGACATAGCTGTTGTCCCTAAGTAAGGGCAGAGTGGGGAGAAGCCATTCAGCTGTGAGTTCAATGGCCTTGCAATAATGGCACTGAGTGGTAATTACCAAATCAGGTCATGGGCCTCTTCCCACTAGAAAGGCAACACAGGTGACCTAATACCCCCATTTAATACAAACTATAGAGAAGGAGTTTTATTTAAGGCTTTCTCTGGAGGAATCAGAGTCAAAAGCAAGTGGTTTTAGATGGTATCTCAGTGTGTAAGGGATGGATCCTCTAGGGTCCCCAATGGCGTAGAGGGTTATGGACAAACTGCAGCACAGCTGAAGTGCTACAGGCCAGCTGGTAGCTCTCTAAGACAAGATGTTGAGAGGTACTTATGACTGGATACAATATGCTATGGTTAATATTGAATGAAGGCAAAAAAAAAAAATCCTTTGCCACTCTGAATGTGTGGTCTCTTGGGGTGTAAAAGTAAAGAGATACTGCACTCTTGCTTGTCACTTCTGAACGAGATAAATATTTCACAGAATCACAGAATGATAGGGGTTGGAAGGGGCCTCTGGAGATCCAACCCCCCTGCCAGAGCAGGGCCACCTACAGCAGGTCGCACAGGATGGCATCCAGGTGGGTTTTGAATGTCTCCAGAGCGGGAGACTCCACCACCTCTCTGGGCAGCCTGTGCCAGTGCTCTGAAGAGTGTTTTGAAGACCCAGCTAGATCAAACCTTGAGCAGCCTGGTTTGATTTCACAGCTGGCTCTGCTTGAGGAGGAGGCTGGACTAGAGACTTCCTGTGGTCCCTTCCAGCTAGAGCTACCTCTTGATCCTATGATCAGTGTTGTATGCCAATATCAGTAACGCCTCTGAGTTAGTTGCATCTGGTTATTTTGCCAGGTCTTTGAATGATGGACTGAAGTGCTTCAGCTGTGGTATACACCTATGCTTGGGTTGATCGCAGTGCTGTTTCAGGTCAGCGAGCCAGCCCCTAAGAAGAAATCAGTACTCTTGCAGTTCNACTCTTGCGGCTGAACAGCTGTGACAATCTTCTTGCAGACTATATGTATTTAAAAAAATCCCCTTCAACTAGAGGTGAGTAAACTACCGTGAATGAGGAGCAGCTAGGGTATAGTCTTGGCAGAAAGGACTGCGTTTTCTCCCTTTGATGTGAAAAGCTCTTTGTGATCAAAGAAAGTCATACAGCTTAAATGGTTTAAATGTGCAAGAAAAATCAAATAAAACCTTAACTTAGAGAAGCAAACCTTCAGTTCTCTGAAAGGCAAAAGCTGCTGTTAAATTAGCTGCTATGGCAGCAATCATGTTGTTTGTCATGAGTTATAACACAGTCAAGAAGGAAGATAACCTCAGTGTAGTGTCAAGTTTATTTTATTAATATGGCTTAACGTGGCTTTCATATCTGACATGTGACTGTTTTATTCAATTACCTTGTGGCAAGGTTTCCTGGAAGAAGAGAGAGGGCCCAGAGTAAAGACTGGATATTTAGGCTGTAATGTTTACAGTCCTGACAAGAACAGATGCTGATGCCTTCATGGATGTATCTAACTAGTATTCAATAAAGTGGACTCCACAGATGTGTCATACACATAGTTACCCCTACTTCAAAAAATATAAATGATGAAGCATCATATAGCACCGATGATTCTGGCTCTGGGTGCACCATCAATTTGTTGAAGGTATTTTGAGATTACTCACAATCTCTCTGCCCAAACGGTCACGTAGCAAAATGTTGGGAAACAAGACATGTAAAAGCAGCTGATGTTTTGGTGGCAATAAACTTCTTAGCTTCTTAATTTACCTGGCTTTGTTACTCTTGGAGACTAACAGCATAGTAAGCCTTCAGCAGCTTTCCAGAATGTGTGTATTTTTTCATATCTTTTGTGGAACTTGTTTTGACCTCAGTTCAATGTCATTAAGTTGAATTCATGTGCTTCACCTGAAAGCATTAATTTCTGTGCTGTCTATGCTGACTTTAATTTTAGTCTTTATATTTTTCTTGTTCTTGCTTGTAATTTAAGCCAAAGGAGGCTTTGTAACCTAGTACACCTGCCAGGACTTTGTTGCTTGCTTGACATTATTACGGGTTTTTAGGCTGTCATCAAATATATAGTGGATGCTTTCCCAAATTTGATAAACACTTTTTTTTTTACTTGATTGTACTAACATCAATAATATGTACATATAAAATCTCATTCTCATTCACTGTATTTCCTTGCCAGAGGCAAGAAAAGTTGGTGTTTCTATTGCCTGTGTCTCATATATGAAGTGTCCTTCATCTGGTTTTCTTTTCCGTATCCCAACCTTGTCTTTGCAACTTGTTTTTCCTTCACTTGAAGGGTTCGTTCAAAAACAAAACACACATGCATGCCCCCAACGTCCAGCCAATTCATGCACGTATTTAACATGCTTTCCTTAAGTTACCTGATATCTCATCTGTGTTTGGGATATGGCTGTGAACAAATTCCTGACTTCTACCAGCCAAGCTGTTGTTCCAGGCAGGGCAGGTTCCCCTAAATTTCATTCAATATCTCCTGCATATTTTCTATCTAGTTTTTCTTCAGAAATAGCAATTGCGTGTGTAGTGACCTTGCACAGTTTGGACAAGTAACAGGATCTGTCAGCAAGACCTTGTTTACAGTTCCTGATGCTGTCAGTGGACTGAGTTCACTTTCAGAGCATTCCTGAGTGTTTCCAGCCCTATGCTTACAGACTGGCTGCCGTGGTCATCATTGACCGTGGCAGCCCATATTGTGTTCTTTTCACTCAATGCTCTTGCGACTTGGTAATTTTCATATCACCATCGGAAAGACAGCTAGCTGTTTCCCTCTCCATCTGTCTGGGGACAGGAATCTGATTATTCTGATCCTCTTTCTTCATCTTTGATTTATACCTTCTCCACTACTTCAACTTTCTAACTTCGCTTACCTGCAGCAAGCTATTCTCCTCTGCCACTCTACTCAAGACTCAAGGGTTTAAAGGAAAGAGGTGACATGAGACATTAAGATTGTATTCCTTCCTCTCCAGGTATTTTCTCAAGGCCTTCCTTCAAATGCTCATATGTAGTCCCAGATCCCCAGCTAGTCAGATGCTTGGAAAAGTGGTAGGGGAGTCCAAGGCTTTGGCAGGCGCAGGTAAGTCTGCCCTGGGATTGCTCATTCAAATTTCAGGAGAGGGTCAGTCCCCCTCCTGTCTCTTGTTTGGGTAGCAGAGCAGATCCTTAGGGATCCTTCAGGCCAAGGTCAGGAGGCAATAGCTTTCTAGTTTTAATATATTCCTTCCCTGAGGAATAACAAATGACCCTTGGCCTAAGTGAATTTGCGGTTCCTACTGTAAAGCGGTAATTCAAAACTGTGCTGGAAAACTCTAGAAGCCTGGGGCAAACTACAGGCCAATGAACAGGACTGAGTAATATGGTAACATTGCAAGGAAAGGACCAGCGTGTCACAGCTGTGGTCTTGGTTTCGCCTTTCTCTCTGCTCTTCCCTCCTCCTGCCTGCAGACTACCCAGTGCCAGTGAGACTGAAATAACAATAGAAAGGGTACTCTTTATTTCAAACCTTGCTTAAAGAGATAAATGAAGAAATGGTGGGAATCTGGTCTGCCTGGCTTCGGTCCTTAACATTTGTGCTAATTTATCGGCTTTAGCTGTTTGNACTCATTGCGTCTCCCAGTGCTCATCTACAGAGGTACCTGCCTCCCGCTCCCCTGGAAGCATGCGGACTTGAGACACCTCCGGAGGATGCCCTGGCTCTTCTGAGGAAGACATCTAGCTCTCAGTTTACAAAGTGGGGACCCGCAAAATATTGCACACGTCTGTCCTGACGGGAGCCAGTCCGTGTGATGGTGAGGCTATTGCTTGTCTCTGGTGTACTGGTCCATTGGTCACAGCACTGGTTTCCAGCCTTGGCTGACCCCAAAGTGAATTAAACCTGTCCGTCTCCCATCCTAGCTGGGTGCCCTGATCACCAGCACACGGTGAAGTGCTGCTCAGGTGTCTGTCTGCCTTGGACTGGTTTGCGAGGAGTTTTAAGCTGAAGACAAAAGTCTCTTTCTCCATGTCTGACAGCTAATGGATTTATCACCTCCACAATTGTGCAGTGATTTTTAGACAGACCGGACTATTATTTAGGATGTCAACAGAGGTAACTAAAATCTATCCTGTCACAACTATTACTCAGGTGTCCTGAATCCTTCCCGATAAGCTTAAGGTGGTGCTCACTACTGTTATTTTTGGCAGCAATTCATCTAGCATTTAATTTTGTCAGCTATATTTTCAGTTTGATGTAGGTGTTAGGTTGCTACTGCTTCCTCTAGATTGCTGAATTTAATTTATAGGCAGCATCAATAGCTTAACTGCAAAGACAAGGACTGAATCCTTTGCTTAAACAAAGAGCAAATAGTAACTAGTAACAGACTGCATTCAGTCTTAAATCCTGGCATAAGAACTGAGCTGTATCCTGTAAATTAACCTTAACTTGAAACTTTACCAACTTCATCATTAGCAGGGAAAGTTAAATTCTTAAAGCTGTTCTTGCCAGTGAAAAATGTGGTCATCCTGCAAGAGAGCAGTATCAAATGATAAACTGCATAGCTCTCCCTCCTCCCATGTCCCTGCTGTGACCAGACCATTAACGATAACTACCTGATTCTACCAAAGGGGGTTTAATTGTCAGCAAACAATCCTGTGTATATGGTCAAGGCCAGAAATTTAAAATACAAATGTAGAGCTAATTTATCTAGTTATCTTTCCGTCTGTCTCACAAACCTCTAATTCCAGGCAGCAAAAGTTTGCATGAATAGAAACCAAGTAAGAACTTTGGCATGTGTCCTACCACAATAAAAATCTAGAGACTAACCCTCTGATGCTTGTTCTAGTCTACCAAAATTACTTTTCCTATCCGTTATGCTGTGGCAAGGGAGAACTACAAATGCTTAGAACTGAAGTCTGTTTTAATAAATCTGCAGGTAATAGTGTATCGTTCCTTTAAGTCCTCGTGTGGTTTTACATTACAGAACTGGCTGGTTTGGAGCTACCTGGTCCTCTCCCATCTCCCTGCTCAGCACAGCTGAGTGTCCGGCCCTGGTTATTCTGCTGCTCCTTGTTTTCATGCTGTTCTGAGTACGTGGAGGAGCTCTTCCATATGTGGGTTTTTTTCTATTTATAGTTGAATTTACCTGCATTTGTATTATGTCAGAGCTGCAAGCACTCTTTGCCCATGATGCATTCAGAGCACTTGACCCACCCTGGATCCCTCAGTGGCAGCCACTACCTCTTGCCCTGTCTTATTACTTGTTATCGCTTGCTGAGTTCCTTCAGTAAACATAATAAAAGGCATCAGTCAGTCCTGCAGCTTGCTAGGGTCTTACATGCTGGAGCTTTAGCAGTGGCCCAGAGGGCAGTAAACTGCTCATTTCCAAAATGGCCTGCTGGCAGGTCCCTGAGTAGTGTACACCAGGGACAGTCACAGTCTGAGAGAGAGATTTAGGACAGGATAAGCCCCTCCTAGGTCTGAACTCAGTCAGGAGCAGGAGCTCCTGGTAGCAAGCTGTTGCTGATGACACCATATATGTAAGACTCCACGTGCATTTCTGTCCAATTTATGGACTTAAAACTGACTGTCAGGCTCACACATTGTTCTTTCGGGCTGTGGTGTGGGTCATTGTACAGCCCTAGGGTTTCTCCCAGCAACTCATATTCGGGTATATATTTGATCATAAACTTCTCTGCTGAGATCTTAACTGAGACCTACTTATTTCCCTCTGACAAATAATTACCTGAAATTAGAAACCAGAAATATTTCCAACAATAGTGTCTCCCTACCTTTAGAAAACCTAAATGGCTGAGCTGCTTTTTCATGTTTAAAAACATTTATATGAGTTATCCCAGCCATACTTACTATGTTTGCGTGAATAGAAAACAAGTAATTCTAATAGAATTGCTAAGACAGATGCCTGCTCAGCAGTTTGCTAAGTAAGAAACAACCTGCATGTAGCATGGGAATTTTTCATTTTGTTAGATTTCTGATCACTTCCACATCTTTCTCTGAAGTTTCTGCACAAATTTGCTCTGTGCCCAGTAGGAACTCTTGGCTGGGTTGCTGCAGGAGCCTGTGACAGTCGGCAGAACCAAAATATTAAGGCATTGCTTTCAAAATAAGTTGTAATTTGTGGTAATATATTTCTGGCTTAACTAGCAGGATCTGTGGTGCCAAGCTTCCCTTTTAATGATGTGAACAATCCAGACCTTGGGCTGAGTTCTAAATAATTTAAAGCAAATTAATTGATTATTAGAATAAACTTCTTCAAATGGGAGAAGCCTGTGGAACAAACCCCAGATTAGTCTGTTTGTACTCTCTTCAAATTGCCACCAGATGACAGTGTTCCATCAGGTTTTAAAACTATGACAGATTTTAAAACTATGAGAGACTGTGTGGCTGCATTTTACTCCTCGCTGTGCTGTCACTCATTTGGTAGCAGACATCTTAGTTAAGATTCTATTCAAATTTCCAGTACAAGTCCCTTCCATCACACCTTAGTTTATTTTAAAAAAGTTCTCAGTTTAGGAATATTTTAAAAGCGAGCTTCAACAAAACCAATTGTCTTGAAGCTCTGCAGATGTGAAAAAGGAATAGTCTTTCTGGCCAGCCAAAAAATAACCCAGGTTTTAGAGGCTAGGACTCCATGGTAATTTGAACATGTTCTGTATAAAATGTTTCTCAAGTCTAGAGTCTTGACGCTGCATTTCTAATCCTGAGATCTGTAATCTAGATTAGTTCATTAAATGTGCATCATTTCATGTTGCTGTTTCATCCAGAAATTCAACATAATAACTGTCCAAATAATTACAGCATTACAAATACTGTTGGTATCAATCTTGACAGCAGGCTGTCTTGAAATGACTGTCATAGGAAGAAAGAATGATGCCTCTAGATGCTCCTTGAAGTTGTTGAAAAACCCAGCAGGAGATACCCAAATGACTTGCAGATGTAAGTGCCGGTCCTGCACTATGGAGGGAGAGATCTCAGTCTTCTGAATGGTATTAACACAAATATTTATACACACACTAGTATTACTTGAAATCATCAATCAACAAACAGGATATTGGTACCAAGTTGGGAACCAGTGCAGATGCTGTTGGTTTTGTCCTGGGGCAGGAGCATGGGTTAGACTGGAATTATTGTCTGTCCCTCCCAGGCTTGTAGTCAATGAAGTATCAAAGGTGGTCTGTGAAAGCACTGCCGTGAATTGAATGCTTCAGTCATACTCAGCCGTTACAGAGATGCAGATTTTAGAGCTGTGTTAAAATGTTTGTATTAACTGCATTTGTAATTTTATTTCTAGGAATGCAAACATGACTCTGTAAAATAGCTCATTAGTGTTAATTACACAATTATCTCTCTTGATGGATGTTAAGCAATAACACATTCCACTCAATTTACCAATGGATTAAATCAATTAATCAATTTGATTTATGTTCACCCCCAACCCAGAAGGTCAGTCTATTCCCTTAAAAAATTGAGCAATGTCTTAGATGACGTCTAGAATTTTCTTCCATCTTTATTTTTATTTAAGTTAAATCGACACATATGAATATTTCTAGCAACCCGATGATGCAATGTCATTGCTATGATTTTTGCTCTCTATAGAGCACACATGCTCTTATTTTTCTGACCACCAGCCTTAAATAACATACCGAAAACCTACAGTAAGCCCACCATGAAAGGGCTAAAAATTCTGCATCATAAATTGTAGCGCAATCCTTTAGCACTGTAAGTGCTGTTTGCCTTTCATTTCTGAAGGAGTAGATTACTGGCTTTAATTTTTTATGTCCCTTCAATACTGACCTATCATCTGATGTCTACTGAAATTTATAGAGACAGGCTTGATATGTCTGGGTAACTATAGAACGAAATACTCAACTCCCTTGGCATCTTCCTTCCTTCTTAGAGACCTAATTTATAGAATGCTCCTGTTTCAGCTGAAAAGGCAATGGATATTTTGGAATCTCATTCAGAGAATCAAATGGTTTGAAGTCAATCATAAATGAGCCGAAAAAGGCTAACATGAAGGCTGTGTATAAAGCATATTTTTATTAACAGAGCTCTCTACCCATTAGAGTACAAACCATCTAATGATGCCTGCAATATCAATTCACAGTGTCAAGGAAAAGTGGTTGGAATAGCACTCAGGCATACATTTACCTCTTATAATCCCATCTTTAACAACCACCTAAACTAAAAATAATACAGTCCAGTAAATGAGTCATGAACATTAGAGGATATGGATGACTTTTCCACAGTGAAATTAAGCTCTCCAGTGAGGGCATCAGTGTTCTTCTCCAAGCATCTTTTCCCCTTTATTTTACCTACAGCAAATCCTCCAATGACAAACTTACTTACAGATGGTTGAAGATCTCGAGGGGTAAACCAGCCTGAAGCACTGAAGGAAAACTCTCTGAGAATAGATGGCTAAAAAATACCAGGAGGTCTAGGAGGAACGCTTTGTCTCAGCTAGCCAGAGCGGTCTAGCTAGGGTTCATCTCTCAGGGCTGTGCACATGGTAACAGTGAACATGGTCTCTTGTTACCCCTTGCATTGGTTTTAATCCAAGGTAAACTGTTTTAAACCACTGCAAAAAAGACTTAGCAGCCATATCAGCAGCCCTCTGCACCGTTCCGATTTTTCTCCCTCATAGTCTTTTATATTCTGTTGTAAGAAGCTGTCACTGTGCAACTGTAAGAATTCATTGTTTGTCTGCTTTAGTTCCCTACACCTGTCCTGGCTGCTGCTTGTGTGTCCTACTTTTTTATCTAACCTAATCCTGCTGTCCTTTTTACCTTCTTTAAGCCCTTTTTGCCCTCCAAAACATGACATCGAGTCAGTCCTTGCTGTTACAAACAGCTTTGATGTGCTACAAGAAAAGACTGATCTGACGACATTTGTATTAATCTCCAGAAACTTCTGTAACAAAATTTGGGGAGCGGTTATAGACCTAGACCATCTACTTTTGAATGATAAAAGTGAAAAAGTCCTTATTCATGGGTGAAGGAGGCAAACAAAACACAGATTTCTGTTGTCATAACGGATCCGTTGTTCCTACCGGCCTTCCTGCCTCACTCTGCTTTGAGCCACCACCACCACCACTTGCTGGGGTGGAAGAGGTGGGCAGCTTTCCTTGGCTCTCCCGGGCAAGAGACTTACCAGCTTGATGAGAGCTGAGCTCAGGCAGCAGGAGAGTTTATAGTTAAAGGGCCACAATAATTTATACTGGGATTTCCAAAATGAACTCTTCAGGCAGACGAAAGACAGTCAAAGGTACTAATTCATGTCTGATTGGGAATAATTAAAACATCTTCCTCGCTTTCCTGTCTGTTTTTCTTCATGGCCAGTGTTTATGCCACGCCTCAGCTGAAGGATCTTAAATATCCTTTGCCACGCTTGAATCAAATTTGGTAGGTGTGTGTCCCTCTAGGCACAAAAAGCTCTTCAGTTTCCTGTTTATCTATAGTTCTCACCATTTAGAAATCAGGATTGAAACGAAAACCTTTATAGGATGACTGGTGACTGCTATCCTGCTGCCGCATGAAGTCAGTCCCTTGGAATATAGCCAGCCAATACTTTTGGCAGTTTTCCTGGAGCAGCAAGAGGACTTGCTGACCCTGACATCTGGTGCACCTCATGAAATCCAAGCAATTAATCGTGATCCAGGGTAGAATCTCTCTAGACTGGCTGAGAACGTCTGTTTAGCAGAAACCTTGTGGTATTCATTAGGACCCTTCCAGATAATTTCCAGCAGGTAATTCTCCTAGCCTTGAACAGCATTAGGTAATACGTTATCCAGAGCCCATTCTAACGTTCAGCTGTGTTTTTTGGAAAGTAAACCAGGGATTATTTACCAGGGGATATGACTGACTGAAAACAAGACTGAGGATAGAAAACAATCTTTGTGTTATTGTCCAAGACGCCTTTAAGGTTAAAAGTGTCGAGGAAAAGGGTGGATCTCAGGAGGGTTGCCCTGCTGAAAAATGGGTCTTGCTCCTTATTATTAGCCAGTCACACTGGGTATACGGTCACTGCTGCGCTGGGAATGGGCTACAGGCATCTATTTAGCAAAGTTATTTCCTAAACTCCTGCTGGTAGCAGGTCTTGTTCTTGCTACAGATGAGCAAAGAAGAGCAAGTGCAAATGTTATATCCCTGAGTGTGAATTTGCTTCTGTGCTCTAATGGGGGAAGGGCAACAAGCCATTCGGGTAGAGGTACAATGCCCCAACAAGTCATGTGTTTTGAATGGACATGGCATATTTTGGGTCACTCTCTGCTTTTCTTTGCGTTGACAGGATTGCAGAGAAGGGGCAGAGACTCCTGTTTCCACACACAGTGGAGTGTGAGTAGTGATCTGGTTTCACTGGCAGGAACTCGCTAATACCCACTGTGATGCTGCCTTCAATATCCTGCAAGGCAGGTATTTTTCTCTCCCACACATCATGGTATTTAGTAATATACGATTTTCTGTATCCTGATAAATACGTTAGTTCTAATGTAACTGCAACATTGAGATATGTGTCTTTGTCATCCCGATCTACCATGTTGCCTGCAAATAAACAGGAACCCACAGGGGAAATTTTGCCCCAGCGTAAGCATGTACAACCCAGGTGAAGTTAACAACTGAATTATACTACACCAGGGGCAGACCCACTGCAAACGGTATCATGTTGCAAGATGAGGTTGACAATTATAAATGTGTAATATCATTTTGATTACCTTACACTGGGACTGGGGTTAATTTTTTGTTGTTTGGTCAGTGTTTACAGGAATTTACTAAAAGGTATATCTGGTTGGCTTTATATCTGACCATATAAGACACTTGACTCCTAACTCTCAGTTAGGGGCAGTCCCCTAATGCTCAGATAATGTAAATACAAACTTTTAAAAAATACCTGGGTCCTTAAAAGTGGGATCAGGACTAAGTGGGATTGATTATTCCACTGTTTGTGCTTCAACTAACTGTGAGTACCCAACAAATAAGCTTGACTTGCTCTGGTCAAGTTTGGAGATCTTGCAGTGCAGGTGCTTGCTTAACCCAATTGCTACACTGGGAATCATGAAATCTCAGTTAATGTGTGCAAAGGCAACTCATCATGCAAAGAAAATTCCCAGTTTGTAATAAAGCATGGATTTTCCAGCATCTGAGGTTAAATTGTTCTCAGTAGGATACTAAAGAAAGAAAAAGTGCTTGGAAAAAGTGTTTAAATTTCCTGTCCATTTCAAATAGGTGTCATTTCACAGTCCCAAAGTTAATGGAAGGCATATTTCTTGGCACTGTGGTTTTAGCAGTCAGGTGGGCTTTTAACTTCCATCCTCTTGCAGAGAGTGAGCTGATGTTTTAGGGAAGGCCATGCATAAAAGCCTGAACACGTTCAGATCCCATTCAGCCAAACAAGAGCTAAAGGTACCCAACACTTGGAATAACCTTGCCCTGTACTCTTGGATACATTGTTTAGAACAGAACAGGGTGCTTTTTCATCCATGCCCTCTTTGTATGAATGAAAATGCTAAACATTTGTCTCCATTTACCACTTCCAGGCTGTAGTGTTCATTTGTTAATCTTTTTACAAGTTACTTGGTTGGATGTAATACTGATACAGTCATAGAAGACCACAGAAGTAGTCCGTGCTGTTCTGAAAATGGGGAGAAGATAGTTCTCGTTTTCCTGTTTGTATGTAAGGTGCTTCGGTCACAGCTTGGTGCATAAATTAATTGCTTGCTGTCAAGGGTTGGGATAACTACACTGACCAGAGAAGAGGTTTATAATTGTCCATGAAGATGTTCAAACCCGAGTGACAATGGTGATTCTCGCTGAAAGGAAGTTGAACTGGAGGGGCTGCAGGTTTGGCAGTTAATACTTTTGAAGAAAAGCCTTACGGCTCTGATTTTGAAAATGTTCCTTTAACACCAAGGACTTGAGGGGAGTGACTCCTGCCTTGCACCGGTACAAGGCAGAGCAGAATCAGGCCTCGTATGAAAAATAAAACAGGATGTTCCCTCCAGTATAGCTGCAGGACTCATTATATGTTCTGTGTTTAAGTGGTGTTGCAGACATTCATGCGATACAGACAATACATCTTTGTCAAGGTGACAGGTCTCTTTTGGAAGGAAGATTTCTTCTCCTGCAGACTATGGAGTACTGTATGTTCTGTATTTAATGTGCACAACACTGTCTGAATTCTTAAGCTTTGTAATTCCCTCTGCACCATCTGTACATCTTGTTGGAGGATGGGATGCTGATGAGAACTCTCCTGCGCTTTGCATATGCCAAAATGTTGCCTTTAAATCATCACCTCTTTACAAAGAAGGCGATTCTTGGTGCTCTGTCCTGTTGCAAACCTCACATCAGCATTACTCCTCTGAAAAATCTTTCAAAATACTGTTGGGAATCCGTCAGGCATTCCACAGTTGCATATGGGTGGAAAGTTTTCTCAGATTATAAAGAAATTATAATGCAAACAGAACATTGTCTTAGGGAAAAAAATATCTAATATACATTTGTCATGTATTTGTGAGTTAAGACAAAGAAAAGTAAAACCAATGTTAGTTACTTGCAAAACTATGACCCAGCATCAGAAATGGGAGAAATTAAGGGGATTGTTTCAGGGACAAGCATTTATTTCTACCTCTATATCTTGTAAATATTTTGTATTAACAATTCTGTTGGCTACGGGGGGACGGCTTATGAGCAAGAAAACCAGAATCTACCTTTAATTCTGCCTAAAAATACTTAATTGTGAGTAGTAAGTGCTGAGTAATAGTATAGCTGCGCAACAGAAGCACATTGCTTCTCTGTTTTCTTTTGTGAAGGAAGCTCCATGGTGTGGCGCTGGTAGAAAGGGGCAGGGGGAGAGGAATGGGAGGTAGAAAGGCAGAGCTCCGTCCCCGCCAAGGTCATTGAGGAGTATAGGACAGGGGCACACGGAGACACAAACGTGTGTAAAGCTGGGCTGTAGTTTTCCTATGGTCAGCTCAGGGAATTCAAAGTCACCATTTATCTTACTACTTGGCAGGCTCGTACATAATGAGGGCCATCTTTCTGGGAGCGTTCTGTCCCACAGTCACTTCTGTCTTTCAGTCTTTCTTTATCCGCAGTGCTTTTTTTCTTCTGACGGAAGGGGTAATTTTTGGCTATATCTTGTTTCTGTTGGAGAACTGCAGCCTCAGTCTGATTTTTTTTTTTTTTTTAATCCATAGAATTTAAAGCATTTTACAGAGCAGGTGGGTGCTGAGATGGCTGTGCGGCTGCTGGTACCTTGTGCGACCAGAGGCAGGCAGGCAGCGCGCAGGAACACAGCTGGCTCAGCCTCCCGGCACGTTACAAGCAGATGACAAGTTCAGGGAAGAAAAGTGCTCCTGCATGAAGAAGCCGGACTGAAATTCATCTATATTACCATTTTAGCCTCAGAGTATGCAAACTGCATCCCCCTGGGGAGAAGGAACGGGAAGGTGTGCAGCGGGGGAGCACTTCTTGTGCTGCAGCCGCTGGCGGCTGTCCTGCCCATGCAGCTGGACTGCGAGAGCTTCTCTGAGGTGGTCCCCTCCTTGAACCAGGGGTTGTAAGCATGTCATATCCTCAGCACCAGCTATTTTGCTTTACAGACCTGCTTCTATAGCACAGCATTACTTACCCGTGTATGCACAGTCCCAGTGAAGTCACTGGGTCCAAACCATGAGAAACATGTGGAGTACAGGATGTTAAATGTTAAACATGAAGAATTTCTTTGTGGTCATTTCCACAATCCCTGTGCAACTTTTGTTGATACAATGAATTAATCCAAGAACTTCAAGTGGGCTGCATTTCAATGGCTCATTTTTTTAAAATGTCTGGGCATTTACTGAGCTTTGAGAACCCAAGGAATAATTAACTATATTATTTTAAAGACACCATATGCTGCCTTAAGATGTGATTCCAGGAGAAAGGAAAATCCAGGGGACTTCTTTGCAACACTCACACTATATTTGGAAGGCCTAGAACTCACACGGAGCCAGTTCTGGGAAGGATTTGTGTCTTAACCATCCAGCAGCAGCTGAGGAAAAGTTCTCCGGAGCAATAGCACAGCTTTTTAAGCGAGGTGCTTGCAGTGACTTGCTGCAGCTGCTCTTAAAGGTGAGGGAGGAAGCCTGCAAGCCGTCTTAGAGCTTGCATTTGGAAAGAAAGCATTCACAAAGCCTGTAGAATGACCCCTTGCATCTTCTGGATTTGGTGCAGTGCCCTGTGGGTCTTCAGTACATGTTGCAGCAGATATGTTCTTCAGAGGGGAACCTGGGGGTTGGCAAGGGTTGTCCTATACAGTTTCCTTTTTTGAAGGCCTCATCCTGCCAAAAAATTCCTAGGAGGAAGTAACGTGATTCTAAACACGCTGTTAATTATGAAGAAAAAACCCCACAGTTACATGCCACTAGATGTCAGAAAAACCACACGGTTCAGCTGGAGAGGAAGATCTGTCTGAGGGGTTTTGTTTGCTGTCTATGCACTTGCATAACACTTTGGACAGGGCCCAAGGAAAACAATCAGACATTTGAGTTTATTTTTGTTTGCATGAAATAGTAAATATGCTGTTGGGTCAGACTCTCCTCTCATTTCCCCCAGAGGAAAATGGAAACAAAGTTTTTGTCAAGAGTTATGCCACCCTGGAAAACAGCAATAGCTTTTAGTCTCATCAGCAAATCCTTCTCATCTAGTGCTGTGGTTTTGTATTCTTTGGCTAAAGCTGGTCTCTGTGTTTTAGGCAACTCTAGCGGAAATTTTGTGGAAGGTGAGTGGGTTGGTTCTGCTTCAGCAGAAATGAAAGCTGTTGCGGTTGGGATGCTCGTGCATCTGCAGTAAACATCAGACATGAGGTTTCTCTGTATAGGAACATGCTCAAGTCTTAGTTTACTAGGATAAAGTTGGTGCAAATTGGAAGTCTTTGTGGTGAAGAATAATGCCTAAAACCTCCTACCGAATTACGATGAAATATATGCAGATTCACCTAAAGTTGTGCCCCAATCTCCACAACACAGTGCAGCCTTAAGAGGAGAATTTGTCCTTTGTGGCTACTGTTCTGCTGCTTCACTGATGCAGCTGCCGAGTTTGGTTTGTATAGCTGGCTGCAATTCAATACAGAAATGAATTGTCAAAATTATGTTTACGTGTTGTATAGAATATGAATACACAGGTCACTGTGTTGCACATAAATGCATATGTATCTGAACACTTTACAGGCTAAAATCCCCGTTGGAAACAGCACAAAAGTTCACACTCAATGTATTGATTTTATATGTTAATGCGTGCACCTCCCTCTGGGAGAAAAGCACATTCCAAAGGAAAAAAGTATATGGCTTGTCAAAGCATATAAGCAGTTTCAGATACTATGTCGTGGGTATCAGATATTTGAAGACTGAATGATGCAAAATTATTTTCATAATTTGCTTTCTATTTCTGAACATTTGGAAAGAGTACTCTTTACCATGAGGCTTAGAGACTTAGATTTTTTAATATAATCTGAGATTCTTAGATGCTGCATGACTCCAGAGTTAGGAAAATCTTTAAAACTGGTAGTCTTGGGATGTAATTATGAGTCGGTGACAATACATATTAGGGGCCCTTATCTTTGAGTTGGAGGGTGCAGTTTTGAGACAGCCCTATAAAACAGCTGATTTAACATCATAAATTGCCTTCCCATTCAGAAAGAGAATAGCTGGAGTTGGGGAGAGGTGTGAAGGCAGAGGAGGGTGTCTCGCACCTTCCCCGCTGTGGCCGCTGACCAGACCAGCAGGAGGGCTGTGCATCTCTGACACCTCCGCAGGGACCCTTCTTTCCCCCAGGAGCCTGGAGACAGCTATTGACGGGCTGTAATTTAGCACAGGAGAACAAAGAGCACCTGAAAATCATGGCCTGGGACTGGTGATTTTCACTGGGTCTGAATTTCAGGTAATCACAGACTAAATCTGAACTGCATCAAAGCCTTCTTGGCATTAATTCCCCAGTGGCTCCTCCTTGGGCTTTCTTTTCACCAGTGAAGAGCGGGGTAAGGGCACAGCCAACCTCAGGATAGCCTCACGTTTAATCCCTCCCTGAAACTCTGCGTGTGAGGCACTGTGTGGTATTTACACTGAAATATTGACGCGTACTGTGACATTTGTAGTTGTGTTTTAGGGCAGAAGAGTTGTCTTTCGGCTTCTATCCCTCATTTTGAGTTTTTTTTTTTTCTCATGTATTTTGCTACGCTGTGTCTCATGCACAAAAAGAGAGGGGAAACACAACCTTTTCCTTTTCCACAGGTATTTGCAGTGCACAACTTTTGAGTAGCTAGAAGCGGCAGCCAAATTGTTACCTTCTACCTCACAGAGGTGAAAGACATTATTAACCCGTGCATTACACTCAAGAGAAACTGGAGTCACCTGGTGTCAATGGCACTCTAAGTTGCGCTTTCTCAAAAATAAAACCCAGTTCAGATGGGTTGAAGAGAAGGAATTTATTCAGGTGCAGATGGACACGTTTCTACGCCTAGGGACTGTTAGAGAAAGCTCTCAAGTTGTGAGCAAGTTTTGGGTGGAGTGAGATTATGAGTACAGAATATGTTTGCTGGCTGATTAGCAACTGTATGTGATAATAATACAACACAGAAACTACAGTCTTCTGACTCCTGTGATCTCCAGACAGGCTCAGTCTTTTCTGCCTGAAGTTGCTGTATGAAAAGAAACCCCACTGATGATTTACAGTGACTGCTTCTTTTTTATGTCTTGCCTACATTATTACTTCCTTAATATAATTTTAATAAAAATGTCATTGTGGCCCCTCTGTTATAACATTTTGCTGGAAGATTTCTTCCCACTGTTGTATGGATTATTTTTTTTTTTACAAGAAACCTGCAGGAGCTTTGCCACAATACATTTAGAAATGCAGTTTTACGCAGAGGTGTGTAGGGAGGGAATTTTCAAGCACATTTTAGGTATCTAATGGGAGCACTCAGAAGTGCCCGCTGGGGACGCCTCTCACTTTCCATTTGCATTCATACCCTATGCATTTTGAGTTTTGCCCAGCTTAGATACCTAAAACTTGCAATGTGAATGCCTCCTTTTCAGAACCACATATGTAGTACATGATGAATGTACAGGGAGGCGTTCTATATCGTTTAAATGAGAAAGCTTCAAAACCTTGAGTTTTTTTGCTTTATACATGAAAAAAAACCAACAATTCAAGCTTAACCTGTGTAACTGCAGCTTCCGTGACAGGGTGGAATTGCTTCTATCCCTACGAGCCCTGATTTGCCTCTGAAGTTTTTTACTATTTCATGATGGTGTGGGAAACAAAGAAGATTTTCTTCTTTTGTGCCACAATACCCATTAAATCCTAACCAGCAGCAGTGTTCTGGGTAGGGTATAAACTGTTGCATTTGGACTTCCTTTGCAGTAAACCAGATGTTTCTACTTGGGAGTTTTTAATCTGTGAGGACAGTGCTCTGAACCTTTTATTAGGATCTAGATCCAGTTGGCAGATGATTATATGAGGTCTCATTGTGAAAACTATCTTGTGGAAGTTAAATGGTACATTTCTAGTGTGTGGGTGTATACAGACGTGCACTTTTTTTTTATTCGTACATAAAATCTCTTGTTTCTCTTAGCTAGCTCTTAATTGTGCAAAACTGACCTGACTAAACCAGAAATGAACTGTTTCATGTGTTACTGTCCATAAGAAAGCTTTGGAAGTTAGAGGAAGATTTTGCATGATATTTTTACTTGTTAAGAAGGTCTTTTGAGGATATCTAGGAAGAACATATCCCAGCTCTTGAGTTGCAAATTGGATTCTTGCCATGATTTGTTGTCTTAAGGACAGCATAGATGAAGAACAGTAAAAAAGTATTTTGGGTCCTTAAGTCGCCAGAATGGAATTTGAATGTATTGAGTAAGCATTTCTAGTTAAGAGATGTTGGTAAGAGGGTGATCTCTTTCAAGGTGAGGGACACACTTTACATATCATGCATCTTTTTCCAAAACAGCTCAAAGAGCCCAAAGTCCCATAGACAGAAGATAACCACAATGATTTGTAATTTTCATGAAAGGGCTGCTGGAATAACAAACACGCCTAAACTAAGACCAGAAACAGTTGTTGATCTCCTCCATCGTGTTTAATAAGAGTCTAAGACTCAGTAATTGCAAGAGTGCCCCTGAACCCCATGAAGCTACTTTTATGAGAGCCAGCTTCTTGAGGGCTCTCCTCTAAAACTTTCTGCACCCTAATATGTGCTCATGGTAGAGGTGCTTCTTGTGGGAAATAATAAATTCTTAACTATACTCATAATATATGTCATATTAGATAACATGCCCCCAGAAACCATGTACATGTCTTGTTTGGCACTAAACTTACTCTCTGCTGTATCCTCAGATGTTGTAGATGTACAATAGCCAGTGACTGAATATAGACTCCTTATTGCTGCTGGTCTTGCTAAGTGTAAATATGAAAAGTGGAGAAATAGTGCAAAGCCCTGAGATCCATACCCCAACTTCCTCTGAAGATGCTAATTAAAGGGATGTCAGATTTAAAAAAAGCATGCAAAATGAGTCCAGGAAAATAAGGCTGCCAGTAGCTGTTCCTGTGTTGAAATTCTAGACAGTCCCTGGAGACAGTGGAGAGAAAAATTTCTGCTGTGATTGCAAAAAGAACAGTATCTGACTAAAGCCAAAAGTCTGCCTTGAATGTGAATGTCACTTTCTTTCTCCAGCTTATTTTGTACATGAGTCAAAATTCTAAATTTCACCTTTACGTCTCTGTGTATAGAAGAGCACCTCTCATTAATCTGTCTTGGCAGATATTGTTCAACATATAAATTTGATAATATCTTATAATATTTGTACTTGTTATAAATTCCATTATGCAGAACATGCACTGAACAATGTACCTATAGGATTTAATTATGTCAGCTGTTATTAAATTGTGGCATGGGAAAGGCATGCATAAAGATTTCCTGCATGTCATCAAGGAGACCAGTGATGAGAAAGCTGCAAATTTTGCCCCTGCAATGTCTTTGCATTATGTTGGGATCTAATGGGGTAAATAATCCCTCATAATGTCCAGAATATTCTTTCCTCTGACCTTACAATGCTACAACAGCAGGGAGGAGCAGGAAAACCTTTTGTGAATGAAGGGAACCTAAGAGAAGTGAAGATATTAAACATACTCATGCATTCTGGATATGCTAAGAGGACTTTGTGCAAATATTCCAGTTGTGGCACGAATCCCTATCGAGACGGTAAATCAGCCACTGCTTTTAAGAAGAGGAAAAAATAATATATATATCTATATCTCCTTGTGGGTGAAAATGAAACAGAGAAGACAAAGATGTAGGCTGGGGAATAGGAATGCATCAAAGAACTGACCATGTCTATCACATTCCCTGAAGAGGCTGCACTACATGTTTTCTTGGATACCTCTGTGTGAATGTGCCTTCATGGGTGGTCTGAGACACCATGGCTGGAAATAGCTCTTTTAGGTAACTCTTCTAGCCTGCCAGGAGAATGAATGAAAAGTTTCCTGCCACCATATGTAGACAAGGTTTGTTGCCTTCCTGCCATATTTTTATAGATGTCATATGTGTATTTGTTGACCTTGACATATGTCTTTCCTTGGCAGCTACTTTTGTTGATTGTCAGATACATTCAGGTTTAGTTTATGTGGCTGTTGCAATGCATTGAAATTAGGAATGAAACTGCCTAACTAAATAGAAAGATAAATGCAATTCCTCCAAGAAGGCTCTTGCTTACAGGCTAGAACATCTCTTCAGCACTTGCCAGAGATGAGTGTCCAACAGCATTCATTTGCTACTCCCAGGATGTAATGAACTCCATGCTGAAGTTAATTCCAGGTTGAAAGAAACTTCATGCTAGAAAAAACCCAACAAAAAACTGTGCGGGAGATCTACCTAAAAGAAAAAAAAAAGAAATAAAAAATTGGGGAAAAGGAGAGATTTCTAAAGTATGTACCTGAATCCAAGAAAGAAATACAAATGAAAAGGAAGGTACAAACGAAGGTACAAAGGAAGGTAGAGGCAAGTAGGAATTCAGCAGATTGCTAGCTTGTAAAAAGCATGGTAGTGATCTGGGATGCAAAGCAAAACACCATAATAAAGAACAAATGATTATAAATACTATGTTTCTTCCCCTCTTTGCCAGGATAAGTAAACATGAACAGATACGCCAACTTGTTCCCTCCATATGTTTTCACAAAAACATTTTTGTTTGATATGGAAGAGATGCTTTTCTGTGATGGGATCTGATTTTTATATTACTGTATGTGACTTTAATCTAAGATCTGATTATTTCTGGGAAAACGAAAAGGAATCTGTCCAACTGGGTCCTTTCGTGGAAACAGAGAGTACAGTGTTGTTGGGTTCTTCTATTAAAGTAAAGGGTTTTGCTAACGCTTTGAGTTCCACACCTTCCCTCTGCCACCCCTTGGAACCGTCCGGATCTTGGTTCATCCTTTTAAATGGTGGAAGTGGTCTTTTGGCTCGCATGACAGCTTGTTCTATGTAGATCACATGTTTCTGCCAGGCCTGTTTAGCTCATTGTAATAATAAACCACAAACGGGTTCCAAAAAAAAGTGCCTCTGCATTTCAATTTGTTTTCTTTTAGCATAACTTCAGAGATCAGAATGTAAGATGAAACACAAATCTGCTTTTGTTGGCCTGCATCCTTGGTGTATTATGACAAGTGAATTACTGCAGGCTTTGCGGGAATACATTATGGGGTATATTATGGCCCTGAGAGTCTGTAGAGATCTGGAGGAAGAAAGAGATTTAGCTATTTAGTCTATGAGTCGTGTCGGGACGCGCCGCTTGTGGCGTAGTGTGTCTTCTATGGGGAAGAGCAGGGACCTCAGTGACATACGAGCTCCTTCCTGGCCTCATGCTGCTGACCTGAAATATTAGGATCACAGCAATGAAACCTGTCAGCCAGGTCCTGGCGTCGCCAGCATCTGCTGCTCTGCTGTGGGTGACAGTTGCCTCCCAAACCAGCGTCCGCTGAACGCACGTGTCCTGGTCACTACAGCTGATGGTGGCCTGGGAGAGGGAGCCTGTGCTTTTGGGTGGAGGTATAGCAGGAGCCCAGGGCAGGGGGACGTACAGTTACCCCACCACTGTAGCAGCGGTTATTTCATTGCGATTTTAGGTAGGCTGGCAGCCCTGTTACACAGGCCGCTCGTTATTTCCCACAGTAGAACTCTGGTTTTCGTTTTCCACAACTTTTCCAAAACTTCATTTAGGCGAATTTTCCATGCCTTGGGCAGGTTTTTATTTCTGAAAATATCAGTCAAAGTAGTTCTGCTGTTTATGAGAACAAGGCGAAGGGTAAACAATGCATTGGTTTCCAAGGCTAAAAAAGGTTAGGTGACCTTTTCTTTGGGAAGTTCAAGTGCCTTGGAGCTTTGGAGTAGGGGCTCTCGGTTTGGCACAAGAGCTGCCTTTATGTCAGGGATGTGCTTTTTGGTCCTTTATTGAAAATCCACTCATGCTTTGCCAAGTTATAAACAGTTGAAAAATTGCAATTTATTCACGCTCAGAAGAAACTCGTTAGAATTTAGCAATGAAACTCGCTGTGGTGTGTTGGAGCCTCCACAGCTTCCTGTGCTGGACAGACCTGGCATCGCATGCTCCAAGCTCAGGCTACAGAGATGGTGTCAGAAGAACTTTGTGATGGCCATTTCCCACTGCTTGGTCTGTAGCGTGGTCAGAGGTAATGTACACCTATCCTTCTTGTGACTCCTCTGTCCTTTGCATGAAGGCTGGAACAACAATGTAGGCAGAGAGACTGTGAAATCAGGTGAGGAAGCCGACTTGTCAGGGTGCAGGGCAAGAAGGGGGCTAGCTGGACACGGATATTAGGCTGAAATGCTGGGGAAGTGAGGATGCTGAGGAGGTACTGGGTCTTGAAGTCAAGTGCTAGGGTGTGTATCTGTGGGAGATGTCTATTTTTACTACCATCCAGATATATTTCTTCAGCAGAGCAAATCGCGCTCATTTGTACTCCTTCCAGAAGCACCTTCATGTTGCTGTTTGATGTCAGGTTGAAAAGCAGTATCTAGATATTATTGTTATTGTTATTTATTAATTTTATTCTAATAATACTGGTGTTCCATAAGTATTCACAAAGGTACAGTAGCCAAGTTATTTTTATTACTGCTTCTGTCGTTGACATACATATGACTTACATGACAGACGTAACAGCCTCTTTCTTATTTTGGCCCCTTTTGCTCACTGGGAGATTACACTCATACATGGCTGGCTTGCCTTATAATTAACCACTGATAATTATCATATTCACTGTTGCAAGACCATCACCAAAGAGCAAGGTCAATAAGCAGAGTGTACAGGATCTGTATGTATGTGGCTTTCACAGGCACACATTGCAGGCTTGGGAGAATGNATGGCTGGCTTGCCTTATAATTAACCACTGATAATTATCATATTGACTGTTGCAAGACCATCACCAAAGAACAAGGTCAATAAGCAGAGTGTACAGGATCTGTATGTATGTGGTTTTCACAGGCACACATTGCAGGCTTGGGAGAATGGACAAGACACTGCACACGCTTTTGCAAATTCTGTTGTGAATTTATAGCAACGTGGATTCTCCTCCAGCCCCCACGTTTACTCAGGACGCCTGCACACTGGTGTGTTTATTTTGTGTGGGTGCTGCAACTTCAGACCCTCTTACTCAGTGTTGTGAGGGCTGTGCTAGCAACCTGCCGGACCTTTCGTCTTTGGAATGACATCTCCCCTCCGGTCTCTTTTTCCTTTGCTATCGAGAGCATTTGATAGCTCTTAATGTATGTGCCTCAGCTTTCTCTTGGCTGCCAGCAGCCCACAGTCCCAGGTCTCGGTGATGCTCTGCTGGTCTGGCAGGGTTCCCCCCATGGGAGAAGCATTGACTGGCTGCTGGGGAGCAGGACCAGACCCGAGCGTGAAGTGTGGATGTCAGCAGCACCGAGGGAAGCTGGCTGTGGGCAAACAGAGCCGGCACGTTGGTTAAAAGTCCGTGGGGCCTTGTTCAGTCAAAACAGAGCCGCTGCCAAACTGCTAATTGTAGCTCTATTTTTTCCCTCCCGCCTTCACAGGTTAAGAATGGAAATTCATCCCTTTGCAGAGCGCCCTGCCTCCCCGTAGCTCTGGGGGGACTCTAATCCGCTACCACCCCCTGCGGTGCATGGCTAGCTGTCTGACAGTTTTCAGCATCACTTTTTAAGACATTTTTCTTTTTTTCAAATGCTTCCCTTACCTTAGCCTGACATATGGTTTTGCTTTAAGAGCAAAATGGTTTTCCATAGGCAGCTGGTGAGGTCCCTGAACACATGTTCCTCCAAAACACAAAACCCTAAAAGACATCAATTCCCAGTAGAAAGGTTACTTACATACAGCTGCAGAGCACTGCTTTAAAGTTCTGGAAAATAATATTGTAGTCAGCTGACATCATTTAGTCACTTTGATTAGTTTCTTGTGCCCGATTGCCGAATGTCCTAAATAATGACGAATGAGGCTCCTTCAAGATCACATCTCTATGCACTTAAGTAACAACCAGAAAATAAATCATCATTTGTTTCAGAGCTAAAACCAGGGAAAACGGCCCCAAGATATAACCAGATTAGCTGGACAGCATTTAAAACAAATGTAATTACAAAATACATGTATTGTAGCCAAAAGTATTGTTCAAAAAGAGGGTTCTCCTATGTTTTCCAGTCTTAAATAAGGTGGGGAAAATGTTCTTTCTGAAAAGGAAACAAGGGAATTAAAGAGACAAAGGCCAGCTTAAGAAACAAAACCACATCCATTCACCCACAAGTTTTCCCTTTTTTGAATGCGTGCGGAAGAATGGGCAGGTTGTAAAGTCAGAAGAAAAGAATGTGTTTCTTCCTGAGAACAGGCACTGGATTTGGGTGAGTTGATCCAATTTCAGTGTCTACGGACAGAAACTTGTTCTTTCCTCCAGGAGCTCTGTCGCTGCCACTCGCACCCTACCCTGCTGTAGAGTCCGTCAGCCCCAGCAGCAGTCTGGCTGCTCTTTGCCAGACACTGAGCTGAGCTTGAGCGGTGAACGCTGGAGAGGCAGCGCCGGGTCCGCGCCGGCATTTGGCGTGGGGCATCCCAGGAGCATGCTCTGGGATCTTTTCTCTAAGGGAATGTCTGACCTGGCTATTTTAGAAATCTCTATTTTTGGTTCTTCCCCCACATTAAACAGAGCCATTCATGACAGTCTGCTCACATGCTGTGTCTTTCCTGTCCCAGTTGTATTTTTAAGTGGCTGCTTGGGCCAGCCAGCACTGTTCCTTTTCAAGTGTAGGGCTCAGTTTTCCTGTGCAGTTTCTTGCGGTCTTTAGTGTTTGCGCTCACAGTATATGACTGGGCCCCTAAATAGAGGCATTAAAAAAAGAAAGAAAGAAAAAAGATAAATGCTTCATGGATGGCAGTCCTATCTGAGGGAGCACCCCAAAGGGCAGGACATAACTCTAGGGGTGCCCACTCTTCCTGCCTGCAAGTTGGATGTACCTTGTAATAACCTAAATTTCCACGCTGGTGAAGCAGCTCAGGCCAACGGATGACAGGCACAGTGCCTGTGGGAAGGCTTCATGACAGCGTGATTTGCTCATTTCCTTTCTCCTGCACTCTCGGGCGCAGGACAGCGCAGGAGGTACATGGCGGTACTTTTGCAGCGGGTCACGGTCGGTACTGCTGGGCCGTCAGGAAATACAGGACAGCCATGCACGGTTTCCTCACTTCTTTTCCTCTTTTCTGGGCTACCTTGGATGAAGAACAGAAGTCATTCATAAGTTCATGTGTTTGAATTTCTCTCCTGCTCTCTCCCAGGTCTTCTCAGCTTGGCAAGTTACTATCCAAGCAACAACAAAGCTATGCTTACTTTTTTTCATCAGGGGTTTTTCCATCTACTTTTTTTCATCAGGTTGCTGCTGGTGAGCGGGCTGAGAGCAGCCTTAGCTCAGATCAGAACCACTGTGGGAAGATACTTTCAGTCTGTGACTAAACTGTAACCTGGAGGTCAACGCAGCCAACCGTGAGAACTAACAAATGCTGGCTGGTACCATGGGGATAGGACCTTGCACTTGGAGCTAGAGGCTTTGCTCAAGAGAGCATGCCCATTGATAGAAGCAAGGGGTTAGGAGTCTCTACAAAGGTGTCATTACAAATTTTTTTAATGTGGTAAGGCTGATGTGAATTTAAAAGGAAGCTATAAGAAAGCAGATTGGTATTTTTCTTAGCCTTCCACTACTGAGCTTCATTACTTTTAAAGCACTCCTTTGAGATGAACTGAATGTTGTTTGCTTTTAGCTGAAGACAGTTTAGAAGTATCAGTAAAGGCTTACTTGGTGTTAGAGATTTGATATTAAACTGTATGGGGCGATTTTTCTTTTAATGCCAAAGGATCATGTATTTATCTTTATCATGTCTACACGTTGGATAGTGATTTTTGCCATGGGCATGTGGAACGTGTCAACAACCTGATGATACATTTCAGAGAAACAGATTTTCTGCCTTTATATTTAACAAGAATATGGATTGGCTCAGCTCCTTCTATTAAATAGAAGACTTCATTTTCCTGAAATGCCTAAACCTTATAGTTGAAAATTGTGGAGGAAATAGCTAACAGTTTAGCATTTTAAAATATTAGATTATGCTCATCCAGTGTCAGTTTGTCTTAAAATTGGAACAAATCACAACAGATCTTTTTTACAAAGTGGCAGATACTGATTAGTTCTACAGCAATATTTCTGTGTAATGGTATCAGACTTTAAGGATAAAGTCTCTCCTTGTCAAAAGCATTGAGTTATGGAACGAAAAATAACAGGAAAAATGTACCACGATTTCTCAAAGTGAAAATTTCCAAAGAATGGCTCAATGGCTTTTGAAACCTCTGTAAGGAAAAACAGCCAGCCACGCTGGACTCAATACTTGTGTTTTAAACTTATAAATGGGATTGCAAGGTGATAAAATCTGCAGGATGATTTTTAGACAGGAAGCTGTAACTGCTTGCATCTGAAGTGCTAAATTGTGACAACCATTGCATGTATTTTTAAAACGGGCGTGAAAAATCACAGCTATCTGCTTTCAATAAAGAAAGAGCAGGAAATTCTCAATAAAACAATAAAACCATAAACCTTAAAATATGCACATGCAACAGGTGCTGATATGTACAACAATATTAGAATGCAATAAAATGTCTCACTATTGTCCAAAAAGAACCACAGCCAGGATACGGCATTTGGCTACGTTCTGCCCTTGACATGAAGCTTACATGTGCTAGATAAAGAGAAGGAATTTCTTTGGGAAAGAGAATGGAAAGCGTGTTCTGGTTCAAATCACTTGCTTTACTGTATTGAGAGGTCTCTATTGTTTTGGGGGGTTTTAGCTCTTTTTTTCCTCGTGGATGTTTCACCTGGGATGTGGATTTATCACCCTTTCATTCCCAAAATTTCTATGACTATGATTAGGTCCCAGAGATGCTAGAGGGGTGAGGACTGTATGCATCTTGCCCGCCGTACGAAGCAATGGAAGTAAACAGGCTTTGGATTCCTTGTCTGTGCGAGCTCTGTCCTTCTGCCCTGCTCCTGTTAGAGCCGGTCTGCCCTCCTGGCATCAGCTGCAGCTGAGGGCAAAGCTTGGCATGTCTTGTGGCCTCCTCGTTTGGGACAGAACATGAGTGGTGTGAGAGTGGAGAGGAGGTCCACTCAGTGCCCATCCAGCTGCTGAGAGCTGGTCTTGGAGGGGTGAAGAACTGAATCCCTGCTTGGCTCTCTCTCAGAATTTGGTTTAGGATGTAGCTGAAGGGGGTGTATTAGATACGGATGCTGAGTAACACCCAAAGGACAGCTGGAAAAGGAAAATAGTACAACCTGGACGATTCTATGATTCTATGACTCTACTGCAGTCTCTTCCTGTCCATGCTGATTAATTACCACAGAAGCACTGTTAAAAGTGTGACTGCAATCTTCAGCCTGTCCTTGACACTTTATCTTCATGGCTTCGCTCACTGAAAGAACAAGTTCTCTGCCCAAACCCTAATTTTCTGGGCTGACTGAAAATCTATGGAAGTTCTTTGGTTTTAGAAATAATGGTGGTCTCACCAGATGTTCTCTTGCAGCTCTCCAATCTAGACTGTTCCGTTTCTCAGGTTTATCAGCTGGTGCAAGGTTATGGTTTAGGTGAATAGCAATCTAGAATCAGATCCATTTTTGGTGCAATGTGCAGCTCTACATATGGGGTGGGAGCAGTTGGAAAGCTTTTGTTTGTACATTTATATGTATTTACTGCATATTTACTTTTAGAAAACATTTTAGGCTGTAGGATCACCTAGATCCCCTAGACATAGAGTGGAAGCTATGGGTCAAATCCCTTTCTCTACAACTTATGCTGCGTTTGTAGGCTTGCCTTCTGGGCTATACTAGGAGGAGATACCCTCACCTCACCCAACAAGATACCAGCTAATAATCAGCATTTTATAGCACTTTGGTCTTGGGTCAAGCAACAACCCCTTTTGTGAACGTTGTGTTTTATAGCGATCATGGCCAAGACATTACAAATTCCATTTGTAATGAAAGGAATGTAATGGAACATACTTACATAGATCCAATATTGTAGTAAATGGAAACCAAGAAAAAGGAACTGCTTCTAAAATCATGTGTACAAGTTTTTACGTTTACACTGTATACCCATCTCCAGAATTTTTAAAAAACATTTTACTGAAGTGATTAGAATCAAATGCAGTAGGAACCGAGTAGCTGGGTCCAATTCCTTGACGGATGTCCACAGTTTCAGGTCCTGCCCATGAGAACTAGGCTTTGTATTAAAGATATTTTTTATCGTAGTTGAAATGGTCATAAGTACAACTTAGATATTTTTTCAGTTTTAATTTGAAGTTTGTTGGTTTTGAAAGTATTTATAAAATATAGTGTGCATGTTCACCTGAAATGAGGAGTAGGGGTGTGAAGAGGTTAATGACAAAAGAGGTGCTAACAGGCTGTTCCCTGCACGTAGTGTGATATTCACGTAGTGGCCAATCTGTTCTTTACTGAGGTCTATAGAAGGGCTTCCATGTCAGTGGACCTTAACTCCTCAGTTATGAGGTCTGAACGGATTGCAGAGAAAAAAGTGACTTTGACTCGGTACAAAACATTTGCAAGGAAAATAAAGTAAGTTCAGAAGATGAGAGATGAGAGGTCTTGCCATTTCAAGATCCTTTTTTAATTGAAGACGACTTCAGCCTTGGAATCACTGTCAGAAACTACTGAAAAAACGCTGGTCAAAAATATTGGGTTTACGTTTTAAATGTTTTTTCTTTCTTTATCTGAATTACCTACTCATGATCACCTGTATAATTTCCAGGTAGAGGCAGTGCAAAACTGTGCACACGAGTACTTCACTGTGTGTCCCGTGTGTCCCATGTGCACATGAAACTCCCCCACCCCACTTGACTCCCTGTACCTGCATCCTTGGTTTCCCTTGACCCTGAGTGAAACAAGGCTTTTAGACCACTTTACACTGTATTGTTTCAGTGGCATGTGGCTAAAGCAGCTTATACAGATGCAGCTATAAAAGCTCTTATGCCTTCTCACAGTTTTTGGTGGGATGCCATTCTCGTCTGAGCACTAGTACTGTGATAAAACAGCATCTACACTGGAAACTTTTGCCAGCGTAATTATGGAAGGCAACAAGACCTCTCTGGTGCACGCTGTAAATAAGACCCAACAAGTATTCTATATTATAAACAGATTGAGGACCACCACAGACTTTCCCCCCCATGGATTTGTTCATTGTTTCTCTGTTACAATTGCCAAACCACTGGCTGTAAAACTTCCTTCAGTCCCTGCTTTATTTTCACGGTGGGTGCCACAGCCTTATCAACATGCGTCATGCGCAATGGCAGTCACCGCTGCTTCTTTGCCTTTCCCTGCTCTTCTGCTACTGAAATCCAGCAGTGTTACCCTCTGTACAGGAGCAGATCTGTGGGGTTTTTCCGATCAGCAAAACGCAAGGATTTTTTCATGAGAAAATCTGTGTGAGAAGTAAGGGAAGGGATGTGACACCTTATTAAGAAAAGAGCTTGAGCTGAGGAAAAGAGTCTCAAATTTCTATTATTCTTTAAATACGTCCAAAACTGTCTGCACTAGCCTTTGTTGGCAGTGAAACGTAACATCACTCATTGCATTGGACTCTGCTCCGAAGGCTGCAACAAATTTGTTTGCCTTTTCCTTTAAAATGTTAACATAACTGATACTTTATTTTACAAGAGTTAGGGTGGCATTGCAGAGACTCTCGCTTTTGGAGCAACAGGCTGGGAAGTGCACCAGTGTGAAACAGCAGTCAGTGCCTCTGCCGTGGGGCAGCTTTTGGCGAGAGGGTGTGATGCACATCTGGTCTGCAGCTTCTTTCTCTGGGAACGGCTCTAGTCACACTTTTTACAGTTGGCCTGCGTTGGCTTAGAAGTTCATTTGACATGCACATTTGCAGGGTAAAACTGACAAAAAGGGCAGGGCATACTTTAAAAAAAAAAATGAAGCTTTTTTGTCTGTTTTATTCAGTACATTGCGAAAGAATATGTATGTTGGCTGACCAATTTGAAATCTGTGCATCAGGAAAGCTGATGCAGTACAAATCAATGGAGGTAATAACAGAAGATAATACTTGTGGCTTTCCAAAATTGGCAAGAGGAGGTGATACATTATCAGAATACAGATAGATGATGTTCATCTCTCGTATTCCATATTTTCTTCATTTGTCTTCCTGTCGTTCCTGGGATGCTAGTTTTGACACCTGTTTAATTTCTTCCCACAAACATCTGCTGCTTTCTATGCTATTTTTGTTGCAAATTTCTTACACAATAGCTCTCTCAATGTGAAGGTTAACTCCTTGGTATTGGGGAGCAGGCTTCCTTTCCTCCGTTACAAACCAGAATGCCCTCACTTCAAGGGGTACTGACAAAGTGTTTAAAGCTCCTGGTCCCTAATGTTAGAACTTGGGAAAAGTATGTTCAGCTAAATAACACCAGTGAGGATGTGAAATTTTATATAAAATATAATTATATAATATATATATAATTTTATATATATGCTTTATGTTATTCTACCTGTGGGTTGGGTTTGGTTTTGGGTTTTTTTTTGGCTAGGGCCCACCCCCACTTTGGACCTTCTGTCTTCCTCTTCATCCAGCACTGCCTTTGCTCTCACCCACATCTGAACCTTTGCTCTGCCCAAACTCAGAATCGTCCCATCTTCCACATAGTCCCAAATCCTCACAAAGTGACTTCTGTGCTGGGGTTGCCCACCCCTCTTTTGCTGCATATTATTCACAACATATGCTTCCTGGCAAGTGTGGTATTAATTACCACAAATGAGTAGTTTGGGCATATGCTGTATTTAAGTGAGTCTGATTTCTAATGGATTTCAACTTCCTGCTTGATCATGATTTCAGTGGGATTATGCTAAGACTGTAGCAGGAACATGTATCCGTGTGCTCCTATGGATCAAGACTTGATGAATACTACAGCACATTGGAAAAGATTCGGTCTGGCTTTTTAGACACCAGAAAATCCATAAGGGTGAGAAACTTGAAGAATTGGTTTCTCCAGAAATTTGTAAAAGTGATTCGCTAGTAATCTATAAAATGTAAGCCCCAATTGAAGATGTTACTGAAGTTAGGCTGGTTGTAACCATCCTCTTTTTATTGGGAGGCTCTGGGTTATGCTGAGGGTTGTCTTCACAGCATTGTTCTGTGCATGAGAGGTCAGAGAAGAACTCTGTCCTCTGGGTGGCTTCCACCTCTCACCAGCTACCAACAGCTTCATTCTTGTGTTGGCTAATGGGGTCAAATCTATTGGGATGAGATGAGGTGAAAAGGTCACCTATTATAAACAGACACACAAGCAAAAAGAACAGGATTCCTTAGGAAACCAGGCTGAAAAAATAAGAATGACCTAGAATGGCAATGAAGTGACCCAACTCCAGCACTTTGGTTTGTGTACAATATTTTCTCTGCTGCCTTCTTATTGTAAACTTCTTGGAACAGAAATGTCCACTTATAATTCCGCAGAACATAGCAGAGACTTTGCATTCATTAAACAAACAGAAATAAAGCAAAGTTAATTACTGGCCATTTTTAAGTATGAGTATTTCTAGCTTAAACGAGAGAGACATCAAACATTTTAAGGCTAAAGCCAATAGGAAATCCATTTTTCTATAATACTTGAAACTGACCCCTTAAAATCATTATTTATAGTTTAGAACTACATTGGAGCTGGATGCCAGCTTCTAATTTGGTGAAGGTTTTCTGTGTTCCAGATCTTGGACTTTTGGGCAACTTCCTTTGATTAATCACCACTGTTATTATGAAACATACTTTGTCCACTTTCATCTTCTGTCAGTTTTATCAAACATCTTTACAGCTGATGAATGCTGGGCTTGATATCTTCAAACTGAAAATATTTAAAATGCCTGGTGTAGTAGCAAAAATGCACAGCCATTTACCAGATCTGGTGTAATATTCAACTCAGAAAGAGCAACTTTCAAAGTCTTTAATAATCTAAAAATATCTACTTGATTGAAATGATTGATGGTGCTTGTCTTAGAACGTGTATCATGTCTCACTCCCACTGAGTTCAAAACTTTACAGCCGGCTACCTCTCAGCTGGAGAAGGCCTTGAACAATAGTGGAATAAATCATGGGAAAAGCACAGCTTTTCTGGAGGATTTTGGTGTTGTTTTGCTTAGGTACTTTTTCCTTGTGGTACAGAATTAAGAAGCAGTTGTGGGACCAGGACATACTTGACTGAGTGGCAGGATTGCATCCCGCGGGCCAATTGGATTGCTCATTGAAAAGGTTGATTCTCCTCGTTCGAACTTGGTTCTTTGTGGGTTTGAAATGCACGATACAGCTGGTGGTAGGGTTTCCCTCTGTAAAACNTCCCGCGGGCCAATTGGATTGCTCATTGAAAAGGTTGATTCTCCGTGTTCGAACTTGGTTCTTTGTGGGTTTCAAATGCACGATACAGCTGATGGTAGGGTTTCCCTCTGTAAAATGTTTCTTACTGAGGAACATTGGGAAAGAGGGGAAACAGTTTCCTAATGACTGTTTTAGGCCAAATAAAACCTGTGAACATCATGACTCCTGCTGGAATGAAATTGCAAATTAGTCATCAAAGCCAATGGTTTTTTTTAGGAATCTACTGAAAAGAAAAGCCTTAAAAATTTTATGTCATGATAGTCAGAATGTATAAAAACATTCCAGAGGATATTTTACATGATGGACAGAAAACCAGTCAAATCCTGCTTGCTTTGCAAACTGTTTATATCACTGGGATAGAATCTAATAGCAGAATAGGGAGAAACTGCCATGTATGACGATTCACTTCTTGAAATTGTATTTGGGGGATTTTGCCTTTGAGAAAAAAGGACAAAATTATTTTCTTTCACTTAAGAGGAGTTCTTGACTTCCAGTAAATCAGAAAGATAATTTATATGTTTCTGCCTCCTAATTCTTATATAAATAGGGAATAGCTACACTTTTTTCAGGCTTGCAGCAAGGTGAATANGAGGAGTTCTTGACTTCCAGTAAATCAGAAAGATAATTTATATGGAATTGCAGTATGTTTCTGCCTCCTAATTCTTATATAAATAGGGAGTAGCTACACTTTTTTCAGGCTTGCAGCAAGGTGAATAAGAATAGCATAATATCGCTCTTCTGTTTGGTCATTATTAGACATACAGCCATCTTTCTGTATTGATTTTGTAATACATCCTCATATGCAACACTAGTGCTGGCCTGAATATAAGCGTTTGGATCCTTCTTTCAGGCTTAAAGAACTGTCATGCTAATCTTAATTTACTACATCTCTTCACCTGGGTTTTAAGCTTTAGGTTACTTCAATTTTTTTAAGATCATTTCAATTTTGAGAAAATCCATTGATAAAACAATTGCTGTTGATTACACTATTACAAGTGAAAATGGTATAATGAAAGCAATCATTTCAAATCAGACCTTGCAGCATTTAGACATGCAAATGGTCCCCTTTTTTTGTGTGCTTTATCTTACCAAGACTACTGATGTAAAGGTATGAATCTTGAATTAGAAAACTGTGAACCTTCTACAACTGAGTCTATTTGGTACTGCATCAAACTACCTAACTAAAATTTATATACCAATAAAAAACTGTACTGCATATAAACTATGCCACTCTAAATTACCACTACAGAGATGTGCAAGTCTCCCATTCATAGCAATCCAAGGGAAAAGGTATACGGCAGCTCAGAGAGGTATGTGAATGAAGTTGTCGCTAAATTAGGTGATTAGTACTTTTATCACTACCTTTGCCTGCCCATTGTACCTTTGCCCCTCAAATCTTGTCTTTGAATTCTGATCTGGAGGCATGAAATGGATACTTCCTCTCCCAGTAAATCCTTTTGTATTCAAACAAAGCAGAGCCTGAATGGGGAGACACAATCAGGGCTCTTTCAAGAACAAAACCGTTAGCCCTGCCATATTTCTGCTGGCTCAACAAACAGCTGAGTGAGATTTATTTGCTGGCAGACGGAGGTGACTAATGATGTAAGTAGAACTTTTTTTCATGGGCGACCTCCAAATGTTTAGCTAAATGATGCCTAGCAAGAAAGACAACAAGCATCAGATCAATTTTTAAAAAGGAGTGTTCTTTCACATTTAGTACTTTGCTCAGTTTTTTTCTGTTTGTTTTGGTTTAATATTTCTTTTTTTTGGTGATTTTTTTTTTCAGACTGGGACGTCGACATCTCTCTTTAGACAAAGTGTCTGCTTAATACTAATTCAGTGGCACATATCCATCTCCAGTTATAGCTGTATGCAGTTACTCCGTTGGAGAACAAAAGGGAGAGTGTTCTGATGAAATAGCTTTGACTTGGTTTGGCTAAAAGATCCAGAATACATTACAGAGACCACCAAGTTTTATTGACTGTACTAATCCTCCTTAATTAAACCCCTTGCGTAAGACTGGGGTCTCCAAATTTGTGAATGTGTCAGTCAAAACAGAACAAAATGAGGTTTCCTGTGGTGATCAGGCATCTCCACCCAGGACTTGAACCCACTAAAATGAGCTGAGTTCCACAAATTGTGCTGTTTGAACCCTTTTTGAAGCCCCCACAGCCTTCTTATCCTGTATGTGATTCTGAGGCATGAGCTGGCTCTGCTTTATAATTATTTTTGGAGACTTTGGAGGCTTTTAGTCTTTTATCCAGAAACTTTATCCCTTCTGTCAGCAGAAGCTGAGCACTTTCCTCAGGGGTGCCCTATTTTCTCCCATGATGAAACCTCCTTTTGGAGGTTTTCCTGGAGAATCCCATTCTCATGAGATGCTGCCCAGGTCCTTTGGGAAAGCTTGTGCCGTTGTTCAAAGGTGCTGTTGACTCATCAGCATTCAAAGACGAGTCCCAGGGCGTGCAGGACATCCCTCGGGGCTGGGGAGGCCACCCCACCCCTGCCTGGGTGAATCTGCAGCACTGGGACAGCGGGAATGACGGCACCCGAACTCCAGCCCCGTGGCAGGGTTGTGGCTCATCGTTTTCTGGTTGTGAGCAGCCACCCTGCTCTGTGCCTTGACTGGTGTAATAACCCAGAAATGTTTAAGGAATTTTGAAAACAGCAAAACGAAGTGTTTCAAAGCTGAGGTGTGACCGTGTATTGTGGACTTGCTTACCGCAGTGATTATCAGAACTGCAGTTAACTTCAGCAGGACTGAGATCAATGGTGCACATGTACTTTATTTCTGCCCTGACTTCCTGAATGTGAGCACAATGACTTTTATTGAGGCTCTATAGACAGTACAAAACCATGGCTTTCCTTGCTTCTGACCTCCGCTTTCATTAGTTTCCTCATTTTTAAGCTCTCCTTTTATGTGGCTTGAGACAACTCTAATCAGTTTAATGAACATGCTGAAAGCGTTTATACTGCAGCGAGTTTTGCTTTGTGACTCAACTCTTGTGTGTCCTGAACTCACTGTTGTGCATTGCTAATGCGTAACTCAGTAGCAGCTGCTCTGTGGGACCATCCCCGTATTTGCAGCACCTATATGTGCTGTTGAAGCCAGCTATATCTATGCTTTGATATTCTTGAATCTTGTGCACTCAGTATTTTCTTGATTAGGAGATTAGGGAACATAAATCTATGGGTATATTTGTATTTTTATCGCATCTTTATAGGGAAATAAATCCTCCCTGCACAGCCTGGTGATAGATTTTTAAATATCCCTCTGTTCTTCATCCTCCCACCATTTATCAGCATGCCTGTCATCTCAAAGTCTCTGTCATCATTAGATATTTTATTCTCTCAGTGTTAATTTATGATTCGGAAGTTATTTGAAGGATAATTCGGCAGATTATTTTTAACTGTTTCTGTTCATATTGCATTTTGGCTGGCATTCAAGTCAGTCTAATTTTCTGTGCCCAAATCCCACCGAAGTTTACCCGAGTACTTCCCTCCCTCAAGTCTCCTTGGCAAATCACATGTAGTGACCCTTAATCACTGGCTAAATAGGTTTAGCAAAGCTGAAAAAGCATTAGGTTTTTTGAAATATACTTTTCTTTCATCAAGCTGTCTCTCAAGTTCTGCGGTAAGTTCTGTCCTGAAATGATGGAAGAACTTTGTTCAATAATACAAATTTCCATCTGTATAAAAAAAAATATACAGGCCTATATCAAAGCCTATCAAATTTAATTAATATCTTTCCATTTCCATTGCATTTTTGATCCGGCTGTGACATTCATATGGGAATCTTTCAGTCCATTTCCCCAAGTATTTGCATTTTCTCTTTAGGCTTATAAGCCTATAACCTTCCTTAGGGAAATAAGGTCCTATCTCGTGTATTTTTTGTTTGCAGAAAATAATTGAAAACCTTTGACTTGTTTATAGCTCTTCCTCATGGAATGACCCTGTTGTGTGTCATCTGAAAGGGAACTTCCCCAAGAACAAATCCCCCCAGTGATGACTTTGGAGAAATAAACATATGGCAACACGATGAAATTTCCGCGAATTTTATTTACCCAAGACTGCAAGTTCCTGATGAGTCAGAAACCTCCTTCCCAATGTATTTCTTCAGACATCTGCGGTATTCCTGGAATGGCACTGAATGATAAACCGTTTAACTTTCTTGCTCAAAGCCGAATGAATGGACTTAAATTAGAGCACTATCCAGCCTATTTGTAAGTGAAGATAGTCCAGTCAGCAGTCATGTCACACACAGGCCTTTTGGTGTAGCCCCAGGCTGCTACATCATTAGGTCCGGCTGTGATTAGAGGAGAGCCTGTCAGTCCCATACTAACGCTGTCTCAGGAAAGATTTCTTATTGACAAGGTGGAGGGCAATGCTGAAGCACTTTCTGGGCAACGTTGCAAATGGTGCTGTGCTCAGTGTAACGGAGTAGTCAGTTGGGGAAACAACACTTCTGAGCTAAACAAGGAGATAAAATACCCTGTGCTGTTGCAAGCAATGTTTTGCTGCAGTACTAAAAGCAGTGGCTACCTCCTCTGTCTGATGTGAGTGTGGTGTTTTCTTCTTTTGTTATGAGGAAAGTGGAAAAGCACCATTGGGCAAGCATGCCTAGCGTGCGTAGCATTCTAGTAATACTCTAATTTAACTTTTATGTGAAAACTTCAGCTGGCTCCAATGATACTAGTGGCCCCAGCCCAAAATTTTGCATAAAAATTAAATGCAGAGAGAACAATTCAAGCTGCCGCTCTACCATTGCACAGCTTCAAGTATCCTGAAGGTCCTGAGAGAAGCAGGAATCATTCAGTGATGCGCAGTAAGGCTGGGAGCACCCTGGCAGCTCCGATGTGTCCGGGGAAGAGCTGCACGGATGCAGCCACATAATGAAATGTAAGTGTGCATTTTGCTCTGGCTACTGTTTTGGGGTAGAAAGATGGACCTAAGTGCCTGCTGCACCCCATGCTCTGCTTAATCCATGTTGGCTCATGCTTGTGTGAAATAAGTAAGCCTGAAGGTACACAAATACTTTAGGGTGTTTGTAATCTATGTCTACTACTCGTTTGCAAATGCACATAGGGTGAGAGCAACACAGATGTCCGTTTGTGATGTCCACTCATCTGGTGAGAGCTCTCTCACCAGATCAGGAGGGGCAGGGGTCCTTTACAGCCCTGAAACACAAAATCGTAAATCAAACCACTTGCTTTTTCCTTAGAGAGAAGAGTGACTCAGAGCCAAGTCCTCAGCTGGAGAAAGACATTGAGATCCATCTGCTTGCAGGGCAGTGGAGTGATCATTGATGCCAACAAAGCTTCCTGGTCCAAATGGCATGTGTCCAGCTCTGCTGGTGTCTCCAGCCACAGGGAGCAGCTTTGGTGAGTGTCATGGGCCCCAACATGGGTGGTTTTGGTCCCATATTGCTTTGAGGCAGATATCTCACACCCATTCCATCCTACAGAAAGGCAATGGCAAGGAGCAGCTCCCGTCATCTGCTATAGGTACAAAAGAGGATTTAAATGTGTGAAGGTGAGAGACACTGTTTTGCCATTTCCTTTGCTCCTCTCGGTGTACATCACAATAAACAACATGAGTGAGAGGTTTATTCTTAAAATACTCTCTCATATGAAAAATTAAATTGGTGCACAATGGATGACGTCTGGCAGCTGAGCAACAAAAAAGTCCAGCCGTTTCCAGAACTGAAGCCAGCTGAGCTCTGGATGCAAGGGGAAAAATGGTGAGCCAGAATATATGGCTGAATGAAATAAGGATAAAATTTGCCTGTCCTTGAGCCTCAAGTAAAACATTTTAGGACCCAAGGGCCCAAATAACAAACATAGACTTTCCGTTACATGTATGTGTGAGGATTTAAATCTGCAAAGTTAAACTAGGAGACATCCCTGACAACAAAAAAGAAACCCAATGCTTATTCAGTGGATACTGGCAAAACATGAGGAATGGTTCCTCAGCTTGTATTGATTTTACCTCTTTCTCATTGCAGATTGTGGCTGCAGGTGATGCCTTTGCTCTATCATATATGCTCAGCGTTCAGATGTGCTTGGTTCTTGTGGTTGCTACCCCAGTCACTGGATTGCCAGGAATTTCTACATTTCTTTTGCATGTTTTGTGGCTTGAGGAGCTTATACACCCGTGTGGGGTTTAAGACAACTTTGTTTAAAATTTTAGATGTAATTTAAGCAAATGTCTTGTACACTAAAAAGTCTAACCAGCATATTTTCTGAGCTCCAGGTGTTTCCTGGGGAAGGTAGTGAAGAGAAGAACCTAGCAATGTGAGACAGCATACAACTGCTCTCAGGTATTGTACCTGGGCACAACCTCTACATGATTGTAAGTGTATTTTAATTCTATTTTAAAATCAAGCTTTTGTAGCTGCTTCTGACTCTGAACACATGCCCGGCCTTACAAATGAAATGTAGTGCTGGGTGATGCATAATAAATATGCAAATTGCCAAAGTGAGGATTCAATAACAGGGTTACAGAAATAGAGGTAAAGCTGATGTAGATATTATGAGAAAACAACAACAAAAATCTTCTCATCACAGAATAGGTTAGAAGTCCCAAACCATTGGGACAAACCAAAGCATTCACTGTATCATTGGAAATTAATAAGAATAAACAATCAAAAATTAAATTACTAAATTCAGTGGTTAAGCCATATAAACCATAATAATACAGTGAGTCTGCCTTGTAAAATGGTTACAGCTTCCTGCAGTAAGAGCTGAGTATTTGAAACCTTTGAACAGAGAGAAGGGGCTCTCATTGTTTTCCTGCTGACTTTAGTCCCCTGCTCCGTGTTCGTGACAAAACTAAAGCTCTAGGGCAGGAATCTCAAAGTGTCCTACCAAAGGGTCAGTATTTCCCCTTCACAGCTGCGGGAAGTGGGGGTGCGGAGGAGTTGAGTCACTTGGCCACGATCTCAGAGGTCAATAGCATTGCTAGGAATAGAAATGAGATCTTCTGGTTCTACTCATTTTTATGGATTTCTGTGTTGCTGTTTCAGAAGGAGTTTTGCGGTGTTTTCACTGCTCTTATAGCAGTGGAACATGCTGAGAGCAGCCAAGAAAACTTTATTCCACAGCGCTTCTTAGCTGTGGTGCACCTGTGTTTAAGCCAATATAAACCCAACAATAATAAAACCTAAATTTTGGGTGCTTGACCTGAGACACTTCAGTACATTTTTATCTTTGTGAGCCTTGAAGCGTCTCAGCTTGTGCACCCAAATGAGTAACTGAAAAGAGGTGGGGAAATGATGCAGAATGAAGTCTTATCTAGCCCAGCAAGAGCTTTCACAAGCCAAATTTCAGGACTGTGTTTTCACATTCAATGAATTGTAGCGCTGGTCAGTAGGGTAACAGGAGCTAATTGCAAGATACTGAGCTAAGAAAGCTCTGCTGAGGCAGGGAGTTGGAAACAATGGTAGGTATCAGCCTTAAAGTTTAAGGTTTACTAACATCAATTTTTTGTGCTAATCAGAGTTAAGTAGTGGAATCTGCCATGTTTACTTACGAGCAACAAGCCGTAGCTGAGCTGGAGACCCTAGAGCACTGTACAAAAGCATAATTAATACTTTTACTTCAAAAAAAAAAGTGCAAACCTGAAGCCTTTGGGAATCCAACATCTGTTTTGAAAAGGGGCTGAAGAGGTTACCCCCCACCCCTGCCCCCTGCAGGTTGGGATAGGAGAGGAAAACAGGAAGTTTTATTCATCTTACTTTCTCGATTTTCCAAGTTACAGTCTCCAGCTGTTTCCATCAACTTTGTTTTCTGAAAAAAAAAAAAAACTCTATAGAGCTCTTTAACTTTCTTTAAAGCGACTCTTTGTTGAAACCTGCATTTCATTTTTTTAACAATTCCAGAGTAGTCGTCTTTCTTCTTTTCCCAAAACAAACATCTCCTACCCGGCTTCTCCTCAGCCTGAAAGAAAAGAAACAAAAGTGAAATGAAAGCAGTGGGCTGGGGGCGAAGGGAGAGGAATGGTGTTTACAGCAAGAAATGTGGCCATGCAGTGTCAGACCTCGAGTGCCTATCACAGGTGAGAAGTGAAAGCCTACCGGCAGGCAAACAGCAAGGGGGCCTTCCACTTTGCCTAAAATCAACAGCATTTTACAGAACGTTCCCATATGAAGACTTATCGTAGCACTTAGCATTTAGGGACTGGTATTTTAAGTGGCATTCATCACATACTCTGTATGCCACTTGCAGGGCAAGTTCTCCCAAGTATCTCCCTTCCCAGAAGTGCGTTAATCCACATGGACTGTAACGTGTAGAAACACGTAGAAAAACTCTTCCTTGCCTCCTTTTGTATAGGAGCAGGGCCAGACACCCCTGTAAATGCTGGGGATCGATGAGCCGTCTTTGATGAGGTGGTTGAAATAGCTGTCACTGCTGTTCCTTCCTCTCTTTCTTTGCAGCTCAGGGAAGCGAGATTATTGGGTGTTTTTCATAAGGTGTCTGGAAGCAACTGTCTGAAGCAGAGGGACACTCTGTAGAGGTGCCTTTTTGTTTTGCAATTCCAGCTCGTGCTTCGGGGCTGTGTGGCAGGAGGTAAAGCAGCAAATGATTTTTGCAGGCAACTAATTCTCCAGTGTTAAGGCCAAATTATGAATACCCTTGGGTGAGAATTTTAATAGTGTCTTTAATACTCTGTCTTGTGCTTTGTTGGTTTTTTTTTTTCAATGCCTCATATTAGCATAACTATCACCAGTACAGGGTTTTTAAACAGTTGGAGAGATAATGCAAGGTTTTATACAAACAACATTCATGTTGGAGATAGACCTATTCTTGTCTCCTGAAACATTTCCTGTTTTTCAGCTACGTGTAATTTTGCGAAATATTTGCCATTCCAATGTTAAGGGTCTGCTTTGGACTGATTTCTCCTGGAAATTTTCTGCAAAGTTGTTAGATGTTGCTAAGGATGAAGCAATGGGGAAGAAAGATTCTTTTGTGGACTAAAGATTTTCTAAAGGAAAAGTGAGGAGTTTCAAATCAAAGCCCAGAACTGGAACTCAAGGGGAGAAACTACGACTGGCTGAGTAGCTGTAAATCTGCCAGGGGTACTATTTCTATACGAGGAGAAATGGGACTGGCTGAGGAAAAAGATGAGGATAAGGACCCAACGAGGCTTAGGGGATTAAGAGGCTGGCGGAGAAATGAGCCAGGCAGTCAAGGTGCGTGTCCCAGCTCGCTGGTGGTGGTCTCTGACACCTGTCAGCATTTTCTGTCATACCATTATCCAAACAGCAGAGATTTGTGAAGTGGATTTAAAGGCCCCATTTACCTCCTGTAGCCCATGTGGATGGCAGCTCAATGTCACACAAGGAAATTTGTTCCTCTTTTTGAAAAACAAGCAAAATACATGCCAACTGAAGAAAATATTGTTAAGGCTGAAAACTTTAGTACTTCTTGTGTTTATGCAGGTTGTCTTTCATGCCAGGGTTCATTCCATAAGCAGTATGGAAAGTTCCAGGAACTGATCATGGTTATGATCAGTTAAAGACACTATAAGACCCCTTCCCACTTCATTGGTCCCAGAAATGGGCAGCAATATAGAGAATAAGACAGAATTTGGGAAGTGAGCATATGGCAAGGGAATGATGTTCTACCCTGGAGAATTGGATACTGTCCCTTTTTCTGTCACACAGCTCCCATGTGATGATAGCTGAGTCACTCGAGCCAATCTTTTCAGAAGCTGTCAATAATTTTACATT
This sequence comes from Himantopus leucocephalus, assembly GCA_003993805.1. Lineage (NCBI taxonomy): Eukaryota > Metazoa > Chordata > Aves > Charadriiformes > Recurvirostridae > Himantopus > Himantopus leucocephalus. Next base: position 71,792,599 of record RSEF01000004.1, on the reverse strand, counting down.
GCTTTTATTCTTGGCACAGGACTTGTAGGCGTGCTGAACTTTCACAGCTGCAGCTGAAGTCAGTTGGAGCTGTGCTCCGAACACAAAACAGTATTCCAAAAATCTGATTTGGGGAATTTAAAATCGTGTCCAGCGTGGTTATGTTTGGCCTTAATCTTCCTGGGACCCACCAGCTTTCTGCGGGGAGGGATGCTGCCAGGCCTCCTCACTTCGAAGTGATGCTGTGCAGGAAGTTTGGTGTGAAGCTCTCCATTATGAGGGAGTTGTGTGCTCACAGAAAACCCTGTATGGAAATGAGCAATTCTGTCTTCAGAGCAAGTTTTGGAAAGAATGCAGGAAGTGAGGCAAGCGTAAGTCGTGCTGAACTGCAAGAACAAAAAAAAATGCGGAACAACCTGCTTATCTCATTAGAGTACCATCCTTTCTGTGCAGTGTGGGTACACTAAAGGCATGTAGGTGTATGTCTTGCCATCTACCAATTCCTCCAAATTCTCATCTCGCGAGTTGTATTCCATGGACTTGTAGTAGAGTAGGTGGTGTGTAAATGAGGAAACAGTTGCTCCAGTTTAATCCACTTCCCAAATAGGAAGCACCTTTTTCACTTTCATCGCAAGAAGTCAGACTGTCAGTATTACAGCAAACGGGCTCGGCCCTTTTCCAGGTCTGAGGGTGACAGTATTTCTTCAGGACTCACTCTTACAAAAACAAGACAAGCACAAGATGAGAAGGAAGCCACAGAAAAGCGTGCTCACCAGCACTCTGCCCTGCATTGTTGGTTCCTCCCCCGTTATCTGACGGTTTAGCTGGTTTGACTGAGACCTTCCCGAACTGCCCCTCTTCCAGCGCTACAGCAATAGGCACGTTAGAAATATAACTGGCTGACTGCTGAGCTGGGTGTGCTCTTTTGGGGGTAAATAGAACAATGCTACCACTTCCCTAGGTGAAACTTATATGAGCTGGCTAAATACCTAAATATAAATCCTGGGTCATAAGAATTGTTCCCACTAGGGAAAGAAATAGATGTGTTCTGAAATGAGGTTTCTCTGATGCAATCCCATTTAATTACAAAGAAAATACAAAGCCCTTTTTCTTTTCACACAGCAAGCGCTGCAGAAGAGGCATGGCCTCTGTTTACAGCTCAAGTCTATTTTCCATTAAACGCTTAGTATAAAAGCTCTTTCTCCCTTTTCTCTTAGCTTTTCTCGGAGGCACATTCCTGGCCCTTGTTATGTCTGTGTTGTTGGCTTTTCCCCTGCCACCATCTGTCTCTTCCTTTGATCTTTTTGTCTCTCTCTCATAGACACCCAACTGGTCACAAAACAATGGCCAGAAAAGCCCTTCCACCCATGTGTCTTGCAGGTGCCCTTGTTTTGGACAGTGACGCGTGCTGGTGGTTGGAAAGAAAGCTACAGTAGTTTCAGCTATCTGGTCCCATAATGAAAATAACTGTTTCTTACAACAGGGTTATAAGGGCAATGTTCACCCTGATTTAGAGAGGTTTTAGCCCANACAACAGGGTTATAAGGGCAATGTTCACCCTGATTTAGAGATGTTTTAGCCCAAGTGCTAACAAAACTGTTGATGAGAAATTGTACTGTTTCTCAGCAGCATTGAGAAACATTGAGAGCATAGCACTTGAGGCTGTACCAGAGAACAAAGGTCCTTTCATCTTCTTCTGGTTACAGTCTCTGTGCTTCATCTAGCCATAAAATTGGTGTTCTTCCTCAAAGCTGTTGTGACTTAGAATTTTGAAGAATTGCATTTCATGCATTTAAGCGTTACCGTACTTCTTTTTAATTCATTGCAAAGTTGTATTTAATTGCCTAAGTATGAGTTGTCCAAGAAAATAATGCTGAGGTCTAATATGTTGCTTCTCATCAGCACTGCTTCTCATAGGTGGCTCTTGAAGTTTATCCAGTGAATTATGGAATCACAGAAGTGCTGGCTGGAACATCTCCTGGAGGTCTCCAGTGCAGCCTCCCACTTGCAGCAGGACTATTGAAGTTAAAGCAGGTCAGCCATGGATTTGTCTACTGAGCCTTGAAAACTGGCAAGGGTGGAGAATCCTCAGCCTCCCTGGGCAGCCTTTTTCAATGCTGCACTGCCCTTCTCCTGGTGAAGCTTCTCCTAAGGTCCAGCCTGAACCTCCCAAGGTGCAATATGTCCCTCTTCTTACACCATCTGCCACTATGAAGAAGAGTTTGAGTCTCTCATCTTTGTAACTCCCTTTCAAGCAGTAGTGTGCTACTGTTAGATTTTAGCCTCCCAGGCTAAACAAGACAGCTTTCCTGACCTGCCCTTGTATAACCCACTGTCTTGGCCCCTGACCACCCTGGTCAGCCTTCTGTTGGCTTCTCTCCAGTTTTGCAGTGTCCCTTTTGAACTGGGTGTTCCCAGACTGGATGCAGTATACAAAGCGCAGCCTGATCAGTGCTGAGTAGGGAGAGGAATAATAACTTACCTCTGTTTTCCACCCTCTTCCTCATGTAGCGCAGTATGAGGTTTGCTTTACACTGTTATTCAACAGTGGTGTCCACTGTGGTGCTCAGGTTGTTTTCAGCAGGGCTGCTCCTCAGCCACTTGGTTCACAGCCTGTGTTGATGTGAAGGACTATCCTGACCCAGTTTGTGTTGAACTTGGTAGAGTTTCCTAATCCCCAAGTTTCTCAAGATCCTTCTGGATTGAAACTCTACTGTTCATAATGCTAAATTTAGTATTGTCTGAACATTTGCCATGGGTGGATTCAATCTCATCATCCAGGTTGTTGAAGAAACCACTAAACAATGTCAACCCCAGTGTTGACCTCTGAGGAACACTGCTTATTCCTAGCTGCCAAGCAGCCATGATACCATTGGTCACTACTCCTTAAGCCTGGCAGTTCAGCCAATTTTCAGCCCAACTGACAGTCTATTTTTCAATGTCAGAAGCATATTCAATGCCTGATTACTCTATTCCTTGTTTATTTGAATAACATTTTTGTCACCACACTATCTGTATTCATTCCAGTTGTGAGTTAAGTAATATCGCTGTTGTGTATAGGCAATTTTTGCGAGGTTCCACACCGGCTTAAGCAGAGAGTGACCTGAACTGTTTTGTTAGTTTTTGAAATACAGATATGAAATAGTCAGCTCACTGTCATGACTGAAGACAAGTAAATAATGAAAGGAAGTCTTGTCTAAAGCTTACTGCAGTCTTTAGTTGAAACATCCTTCAGTTTTAAAAACTTTATATAGTAAATAATTAGCAAAATGTGAGTTCCTTTCAAAGACAAGATATACAAAAAGAATTCTGTTGCTGCATTAGTAATGTGAAAAGAAAGTCTGTATTCCATGTACAAAGACCATACGACAATCACCAAAATTAAGACTTCTTCATTCCTCAAAACAGAAAAGTCAGTCTGTTAATAATCAGATTTTTTTCTTTGGATTAGCCTGGCATCCAAAACTTTCATCCAAGTAGGTTTAGCTGATTCTTTCTGTCCATTTAAGTTTGAAAGTTTCAGCAGGCTTAGGTTTCTTATTTGAGACCAAAGCAATCCTGGCATTTATCTGCTTATATAAGAATCTCATCTTTGATTGGAAAGACCAAAATAAAAGATAGAAATGATGAAGATTTCAAAATATCTCTTTTGAATAAGAGCTTTAATCCCACCATGAACTGATTCCTCATGTACAGATAGATTGACAGTCAGAGGTAAGTCTGTACTCCAGCACCCTTCTACGAGCTCATTGCTTAGGGGTGTACTGGGTATTGGGCTTTGAGACCAGACTCAGGATATTTTAGGGCACAACTGGTTTTATTATGTTTCTGGATTAGCAAATTTGAGTTCTGCTGGAGTCCATGCATTTCAAAAAGACAAACTGGAAGCTTTTTGGAAGAAAACTGCAGCAATGATTCAATTTGGAAAATTTTCCTTATAGTGAGAGATTGAAGAAAAAGTTAACAGATCCCTATCTCAGTCTTAAAATACTTATGTAAGGAAATTATTTTTTTCTGAGAATAGGTGACTCAAGATTTATAACAGCAGAAGGAGATTTCAGCTCTGGAATCCAAACCCAGACAAAATTATGCTGGAAATATGGTGCATATTTTTAATAGCAACATTTATATGATGAATCCTTAGTACTGGATGTCTAGAAGTCAAGAATGAATGTCTTTCCAACCATTGCACTTGAGCAGCGGTGGGTAGAACCAGGTGCAGGAATGCCTGGCAAAGATGTTGGCCTGGACCATGGAGAAAATCTAAATAATTAGGTAGTTGCCAACAGCTTTTTCAGCCTGACTCCCCTGCTGCTGCCTTCTCTTTTCCTTCCTCTTGCTTCTCCCCACCTAAGTTCTTGCCTGCCAGCTCCAGCTGCTGCCTCTTGTCCTCCTTGCATTGCTTCCTCATGTCCCACACCTCCAGTAGACCCACAACTGACTTGGGCCACGCTATTATTAGTTTGGGTGCTATTCAGTAATGCTCCACAAGCTGCGGTGGGAGATGTCTCACCAGGCAGGAACACACTTTGCTGGTGGGAACAGGCAGCCCAGGTCATCACAAACAAGCTTTTCCCTGTCCATCTGAAAGCATAGAAGAGTCCTAATAGCAGGGTTTGGATGACATCAGCACTTCTTGTAGCTCTTTTCTACCATCAGTTTCAAACCGCGTCCGAACTATGTGCAGAAAATTGATACTTGTTTGGTTCCGAGTTAGATACAAACAGAAAGGTTATGGCACATAGGTAGCAATGGTATATGTGGCTGAAGATCAAGGGAGGTGTTTTAGGGTCATTGCTATTTTTTCCATCTGTCTATGGCCACTTAAAAAACTCTACAGTATTACCTTTCAGAAATCTGTTTGTGGAAAAGAAGAGGAGTATCCAGGCACAGAAACACAACGTGTTCTGGCATATCTAGTGCAAAGTAAGATCTTTTTTTTCTCTTTTACTTTAAACAACGATAGTGAAAACAAAGGGATACATGAAAAGAAACAGTACCCTCCATGAGGTTTCAGCTTTGATAAACCACGTTATAGAATCCGGTCTTTCACCATATGGTGGGACCTGACACATCTTCAACATTTCCACTGTCTTTTTGGACAAAAATCAAGAGTTAAGGACCTGGCAAAACAAATACATGACTGCAAATGTGTGTGTTATTAGCACAAGAGTGTTTTTGGCAGGCATGTTTTTGGTATGCCTGTGCTCATGTTTTACTGGCTCTCTGCTGCTGTAAACAAAACTGAAAGGGGAGGAAGATTTAGAAGCTAACTAATGAGCGTGAAAGCTACAGAAAGGAAATGAAGATGAATGGCCATTGACCCTGTGCTCGCTTATTAGGCAGCAATTAATTTTTCAACTGATAAAACCACTTCATCCTATCAGATCCCTGTGGTGGAATTAGACAGTCAATTTTTGGGGGCCTGTGTTTCCCAATAACACCCACAGGGCAAGGCTTTTCCAGCCATCCCGGAGTCTCGTCTGGCTTTCTCCATCCCGGATTCCTCTGCAGGAACCTTAGGATCAGCCTTTCCCTTAATTGCCCATCTGGGTGACATTGAAGGATGTTGGCACTTTTGTTGGCTCTGCTTGATTTTGAAATAGAGAAAGTGGAAGGCTGGGTCTCAGAGCCAAAACTCTATGAAAAGTGGATTTGCACCTCCAGAACGGCATTACAACTGATTTCCACTGTATAATGGAGGGCAATTATAACATGGTGTATGCTTTGTCTGGGGTTGATTCTCCAGCTGTTGAAACAGTATCTTTTTATGTTAAATTAAACCAAACTGCAGCCAGCATCAACATCAAGCTCCAAAAATGTAGCGGCTTAAATCTTTTAGGCCAGATGCTGATCTCTGAAACACTGCTGTGAATCCAGAGAAATTCCAGTTTTACGCTTATGTATGTGAGATCGAGGAGCTGATTTTGGGCCAGTGATCTGCTTTCACAGGTGTGCCTTATTTTAAGGTGCCATCAAACTAGCTTCTCCCCATCGCTCTAAAGCCACTGAAGATTAAAGAAAAACATTATTGGTAAACAAAGAAACAAAAAAAGGTGGGGAAAAAAGGTACACACTTCTTTCTCAGTTAAATTCAATTAAGGAATAACTTTTCTGGGACATTTCCTTTTTATCAATCACAGCAAAACTCAAACTAAACTGGCAGAGTACAATTAAAAAAATGCTGTTCTTTAAACAGAAAAAGATTCACACAGGCTTTATAGTGGAATTGTAAAGAACTGTTCACTCTCCTTTTTGCCATCATGTGTAAATCTTCAGCTTTTATTAAAGACAACTGATATAAAGATTGTTCCATTACACTCCCTATTATCTTAGCCTGGCTTTGCCATGAGAAAACCTTGGGGCACTTGGTGAGAAACTGTTGTTTTCGTGGTTTTTTTCAGTGCCGGACACCCAGCAATTGAGGGGCGGGGAAGGGAATTAAAATAAAATTCCTTAAACTGAAAAAAAGTGTATATGTGTATGGGAAGAGTGGAGGGCTCTGTTTCATGCTGCTATACCTCAAAAATAGCTTAAGGGAATTTTCCAACAACTTCCACGTACAGTGCACATTCATCCCTGGACTGGGACCAAACATGGAAAGGATCATTCTCCAAAGGAGAATTTGGGAGGGTTGAAAATAATATGTGAAAACAGAGAGTGATAATGGAAATGTGCCCATAAACAGAACTCTTCCAGCCTATGTTGAAGGAAATATTGCCTTAAGGAAGCTTTTTTCAGTATGCAATAACATTTAAAGTGAAGTACTCAGGTTACATTTTTTACACTGAGGGTGGTGAAACACTGGCCCAGGTTGCCCAGAGAGGTGGCAGACGCCCCATCCCTGGAAACATTCAAGGTTAGGTTGGATGGGACTCTGAGCAACCTGATCGAGTTGAAGATCTCCCTGCTTATTGCAGATGACCTTTAAAGGTCCCTTCCAACCCAAACTATTCTGTGATTCTGATTCTGTGATTCTAACATTGTACCTCCCTCATGTCTTCTGTGCTCACACCCAGCCTGGACCCCTTGCAGTTGTAGGCTTGGCCCATTTGCAGGTGGAGCTACGCCAACCCAGTTGCGATTCCCAGGCGTGTGCTGGCTGCCGGAGCCGTCCTGGGCTCAGACGTGTCTGAAGCATGATACAGCACCAGGAAAAAGCCTTGGCTTGCGTTCACCACCCAAATTGGAGTTCACCGGCCAAGAGTCTCGCTCCTTTCTTGCTGTCCAATATCATGCTTGGGATGATGTTCCTGGTGATCATCACCTTTTGCAACAAGCGATTAGAGCTTCGCTGCCAGTTTACCCAGGTATGGTGAAAGGAGCATAAATCCCATGCACAAAACAGTACTGGGGCGAGAAAAGTAAAAGTATATTCATCTGTCCCCCACCTTCAAACAAACCGATCCACCTCAGTTGGCGGAGAGGGTGGGGGGGAGGAAAAATACCTTTCTATGTTCCTTATAGAAGAAAATTTCCCATTTACCCGCTGGGATGAGGCTTTCATCAGTACAATCTACATAATATGATTATGTATTTATGCATCAACTTTTCCATTTTCTGTCATTTCAGTAAAAACAAGCAAACAATGGGATCACTTAAGCTTTTAGTATTTGTATTTTAGCGATTCTTCCAAACAAGCTCCAACATGTTGCAAGACAGCTTCATGTTTTGCCTTGATGATTTGCTTTACTACTTAAATGGTGAGATTCTTATCTGTTTCATAACGTGAAAAAAAGAGGAACTTATCCTCCCTCATCATTCCATTCCACCCCAAAATCTTTTCTTATCTTTTAATTTAGCAACATGATATGAAATACATGAGGCTTGAGTCCACAAGCATGGTCTCATTTGTTTCAGCATGAATTATGCTTTGCAGGTTTGTGTGTATAAATAGCAACACTAAAACCAAAATGATTTCTGGGCCAAAATCCCTTAAGCAACAGAATGGTCATAATGCAGCCCAGGATAACATGGCATGAGAAATGCAAGCTGAAGTGCCCTTCCATGTGCGTTTAAAAATTTACATGTTAAAATAAATGACCCACTAACTTACTCTGTTTTATTACCCTTCTAGTAATGCCATACATAGATACCTTGGCTAACCTCATTCTTGTTTTGTAGAGGTGTGCATGCCAAGAAGAGCTGGCCAGGAGTAAATTCTGCGGAGTAACTTACTTTCATTCGCAGGGAATACCCAGCCAGCTAGTGATCCGAATGATTCACGTGCGAACGTGAATGGCTCTGCCCAGGACTAGTGCTCTGCTCGCAATATTCTTTTGCAAATGCTCAGCTGTTGCATATTTTCGTATAGGGTCCCTCTTGCTTGGGATAAACAAACACAACAGCAAGCTCCAGAAGAAATAGGAAACCCAGACTGAAGAATGAGACCACACATAAAATAAACTCTAACAGTAAGTAACACGTCAAGGTAGTATTTATTCTTCAAATGTTTATTATTTATTTGTGTTGTAGTTGTGCTTAAAGGCCAGGCTACTTTGTGCTAACCATTATGGACACTTAATAAAAAGCCTAAGCTCCAACGGCGGGCCTGTCTGCCTCTGCATTTACATTTGTTGGTTTTATATCACTCATTTGACCGTGGAATATCAAAGCGTTAGAGGAAATTTCATCCACCTCCCTTCCTTTCAGACCTGATATCCCCAGAGCTCCAATTCAAATCTTCTCTTGTATATTTATTGCTTACTAAATGAGATACAGGAAAGGATTATAATCCAGGCTGCAAAATTCTACCTTCAAAAGCTAGGAAATGCCAAATTAAATATGTAATAGTAATTCAGTCCTCTTAGGTATTATATACATTATGATACAAAACATAATTTTTCCTTTCCTCTGGCAACATTGCCTCATTCAGTGCCAGCAAATGAATCAATGAGCCTCAATATTCTCTTTTATTCAGGTGGCTGAGTGTACCTTATATGCCTCCTTCACTGCATGCTAGTCAAAGTCCTGGGTGAAAACTGAACATTTAGTTCCTTTGTTTTTCTGTGGCGCTCTTTGTTGTTGTCTTTGAGGGCTTCATGAACACTTATAAGTTGTTCTTCAGAAAATCTCTGGGGGTGATTCTCTTTTAACATTACAGGCAAAAAACTGTGGGAACTCTTGCCAAACAGTGTCCTGGTTGTTTGGTCGCTTCAGAGAAATAGAGGGATTGGGGAAACTGAGGTAGCTTTCCGGGGTCTGGAGGCAAGTGTGCCCTCAGAGCACAGCCCTCTTGCTGTTCCCTGAAGCTTCTTCACCAGTCTTCTCCAATCTCACGTCATCTGATATTCCTCCCTTTGTTTCCTCAGTCTTCCTTTCTCAGGCATTTCATCACAGTCCAAGCTCCTTCAGTTTTTAATTTTTTCTCTTGAGCTCACAGCCCAAGTGACAAATCATCCTCCTCATGACCCAGTCTCTCCCTCTCCCATTGTCATGGATGCACTTGACATTTGCAGGAAGAAAATATGACTGGGATTTTGACAGGAGGACTCCAGCGCCTCAAGGGCAAGACCAGATTTCCTGTAGTGCATTTAAAACCAAGGTCCAGGACTGAAAGTGCACTTCACTGGCATCCAGCTAATGCTTCAGGACAGGAATGGCCTTCTTGCAGATATGCATTCCTCCGTGTAAAATTCCCACCATTTCTGAGGGATGTCTGAGAACAAACTGCCAAGGGAACTTACTCTTCACTATTGTAAAAAAAAAAAAAAAATAAATAAATTCCTTGCCCTAAACTGCTTTACACAATTTGCAGCGTTAACTCCAAGTTCTGGGAACAAAAAACCAACTTCCAAGATTATTGCATAAGACTTGGAGATTCATCACCTGTGCTTGAGAGTGTTTTAGGTATTTGGCGAGCTGTGGGTGCTGCTGTAAGATTCACTTCTTTCCCAGTGCCATTTCCACGATAAGAAACACTGACTGGAGGCAGGATGTGTGGTAGAGGAACAACAGTGGGAAGTCTGTCAGGGAGAGGCTTCAATGCCTCTTGGGCATGCTGTAGCTGTACTTACAGTCCAGCTTTAATATGGTTTTTAATCCAGAAAAACCTTGAAGCAATCAAGTTGCAGATGAAAATAACGTTGCGTTAGAGCTGCATTTGCACCAAGACTTTCAGTGCTACCTGGTACTTTCTGCAGGACAGGCTGGCTCAACAGTGCCTTGTGATACATGTAACAGAGCGTGCATCAAAAAGAACATTGAAAGAAACCCAAATCTTCTTGTGGAGTACCCCAGCACTTCCTGCAAGTCCTTGGTAAAGGAGCATGAAGAACAAGTGGTGCCTGAACCAAAAGTGAGGGGGTGAAGCAACAGCAGGCTCTGGTTGTGGTTGCCCTGAGGTGGCCTCCTCTGCATCTCAACACCTGCTGGGTGCTGCTGGGCACCTTGGTGACATGACTCCGGGCAGCACCATGGGCTGGTCAGAGCAGCATGAGAGCTCACGTTGAGTCCGTACGTGTCCAACAGAAAGTCTCTGAGTCCACCCATGCATTTGGAAAGCATTTGAGAAACATCCCCGAAGCCTCAGCTCTGCTCTGGATAGAGATTTTTTGCTGTAGAAAGAGGGCATTTTTAGAAAGAGGTGGCTGACTGAAGAAATTCAGCATGCTGAGTTAATGCATTTGTCAGATTGACTTTGATTATAATTGCTAAAGGTGAAAGTAATATGACTTGAATTTGTTGGATTCACTTACATTTCTTGGATTCAGTTAAATATGCTGTGCTAAAAACCTTTGAAACCATTGCAGTTGTGACACAGGATTTTACAGGAACAGCCAAGAGCTGGTCCATTGGCTCCCGTGTGCTCTTCCTTCCCAGATCACCGCGCAGCATCAAGCCAATGCATTGTGTTGCTTGGGCATCACATCCAGCCTCCGACATCCCACATTGACGACGCCTGAGTAAATTCCCACACTGGAGAAACTTCAGAGTTGTTGCAGAGCGGTCGGGGTTTCAGACCCTATGGCTGGCTTCTCTTGTCTGCGTGGCTGGACTTCAGCTGCAGGGCTTTTTTTTCCCCAGTGACCAGCCTTGCTGTGGCTCCTGGCCACACGCGGCTCCTCCAGCCCCGCACCTCCGCTGCTCCCAGCCCTCTCCGAGCCGCTGGGGCTTGTGACAGCAGAGGGCAGCAAGAGACAGAGAAGATCGCTTCATAAATTGGGTCAAGTTCCACTTTCTGACATTTACTCTCTGGATACAGTGGCTGCAAAAATTGCCCGCAGTTCCTCCGCCTGCTCCCACGCTGCTGGCAGCCGGCTCGGGGCTCGGGTGCTGCACCGGTGGCTCGTGTCATCCTCAGCAGAGCGATGCCCTTTGCAGGGCCACGGCGAGCAGGAATACAGCCTTGCACGGCCGTGCATCACCAAGTGGGTTAGAAAGGGAATCATGCTGATTTTGGAGACTTTGCCCAGTTACAAGAGCGCCATATGGCATTTTATCATGCTCGTGTTGAAAAGCTATAAAAATCTGAAATTAGCTATGGTTAGCTTTCACCGCGCAGCAAAATGTATCACTTACTTTAACTATGAATAAATAATTTCTTATATAATGATGAGAACTGCTGGGTTGCACTCCTTTTCTCCTCTACTCTGCAAATCTCTAAAGAGACCTGTATGTTTGGAAGGTGTTTTATACGGAAGGACAAAGCAAATGGTTCACTGCTACTATGTGTTATGGTTTGAGAAAACCCACAACAGTTTATTGTCATTTAGACAATCATTCTATCACTCAATGACCCCTCCCCACCTGGGAAGGGGAGTTGGGGAAAAAAACAAGGAAACCAGGGAGATGAAATGTAAACAGATTTAATAGAACAAGATTAGATAATTAACATTAATAACACTAAAAAACCAATATTCATCCCAGTACCAATATAAAATATACAAGGATTATACTCAGCCCATTGTACCATTAGGAAGCTGTGCAATCCCTGCAGTGGACAGCAAATGTC